>CM055906.1:26417393-27037393 GCA_029582155.1 Panopea generosa | reverse complement strand
AAAATAAATAACAATTCAGAAACTCGGAGGATAACATAGGAATTACTTTAATTGCCACTTCTCACGATAGCCGGCATTGATCAGCGGCGGTATAGACACACAAATCGGATATCAAACTTACCATATATATATATATATGTATCTATATATATATATATATATGACCTTTGTTTCGCAATCTGTATACTTTATATTATAGAATTTCTAAAGTTGCTTTAGAATGGGTTTGTGATTTACATTTTCCCGGTATTGGCTTCGTGGATTATGAAATCCGAGATACCGTCATAATGTTGTACACTATTCAAATCAAGCCAAAGACACGTCTGATAAAAAAGTGCCTAATGGCATGTATCACTTATAACATCACGAGACGTTCTATAAGATCGACATTGCTATCAGGTTTGGGTTTAAGTTTACTTTTTATATTGTGCGATAATGCAAATTCGTCAGCTTCAAAGCTAGTAGGTCGATATGATGTTATTGAAGAAGAACACGTTAAGCTTACGCTATTAATAATTAAACTAGAGTTCAATTTACGTAACCAAAATATGCATTTGTACCTAGTATAAATGTATCAGTTGAAATGGAAATGGCATATATTGAAATAATTTAATATATGCAGATGAGACGATTTTTTTTATAGAATAATGAAGACTGAGAAGTAAACAAGGATTTCTAATAAAATATCTAATATAATCAAATAATAGAAAACTATAAAGTTACATAGACTTAATTTAGCTATAATTTTTTTAAACTAAAACTCGTGAGCATCTGTAAACCTAGTTACGCTTTTGTAATTGGTGACAGTATTGTCAATATGGTTAATACAACTACACATTTACTTATAATACCTACGACGAAATTATCATATAATCTTGCTTTCAATCTTGTTTTTAATCGCGGCTGAAATCTGTCATCATCTTGTCATTTAAAAATGTCTCAAAAGATAAAACATCTTGGTAATTGCTATACTTAAATAATAATAATGAGAAAAAGCAGGAAAGAAGTTTACCGTTTAGGAACTGAAATTGAACACGAATTGGTTTCTTGCTCGTATGCGAGACACTATTACTGGTAAAATTGTTATAAAAACCGGTAACCATTATCTTTCGTAAGAAAAAAAGGGCAACGTTTTTTTTTTTCAAGAAATATTTAAGCTGAGTCATTAGGTTCTGAAGTTGTGCATAATAAGTTGTATTGTATGTTCGTTATACTTTTCAGTTATAACTGCTATCGGAAACATGATAGAGATTTTTAAATATGAAAACCCGAAACAATTTTGCATTATCTTGTTGATAGGGTTTTAGATAGTTTAACTTAAAAAAATATTAAATCTTATATGCACAATCTTAGACCCATACACGATACAAAAGGATGATAGTAGAATTAAAATGTATAAAAGTTAAATAAACTACTGATAATAAATGCGTTGGTTGCTGTCAAATGTGTCCTTTGAGCGACACGTACGATTACAAATAATTATCAGACAATAATTACACTTTTTACGGACTGAATAAAACAAACCAAATAATATATAAATAACATTCTTTGAAACTCGCATGCGCACCGTGACTATCATGAATATACAAATTACATCATTAATTGTCATTAACGGTGCCAGCATACTTAATGATGTTGTTCATTTATGGTGTTTATCATCGATTTTAATAATATTTTAGTTATACGACGATGTGTACATAAGACAGTATTCATAGCGCTGCCGCACTAGTGAATCATGTTTGTTACCTCACCCAGTCACATTATACTGACACCGGGTTTACCAGACCTAGAACTATCCTCTAGAGGTTGAGCGCCATTTGAAAAAGTTTCTAGTAACATTTTTCAGGAATAACCCGGCGCGGGATCGAACCCTTGACAGTCCGCCTGCGGGGCGGGTGCTCTACCTGTGTATCGTTTAGGATTGATATAAATATGCAACAGACACCCCCGCCTCCCTACAACGGATGAAGCAGTATGCTATTCTCGAGCAGTATTCCAAGCTATTGTAATTATTCCTGATGCCTTGTTATTATGTTTGAAACAGAAACAATAACAATAATATGTCAGAAATGATATCAACAATAACTTGGAATCCTGAAGGGCTTTCAGCGTTGCTTGAGAATAGCATACTGCTTCATCCGGTGCTGGGAGGCGGAGTGACTGCTTCATCCGGTACCGGGAGGCGGGATGACTGCTTCATCCGGTGCTGGGAGGCGGTGTGACTGCTACCTCCGGTGCTGGGAGTTGGAGTGACTGCTACATCCGGTGCCGGGAGGCGGAGTGACTGCTTCATCCGGTACCGGGAGGCGAGGTGACTGCTTCATCCGGTGCCGGGAGGCGGGATGACTGCTTCATCTGGTGCTGGGAGGCGGGGTGACTGCTACATTCGGTACCGGGAGGCGGAGTGACTGCTTCATCCGGTGATGGGAGGCGGAGTGACTGCTACATCCGGTACTGAAAGTCGGAGTGACTGCTTCATCCGGTACTTGGAGGCGGGGTGACTGCTTCATCCGGTACTCTGAGGCAGGTGACTGCTACATCCGGTGCTGGGAGGCGGAGTGACTGCTTCATCCGGTGCTGGGAGGCGGGATGTCCGCTTCATCCTGTGCTGGGAGGCGGGATGACTGCTTCATCCGGTGCTGGGAGGCGGGATGACTGCTTCATATGGTACTTTGGGCGGAGTGACAGCTTCATCCGGTACTGAGAGACGGGTTGACTACTTCATCCGGTACTGGGAGACGGGATGATTGCTTCATCCGGTGCTGGGAGGCGGGGTGACTGCTTCATTCAGTGCTGGGAGGCGAAGTGACTGCTTCATCCGGTGCTGGAAGGCGGTGTGACTGCTTCATCCGGTGCTGGGAGGCGGTGTGACTGCTTCATCCGGTGCTGGGAGACGGGGTGATTGCTTCATGCGGTACTGGGGACAGGATGACTGCTCCATCCGGTACTAGGAGGCGGGATGACTGCTTCATCCGATACTGGGAGTCGGGATGACTGCTTCATCCGGTACTGGGATGCGGGGTGACTGCTTCATCCGGTGCTCGGAGGCGGGATATCTGTTGTATATTTAATCACACCTCTTCCCCCTATTAACATATTCAATAAAACGGAGTCTGCAGTTTTTCTATTTTAAAGGGTGGGGTGGGGGAGGGGAGGGGAGGGTACGATTTGCGCTACTAAGATGTCATTTTATCAGATATTATTTAAGTTGCACTAAACTTACATTGATAGTTTGGTTATATTTAAACTATGAAATATTAATGATTCTGATAACGTATGTACTGCTATGTTTCTGTTAGCAAATATTTAGTCAATATCAAAACATGGGTCGGTCAGACCTAGGACTACCCAATGTATCTATTATGTCTTACTTTATAAACTCCATTGTGTTTGTTTTTATTTAAACCCACTGTTAGTACTTTTTACTCTCATTGAAAGAGTTGTGTTACTGTGTAATTTCGATGGCTTTCCTTTTCATGATCAATGACACTTTATTGTGATATAACAATACACAAGTAAACCGGTAATTAAACCAATGGCATTATGAATTAACAAATAGTATTATATAACAGTAATATAATAATATAATTATAATATATATATTTTAGTGGTTAGTGGTATATTACGTAAATGATACAAATCTGATATCTTGCTTTAATTTTAAGCCATTATTATGCATTTTTTATTCTTTACAATTAATAATACTTATGTTTGGTATTTTCAGGAATAAAACCAAAAATGCAAAATAGTCTGTTACATCTATCTAGCACATTGTTGTGATTAATATGCGTTGGCAAACTATTTTACTTTCTTATGGATGCATTCCAAGGAAACAATTTTCATAAATGATATTAACGTATTTTTTTTAAATATTTTCATTTCCGGATATAATAAAAAACATCAAAAGAACGAAAAAACTTCAATTTAGAGTA
The DNA here is from genome assembly GCA_029582155.1 of Panopea generosa. Taxonomy (NCBI): domain Eukaryota; kingdom Metazoa; phylum Mollusca; class Bivalvia; order Adapedonta; family Hiatellidae; genus Panopea; species Panopea generosa. The sequence goes on along the minus strand of CM055906.1, from coordinate 27,033,461 downwards.
TCAAAGCGTATTGATTAGAACTGACTTTGGATACTTATAAAAAGTAAAGTAAAGTGTTTGTTTATTATAGTGTCACCCCTATTGAAAGGGCCAGCCACACTGGGCTTATGAGATACCTTTATGTTGTACACAATTACTTCCCTAAAGCTATCATTACCAGGCGTCAGGGTGTTAGAAATTCGGTACAACTCAATTTTACTAGCTGCTGGTTGAGCAACCAGCCGCATCAGAAAAAAATCCAAGTGCTTCCACGGGGATTCGAACCTTCGACCTCCCGCTTTCGAGGCAGACGCCTTTACCACTAGGCCATGTTTATATGTTTAAGATTTCTCTTACAGTAACTATTCGTCTTCACGTTTCTTATTTATACTTACAATAAAACAATGTATTTCTGATACATAGACATCATTGTAACAGCAGCTAACTTAGATAATATCGTTAAGTCTGCTCAGCTTGAATCCGACGATTTTAATAACAAGAAAGGCATTAGGTTTATATAGGTGTTTCTACAAACGCCACATCGGGGCAATAGGTCTACAATGTTTATCGTCCCGTGTCATGTTATCGCCATACGTGATTGATTAATCTTTGATTCTGTCTGTGTGCTTGTATGGTTGGATCACACAAAACTGGCATGAATAACAACTGTGCGTAATTTCTAGTTGACTTGTTTCCAGTAGCATGTACATTACAACACAATATAAGAATCATGATTTCGCCATATTCGTTATCTTTTACAATATGTTCAAATAGATTTGCATTGATGACGTATTAAACATACATTGTTTTGTAACGCATAAATCATGAAAGCATATTCATAACATAAAGGATGTAAATAGTGAAAGAAAATTGGTGTTTTTTAAAACCACATGAACGTTCAAAAAGTTTGAGTTGGGTCTGTTTCATGAGCACATTGATTGGCCAGTTGCTTCAGGGAAAGTGTGTATGACGTCACATTTTAGTAAGCGTTCAATATCTAGTAACGGTCGGACAGAAATGGAATTCCAAACTTGTTTTAATTGGGGGTAATTCGGGATAAATCAGGACCTTTTATATACGATGCAAGGTAGTAAAATTCGTTTTGATTTTATGGTAATAAAGCGGTTGTGTCATATCGTGATCGATACGTTTCGCTATTGCTTGGGCAGTTAAATGTCAGAATATTCAGATTATGATAGAAAACATTATAAATTATGTAGGTTGTATAAAGTTAACTGGGATTGTTATACAACTAATGCTTGCAATGATGAAAGGTCGGCCGCAATAAAGCTAATAGGACCGCATGATACGGGTGACAAGAAATCTCAACCGTGAGCAGGATATGATATGTTTTAATAAGAGTCAGTTGGCGTAAGTAAATGTCAAAGGGCTAACTGATTGATTGATTGATTGATTGATTGATTGATTGATTGATTGATTGATTGATTGATTGATTGATTAATTGATTGATTGTTGATTGATTGATTGATTGATTGAATATTAAGCGTCTTTTTTATGCCATCGAGGGCTAACAAACTATCAGTTAACCTAACCACTTTTTCCTTGGATCCTGAAATGTTAACCAGTACCCGAGCACACCACATCTCTGCAAGTAATTGATAACTTCCCAACTTGAATCAGCGGTGAGAGACGAATGATAATTAGACACAATGTTGTATATCAATCATCACGGAAACTGTTGCCGGGCGAGGATTTGAACTCACAACCCCTGGATCTATATTCAGGCGCGTAATCGACTGAGCTAATCGGGCCCGGTTAAAAGGGTTTCCTATTCTTAAATGTATGACAGCAGATGTTAGATACATGTACATAGGAAACATGTAATAATTTCATGTTATTAGTTAACCTGCTCGTACATACGGCGATATTTTTCTGTGTTCTGAATATTTGTTATTTTAAGAAATGATTGTTTCTGTCGCGTCGTTAAACCAACTTTTGTATTATGTTCAGTATTCTCTAAAAAAGCAATTACCATAAAGCAGTTTTGTTTTAAAATGGATCTAACTGCAATTATATTCAGTTTTACTGTCAAAGTCTGGTATGGATAGACAATGCTTTCAAATATTGTGACAGCTAGACGAAACATACCAAATAAATATAGAGGTCTGTATGTTGTTTTGTAAACAATCATCTTTTATTTTATATATTATATTTGGAGAGAAAATATGATAAACTTATATAAAATCTACAATTACAATGAATAACGTGTTCACGTTATACGTATCCTTTATCTATCAGCTCCCTTAGTGACAGTATAATATTATTATTATCTTTATTATCATCATTTTATTATAATAATTAGTATAATTATTATCATTATCATAACTATATTATTATTATAGTTATTAATTATTATTATTGTTGCAACTAATATTAATATCATTATATTTTATTATTATTATTTATATTATTGATATCATTATATTTATTTATGCTTTTAGTTATGATTATAATTACTAGTATGATTATTATTTATTACTGTAATTGTATATTCTACACCAGAAGGCTCTGTAAAGCGATTTGACTTTTTTGAAAGACAGTCAACTTCCATCTTTAATTCTCTCTATTTCTCGGTGTGACATAATTAAAACCTGATTATCCACGTATTCATTAAAGACGACAGGCTTGAATGACTATGGGTGATTTTCATTGAAATATGACAGCTCTCAGATAAATAGTGTTAAACTGATCTAGAATACTGAGGAACTTATATTGGGTATTAAATGTATGTAAAATATCCAAATACACTTAATCAGTTGCGAAACGAGAAATAGTGTTTGGTTTGTATTGCTAGAAACTACCTGGTGTTGTAAATATAATGTCATCACATTTGTGATATCTGATGACCATACATACGGTAAGTATGACGCAATTTTATATGTAAGTTACATATGATGATAGAAAGTTGAACTTTTGTGAAACTTACCAGAAAAGTTGAAGATCAGCCTTGAACTCATTGATAGAAATAAAAGATGATTCAATGTTTAAGTCCGGGAAATAACATTGCGTCATTGTGGCTGTATCAGTGCCAACTGTCAATGTCAATAAACCATTGTCCGAGATAAATATTTTATAAATATAGACACACCTATTTCCTTTCGTTCAATGAATTCATTTGTATTTCGATAATGATTAAACTGGCATGGCTTTTATTATGCATTCGGTATGTACATGTAACTTCTTTATTTGACTTTATTGGACATATCTTCCTGTTTTTGTAAATACATACTTTATTATATTAACTATAAATATATAATGGTAACGAGTAGTAAATCATTTAATTACAATTAATTTAGAATTGTTGACAACTCATAGACAGTTTCAATATGTGTAATTTAAAGCTTTGTTCGAATATAAATATGTTATATTAGTCCCACATGTGTAATTTAAACGTGGCAATCCCTACACAATGAGATCATATATTACATTACTTACAATATATTTAAATTATAATGTTACTTATTGCAATGTTATTCTATTAAAATACATAATAAAGATTCAATGATAGAATATATTTTGTGAAATAACAATTTTAAGGGTTATAAATCGTCTTATATCTCCCAAGCCTTGCAGACAAGTTTTACAATTTACAATGAGTTACATTCTGACATTTCACAATGAAGAAGTTTAGACTTTCCATAGTGGTTGACTATGATTCAGGGACATTTAGACTATATTGTTGTGTTTATCTATGTATTAAATTGAAGATTCTTAGTCTTGAACTTTTCAAAATACGAATACAAAAACTCAACTTCCATAGCTAAGTTTGGTCGTATTGTGTGTAGCGTCGTTTTCAACAATTGTTCAGTTATATCGCAACAAAGTCTTCTCGAGACCGTATCTTTAGCGCTGCCCACTGGGGTATAATTTCACAGACACATGGCATGCTACCTACCCAGTGATATTATACTGACATCAAGCCGACTAGACCTAGAACTATCTTCCAAATCTTGAGCGGGGCGGTAGTCTAATGGAAAGTGTATTGGATGTTAACGCAAGAGGTTGCGGGTTCGATCCCCAGCTCGACCCGATGCCTCTCATAAAACACTCAGTACTGGTTCTATCCAGGAAGCGGACTCGAGAACGGTTCATATAAGCTCTGAACTTTCATCGCAATCGAGCTAAAATAAATTAGTATAAACTAAATATTGAGCGCCAAGAGAGAAATATCATAGCACCATTAAGGTGGACGCTCTATCCTCGACCATCGCTGCGTTTGCATATCTTAGGAAAGCGCTATACTTGTTATATTTAATGAAATTTTACAATTTCTTTAATCAATGTAAACTACGAAGTTTATTTGTATCTGTTTGCTAATGACACTAAATAATAATTAGATGAAACAAAACTATTTGTTTTCAATTTGCGAAATGTTGATTTCGCAGAATTTCAAAGAATTTCGACAAAATATGTTTAACTATACGTTGACATAATAACTAGTGAATAACACTATTGCCGTAGTGACGTTATTTCGCACTATAATTGGGGGGGAAATACATAATACGTATATAATAAATAACATTTTCCACCAAAAACACACATCCACTGTCAGATTTATCATCATAACATGCTGATGTCTCTTTTAGATTTGTATTAAGGAAGCCTTAAGAATTTTGTGTAGTGTTTACCATTTATGAAGTGTTGATTTCGAAGAATTTCAAAGAATTTCGAAAAAATATGTTTGATTAGATGTTGACATAATAACTAGTGGATAACACTCTTGCCATGGTGACGTTATACCGCACTATAATGGGGGAACAATACATAATAAATAACCTATTCCACCAAATACACACATCCACTGTCAGATTTACCAATGTAACTTGCTGATGTCTCTTTTAGATTCGTATTAAGGAAGCCTTAAGGATTTCATGTAGTGTGTTCATTTAAACCATACATCAGCTGCAATTTGTCTTAAACAAGTCTGTATGTATACATCCTTATTAATATCATGTTACCGCTTCGTTTGATGTTGTTCATATATATATTGTTTTACATTTGACATTTAAATAGTGTATTCGAAACAAGTAACACGTCTAAGTATAATCGCCTATAACAGTAACGGTAATGTATTGGCAATTACTTCCGAATGTGCTCTGGAAAACCTAGTTTATAGAAGCAGACAGGCATCCATTAGTCGTCTAAGGACATAACAAGAAACCGTTATGGCAAAAATCGTCTTATAATCACAAATGATTTGTTATACACACATTTAGGATAAAAAAAGTGGTGAAATCTATATACGAGTATTATAAGCTGATGTTGGGGATAAGTTTATATTTCACGACGGATATGTACTGATATGTAATAATGAACACATACACCAAAGACAATTATACATTTACAATATTTTCACGTTCACGTTTATTAATTTAAGACGCAAAATATATTTGACTCGTGGCGTCTTAAACACAATTTCTTGTGTGCCGAAATGAAGACATGTTGGCAATTAAAGATGTTTGAATTTCCAAAGATAGGGTGTCATGTTTCTAGGCTTCCAAATGCTAATTTCAACATATGTCTATTCTTTCACAGGATAGGGTGTCATGTCTTTATGCTTCCGAATGATATATTTTCATTATATATTCATTCTTTCAAAGGATAGGTTGTCATGACTTTATGCTAACGAATGATATTTTCAACATATATTCATTCTTTCAAAGGATAGGTTGACATGACTTTATGCTTCCGAATGATATATTTTCAATATATATTTATTATTTCAAAGGGTAGATTGTCATGACTTTATGCTTCCGGATGATATATTTTCAACATTTATTTATTTTCAAAGGATAGGTTGTCATGTCTGTATGCTTCCGAATGATTTATATTCAACATATGTTCATTCTTTCAAAGGATAGAGTGTCATGTTTTTATGCTTCAAAATGATATTTTCAACATAATAATTATATATTTATTCTTTCAAAGGATAGAGTGTCATGTCTTTATGCCTCCGAATGCTATTTTTATCACATATTCATTCTTTCAAAGGATAGGGTGTCATGTGTTTATGCTTCCGAATGATATATTTTCAACATATATTTATTCTTTCAAAGGATAGGGTGTCATATATTTATGCTTCCGAATGTTATTTTCAACATATATTTATTCTTTCAAAGGATAGAGTGTCACATCTTTATGCTTCCGACTGATATTTTCAAAATATATTTATTCTTTCAAAGGATAGGTCGTCATGTCTTTATGGTTCCGAATGATATATTTTCAATATATATGTATTCATTCAAAGGATAGGGGAGTCATGTTTCTATGCTTACAAAGTATAATGTCAATATATATGTGTTATTTTAAAGGATATGGGTGTCATGTTCCTATCCTTCAAAAGAATATCACTTACAGACTATGTTTTGAACGAATGAAATCAACCCATATGTATTCGTCAAACTTACAAAAATAGCATTATTGTATGCTTCGAAAGTATAATATTAACCTTGTTGCGTTCTTCCAACGGTAAATGCTGTCCAAATATGTAATATATGATATAAATAATGTACCCATTCCAAAGAATAGCTTGAAATGAGAGACGTTTATTCCTAACACAAAACAGATAACATTTAACACTTTTGAAACTTATTTATTTCACATCGATTTTGAAACAAGTTGATACAACTAAGACAAATTACGCTCAAAGACTTCTTGAGTAGAACCAATTCTTACCATATGCGGTCTAACTGTCTTGCTGATAGATACAACACACAGCTGCGACGACGGATAGATCCCGCTACCCTCCGATCCCGGGACTTATACCTTACCACACTACCACAGGACCAAGAACTCTACATTATTGAACTACCTGCGTATATAAATATTTTATGATGCACTCTGCATAATACGTTACGTACTTTTAATCATGCTGTAGCGATGGAAAAATAAAACATCTCCTTACAATCCATCTCTCATATCTTTAATGAGACGAAACTATTCCGATACATTTCTCACGTGATGTTATTCATATAGATAGTGGTATCATTATACTGTACATCCGATCATAAATATATATCAGATAGCTGAAAATTCTATGCATTCTCCAGGATGCTCGGTATGATGTACTGGTTTTGTTGTTAAAACTTATTGATAAAGTTTGATGTAGTGTAAAATTGAAATAGTTTGAGAGTTACACTGCTAGACTACTATTACACACGCTCATGTGTGGAGATTACAAAAGGTCGAAGTGTATGGAAACTATCAAAATATGCGATTATAGAATGGTTCTACCCGTGATTGTATATATTGTGCCAAACACTTGGAAATGTTAAGAGTTTTTACACAACTTCAACACACATAAGTATTAGTTCATATCACACAAATTTTACCTTTATATATATAAATGTGTGTGTGTGTGTGTGTGTGTGAGTGTGTGTGTGTTTGTGGATAATTATTTGTGAATAACCAAGACATAAATGTACAGAACAGACTACGACGAACGCACCTAGCTACAATGCAAACCTTAGATACAATATATAGGCATCTGCCAAATCAACAAATCGGATGTCAACCACGACTTATATACTATGGTTTTATATGCAACACCTCTGGACAGGACGGACACTTTACATACATGAACTGATAGCTTCATACGAGTAGGATCCAGTTAAGAATTAATGACTGTTTACATGCTAAATAAAGTACAACTTTGTCCTTTGGATCATAAATGTACAATGAAATCATATGTATTTATTTCATAAAGGGAGATTATTGAAATCACAACAACGGAATAGCCGATTTTTTTTGGCATCTTTTCAGATGCACATTATTTTATTATATAAAAAAAATGATTATCTCGGAGTTTTGTGACAGCATATACATCTCGAAAAGTTTATGGGGTAATGCGACATTAACTCGCATAGTTATTTGCCTTATGCTGTATTTTATGGAGGGAACATTATCACAACATAGTGACTGTCAGTATTTTTATATCTATTTCAGCAAATTACTGCACAATAAATTCGAACGTAAGATGAAATGATGCATTTATTTTGGACCGTCTGGCTTAGACGCCATAAAATATTGTTTGCGGTGGCAATTTCCTAGACAATGCGAAAATGAATATGCCAGAATTCCGAAAAACTTGTTTTCTCGGAGGTATTGGAAGCACGCAACCAATATTCTGTGAGCTATCAAGGGTGGAATGAATCGCATTACATATACACCCCAACACTTTGAGTAGACCAATTTGAATTATTCATGTATTTAGTTAGACGAATTGTTCTTGTCTCTGTACACTGTGAACGTATGTATAAGAAGTGTCATAACAAAAAGTGTACACGAAACGTAAAAAAAAACAACTTCCAATTTAAAAACACAATATAAAAGATATCTTTGAATATAAAGAGCATTGTTGATAAAACAAAACTATAAGTAATTCTGTGAATACAATGTCTTTGACATCACATCACAATAATATATAAATCATCATTATAATAATTACCATACACGTCAAATATGAACATATACAGTAACTGTTGCTTCGTTCACACCAATTACATACGAACACAAAGTGCAAATAAAAGTGTTTAAACATGAATTGTTAAATAAAGCAGAGGACATCAGGGGAAAAAACGCTATAAATGTCTTAAAAATAAAATTGTTATATAAATGGTTAAAATACATGTCATCATTAAAATATAAAATCCGAATGGCTAAGTATATCAAATCAACCAAAATGTGACAAAATCTATATTTAAATCGGAGTGGTAAACTGGAAACAAACTCCCAATTCTAAAAATAGAAAATACTCAAATGCTTCTTCACGACATTCACATCGTCATTTGGACTATTTCTAAGATGAAACAGTTATTACTCTATGTAAATTTGTATAACGGATCAAATTTAATTTAAAATGAAATCACGTGTCTCATTTTATACGTAACAGAATATGTTGCAATTTTAAGCAGGAAATCTATTTTAGTTAAGAAATACTTTTTCAATATATCATTTAGCATATTTAAATAGATATCCTTTGGCAATATGGCGTCAGTCGATTTATATTGAGAAAAAAAATGGTTATAACCAATTCTAAAATTTGTAAAAAATCATGGTAAATTCCATTTATATAACAAATGTATCAAAGAAAACAAAGTACTGTTTCCACCCAATAAAAGTTCGGCAATAGGCAAGAGTGCAGACATTTACATTTCTAAACAATTGCACAATGATGATTGAAACTTGTCATTTTGTCTGCTTTTTTTTGACGTGTTTAACCAAACTTGATGACATAGAGACTATTCTACTGGTATAAGGATCCATTATCGCTCGCAATATAACCTCATTTACACCACAGTTCCGTAACAACAAACTGCAAAAAGCCATTACGCAAAACAATGGTGCATTCGTACTAAAACGACGCTACCAATAAATATAACACATTTGGGATATGAAGTGCTCAAAGAAGGAATATAACACGCAAAAGCACTAAAATCTGACATAGATTTTGAAGTGTCTGAAATAATTTTAGCTTAAAGTAGTCGTATTGATATTATATTTCTGCAAATGTGTTATTAGTTTAGTTCATTGCCATAATTTGTATCGTTAAATCTAGTTTTAGACACTTCCGCTCTTTGTGATTTTGTAGTTGTTTTATTTTTATCTTATAAACATATAATAATGCTTAAAATTCAACCCTATATTTACAGCAATGTATAAAATTAGATGGTTATAAAAAGTACTGTTGACAGAAGTTTAACATACAGCATAGTAAAACTTGTCATAGATTTTGAGTATTTCACAAACACCTATCAAGTGAAACTACGTTTCTTATATTTACACATGAATACTTAAATCGGTGTTCTTTTATAACACCAAGTGTAGTGTAGTAAGGTTTGATGTTACTTGGTTTGGTTTGGTGTGATGTGTGATGTGTGTGTGTGGTGAAGTACGTCGTGTTGTGAGGTGTAATTTGGTGTGGTGAGAGTGTGTTTGTTTTGGTATGGTGTGATGTTGTGTAAAGTGGTGCAATTTGGTGTCATGAGAGTGTGTTTGGTGTGGTATGGTGTGATGAGGTGTGATTTGGAGCAATTTGGTGTGATGGGAGTGTGTTTGGTGTGGTATGGTGTGATGAGGTGCAATTTGGTGTAATTTGGTGTGTTTGGTGTGGTATGTATGATGTTGTGTGATAAGGAACAATTGGGTGTGATGAGAGTGTGTTTGGTGTGGTATGGTGTGATGAGGTGCAATTTGGTGTAATTTGGTGTGTTTGGTGTGGTATGTATGATGTTGTGTGATAAGGAACAATTGGGTGTGATGGGAGTGTGTTTAGTGTGGTATGGTGTGATGAGGTGCAATTTGGTGTAATTTGGTGTGTTTGGTGTGGTATGTATGATATTGTGTGATAAGGAACAATTGGGTGTGATGGGAGTGTGTTTGGTGTGGTATGGTGTGATGAGGTGCAATTTGGTGTAATTTGGTGTGTTTGGTGTGGTATGTATGATGTTGTGTGATAAGGAACAATTGGGTGTGATGAGAGTGTGTTTGGTGTGGTATGGTGTGATGAGGTGCAATTTGGTGTAATTTGGTGTGTTTGGTGTGGTATGTATGATGTTGTGTGATAAGAAACAATTGGATGTGATGGGAGTGTGTTTGGTGTGGTATGGTGTGATGAGGTGCAATTTGGTGTAATTTGGTGCGTTTGGTGTGGTATGTATGATGTTGTGTGATAAGGAACACTTGGGTGTGATGAGAGTGTGTTTTGTGTGGTATGGTGTGATGTGGAGTGATTTGGTGTGATTGAGTGTGTTTGGTGTAGTATATGTGATGTGGTTCAATTTGGTGTGATGAGAGTGTGTTTGATATGGTACGGTGTGATGTGGTGTGAAGTGATGTGGAGCAATTTGGTGTGATGAGAGCGTGTTTGGTTTGGTGTGGTGTGATTTGGTGTGATGTGGGTGTGGTTGGTGTGGTGTGATGTGGTGCTATTTTGGGTGATGAGAGTGTGTTTGGTGTAGTATGTTGTGATGTGGCGTGATGAGGTGTAATTTAGTGTGATGAGAGTGTGTTTGGTGTGGTATGGTGTGATTAGGGGCAATCTGGTGTGATGAGAGTGTGTTTGGTGTGGTATGTGTAATGTGGTGCGATGAGAGGCAATCTGGTGTTATGAGAGTGTTTTTGATGTGGTACGGTGTAATGTGGTGTGATGAGGGGCAATCTGGTGTGATGAGAGTGTGTTTGGTGTGGTACATGTATGTGTAATGTGGTGTGATGAGGGGCAATCTGGTGTGATGAGAGTGTTTTTGATGTGGTACGGTGTAATGTGGTGTGATGAGGTGCTATTTGGTGTAATGAGAGTGTGTTTGGTGTGGTATGTGTAATGTGGTGTGATGAGGGGCAATCTGGTGTGATGAGAGTGTGTTTGGTGTGGTATGTGTAATGTGGTGCGATGAGAGGCAATCTGGTGTGATGAGAGTGTTTTTGATGTGGTACGGTGTAATGTAGTGTGATGAGGGGCAATCTGGTGTGATGTGGGTGTGTTTGGTGTGGTATGTGTAATGTGGCGTGATGAGGGGCAATCTGGCGTGATGTGGGTGTGTTTGGTGTGGTATGTGTAAGGAAGTGTGATGAGGGGCAATCTGGTGTGATGAGAGTGTGTTTGGTGTGGTATGTGTAATGTGGTGCGATGAGAGGCAATCTGGTGTGATGTGGGTGTGTTTGGTGTGGTATGTGTAATGTGGTGTGATGAAGAGCAATCTGGTGTGATGTGGGTGTGTTTGGTGTGGTATGTGTAATGTGGTGTGATGAGGGGCAATCTGGTGTAATGAGAGTGTGTTTGGTGTGGTATGTGTAATGTGGCGTGATGAGGGGCAATCTGGTGTGATGAGAGTGTCTTTGGTGTGTTATGTGTAATGTGGGGTGATGAGGGGCAATCTGGTGTGATGAAAGTGTGTTTGGTGTGGTATGTGTAATATGGCGTCATTAGGAGCAATCTGGTGTGATGAGAGTGTGTTTGGTGTGGTATGTGTAATGTGGCGTGATGAGGGGCAATCTGGTGTAATGAGAGTGTGTTTGGTGTGGTATGTGTAATGTGGCGTGATGACGGGCAATCTGGTGTGATGAGAGGAGTGTGTTTGGTTTGGTATGTGTAATGTGGTGTGATGAGGGGCAATCTGGTGTAATGAGAGTGTGTTTGGTGTGGTATGTGTAATATGGCGTCATTAGGAGCAATCTGGTGTGATGAGAGTGTGTTTGGTGTGGTATATGTAATGTGGTGTGATGAGGGGCAATCTGGTGTGATGAGAGTGTGTTTGGTGTGGTATGTGTAAGGAAGTGTGATGAGGTGCTATTTGGTGTGATGAAAGTGTGTTTGGTGTGGTATGTGTAATGTAGTGTGATGAGGGACAATCTGGTGTGATGAGAGTGTGTTTGTTGTGGTATGTGTAAGGAAGTGTGATGAGGTGCTATTTGGTGTCATGAAAGTGTGTTTGGTGTGGTATGTGTAAGGTAGTTTGATGAGGTGCTATTTGGTGTGATGAGAGTGTGTTTGGTGTGTTATGTGTAAGGTGGTGTAATAAGGGGCAATCTGGTGTGATGAGAGTATGTTTGATGTGGTACGGTGTGATGAAGGGCAATCTGGTGTGATGAAAGTGTGTTTGGTGTGGTATGTGTAATGTGGTGTGATGAGGGGCAATCTGGTGTGACAAGAGTGTGTTTGGTGTGGTACGGTGAGATGTGGTGCTATTTGGTGTGATGGAGTGTGTCTGGTGTAGTGGGTTGTGGTGTGCTATGGTATGGTATGGTATAGTGTAATGTGGTTACGTATGGCATGGAATGTTACAATATAGTAACGTGTATCATAATGTTGTACTATTCAAACAGTACACTATAGCACTGTTTATATACTAGTATTAAAGTTAAAATTCTGAAAAAAATAACAATGCCTGATATATCTTATATCATCAATTAAAGCATTATAATTATTAATTATTAATATTAAACTTAGCAATGTATATTTAGCTAACAAAAATTACAAGTCATTTTTTAATCAGGCTTTTGCCATAGATATATATTGAAATCATTTTATTGTATTGATAAATGAATAGTTCAATGATTCATCAGTACAAATTTGAAATATAAATTGCATTTGCAAATGTCTATGTATTATTTATTTCATTCATTAAACAACAATTTGAGTATCGTAATCGTATATAATTTAGTGTATGTATATACATATGTGTACATACACATGTATCATTATTCCAACGTACTTTTATTTATTAATTGTAGTACATCTTGACTAGAAAATGCGAAACAAAAAAGAAAGTAAATATTTCGCCATATATAAAACCGTCATCACAACAGTGTTAATATCAACTTTGCAAAAGTAAGGAAAAATAGGCGTACAGTACGTAGTGTATGTAATTTATATACAGAGGAATCTACAAACATTTCAATAAGGTGTTACTATTATACTATATTTAGTGACGATGACTATATTGTATTTTGATCGGCAACAAGAAAATACAAATATAAACGGACACTAAAAAATACTTTTGTATGTCGTTCGAAGTACATTCTAATACTGTTTATATATTGCTTCTTTTCATCTTTTAGATATGCCAACGAAGTATGTGTAAAAGACGAATTATTGTATGCGGTCATTAAGGTTCAAATGTTCCACAAAGAGCACAACGAACATACAACGGATTGGGAAATATAACTAAAATTGTTACACTTGTAATCTGTGTTGTTTTATCACATAATTCACGGTACACGAGTGTAGTAAACCCATGACATATTTTATATAAACATAGTAGCGTAATATCACTTTCGGATCCTTAATCGGCGTATTCCGTACAACTAGGTTCTCGCTTGTTAAAAAAGACGACATACTTTCCAACTTGCCCGAATATATAAATGACGTAAAACGACGGCTCACGCAAACTAATATGTTGGATTTGTATCGTTCCTTAAATAGTTAATTTGTTTAATAAATAGTAATTTACCATTTTCTTGAGTTATGCATACCGTACATTGGTGCACATTTATTATTGATCTAGATATAGTTTTAACAATATATATATATTACTCGGCAGAGTCTCACATAAAATAATCTTGCTTGCTCGTTTAATAAATTCAATATTCTATCTATATACACATTGTGTGTGTTTACACTTTTGTTATTAATTGCAACGTGTTACTGTAACATTTTCATTTATACGTTCGTCCTAAATTTAGAACAGCTATCTAAAGTACTTACCAAGTATATAAACCAATATGTATTGCATGTAACGGTTGTTGTATGAGACACAGCGTGTATCTAGAAGTATTATGAAAGTTATAACTTTTGCATTTAAAATCCAAAATGCATTTCACTCTTTTGATTGGGTTTTATTACATAAACAAATCCAATAGGACGGCCGCGTTTAAGATATACAATTTGATTACCAATCGTTTTGTTATTGCTCTATCGTTGCAATAATTGTTTGTACAATATTTGCGATTTTTTTTTTGAATGACATGGCAAATAACATCCTTTATTCACATAAACACGATTAAATAACGTCGGATGTTGAGAATCTTAATATAATTATTTCTGTTAAATCAGTAATGATGTGTCAAGCAAAAGTAAACTAACGAAACTTCAACAACATGCTAAAAGAAAATCAATGACATTGTTAGTCGTTTACAACGATTCTTCTAATACCATTGAGATGACAACGTGCAATAGTAACATCTTTACTTTACAAATTGGCTAATATAAAGATAAAAAGCATTTGTAATAAATAAAGTATTGTGTCCGGACTCCGTATCTTTGGCTTAGTAAAAAAAGTGTTTACTTTTAATTCAATACTTTCTGATTTGTAGCTCACAAACGTATAGTCGTATAAGTTGAAGAGTATAACAACGTACTGTTTTAAATGTAGTATTCTAAAACAATTGATTTGGTTTCAGCGAGATATTAATTCCATCTGATGTCATTAAAATGTTGTCACTTGAAACAAAAAAAATTTATTCTGTAGACACATTAGTTACAAGTCAATTAAAAGCTAAATCAAGTATCTCGTTAACAGTACCGATTATTTTACAAACGGAATGTTGTTAATCGCGTATGTCATCATGATACAAGACACTAGACAAATGGAATTACATTGTATAATTGCATAGCGGTCAAGACCAAACACTCCATAAGTTTTCAGAATATTATTTGTTGTGTCCTTGGGAGGTTATTTAAGTGATTAAATAAACAACAGGTGAGACATATACACTAACCGATACGAATCGACATCATCGTGAAACACGCCTAAAATTGCGGTTTACATAATTCAATTCAGTACAAGAATATTGAACTCTGATGATTTTTGTTTTTCTTTTCAGTTTCACTGAAACAATAAAATATTCGTTTGGAAATAAGTGTGTTATAATCAGATAACCATTGAAGTCAAATTGCTCCCTTACAGAATACAGATATATTTGATTAAAAGTGTAAAAGACAAGACAATGGCTGTTTAACGAGTATTACGATATACATCAATACCTTCCTACAATCGTGCAAACCATAGACAAGACAATGGCTGTTTTACGAGTATTACGATATATATCCATACCTATATACAATCGTGCAAACCATAGACACGACAATGGCTGTTTTACAAGATGTATTACGATACATATCCATACCTACATACAATCGTGCAAACCATAGACACGACAATTGCTGTTTTACAAGATGTATTATGATATACATCAGTACCTTCCTACAATCGTGCAAACCATAGACACGACAATTGCTGTTTTACAAGATGTATTATGATATACATCAGTACCTTCCTACAATCGTGCAAACCATAGACACGACAATTGCTGTTTTACAAGATGTATTATGATATACATCAGTACCTTCCTACAATCGTGCAAACCATAGACACGACAATTGCTGTTTTACAAGATGTATTATGATATACATCAATACCTTCTACAATAGTGCAAACCATAGAAACGACAATGGCTGTTTTACGAGTATTACGATATATATCCATACCTACATACAATCGTGCAAACCATAAACACGACAATGGCTGTTTTACAAGATGTATTAAGATAATAAGAGCATTCTCAATGTCAACGAATAGAAACTATTTTAATTATAGTCATATCATGGGAAAAAATCATCACTTTATTCGCTAAACACGGATATCATGTTCAGAGAGACACAATCGCATAATTACTGCAGATGTTCCAAGCATCATATTAAATGTTGCATTCCAAGTGAATTCATTTCAGTTGCATCGATTCTCACTTTACTGGATTATCAATTACGTCCCATGTAATGGACTTCCAAGGAAAGTGTGGTTTCGTATATTTTTTCAGTCATTTGGTTAAAATTGGATAAAGATTATTGGTAGAAACCAGTCTAACGTCAATTATTTGTATTTTTGCTTATGATTCGTTTTTTTTTAGTTTGAAACAGATAGTCAGGCGTAATGTCCGTAATAAACTGCTGAGAATTTTCAACCGCTCATTGGTAGATTATCTCTGAATGTGCTCCGGTTACACGCTTTTCAGGGGAGTCATTCCAGATAAATACATTGATTTAAATTTCCTTCCGCAACATCATAGGGGTTGACTTCTTGCAATTCTAATAAATATGTTTTACTAACCTAAATATAATAACACCACCGAGTACAACACGATGTTTACAATCGATAAGAATGCATTCAAATATGAGAAGGTAGTTACTTTATATATCAGTTGGACAATTGTTACATTGTGGTGTATTTTGTTACAGGCTCACAATCGCAATATTCAGTGTTATACTTTTAATATGACAGTGAATCAATATAATTGTTCATAATTCAGTATGATGATAACGTACCAATATGCTGTTTTTTATTGTTGTTTTTTTTTTCATATTGCTTTGTCTCGTTATTGTTTTTTAATCAAATTTAATGACATCTATTTTTTCTTCTTAGTTATTAAAAGTGATATGTTTGCCACTCGTAAAGATTAAATCAACGGTTTAAAATATAAAAAAAATGCAAAAAAAGCAAACTCTGTTCTTTCTTGATTTGCTTTCTTTTTAATTAACCATCGTTGTGAGCGTTCTTCATGCCACGTAAAATGTCCAAATACTCATAGTTCCATAAATGTAAACAATTAATGAGAGTATTAGTATGTGTGTCTGTTCTTGCAAGGACACTTTTTTAATATTATTATGAATTTAATTATTATCTATAAATATATGTTTTATTACTGTCTATAATAACACCATAACCTTTTGAGAGTAGTTTAATATTGTCTATAATGAAGCACAACTATTTCAAAATATCAAAAGTGACGAAATAAACATCTAAAATTAGTTAATTACTATTTATAATGGTAGCGTATATATATCTCAAAATAGATAATTGACGTCTTAAATGACAGAATAGCCTTCTCAACGTATTAAAATAATGTCACTGGATTTATAAGTATATAAAAAAAGCCCATAAAATAGTACAAGTAATTAATTCTTAAATATGAATATCAAGAAATAATAGTATTATAAAACATGGTGATACATATTTTACATTGTTTTACATTTTATAGGTTAAAAGTGAAATGTCATGTCTGAACAAAATAATTTTTAACATTACCATGTCTCTTTTGTTAATAAAAGTGGTGCAGTTTGATAATAATTGCAATTTCAATTGCACATATATCTGGTGTTTTTATATTGCTAGAAAATATGGAGAAAAACTCTCAATGTAAATGTATGCAACTCTGATATAAAATATGTGAAACAAGTAATAAATAGCAATTACGAAGGACACTAAAATGTATTGAAATGCATACGTCTTTTATTGCCTCGTAAGGGACTATTATCTTTGGTTATTACAATCTACAAACGTCGTGCTCTTAATGAACCATTGTGTATGTTTGTTAATGTTGACAGTTGATACTTCATGTAATCTTAGAACTATAATTTCAATATTACAATTTTATTTTTGCAAGTGATATTAGGCTTTAAATGCATGCTATTTTGCACACAAAAAAAGAAAAATCCATCTGTACATTTCAATGTATCACATTCGTATGGTCGTCAAGGGAACGTGAGTATCGAACACAGATATTTATTTCAGGACATTAATACTGTGACATACGATTTTATGAAACTTGAATAGGAAGCAAGCAATTCATCCTTGAGATTTCATTACCGTCCTGTTTATTGACAATAAAACATGTATTAATACTCACTATTGGGATGGACGCAATTAAATGCTTAGTATTACAAATAAAGAAGAGTGCTAATTCATTTTTGAAAACAAATTGAAAAACGATTTGACAATAATGGGTAATATAACAGTAATCGTACAATACAATATTAACATTGATGTCTATATATCTTAATTTATATTCCCTTTGTCGTAAAAAAAAATCATCATACGGTTACTTTGAGAGTAAAATGCGGAATGATTATCATCTATAATTGATACATCACTACACATTGGTATGATTTTACATTTAATCTGAAACCATCATTGTTAAATTGGTTACTATATCATACTTAAATTGGAAGAACGTTTTGTTTTCTGTAATTAAGAGGTTGTCCATTATGGTATAGTTTACATGAAATATCTATGTGGGTGTCCCTTTGAGTAACTGTTATAATTTGTCACATTCTGATAAATCTTTGTCATTTCTCATTATTTAAATACAGCAATAATTTGCTGTTGAATCTATGTTTAATATATGGCTATATAAACTATACTAGTGGAACTAGAGCTACAATTTACAGAAAAAAATACAGTTGTATTTTACACAATATACATGTACATGCTGTCGTGTTTTTAAAAAGGATGATGTAATTTGAATGGGGTTTAACATCTTTGTCAACACATGGTGGTTTATATAGGACATTATTTTATCTGGTTGTTTTGGGTGAGGATGACACCCGGATGAATCTAAGTAAAATGACCGTCCTTCCGAAAGTAACTGACTCAAATTCTCAAAGCTATTGGATCAAGCTGAGCTCAAACTTAGTATCTCAACTGTCAGAGATAAGTGGTCATTAGGTGGCAGCATCTTAGATCATTCAGCCGTAACGAATGCATGCTTTGTGATGTCAAATGAGGTAAAAATACGGATATACATGCTCACATGAACCATGTTTAACATACCCGTTTGGCTACGGAGTCTTTCATTATTTATGTTTGCATATTTTGATTTTGACCAGTAGGTGTCTTGTTTATGTTCTGATAGTGATTGTATTGTTGTGATTGTTTTGTCCTTTGAATGAAATGTCTCTGTTGACATATATCGTTTTAGTTATTGGTGCATCCTTAAACTACATGAAATAAATTTAGCGTACCATCAGTATGGTTTACAATTCAGATTGAAGTAAGAAGAGTATTAAGTGTTTGAAAAATATATTTTATCTTGGTTTTCACCGAATATTCTTATAAACTTGTAATTAAAGAATGAGATAATGTGTTGTGTGCTATGTAATTTTATTGTTAATATCAGTACCTTTGAATAAAATAATTAACATATCCTTCACAAACGATTGCCCCTATTACAGATATACTCAATTATTTATATATGAAAACTGTATTCGGAACAGTTCAAAACAGTTCGTTGTACTACAAACGCTTGATCTCTCGAGGATTCCACTCAGTATATGGAATGTTGTGTGTACTCTCAAAATCAGTAACACGTGATACTATTGTGTCAGTTACAGAGAACGTAATTGTCAAATTCGTAAATAAAAGAAACAGTCAGGGAAACGAATTGGCATGGCTAGAGAAAGATTTAACAGCACACTCGTCATAATGTATTGCCTGTTAAACACAGCATTTGTTGATATCTATTTGAAACTTCGTAAACAATGTCAGTACCAAAACAAAATTTGGTATTGGGTTGAAATTTCTATCCTTCTCAGATCGGTTACTCATATCCATGCATTACAGTGTATATGGTACATACCCTGAACATGCAATGCATTTACGGTTTTCTATCAATTGTATACAATTAATTGTATGGAAAATGTGTTCTTTGATATTTGTCTTATAAAATTAAATAATATAATGCATATCAAGATGTAAAACAGACGGCATGGCGCCTTTAAGTAATATGAATAAAAACACCAAAACTAAAACAATAACAACAATAATAATGCTGCTATTTCCAAATGTAACTGCCAAATTTTCTGCAGCAATTATTTACAATGGTTTGTCCCGTTCTCTTAAAGATATATGTTAACTGATATTTAAATCTAACGCACAATTTTATAGTTTGGGATGTCATGAATAGAACAATAACAACTTCTGTTGACACATTATTTTTGTTCACAGACAGCGAATGCACGGTTTAAATGTACACGATCGACATCTTTGTATTCAAATGACGCACAAAACAGCCTAAAAAGGGACTAACAAGGTCGCCTGTACTAACAAAAACACAATTCTGATATGATTGTTCATTCAAATTAAATCAAACTTTCTCTATGCCAGACACATAATGCACGTGCACACTGATGACGCTTTAAGTCTGCGATAGTCGCTCTGAGTGTGATAAATGTTTCACGGTAGCCAAACGTAAATGTCTTTCTGTGGCGGTGTAAATCTGAACAACGTGCATCGTCAAATCTAAATTGTTTAATCAATACCGCTTTAGTAGTTAACACTTTATATATCTTTCATACTTGTTATTCTGAGGAGAACATGCGTTATTGCGAGGTTGTTGCGTCTAAGTTCATGCAATATAGTTGGAATCAGATACGATATTACTTTGGTGTTATTAATGACATTGATGCTACTGCTAAAATATATTACGATGAACCAAGTGACAATGATATAACGTATCAGTACAATTAAGCATTAACGTATGCGTCACCTCAATGGTTTCATCATTTACTTCATTTATATCATATACGTCGTCAGTACCATCATCATTATCAACATCAGCGTCCTCATATTTTTTCATAAAACATACATTTTGCAAATATATTAAATATGATACATACAATTAACCCTTTTTATATGAATGCATTCAATGGAATAATATGATTATATTAAGAAAATACAGGAACCAGGGAAAGAAAAAATGAAAAAAGACGTGGATTGATAAGGTAAGGGAGAAGAAACACGGGAAAAAGAGTAGGATGCTCTGCACTGTCAAACTGAATCAAAATTTGTTGTGAGTGTTGATTATAGAAATTGCAATCCATTCCATAATTTTGATAGTGTTGATTTTATCATGGTAAAAATACTATACATCACTTGTGTAATACAATGGAGAAGTTGCACTCGTATAATTTAGAAGACTCTTCCTCCAATATTGTAAATGTAAAATAGTATATGAAAAGGATGATATGTTTTAAATATAGATATAAAGATCTTTCAAATAAAGCTTATTTTATTCGAAATATTGCGTTGTGTTTGATCCTAAAAATACATGGGGTCTATTTGGGGTGTATTATATCTTTTTTTCATTCCTATATTAGATATTTTAAAAAAGACACGTGGTAAAGTTAAACTCTAGTGTACTCACGTCCTTTACATATTTTGACGCAGACTATTAGAGTTATACCCATATGAAATAACTCTATAAATGGCACGATCTTAAATTTAATATTTATTATTTTATTAAAAATAGTGACATCACATTAGTTATATAAATTCATGTATGAGAATGGAAAAAAAAAACATTTAACTACAAAAAGATATTTTCCTGGCTGTTCTCTGCCAAACTGATTTAGCAGTTTAATGATGATAACAATGCATATGGCAAATGAGCGCATTTCATCATAAATTACAACAACTGTGTGAAAAAAGGATGGTTTGCAAGAACTGACCAATAGCACCATGCCTTTTTTCAAAAGGAAACGCAATCAAAGACCTGAATAAATTATAGTATATTTCAACTTCTGATAGTTGAATATGTAGATGAACATTATTGAATGAAGTTTGATACTATTCGGCTAGTGCCTCTTTAATGGGGCAAAGTTGGCACACTAGATATCGCCAAATACTTATTTTCAATAATGAGTTTATAATAAAAAAAGACTGCTTATTTCATTGTAATTCAAGAATGATCTCAGGATCTATTCTTGAAACACAGAGTTATGTCGATATAAACCAGAGCAAACCACTCAACATAAACTTCGCCCAGGAAGGCTATACTTAAGATTGAAATCAAAGGGAGTATATCTGATGTAATAATGATTTCATATAAAAGCGTAATGCATTTGCAAAACGAAAAATACCATTTACTTCGGAGTGGGAAACTTCAAACCAATAATAAGAACATCACGCTGAGATGGTTTTATATTTTATAACATTGTAAATATCGCATAAATAAATATATGCATTTGTTTTATTGGAAAATGTTTCTAACGTTATATCCATTCATTTGCGTATGGGCGCAAAAAGATATATGAGCGAAGTAAACAAGAAAATGATATTGTCTTAATTTTATATCATAGCTGATTGTTTGTTTAATAAATCATTATTTTTCCTTTAGCAATATTAGAGCTATACATATGAATCAAAGCGTACACGTAAATACAAATGTAGCGGACGTTACTATGTTTATATAATTATTATATTAGATTGTAAATGCATGCGTGCGTATCTTTACGTGATCTTGATTTCAGCCATGTGAAAGAAACCATAGTGTTTTACACTGCTTAATTGATACAATAGTAAAGCAAATTAAATGATCAACATTTATTTTTAAATACAATCAGATTGTCTTTATTTAGAACTGGGTATAAACTTATTGCATTTAAAATCCGACCATGTAGGGTCATAACCATAGCAAACACTTTTTAATTTAACAGGTTAAAATGCGGGCTAGACATCCCAACACAAACAATGTGGCACAAGAACGCTCAAAGACGGGCAAGACATCGCATTATAAACCCCGTGACGCATGAACACTGACAGGTTAGACAGATGTCACATCATAAACCTCACGACGCAATAACACTGACAGGTTTTACAGACGTCACATAATAAGCCCCGTGACACAAGAACACTTACAGGTTAAACAGACGTCACATAATAAATCCCGTGACGCAAGAACACCGACAGGTCAGACAGACGTCACATCATAAACCCCATGACGCAATATCACAGACAGGTTCAAAAGATGTCACATAATAAACCCCGTGATGCGAGAATACTGACAGGTTAGACAGAGTCACATAATAAACCCCTTTAAGCAAGAACACTGACAGGTTAGACAGACGTCACATCATAAACCCTATGACGCAATAACACTGACAGGTCAGACAGACGTCATATAATAAACACCATGACGCAATAACACTGACAGGTCACACAGACGTCACATTATAAACTCCATGACACATGAACACTGACAGGTTAGACAGACGTCACATCACAAACCCCGTGACTCAAGAACACTGGCTAGTTAGATAGACGTAGACGTCAGAACATAAACCCCGTTACGCATGAACACTGACAGGTTAGACACGTAACAACATAAACAACGTGACGCAATAACACTGACAGGTTAGACAGACGACACATGATCAACCTTACGACGCAATAACACTAACAGGTTAGAAATACGTAACATGATAAACCCCGTGACGCAAGAACACCGATAGACGTTACATCATGTACTACGAGACGAAACCAAATACATGTAATAACGCAATGAATTAGAACACTTTAGTTGTATATCATTGTAGACGAAGATGGGCAATGGTATTTTAATTACAGATTAATATCAATACTAAGTAACCGATGTATTACAGTCGTGTAAAATGTAATACAAGCCGATGTAAGTGTAAGCAAATACATATATAATTTCGGTTTTTTTTGGTTAGAAAAGGGTACTTCAGATAATTTAGTTTTTTTACCTTAAACTTAATATAGGAACTATATAATCTTGAAGATGACATCTTTATTATCTAATAGTCTAATATCGTATGTAGAATGTCGAGTACCAGTGATTTATAATGAGAGCGAGTCTATAAAATATTCTTTCTCAGTGGGAACATGCAGCATCATACTAATTTATATCATATTAAAACACGTTGCGTGCATGTACGTTTATTGAAATACCCAGATGACGCGGTAATCCTTTATAATTTGTTGATACTTTTTTATTGTGCATGTACATTAAAGCATATCATGCTATTGCACATTCAATCATTTTAATTCATGCTCTTAGAGGATGTCGTGAATATATATAATGTGTACACATTGCATGTGTGTGCATTCCAACATGCGCTAAAATGTTTCTTATACAGCATGTTGCATGTTTAAATTCTCAACAAGACACGCACTTTAGAAATATATCAAAATATCAAAATTAAAATAGTTACATGGCTGAATGTTTGTACAGACACGCAGGAATACAAAATAGATTAAAATGTTATATTTCGCCTCATATGGTAGGCCAGTCGTTGATGAATTTTGTTTTTTAAATATCAACATGGTCGAGTTTGTTATACACAATTGAAATGTATGAACAGAAAAATTCCCAAATTTCAATGCGCACTTTAAGGTTTGGAAAAATAAAAGCAATGGATGCCAACTATTTTGATTAAAGAGAAAACATTTTTGTAATACAACTGGCAGATAACTTCCTTACACACCATGTGACACGTTGAATGCACTTTACTGAGAACAAAATGACCGAAGGTTGAATTAAAAAAAACAACATGTACTTGTGATTTCCTTGCGTCAAATAAACTGACTGATCTATTCGGCGTTTCCCAGTCAACGGATCATGTAGCGAGAAAAGCTGGGCCAGTTTCTACAGTCTAGTGTATATATTCAAATAGTTTACTAACCTTATAAAATGTTGGTTAAAGAAAAGTCTGGGTAAGAAATAAACCAAACTGGATGAAATGCAACTGAACCGTATATACTCACAATAGGAGCTTATTATAATAATAGGAAGCAGTAGTCATATTGATTATACAGATAGCAGAGTAAATTTGTAGCCGAAGATAAATCATCGTCAGCCAGGAAAGATAACATAGGCTTTATATCTAGTCGGTCAATAACATCAACAGAACACCTCTGCAATCATAAGTGTATTGCATTTACACGGACAGCTGAGAACACAGTATGTTATCTTATCTTACAGAACCTATTATTACATAGCGTGATTTGTTAAGGACAAGAATACATAAATAAGTCTGTCATGTGTTGGACTGATATATGCATTTGCCGTGAATATATTCAGAGGAAGTCAATGTCATAAAAACGCTAAAGTCTGTAACGTTAAAGGGGAAACACGCCAATGTTAGTAACTTGTCATTTAACTCTATATCTGAAATTAATATATGACGCAAATGTGAATGTGAGACTACCCTAACTTTTATATATCTCTTTTACGAAAAGAAGCATAACCCTGGTAAATGTTTAAAAGATATATTATATGTTCGTGGTATTATATGACTATAAGGATTTTCATGGATTGTAAAACCAAAACCGCCATGAAATATCTAATACCTTTATTCATTTTTTTGCATTTTATGTTTCAACTCTTTTTTATCCAGTCTTTTTTTATAGGAGCACAAGGTTACCACATTATTTATAAATGGATAGCGCGATGTATTTATGAATGAATACACCATATGACGTTACGTCATAGCGCGAGGTATTTGTGAATGAATACACCATATGACGTTACGTCATAGCGCGAGGTATTTGTGAATGAATAATACACCATATGACGTAACGTCATAGCGCGAGGTATTTATGAATGAATACGCCATATGACATTACGTCCTGGCACGAGGTATTTCTGAATGAATACGCCATATGACGTTACGTCATAGCGCCAACTCGGGCAGTGGAGACGAAGCGCTTGAATGGATTGCAGAATAAAAAATCCGTACTCGGAAAAAAACAAACTATATATATATATACAAATTGTACATAACTTACATAATAAAACCACATATTCAAAACTAGGGAGAAACCACTGGATTGTTTGGTTCTAACATTTTTTTAAAATATGACGTAACAATAAAAGAAATTTCATATCGTTATACATTCTTATGTGTAAATACAAATTTGATGCGTGAATATAAGCTGATATTATAATGTATATGTATAAACTGACTCTTAAAAATCTAAATGCATCCGATTAGTTTTAATTGAATCTTGAACAGCAACTATTCAAATTACAAAATTTTTTTTTCGTTTTTTAACATCACTCATGATCAGATAAAAATGATCCTATAAAATGTGAAAGGTCTTAAATAGCTTTCATGTTGCTAACCATCACTGATGAAAGCCGTTGAAGAAATATTAAATAGTAAAAAAGCAATACGGTGTCGTGTGGCGACTTTCACTTTAAAACATGTCATTATAGTAACCGTGCGTAAAACTTGAAACAAAACATTTGTTTTGATTGGCAGCACGATAGCAATATGATGGTCACGCAAGCAACTGCGTTACTGTTTAAATCAATACTATAATGCCTTGAGGTAAAATTGAGATTGAGATTGAAATAGAATTGAACAGCGGAGGGAAAAAAGTTTCCCTGCAGCAGTCGTGCAATTTGTATGTGTTAATTATGTATGAACAACTATATTTTCTTAAATATAATATTTAATATTTAAATTTTAAATATATATATACGAGCGGAACGTAATGTTTTAATTGGACTGAGATGGAGGTAATCACTTTTCACAGTTCCGATGTCAGACGTATTTATGGCATACGGTTATGATGTATTTGTTAAACTAACTTGGTTTGACTAGCAATATATCATGTATATGTTTATATTATTAACGAATTGCTATAGTCGACGCACAATTAGATTGTTAAATGCATCATGCAGTTCATTTTTGAATTATGGGAACCGGTTAAGGCACTAGTCATTAATCAAGTATGATAGCTTGACGGTATTTATAGTTACTGCGTGGTTAAGGATAAATGGCTACTAAGGATAAATTCTGATTTTGATGCAGCATATCAATATTATATTGCTAAAATTGATATTGTGTATATTTTAAGAATCTGTTATTTCTATTGCAGCCTGATGAAAATTGATACATTGCACAACTTAAGCCACACACGTGTCTATTTTTCAACAAATCTTAAATATTTGTCATATTATCTTTCAATATTTTCGCATTCAATAATTTACCAAGAGGGTAACAACCTTAAGTCACTGTGGATATATTTTCAAAAGACAAGATAGTTTTTCTTTTTCTTTTTTCAAAAAATTGAATATGTAGATAATACCTTATATATTACTACTTATTTAAATAAATTTTAAAATTTAATCATTTTCAGATCTGATATTATTATATGCTATGAGTAACCTCTTAATAACACAATGTGCGTTATATAATATGTTAAAGGTAAATTACACGCAATCCAATGGTTGTCTTTACACTATGTACATTCTAAAAGTGGTTACATGGAACCAAAGGAAACTGAAATATTAAAAAGTGTATATATCTAAAGTCATAATTTGTATTATATATTTGATAATATAAAACTGTTGGTAGGGTATAGCCAATGATTTTTCTCCAAAACAAAATCTAATAAACACATAATGCTGAGAGTGTTTATTTGTTGAAACATAAAACTATTGTTATTTCAATGCTGTTACGATACTCATTGTTTATGGACGTACCCATGCATAACATAGACTGCTATTCTTATAACCCCATTTTATCAGAAAATACAAAAACTTTACATTTGACGTATGCATCATCTTAAACAATTGAACAGCATCAAGACGAGTACGACATGAACACAGTTTTCGTGATTATTTCTATTTTAGATAATATGAATATTGTTTACAGAGGAATTAAAAAATGTTGTGAATTTAATTTTAAAGGCTCAACTCCTTGATAAAATAAACATTCTTCGTATAGCATGATGTCCTTTGGGACATAACATCTAGTCGTATTATTTTCAATTTGATTCAACATATTTTCTAGACTCAGCATATATTTTGGATTCAGCACATATTTTTTAAATCAACATTTTTTTCTGTATTCAGCACAACTTCTGAAATCAGCATTTGTTCTGGATTCAGCATATTTTCTGGATTCAGCATGTTTCTGGATAAGCATAATTATGTTCTTATTTCAGCATATTTTCTGCATTAAGCATATTTTTTTAAATCAACATATTTTCTGTGTTCAGCATTTTTATGGATTTAGCATATGTTCTGGATTTAGCATAATTATCATCTGGATTTAACACATTTTCAACATAGTGCATTAAGTTAAGTTATATTACTTAGATATTGTGTTGTCTTCGATGGTTAGTTGTAAAACTCTTTAACACAGGATGTTTATTAGGTTAGGTGTAGTTTCATGTTGAAATAAAGTAATTAGTTTGCCTACTCAGTTTAACTTCTGGAGGAAGACCTTGAAACGAATATGAGTCATCTTGCTTCCAACAAATAGTTTAAAATAGCATTGATATGAACATGTTCCGAAGCTGAACGCTCAGTAATACTCGTCTCTCCACATCAACGCATCTGTCTTCAATATGAAATCTGAATTTTAAATAGTGTCCCGCACTCAAATGGAAACACAAAAAAAATATTGTTTACTAATTTTCAGACAACTTGAACCCGATTGCAAACGGAGTATAAACGGATTGCAATTGAGGTATTTGAATAATTTAGGGTCATTCTGTTCCATTGCACACTTTTTTTTTTCGAAGAACTCGAATAATGTTTTCATTAAAACAAAGATATTCTTTTTTAAAGACTTTATCGGTGTTCCTAACAAACAAACCACTTTCTTAAATTACAATAAATATATAAATGTTGTTATCGGCTTGTCCGTTTTAATGAGATAAAAAAAACTCGCTTTCACTTCAATAGGAATGCGATATCTGTAATGAATCATTGGTACAAGCAGGTGTGTTTGTAACTAGATTTACATTATTCTTAAATAGAATCATTGGCACTAGGATACGTTCAATGTTGAGAATATTTGAATGCCATTAATTAGATTGAGTAGGACATTAAGACTTGTCTCAACATTCAGTTGCTTTGCCTGAATTCCACGTAGTAGGACGTGACTTATAAACTACATAAAAAGGTACATTTGCTGAACTAAGTTCGTGTTACAGTCATGACAATTTCGGAATGAAACACAAATACAGATGAATATCACCTGATATTTATAGCCACTAATATTGGGGACAACATCATATATTCACCCCTCAATGGCTGCATCATAAATTACACGTTTTGTTTATTTCGAAGAAACTATACGAATATCGTAAAAGCTGGTCAAACAGATATAACCGGTGTGGATTCGTGGACGTCAGTCCCAGTGGAATCCCGAAATTTAGACGGAATTATCAGCGGTAGTGTTTTGTTAGGAGTTAAGCATTTCTTATAAGCTATAAACAGAATGAGATGGCTAACGAACTAATCTTTAAGTGGATCTCAGTAGATTTGATCAACATGAGCTTGTAAAAATTTAGTGCAAGGCTATACTTCCATTGTTATTTGAAGTGAATCGCGAAACAGCTGATTAAATTTGAGTGAACTCAAAAGGTTTAGCAGTGTCACTGTTTCACTGGATTTCTCACAGCGTAAATATTTTGCTTGTGATATTAATGAACTTACATTTTTTGTTTGAACTACTTAGTGTTTACCATAATGTATAGATGTATGAACGAGTAAATCCATTAAGCCTTGTGGTCGGGACTTTCGGAACCGCGCCCTTTAATATATCAAACCATAATGAAATATCGAAACAATTGATACAGGTGTTGGTGTGCTGTTTATTAAATATCCGTTTGATGCTGTTTACCCATTAAAGATATTTTATCGTCTTTGTTTGCTTTGCAATGTCAAGTTTTTATACAGTTTTAACTTATAAATGATAAAGGAAATATAACACAAATGTCGTGGTCACACGTATTACATATCATGTACGATGTGTTCCCTTTTCGACCATTCGCATTAAGGGACTTGCTCAAAGGGGGATTTCGATCCCGTGATGCACCTGTCCATGGTCAGAAGCTGTATGTTTAAATTGCAAGATTCACACGTTGAAATTAATCCGCGTTACATGATATATTTATACACTGCGAACGCCTTTCATGGCATTAGTGCTCTTCGCTGCACCAGAATCGTCGACATGCTTAAACACAACCGTTTGATCTCTCCAAATACGATACATTCAATGTGAACTCGTAAATCAACCAAAGTATTTGTATCTGTTTGATGTATTTGAGTGATTTAGCCCGAGTAAGATATGTACACATACCATCGTTCGACTTGATTGTCTCCGAAAGTTTGCATTATTTGATAAGTATTGAACCAGTCTGTCAATAGATCGTATCACCATTATATGAAATTCAATAATGGATTCAAAAACGATATGAATTGCTTTGAAACAGTTTTTCTACGAGCCAGATAAAGCTAAGTATCATTGCTCTTTCCGCGTGATTTGACTTAGTCATGTGATGTGAAAGGGTATCTTGTAATATCCACTCTTTCCGCGTAACTTGACACGGTTATGTGATGTGAAAAATGTTACTTAAAGTGTTGACACGGTCATGTGATATGATAAAGGTAACTTTATTGTTCTCTCCACGTGACTGGACGTGGTCATGTGATTTGAAAATAGCAAACGTTGATGAATATATAAATCAATTCAATTATATATGTAAATTAGATTTTAAATTGTAATAATAAACGTCTCGACAGGTTGAATGGAGACCAACGATAAATAATACAATAATACATTATTAGTAGACCTACATTTGACGAAACTACTAATAACTAGAATGACATCACGTCATATAAGCGTATATAGTGCTTTGGGTATAAATAGAAATCTGTATTCTATATCTGTAAGTGTATAGCCAATCACATACACCAGATGTTATCACGTCACCGTACAATATGTAGAAATTTATTGGATCCAATAACTTTTATATTGTACAGTTCAAAATTCAATATGGCGATAAGAAAAAGGAAATAAATTCAGTAGAAATTTCAACGATAAAAAAACAAACAACCGAGAAATGTTCCTCATGACGATCGAGACGTTGAGAATATCTCGTCCAATGTGATTTTCACAATACATACTCGTACAATATATTACTATATTGTACAGAACACTGTTAAATAACCTTACAGTATTTATCGTTGGTCTCCATTCAAAATGGCAAACTAACAAATATTAACATTTTAGGAGAAATAGTTTGATGATTAGAAACCTAAAAACTTGTAACAGTATTACAATATAACACTGTAGTCATGTTTTACAGCAGAGTACTCTGTGTAGTAGAAATTGTTGCTACGGCTTTTAATGGACTTTTAAGGAAATTGTCCGCATTTTTTTTATATTACTTCGGCATATCAGCTTATAAGTCAGCGGTGTTCTAGGGGTAGAGCGTTCGCGCTACATGTGAGAGTACGTGAATTTGACACTCTGTCAGATCATACCAAAGGCTTGACGGTACCAGAAGCTTTCTTGCTTAGCGCGCTCAGGATTGAGAGGATAGTTCTAGGTCTGTGTCTGTGGTATGACACTCAATTATGGCAGCACGTTGGAATACTGTCTTAAGGAGACACTGTCGCGATACAACTGAAAAATTGTAGAGAGACCACATATTTCAGCCCTTGAAGTTTCATGCTCGGACTTTTATACGCAGTTTAATATAATTGCAGGTATGCCCTTTATACATTTTTCACATATTATGTACACATGGCAAAAATGACCTGATCTAACTGGACAACTCACTTAAATGTTTGTAATTCATGCACAGGTTGTTTCCTTTTTTTAAGTTAAAGAACTATTTTCAGGTACTGATTATGCCGCTATGAAACAACTTTTGTATTGAAATAAGTTGGAAGGTTATAATAGCAACTGAAAATCCGGGACCTACGATCCAACACTACTAAACAGTATGTCAAAAATATAGTCCACATATTCATATTCTATTCCAATTATCATTAACTGCGGAATGCAATGAATCATTCTGAATCGCTTCCATGGTAAAATTGTTTGTCTGCAGTTCTAATAGAGAGCACGTGGACTAATTGAAGACGATAATGATTACTTTGTTCACAATCATATAATTTTAATCATAATAATGTTGTGAAAATTGAGGAATCTAAACAATGATAATACTACTACTGCTAATGATGGTAATAATGATGATGATAATATTAATAATAATAATAGTATTAATAGTAGTGATAATTAATGGTAATAACAACTATAATTATAGTTAGAAACTACTACTGCTACAGCTTATACTTATATTACTACGGCTTATACTAATAATAATAATAATAATAATAATAATAATAATAAAAATAATAACAATAATAATAATTATAACAATACTAATAATCAATCAATAACAAAAATAATAGTGATAATAATAATAATAATAATAATTGTAATAACAAATAAAATTATGGTTAGAATAATGATAGTGCATGTACTATAAGTACTACTACAACTTATATTAATACTACTAATAATAATTGCAATGACAATAAAAATAATGGTAATACTAATTATGATAGTGAAGGTTATAATAATATTGGTAAAAATTATTGTACTACAGTAACTACTAATGTTATTAATACTAATAATAATTACATTGATAATAACAATGATAACAACAACAATTATAATAAGTATAATTATAGTGATGCTGATGATGACAAAGACAAAACCTTTTTGAAAAGCTTTAACATTTCTTGAGGCCCTCGTATACAAAACCAATTTTCATTTGAACAGTTCATAGTGTTTTATTTGATTATGGTGTCTCGTTAAAAATGTACTGAGCACTTTTAAACAACTTTGTTATAGACAATCTACTTACACTTACCATGCTCAAATATATTATCGTGTTGTACACGTGAAACATCGTGTAACTTTACTAAAAATCGATGTAGCATTGACTGATTTGCAACAAGACACGAGTTTTACTGATCTTACTTTAAATGCAGAGACTAAAGTCAAAAATAATTACGTAATAGATGAAAACGAAAAGAAGTAAGACAGTTATATACGGGAATCTCTAAACACAAACTATACCAAGACCATACGTTAATTATTTCAAGGCGGTGAATTTTAAAAGGTCAGGAATACATACAGTAAACATGTTCGATTCGTGGATTAGAGTCATGGACTGTAAAACAAAGCTATAACCCATTATGTTGCGGCACGGGACAAGTATGGCTATGTAATTTTACCATTGGCTTTTTTGTACATCTATTAGGCTAGTGTAATATATTTAATTCAATTATAAAAGTGATGTCGTTTTTACATGTAAGTAATCAAGTTGAAATGTTTAGAGGCAGTGTTGAACTCCCTCAAGTAATGTCGGATATAATGTAGAAGGTGACATCCAGTATGCTATAGGTGGACGTAGACCTGTAAATTATCGAAGTGTGGTCCTGCCGTTACAGTAACCAAGTAAAAACTTTCTCACATATAGTCTGCAAACTATGTCGGACATCACCAACATCTTCATTGGTAAGATCGTGATGCGGCTCCAATCGGCTTTGAGAGACCCCCACCCATATATATTTTATTATAACTATAAATAATTATCTAATGTATCTGCACATTCATCTTGGTAATATTCGTGATAGTATTACCAGATATATCTTTAATACCAGTCTAATAGGAGGTTAGTTATGTGAAAAACTGATATTTTTTACATGTAGCACGTGATAAAATTGAAGCATTTAACATTGGAGGGCGGTTCCTCGCCTCGACCGTAGAAAGATATTGAAATAGACAAACGGTCAACAAAACTATCATCGTTTTACGTGGGATAAACTTTAACAAAAATGAATACCATTTTAATTTTTTGTCTGCAATAGTTATAGTGTTTTTATTATAGTAAGACGCTTAAGAAAAAAAAATATCTAGATTAAAGTAGTTACAACATGAAAGTGAACTTGATCAGTCTTTAGATATTGGTAGAAATAAATGGATGTGGATGATCGAGTAGAAGTTATTCTATTCAAAACACTAATTACCATAAAAAGAATGAAACAAATATAATGAATAGCATATACTTAGGTTTCGAGAATGATTCATTTCCTATTTAATAAGTCCGTAAGAAACATCTTCCGGTGCTCATTAGTGTTTGTGTTTTCAGAGAGACTTTGTTTTATGAACCTTAAACCGCAGGCTGTGGCAATAAATTACAACATTCAAGATGATGAACAAATAAATGTATTTGTGAAACGTAATTACGTACAAGTAATATCAAATAAGAAAGTCACGTGATAATAGTTGGCAGTGGCCTTGACATTACGTTTTTTGTTTTCTGTTCTTTTTGTTAAATTTTCTATTGTGTGTGATGTGTTTGTATTTATGTATTCTTGCTGTAAAGATGTGAATATGTTTCTTGTTGATTTTACTTTCATGTTTTTTTTTATTTATTCTTATTGTTTGATTTAAATTGTGTTCGTTGATTTTATGTTGGTTGTATTTTTTAAAATTTATGTTTTAGTTTAGCAATAGGAATGTAAAACTAACAACATCAATAAAATTTATTACCATATATTTACAATTTACAAAACAAATATTAAGTTTTAAAAAAATCATAGTTTGCAATATTGCAACGTTTGGTCTGCCATAGTAACCTCTGTTTGTTTGATGGTGGTGCATGCATCACGATGTTTTTCCTTACGATATGTGTATGTGCATGCAAAAATATATCGTAACATGTTACGTGCGGTCAGTTTTGTGTTTATTGGTACAACATACTCATAATATTATATAACAGGAATATCCCCAATGAGGGTAGTTCATAATAAGTGTAAAATTAATATTTCAATCATTTGTTTCTTTAAAAGAGCATTTTTTTTATTTTAATGGTCATTTTGACATTTGAATGGTACTGTTGTTAATGTAAACGAATAGACTTATCCTGCTAAACTAGTTTGTAGTTAAAATATATTCAATCATACGTCTGTTGAAAAGTTCGTTGAATTGTTACTTGTACACGATGTTATGAACTTCTACATTAATGTGTTAGTATATATGTTTCGTTTTAATATGATATTGTTTACCGAGCCACGAACTGCACGTCGTGAATACTTTAAAGATATAGTTCTACGTCGTCTCGCATATTGCAGTACGACTTTATTTAAATATAGTTTGCTTCTGCACAAAGTGAATTTACACAAAGAAAAAAAAACACTTTACATTATAAATGCCACGTTAGATGGTTAAAGAGTGAGCTTATGTAGTTGGGAAGGTTCAGACGGGAAGGTTTGACATTTAGTTGTTAATTAATGAAACTGTTCAAAATCTTTTGCGCCCTGACCTGTTGATTTATACCCTGTTTTCAAATTCTTTATTTCTAAAACTATATTTTAGACTGCAATATCGTTTTGGCGCCATTACTACTTCTACTGTAATTGCTTCTTAGCAAATTAAAATTTTGGGGTCCTATAACGGATTGTTAATATTACTATTAAACGCATTATGTTTTAAATGATGAAACTATTTTTATAATGGATGTTAATGAATTAAATATTTTGAAACAAACTTTCAGAAATGTTCGTGTCGCATATTTTGTAGATATCCCTAAAGATAATAGCGGTCCACACTCGTTTGATTTCTGAATTTAGACAACAAAAGGAGTATTGGAAAATGGAATATGAATACATTGCGGTCTAGTGACACCTTTCAACATTATTCAGTGTCAACTAGCATTGATGAATCATTACTTCTAATTTTCAAACGGTGTTCTGGCATGGTGAATACAAAATAATGATATTTAACTGCTCCTGCTTTGTAGTAAGTATTTCTGTTTATGGAAAGCATGTGCAAATGTTTTATTTACAATATAATTAATGAGGATATCCCGTGGTGAATTTCGGCACTGATTGTATACCGGGGGATGTATTAAAGAAATGAAAACTATTTTACAATCGTTATAATCATGGCCGCTTTCTGTAACGTAAAATGTAACGCCTGCATTTATATTCATATCATTGAAATACACCTTGTCTTTATTGAAAATACCTTTTTATGGTGTAATACCACATAGCCACACAAAGTGTTTCCTAATTTGTCACGATCGTTATCCTCATATACCATTAAATGTTATCTCTGAGACACGGTAGATGACGATGTTATCTACCCGCCAAGAGTCCGCGTTTTAGTACTGCCCTGTAAATCTCAGTTATCTCTTAAACGCTTTATTGTGTACTTTATAAATTAAATAAACTTTTGATGAAAATGACGTTCTCAATAAACCGAAATACTTTATTTCACTTGTAAAGTATATTCAGTTTTGGTATTTGTTTATTGTTTTCGCTTGATATTTTCAAGTGTTGCCTGTATGTGGACAAGGCCCGTACAAACTTTATAATATTTTACTGCGCGTATTATTATTATCATAAATTCATACCGAATACTCAGACATTAATTCAAAGGGAGGAATTATAGCTTGCATATTTTGGAACTTGCATCTACTTATCCCTATGTATAAATGTTCAAACGTTACAAACACACGGACACAATGCTACAATCGTGTTTTGTCCCATGCTTAATGGAGCACTTCATAGTTATATATATCTCTTTAATCTTTGTGAAAAATATATATGCATGTATGTCACCCCATCTATATATTATATATAAGTATTGTATTCGATAAGAATCTGCATAGCGTTTGAGAATTCAAATTTGAAACACCTTAAAACTATTATTTTGTGATTAAGATATATTTTTATAAGAAATAATCGAAACAAAATATATCGTCACGATTATTGCTTGGAATAATGTGACATTATATAATTAGCCGCTGTGTAAGTAGACATGAAAAACCATTTGTCAATTAATCGTGTATTTTTATCACCATATCTCTGTAACTAACATTGAAACAGTGTGTAGAACACCACATCTATGTTGTTAATGTTTTGTCACGAATGACTCGGAAACTATGTGTCAATATGATGATTTTAATTAAACTAAAAATTAACATAATAACAAAGAGCAGCTGCATTACCATCAAAAATAAACTAGATTCCGACACGTTGTGTTAAAATCGGTTTCCATACATATGTTAATTATACATGCTTGACGACTAAATAATGGAAATTCGTGTATCTCCAAGCACAAATAATGTTACATTGCGACACTAGTCAGTATCATAGGAAAATAGAAATGATAACAGAATGTTGAGTCTGAAAATCGCTTCCCTACTGATATTTGACTCTGAAGTTCCATTTTGCAAACTTTTTCCCTAAATCACTGAACAGCTGGGGATATGTGCTTTAGACATTGTGACCTATGTATGCTTGTGTATATAGTTATTAAGGTAGGTACTCACACTCGTATTTGAGTTCGGATATAAGTTTGTATCTTGTATTGTGTACACACGTTAAGGTCACCGAGTTGAAAGTTTGCTGTTTTAATTCTTGATCTACCTACTAAAACATGTAATTATAGATATTTGTTTTCAAAATATGTATAGTTCTATATTTTAACTGTTTATCATTTATCTTAAGTGTTATTTCATCGTCTTCAAATATTAAAAGAAATAGCCTGACCACTTCCGCTTCCGAAATCCTGGGTTTGGTTTCTGCAAAAAAAAACATGTTGTAAGGTCATCCCTTAATGCACGTTATGTACATACGGGTATTTTTAATCTAACAATTGAACTATAACCAAACAGATACTTTACCTGAATTAACGAACACACCCATGATAAGTATTATCCGTACAATCCCTTTCAACATTTGCACAACATATATAGTGTTCGAATTTTGGAACTTAATTAAGTTCATTTTCACATTTTATCAAAAAACGTTCACTTTTAGATCCAGATTATTTAAAAATGGTAAAGACGGTGTCACGGAGTGTAAAATAATAATGCAGAAAAAAAATGTCTATTTAAGAATATAACAATCACTTGAAGTTGACGGCGACAGTGGCTTGCAAAGGAACTCAATTACATTCTGTGCCATCGCATTTTTTGCCAATATATCAAATTATTGTAATCCATTTCTTGCTCACGTGTTATTACATAACCCGTTAGAAGTATCTAAAAGAGCATACTTCCATTAGGAAGAAATTACACGCATTATGTCTGACAGAATATGTTGTATTTTCGACTAATGATATTTCAGTCAGTCACGAGAGATAACCATTCATAACAACTGCGGACCGTTAGTATTCCAACTTTGAAACTATTTCACTCCTCCTCAAGTACGGTTTGAGATTGATTTATACCTCCATTATTATAATATCCAATTTACTAGATAAACTTAGCATCAAAACAAACTCTTATTATAAGTAATATCAACAATGTCTATTTTTTCTATTCTCTCTTCATATATCAATCTTACCGTTACATATTTACTTTTATCAATGAAATAGGCAGTTTCTTATCTGCTCCGGCGCTCGGCCAAATAAATAAACAGCTTATCTCTCGAGGTTTTAGATGAGTTTGATTTATATCACACACTTTCGTCTCATTTCAATTTATATTTGATCCTTTGCGCAATTAATTAAAACACTTAGATCTCTTTTGTGCCCCAAAATAATCAATTCAAACATCTGTGAGCAATTCCCAATTCGATTCAATCTGTAGACACACTGGAACAAACCGTTTCACTAGTCAGTTCTGATCGCGAAGTTTAACATCACTAGCTTCAGCCTTACGTATGATTGTCGATATCTAATTTGCTCTATCCGCATACTTCACTCCACGCACGTTGTACCATATGCGATGTTGGCCACCAATGTATCCAATATATATCTGCTTCTAGCGCGCAGTTTGATTCTATGCGAGGAATTGAAATCATATAGCATATCGATAACCTCCTGTGCTCGGTGTTCAGTGGTCTATGAATGCTCTTTTTTTTTCTTTTCTCTTTTTTTATAGCAGGAAGACGGCCATTTAGAACAGACTTTATCAACACGGGAATTGTCAATTGGAATATCGAACGACTTATTGAGCTGCTGGGCAAAGCTGTAAAAACATTCGATCGTTTGAAAATGAAATGACACTGTGCATTGGTGTTACTATCAAAGTTCAGTCTCATGTTGCTCTTTCCATTTGATGTAGAAAAATATTATGGTAATGTGTATATCTGACATAAAGGTACAAAATGACACATTGACAGTATGGTAGTAGTTCGTATCTATTTTAGTAATATTATTGTAACAAGCTTTATTGTTCTTTTATCACTTACAATGATGTTTAAACGGGGCACTCTGCAAACATAACACAGTGGAAAACCACGTGACATTCATTGATGGATATAAAAATGAAAACCTAAATTGATCTTCAATCCAGGTATTTGCTAATCATTGCCCTAGTTTAGATCTGTAATGTAGAGACAATGGCGAAACATGTACCACATGGAATAAAGTCAAACATCGTGTATATGCACAATGTAGTTTGTGCAGGTTGAAAATCAAGTTTTTAAAATATTATTTACCTCAATAAAAGTCACGTGATTCCCAACCCTAAATAATGGTAAACCTTTTTTGCTTGTTACTTATTATCTATGTGGAGTTGATGACTATCAGGCATGTTGTGTATAAAACATAGTTTTAATAAGACTGAAGCTTTCACGTTCTTTAAGTGGATTTTCAGTCTGTTCGATACATTTGCTCAAGTCATATATAATCAATCGTCCATGTTCGCAATGTTGTTGTTTTTCGGCGCAAACTTGAAATTCCATACAAGTGTACAAGTTCATTTACCCTTTCGTATACAACAGCTTTATCAAAAATAGTAATAACATATCGTGTTCTACTTTTTATTCGACGTGTGTTTTATATGTGCAAACGGGCTGACACCGCATGGTGCAGATTCCTACGCAAGCTCCCAGTGATATAACAACTTAAAAGATTAGCGAGGCATTCCAAATGTGTTTGATAATATCTGGTAACAATGCGCATCTTTTTGGTAACAAAGGCTGTTGTTATGTCTGTTTGAGTGTTTATTTTATCACTCCCATGTATTCGACGCAGATATTAATTAGCGAAATGTTGTTCCTGATTCTGTAGTCTATAGTGTTTCGCTAATGATATTCGTGTATTCATTCACATTATATGCTTATAATCGCCCACATTACATATTCGCGGATTTAACATCAATTGTTATGCAACGTGATAAAATGTTTCATCAATTGCCTGGGGAATTCCCGTAACACATTAAGCAGTTATGTCAGGAATAATATCAATTAATACATAGCAGAACCATTCACATCAATTCACATCTTTTGGCCTTATATTATACTCATGTTTTTAATGAATGCAAATCTTTGTGCATTAATGAAACGAATTATATGCAACTATTATAAAAACATATATTTCCCTCCCGAATCGTTAAATGCTATATTTCCATTAAAAATAATCGTATATAACAATAGTTTTTTGGAAGGATGAAAGAAATATTGGAATGCAAGTATGCGCATTTTATGAAGCAAATGATAAAAGATAAGACAGAAACGTTAATTCGCCCCTCCAAACAAGAGACACAAAACGTGGCAAGGTGTTACCAACAATTATTTCAAGAACTTGATAGTGAG
Source organism: Panopea generosa (assembly GCA_029582155.1). Taxonomy (NCBI): domain Eukaryota; kingdom Metazoa; phylum Mollusca; class Bivalvia; order Adapedonta; family Hiatellidae; genus Panopea; species Panopea generosa. Next base: position 26,993,012 of record CM055906.1, on the reverse strand, counting down.
AATTTATTGCAGTTATGTACCAGATCATGTAAAACGCATCAGCACTTTAAATTTGATATGGACTTAATTCACACAATATGGTTATTTGAGAGCCTCGCGTTATCTCGAGTAATCGTTGCCGCAATTAACCGAAAATTGCAAAGTGGCATTGATTTCATTGTAATACGTCTTAATGACGAGTGTAACGTTAGCACGGATTATTTGAAAATGTATTTTTTATTATGCTACGTATGCAACTAATTGTTAGCGTATGTATAAGGTAGGTGCTTTTACATAGACGCATGCGTACACAAATACTGTTTATATTTGCCGGATATTAATTGAAAACAGGCAGTTTGAGTTACATTTTATTGCACAGAAATACTTGAATATATTTAGACAATAAAGAAAAAGAATAAATGCAGATGCGCTATCGGCTGAGTGTTCCAAGTTAATGTCAGTAATATTAAACTTGAAACAGTCAACCGATCATCTACTATTAAACTTGAAATAGTCAACCGATTCTTTACTTTGAAACTTGAAACAGTCAACCGATCCATTAATATTAAACTTGAAATAGTCAACCGATTCTTTACTTTGAACTTTGAATCAGTCAACCGGTCCTTTACTAATAAACTTGAAACCGTCAATCGATCCATTAATATTGAACTTGAAACAGTCAACCGATTCGTTACTTTTAAACTTGAATCAGTCAACAGATGCTTGACTAATAAACTTGATACAGTTAACCGATGCTTTAATAATATACATAAATCAGTCAACCAATGCTTAACTAATATACATGAATCAGTCAACCGATGCTTAACTAATAAACATGATTCAGTTATATACATAAATCAGTCAACTGATGCTTAACTTATATACATGAATCAGTCAAGCATCGGTAATAGTAATAAACTTGATACAGTCAACAGATGCTTAACTAGAAAAGCTAAGTCTGAGTACGGATCTAGCTCTATCGATTAGTTCTGTTAGATAGCAATGTTGGGAAAGCCAAACTTGATTGATCAGTTGCTTCAAATGCAAGTTTAAATGACGTCAACGTTTAGTAAGCGTTCAACTGCTATGAATTATGGGACAGGCATAGAATTTCCTGCATTTTCATTGGAGGTTTATAGACTTGACTCAAGATACATCAGATTCTGTGATAGGTTACTATAAAATTGAAACAGTCAACCGATCATTTACTATTAAACTTGAAAGAGTTACCTGTAACCGATCTTTTACTATTCTTAGACGTAGTTTCACAATAGTGTACTAATGATTGGGCCAAGCCAATACTTAAGGCTAAAGATAGATGTTTACATTTTTACATCATGTGCAGAAAACAGTCCCTGGTTAGACAGACATGTATGCAAGTAGCCAACACATCAACCATCAAATACGCAATCGGGTATTGCTGTCTATAGGCCAACAGTATCCGTTATTATAATAGCTGGAAGCTAATTTGCAATATTATTGGTACTATCTAACAAGCATTTAGACACGGCTACGTTCTGGTGTATATATAAGCCCACTGACTGTTTGGAGATCATTCGTAATGATATAATGCAAATGCTTTGTTACTATTATACAAGTGTGTGTTTTACTTCTAAACAGGTAAGAGCTGGTATTTTATTTTGATGGTAACAATATGTATCTTATAAATTACATACAGTAATGCTTCAATGTTTTACTGTTGGTAATTTGCATTTGTTGTATAGTTCAATGATATCAGTTCTGTGCACGTAAGGATATTATTCTATCAATGTTTTGCTGGTAAATGTGTATTTGATATTTATTGTTACCTATAATCCGGAAATCTGTGATGAATACACAAACATTTATATGTGTATAAATATTATGTGCCTGTTTAAAGAAAACATTCTGGTAAATTTCTATGAAGTTTTGAAGTATCAATTTTATAGATCAATGTTTCATAATTCATGTTTAACAATGCCTGCACATACGACGATTTTTATTTATTCATGTTTAAGAATAACCATGAATTGTATGATTATGCATATCAATATACATCATTCGAAAAACACAAACACATATCCCCTCCTATCCAAACAGCCGATATTCCCTCCTATCCAAAGCATCATCCAAGCAACTGGATACAAAAGCATCGTAGTAATTCGAAATTCAGCTTTAGTACAGTAGCATTATAAGATCCCGACCAGGCCAAAGTGTCCGTGATGATTTATATACAGCATTGCATCTCATTGTCATTCGTTTCTCATTTCTGATTCAAGTGGGAAATGTATCAGTTACGTGCAGAGGCGGGTGTGTTCGAGAATTGGTTTACCTTCCAGGATATTCCCCCAACCCCCACTCCCACCCCGCAAAAAAAATATGCTTAGGCTAATTGATCGTCTATTGACCCTTTCGGTGGCATAAACATGCTGCTAAATGTTTTAGCAAATAAAAACAGATTCGAAACGAAGTTATGTAAATATAATTAACCTGAAATTATGGGAGAATTAGCTCATATCCGTAAAAAGGCGGTAAACAATATCTACCACTTAGTTCCGGAAATATGTCCATCCAGTCCCAAACACGATATAGTATTTACGCTCAGCTATCAAGCTTTGGGAGTACATTTACATTGTGTCTGTGGCGGAATATGCATGATGCAAATTATGTGACTGTTGGTAAGACAAGCGAGGCGGTTCAAATATTACTATAACTTAAATAAATGTCAGTCCATGTGTTTGGTTTGCTTAAAAGTGCATGGCATGTTTTTACTTAATATTCCGTACCTTGAGATTACAGTTTTGGCGATAACACGGCAAAGAATCATTTAACAGCATGGACGTTCAAAGTAATTATTACGATTCCCTAAATAAGCAAAACGTATTGCAGGATATAGCACGTGAACTAAAAGCTTGACGTGCATCCGCTGTATTAATTACGTGATATGTTTTATTACTTTGTAAGACAGTTCTATTAATTCAATTTGTCGCGTTGAAATGACTGCAGAATAGCATGTCATTAGTATATATACAATTTCATAACTGTACATACATAAGAAATAACTATTTTGTAGGTTTTTGTTTTGTTCTGTAAACGACGACTATACCCTTTCTTTCTGCAACGGTCTAGAAGGTTAACGGACTGAACATTTTCTGAGTATTTTGCCAGAATAATGAATAAGTTTAACTTCAATTTATTTTTCACAATTCACGCCCCCCCCCCCCTCTCTCTCTCTTTCTCTCTCTCTCTCTCTCTCTCTCTCTCTCTCTCTCTCTCTCTCTTTCTATCTGTCTGTCTCTCTCATTATAAATATATTGATATACGACATTGCGTCTCATTATCATACGTGTCACGCCACTGAATCAAGAGGAAAGTGGCATAAAATGACACTAAATATTTATTTCTTTTTTTCTCTCCTTATCTCTCTTTTTCTTTCTTTTTTCTCTTTAAACATTTATGAAAATGAATCTATAACGCACGTAACTAAATATGCAAAAAACGAACACGTGTTGCAGTGGGCGTTAAATAATAAAAATCTCTTAAAAATCTATCGTCTGCAACGTAACACACAGTCTTGGCAAATGTACGCAGACGTCACTTATAATTACACCAAATAACTGTGAAATGCTGGTCTCTACATTACAAGTACTACTACGTAGAAGACTAATTTAATTGGTTAACAAACTAGCTTTAAATTGGTACAAGGAATTATATAGAGATACGTCCTTGACTGGTATAAAACTGAAATAGTGAAGACATTTCACCCGAATAGACACAGTTGTGATTGCATTTTATCTCTTTTGTACATAGGTAATCTTTTCAAATCACAACAAGGTTTTCTACTTATCCAAAACAAGGTGTTTTACTACATGGTCTAATTAAGTTAAATGAGAGAAAATACCGCTGTAGAATTCTCTATTAATTCTATTTATTTCAATTTGCTTTCTTTATAATTGGAGCTAAAGCAGAATGTATTTCAATTTCGAATCTAGTGAATTAGACCTCAGAGAAAATAATCTTATCTATATTTAATTTCAATTTAAAATCACATTTAATGTATCAGTTATGGCGTTTAATTGTATTTAAAACTGACGTTTACAGCAATCATTATGATCGTCACCGATTATGGTTTCCTGGCCTTTCTTTAAAGGGAGTGTATCAGGAAAATTTGCTATCAATGTCTTAAAATATAAAATAATTATTAAAATTGATAAAAGGCATCTCATTATCATTAATCAATAAAATCAGAATTGTTTGGTATGTCAAATCCACCAAAGCGTAAGAAAATCGATATATAAATTGGAGTGGTAAACTTGAAACGAAATCCCCATTTTAAAAATAGACAGTACTTATATACTGCTTGGCGTCAATCTGGTTCTTTCTTTGATGAAACAATATTTACTAAGTTTAAGCCTATATATACTCTTTAAAATAACCGGCGTACGCTTCCTCTTCTATAAAAATGCGTTTTCTTTATTTTAATGTTCAGCTTATATTTGGATGACATTTTTTAAGTATTTTGAACATTTTGTATTCTAATACCTGATTTTGGAAGTGTGCTATCATTTTGTCACAGTATACATGTACAAACCTACATATGTTTTTATATGCTACGTGTTCCCTCCTCATAATGTTTTTTTTATTGTGTATTTAGTTGCTATTGTTGACGTTATTGATAAAATTGTTGTTGCTGTTTTTTTTGTTGTTTTTTTAAAAATCAATATAGTTACGTTTATTATATTGTTATTGTTGTTGCTGCTTTTACCATTGTTAGTGTTGTCGAAGTGTTTGTTTTAATGGTGTTGTGATAATAATTATTGTTGTTGTTTTTGGTGTTGGCGAAGAACAAAACAGATATTGTTGTTGTAGTTCTTCTATTTATTGTTGCTGTAAGTTGTGTCTTTGTTTTGTAGTCGTATAGGTCGTTATTGTTATTAACGAAGTATAAATTAGTGTCGTTGTTGTTATTGTCGTTGTTGTTATTATTGATGGAGTCATTAATGTTGGTATTATTGTTGATTTTAATATTGATTAATGTTATTGGTGTCGGAGTAGGTTGTGTTTTGTGTCTTGCTTTTTATATAAAGTATTAAGCAGACGGTTGCAAAACAATATAATAAACTAAACAGTAAATTAATATTTAACCGTCAATAACTACCATTCTTGCCTGACTGTATTTTACATTACGCTGATATAGATCCAGCAAGTTGAGTAGGTGCAAGATATATGGTGAGTAAGAAAAACAAAATACAAACGTTACATTCATATGGTGTCTGAAGCAGGTTAATTAATAATTGATCGCGCAGATGTCAGAAGAAAAGTTAACAAAACATCTCAGATCGTTAATACGGTTAACAATACTAGACTGCCGTCAAATACTCAAGACGCAATAAAATAAATCGACGGTCATCAGCAAACTTCAGCTGCTTGCACGGCTTAATTAATGTTTGATTAATCCTCCGCTGGCACAATGGGCTACAATGTAGATCGACATCGCGATAGAGCTGTTGCTTTTATTACGGAAAGTCACATTGAAGAACGTGCCAATATATTCAAATAAAATGTTCCTGAATTATTAATCCAGATGTTGTTCAGATGCCGTCTTGAAGTTAGAATGAATATTAGAGATAATTAATATCAACTTTTTTTATGTTATATTCATTGTTATAATTAATTATGTACTATACATCGTTTTTTGTATAAAGTGTGTCATGATATTTTTTTTTTTTATTAGTTTCCGTTAATATTTGTTTGTTTGGTATCGTCCCACACATATTTATTTAGTAATTAAGCTGTTTAACAGCAATAATCAGCCTACCTAACCATCGTTCCTGAGATCCGCTAAAGTGTTAACCATTAAAAGACGCACTAGTCCGTAGTCTGTAGATAGTGTTCGATATCCCCAATCAGGCATATTAACTCCCAATGAAAAAGCAAGGAACTCTATGTCCCACAATTATTAATTATTAAACGATCACAAAACTATGACGTCATTCAAAGACTCCCTGTAGCAATCATCGAACTCGTGTGTTGCTTTCTTAATGTTAAACTCACTGACAAATCTACATCATCCTACTATAATGATAGATGATAGCGGCAGCGTGCTCCTAATATTTGCTAACTGGATTCGTTCTACAGTCTAAACTAGACCAGCACGTCACAAAAATCTTACAAACAAAGTCAGAGGTGTGAAACCCATGGGCGTATCGCAAAATGCATGGCCAATCATCACATATACTGTTACAGGGCAGGGGTTCCCAGATTGACAGACACGCTATCGGTTCATTTAGTCGAATCCTGTTTTCGATGGCTGTTCAGGGTAATGCTCTAGCAGATCTTAGACTGGGTCCCAGTGGTACTTCCAACTAGGAGACGAACTTAAGATCAAGAAACAGCGTTGAGCTTACTCTGCAGTTGAGATAAATTGGATACAAAGTGAATAATGGCTAAGTATATATATATTTAATTTGTTTTATGAGAGAGATTTCGTAATGAATTATCTTTGATTTATACCTTTTGTCTGTAAAGTTGGACCTAGTATGGATATTGTATTTGAATGAACCATATAATTTTAGAAGAAATGTGGGTTTCAGTGAAATCAATATAATTGTACTCGTGAGTATATCAATTCAGTTCTCATTAGATATACTGTCAAATGTAATGATATTGTACTGAAACCTACATTCACTTTCACTACAAAGTAATGGACTAAAATTTCTTTCAGTTTTTGTTTTGTTTGACAGCGTACCTATAGTATTTTTCTGTAACAGAAAATTACACCAGCAATTATTTTATATTCCATTATGCTTATTTCGATATGTCAACTCGTCATCTCGCCTTTTATAGTTTACTTTAGTATTTAAACCTTCTTTTCAACCTTCGTTAACTAGCATACAGTAACGAGTCAGCTGACATTGTTGCTTTGCAAATTTGACACCAATTCATATATACATCACAGCTTAGTTATTGGATCAGCAGCATAGACTATACATACACAGGTTATTAAGTGTCCAACATAAACACAATAATTATAGTTCATTTATTTAGATATAAGATATTTTATTGAACAACATGGCTATATAAATAGGGTAACTTCATTCGCTGTAAAATGTAACCAATTAGATAAAATCGTCTCGTACGATCATTTCTATGATATCTCCAAATTTAATCAATTTTAAAAAGAAAAGGGAAGGGAGATTTGTTTGTTGCTTTGGTTATACTCTCCATGAACTGGAACGAAAGCGTATCAGACGATGTCAACGTAAAACACTTGCTCAATTTGTCATCCAGGTGATAAAGCGGACATGGTACATGTACATGCTCTGCGTAAAGCCGATATCATTGGTAACGTTCTCCTATAAAGCAGTTTGACCGAGCTAGGCCCGCATCAACGAACTTTACGGTTAGTGGTGTCAATTTAAAGCGACATACTGTGATATTTATGGTCTTAGACGTTTTGGGAAGGGAGCGTGCTATTGCAAAGTAATGTTTACATAGTCATTGCACGGTATATTTGTTATTCACTCATTCGGTTACGCGTCTGACTATCAATCCAGGGTCGTGAGTTCGAGTCCCCCGGCAACAGTCTCCGTGATGATTGATATACGACATTGTGTGTCATTATCATTCGTCTCTCACCACTAATTCAAGTGGGAAAGTTATCAGTTACTTGCGGAGATGGTGTGTGCTCGAGTACTGGTTAATCCCAGGAAACAGTGGTTAGGTTAACTGATCGTCTGTTAGCCCTCGATGGCATAAAAATGACGCTAAATATTCAATCAATCAATTATTTGTTATTCAACGTATTTGAGATAACCACAAAAACTGTACATGATGCTGTCAAATCAGACATTTAAGCGAGAGTTTAAATTATATTCGCGACTTTAGTCGTCTCGCGATCATTAATCATCGCACAACTTCTCCTCACTATCATAATACAAATCAAGAAAATCTAGTAAAATTAAAACACATATTCAAAAGATCGAATAGATAGCGGACTTATTTACACCAATCAGTTACACCAATGATTGTTTTCCATAACTTCTAAAAATATAAGACTGAGCGACAAATACAACAAATTACTCGATTACTGGGACCGTGTGTGTGATATATTAACTGATTTTTGCAATTCCAAAACGATTGATCGATATATTGTTGACAATTACCTGTTTGTATCCGTGGGAAATTGCTTAAATTACTTCATTATTATTTTACGATACGTATTGAATTGTATAGATGTATTACCGTCTCCGATTGGCTGTAAAATTAGTGTGGAACTGCAATACATTCAATTATCTGTAAAAAAATAACACTGTACGGTGTTAACTTAAATGTTTTGTAAAATTTACGGATACAAACTTTTAAAACGAAGTAAGCAAGTGTTTCTTGGCTTATTCATTGGATATAGTTTGTAACACTTACACGAATATAAAACATAATAAAAGATTTTAAATTCGCTAAATTTTGACCCAACGTTACTATTTGCTTTTACAGAAGGCAAATAGTCTTAGAAGTAAAACCTCTTTGAAATACGGCCAGATTACCTAACGATCTGTCTTAGACCACTTAACTCTCACTACTTAGGTCGTAGAAATGAACACCGCTCTATCCAAATATAAGTTTTTATTTGATAAAAAAAACTTTATAATTATGTAAATGTATGCTAATTGCTTGTGGAAAAACGTTGGTACAACAAATATTCATTTTGAGCTGTTCCTTCACCAGTAGTGTTTACAAACTTTACAATTTCCTGGTTTATATTCCGGGATGCAGCGAACACCCATACATTACACAAAACAGCCGTGTATACGCCTTAAACTATCATCTGAAAGCCAGAATTATACGTCTCAATTCCGAAATTAGGTCAGATATGTATTGTTACAGATGCGTTTAAAAGCAATTAATGAAATGTCATGGTAACATATAAATTGTGGGTTTTTCAGGCATTCAACAATATTGATGGCGTAGTTTCTAAATGAACCATTAACGCACCCGGCCAAACATACACTTTCCTTATTAAAAATATATGGTAATTGATTCAGCAGACTGTGTACATAACGATCAAGCTACTGTAATTTCAGTGTTGTGAAAACACTGACGTTTTTATTTTCACAAAAAGCAAATTGTGGAGGAAGATAGTTAATACTAATCTAATGAAATGGTGGATGTCAGTGAACTATATCAACTTTTCGAGTGGTATTTGGGTGTGTTCTTTTATTTGCTGTCTAGTTTCTATTTCCTTGAGAGAAAAAAGCTGCCAAGTGTACTTACTCTTTGTCATTTCACGACGGAATGCTACAAACAGTTTATTTCTTTTCAAACTTGCCATAATTAATCTTCGTTATACAATTCTGTCTATACAGAATTTCCCATAATTATGTAAATGTCAATGTGCAATTTATTATCATTGACCGCAGGTGTTGTTCTAAAAATAGAGAGACTGTCAAAAACATTGAAAATGATCATTAAAGTTTACTATTTTGGCGATCAGCTGGTCGCGGTATTTGTTAAGCAGTTTGGAATCAAAGAAAATCCAGAAGCACTTTACAATAGTTTATCCCGTTTGAACGCGTAAATCATAAGCTCAAACCTGTATATAATCCAGGCCAAAATTGTTAAAATAAAAAACCATAGTGCAACATATTAAACACTTGTTAGTTAACGTGGTAAATGGTTAATGGGAACAGGTACGGGTCATTTGAAGCATTTATCTTTGACAGCAGATCGTTAGAAAAATTGAAATCTGAATGGCCCAGTTGCGTGCTAGAATAGGTAACCGCACAAGAAACTAAACTTGGCACGTGTACCATATTAGTGTCTACGTCGTTTGATCTCGTAAATTATGTATTTCCCCAAATTGACGTTTTCACAATTTTTCAAAATGGCATATTAATAATTTTCTAAATAAATGAATTATCTATATTATTATAGTACTTGACACCACAACAGTCCACATTATATTACAAAACAGAATTAAAGAATACTGTTAGTCCATACCATTTCCCGACTTCTCCCGATCGAGCTCCTAGCTTGTCCAGCAATTCATAGCACCCTAATGTGTTTACCAAATTGTGACGTGTTTCACTTTTCGATGAAACAACTGACCAATCACCGTTCTTGTACGTCACTGCAATTAACGTCGGTTATGACTGTTTCAATGTTTAAATGACTTTGCAATTGTCTCAACGTACCAGCTATTCTAGATAAATATCTAAGAGACAATCACGTTGTATAGATATATAACTCAATTTCCCTGATGGTTATTGTTGTCATATTTTCTTTTATGGCAATATGATGTAATTACATTATTCATTTGCAGTTTTTGTTTAAATGGCCGTCTGGCATCGCGTATCTCTAGAGGAAACAATAATGTATCTAACACTTACTACATTTATTTTGTAATTGTCAGCAATTTTTTTAAGCATGCTTTAAAGTTTTGGATTATTCTTAACATGCTGTAACAGTTTTTTCTAAATAAATGCATGCGCTGTATACGGTGTCCAGTTAGGGCCATCGCTGCATAATTGTTTAATTGAGTAAAGTCAAAACAACAAACAACACTGGTGAAAATTTCAAACAACGATGGTGAAAAGTCGAAACAACGATGGTGAAAGCTCGAAATCATTTAGACTTAATTGAATAAATATGCCGTGATGGTCTCGACGGGACACCGTACCTGATAGGGTCAAATGTGTTGAATAAATAGCATGCGTTTAATTAATAGCATCCCTGTAGCCTGATTGGTCATTGTGGTCAACCGAGGACTACTATCATAAAATTATATAGTAGAAGTCGACCTTGCGTTTTGTAAAAGTAGTAAACATGGATTTATATACTGTGATAAACTCATCAGTAAAATGACACTACTTAAAAATGCGGAAGAAAAGTTTGTGTCAGCACCATTTGTCACACGTAGAATACAGTTACTGAAACTCATATGCGACAGTCATGATTTTCAGATCAACAGAAGTTTGAGTCAGCGTATGTCCATCTTAAAGTGCTATGCATCAAGTATCGTGATCAACGCTGTTACTCGTATTATTGATTTCGTCTTCGATAACTCTCACTTGAGTTTTTATCAATTTATCACCTTGCATTGACTCATGAAATCTAGCTATCAAATGCACCCATGTCGGCCAATAATTCCCTTTAATACGCGTAAAAATCAATTATATTATAGAAGTACATGCTGCTCAACCGATTAATCATTTAAATGCAAGTCAAATATCGATAATTTTTAGAAAGGTGCCTGAGTCAACAGTTTGACTGATCGGAAATAAGCTTTCGTCATTCATGAACCATGACTAACGGTGTCTATTTAAATACATTGATATTAGAGTTATACTATATATTCTGTCACAGACACATGCTGTGTCGCATCACCACTGATAACCTTTATTTTTAATATTCATAACTGACTTGCCATTATCTGTGCAAAATACTGTCGTTGATATGTTTGTAGACGATACTACCCTTTCAGTTTCAAATATTTCTCTTCCAAATGTTATTAAATGCTTATAAGCGGACCTCAATAATGTTGAAGCATGGTGTGTAGCTAATCCCATACCTATCAATGCAGCGAAATCTAAAGTAATGTATATTTCTTCCAAAAGCAAAGTTAACCGCATATGTAATGACTCTCACCTAATTCATTACAAAGATGACGCTATTACTATAAGTATACATGAAAACTTACTTGGAGTTATGGTTGATTATACGCTGTCTTGGCATACAGTCGACATTGTTATGAAGAAATGTAATTCATTATTTTATCTTCTATCCCGCATCAAAGTTTTTCTTTCTGTATCAATGCATAAGTTGTTTTAAATGCTAACATTTTACCTCATTTAGATTACTGTTGTTTTATTTGAGGAAATTTTCATGTTTCACTTGTAGTTGGAATTGTTAGGTTTGAAAAGAGAGCTGCTAGACTTATTCCTGATAAAAATTAAGATATTCCTTCTACAGAATTATTCACAGAGCTTAAATGGATGATGTTTCCTGAAAGAGTTAAATTTAAAAAAAAATAGTACTGAATGACATGTATAAATTATTAAATGACCAGGCTCCTGCATATCTTCTATAATCGCGAATGTTCATACACGCACATTTCGGCCATCCCCTAATCTACAGTTGTATTCTCTTAAACATAATTCTGAAATATCGAAATTCATTTGTTTATTCAGGCTCTTGTTTGTGAACTTCTATTCCACCTTATATAAAAAATGCAAATTCTATTAATCAGTTAAAACCTTTATATTTACAATGGATTAAAAATTCTCTAAACACTAATAAATCGGGTAGCTTTCATCAAAATTGATATACATTCACACACATTTATATATTACTTCTTTTGTTTATATGTTAAATTAATGTTGTACTTTATAAATATGTTGACAGCCTCATGGAAGATTGAGTTATTCAAATGAGTTATCTCGTTAATAAAAGTCTTTATTATCATTATTAGTATTATTATTACGGAATAATCATCTTTAAAATTATCCTCATAATTTCGAGCGTCAGGCGATGGTGCTTATTATACCGTGTTTAAAAAGCATTGGTGCATCCCGACCAGAGGTGGAACCAAGAACACTCAATGTGCTATATGGACTCTAGAACTTTACTCTGCCATAGATAATGATGTTATCTATACGTTTACACGTGGTAAAGATTTTATTCATATAGCGTTCATATAGTTTTGTTTTCGTTTCAGGTATGTTTTGATGCATCTTTATTTAATTTTAGTATGTGTAATCTACTTTACTTACGTGTTATTGAACACCATATGCACCTGACCGTAATACATTACAGCCGATAAACGGCGCCAAGTATTGATGGTGGAAGAAAATCTCACAACAAATCTCAAATACGCTCTCACATACATTTTAACCGCGCTAGGCTCAGCGGATCTTATATCGAAGTGACTGTATTTTGTTAATCCTTAATTATAATGTTTATACAGGGATGTGGCTACCCTTTAAATTAACATTTAATTAAACATCTTAACACAATTTGCATCTGCTACAAATTTGAGGTAACTTTTCTTGTCAAATACAAAGTTTCAGATATTTATATTGAGTTACAGAGTATTGGGAGACAAGTTTAGTTGTCTGTTTTTAAAAACAACAATCACAGAAACAAATTACAATGCTTTCAAAAGAAAATATCACCATGTAAATTTTTTGATGATGTTCATACAGTAAACATTATCGTAGTAATAAGCAAAGCTTTGCAGTCAACGATTTTCTAACAAGTCGCTTTAAAATGCATTTTAATAGATTTCGACATAATACCTCCGACATTTCATAAACACGACTCATTACTTCATAGCGTAACAGCAACATAAATATGGCCTTTTAATTGGCGATAATAACGACAGAATATCACCAGTATAAATAAGAAATTGAAGCATAATGGTAAAATGACAAGGTTTCTCCTTTTATGGCAATCATTAGACTAGCATTCCCCATGGCTGATGATTGAGACATAAGCACATGTTTGGCGGAACTTCATCGATGAAGCTCGAGCTGCAACTATCAGTTTTAATTGCATAGAATATAGCCGAAGGGAACACTCCTTGCGTGATCTCATTTTGTGATTTATGTGGCGATTAATTATATAGTTTGACTTGATTGCGTGCACTTGTTTTCTATTTTCTGGGAACGCCAATAACACATGAGTTCACAAATCAAGGCACGGCTTACACAATTGGGATCATTAAGCCTGTCGTAACAATAAACAACGATGAAGTAATACTACATATATTGTTTATTTTATAATACGCTGTAACTATATATAAACTACGCGTGATCTGTAATGACTAATGAGAGTTAATGTCATGTGTAGCGAACGTTTACAATTAGATTGGACATGCAATACGTCAGCTAGTTATGTTACGTAAATGACACATGAAAATCGTCCGCTGGCTAGGAAGCGTAATTATCTAGCTACAATGATTGATTGAATATTTAGCGTCATTTTTATGCCATCGAGGGCGAACAGACAATCAGTTAACAAACCCACTGTTTCCTGGGATCCTAAAAAGGTTAACCAGTACTCGAGTACAGCCCATCTCCGCAAGTAACTGATAACTTTCCCACTTGAATCTGTAGTAAGAGACGAATGATAATGAGACACAATGTCGTTAATCAATCATCACAGAGACTGTTGCCGGTTGAGGATATTAACTCACGACCGCTGGTTTGATAGTCAGACGTGTAACCGACTGAGCTAATCGGGCCCTGCTATCTAGCTACAAATAGGCCCTTGGAAAGTCTCGAGCCTGGTTATCACACAAGAATGGACGGTAATACGTTTACTAGAAAGCCACGGTATATTCCTTAAAGCAGATCATCTGAGCACGATACATCCTAGTATTCCGAACTATATTATCTACTTCTAACCTTGTACATTGTCATGGTAATCATATTACAAACATGGCACTCATGAATGATATTTACCTTAATAGTATGGCTACTTTTAGATCATGGCTTTTTTAAAGAGAGGAAAAGTTGATTGATTGATTGATCGATTGATTGATTGATTGAATATTTAGCGTAATTTTTATGCCATCGAGGGCTAACAGACGATCGGTTTACCAAACCACTGTTTCCTGGGATTAACCTGTACTCAAGCACACCCCATCTCTGCAAGAAACTGATAACTTGAAGTAGTGGTGAGAGACGAATGATAATGAAACACAATGTCGTATATCAATCATCACGGAGACTGTTGCCGGGCGGGGGATTCGAACTCAAGAACCCTGAATTGATAGTCAGAGGCGTAACCGACTGAGCTAATCGGGCCCGGCTAGAGAGGAAAAGAGATAGGCATATGATATAATGTGAAATAAAGAAAAAAAAGATATAAAACATTGAAACTTTCTCATATGTTATTATATGATACACACAACGTTAACGATTCGATGGTACTTTAAAACTTGTGTTAATACTGGGGAGTAATTACGGAGAGCATCGACAGAACATGTTCACCTGAGGTAAATTCCTCAAGACTGCATGGGGAAAAGGTTGAAATGCTCGTAGCAAATACTGCAGACTGAAGAGATATTTTTCGTTACGGGGGTCAAGCCAAATCTAGAATTTCTTACAGACATAATGTGAATTTTATCTTTTAACATGCTGTTGTAATTATAGGATGTAAATCAAGCTCGCACTTCCAACAAAACACAACCATTAATGACGTTGGATTTTATTTGATCAAACAGTACAGAATAAATTTACGTGAACATTTTCAGACATTCAATAACATTCCCTAAATTACAATAATTTTATCGTTGGCCGTTATGTCTTGTATAATTCTTATGAATAAAAGGATATCCTACTAGTATTTTCTGAACTATTTTTCTTCTTCACAAGAAAACAGTGTTTCTCGATTTAAAATTATATCACAAAAATGTGTAACTTGTATATTCCCGAACTGTTTTTAAAACATTTTATTCAAAACCCCTAGGTGAATAAATGACACAGCAGTGCCCTCTGTTGTCATACTTTGAATATGTTTTTATTTCTCTACATATTTTCTCTTTTATTTACAAATCTGCTAACGTCATGAACTATGGTAAACATTTTGTTTATACTATATGACAAATAATTAACCACTTATTTATAAAAAGGCTTGATACCCTAGCTAAATCGATGGACTGACTAAACATGGTATATAAGAAAGAGTTCCAGATATATGCCGGACGTGGGAGTTCATATCAATGGTTAGTAATCTGGGGTCTTCCTCCACTTACATGATGGTGAACTAATGCCAAATCTGAATAATTGATCAACATACTGGCAATTATATCAACGTCGCATTTAGTGTAACATGTGGGCTGCAGAATGGTAAATTAAGTAAAGCGTAAGTAGTAGACAATAGTTTGGTTCTTCAAACCTCATAACTGACATGAAATGTTTTTATTCAAATTGTGTAAAAATAGTTTTAATGTATTGCGTTTTCGTTTCCTTTAAAATGAACATACAATTAGTATAAATACATATCGTATTGCAGCAGCGCCATATTTCCTATATATGACATGTTGCGTGGTATAGTAAAAATGAAGTTTTATGAATATTATTTAAAATTGGAATTATATTGCTTAAAATAAAATTGATGATAGTATCAACGTCAATAATCATTTATGCACATGTTCATGATATCATTTATAATTGTAGTATATTATCGATTCAAGACATATACGTGTAGTGTCGTTATTTCCCTTAACATAAAGTAGCGTTATGTTGATATATATAATTTTCTAAACTGTCACATGTAAGATTGGATTAGTCAGTCTAATTGATATAAAGATATAGGCATTATCTGTTATTTGTGAATGTCGTTGTGTCGGATATGACGTAGTTACCATGTAATGTAAATAAAACAAGTCATGATGTAGTTTACAATGTGTGTGTAGGATGATTCCACGAGGGAACACAACCGCATATGACATTTGATAAAAAAAAGTCTTCAATATTTTTCGTTCAAATTCTTCACATAATTGATTTCTAATATACATATTATGTTATTGAAATATTTAATGAACAATTACAAACAGTTCAATTGTACCATTTGTAGTTTGCTTGTTACAACGTTACACTTCAACTGTACAACCGCAATATATGTACGTAAAATTATATTAAGGAAAATATGTATTCCATTTCGACTTAAGCATATGCAGCATATACAGTTTATCATCATACACGATACAAATAATCAAATGCTTTAGGGAGGTTTTAATTGGTGAATAACTGCCAGTACTATCCAGAATGTGTTTTGCTTCTCATAACGATAATAAAATAATAAACGAATGGCCTGTATCACCAAGTGCCTTTATGCCGACCCGTATGTCTTTACAACTACAATCATCGTTTTTAACAACCGACATATTAAATAAACTTTTGCACTCTGTTTTGAGCCAATTCAATATTATTGAAACTGATGAACATTTACAGGGGTCACGTTATATATTACAACAGTTTTTTTTCTATTATATGCCATATCCATTGTGTCAACTCGTGTCAGAATTGATTTCGCTGCCATGTGATATACATGGGATTAATCATAGTTTAGTTCCGAAGTGCATCGGTCGGAGTCCAATTATGGAATACCATCACATATATGAAATTTGATTATCATAGTATTCTCCAGTATATTTATGTTCGGATAGCGACATTTCATTTCCTTACACTTATAAATAACGCATACATAACAGGAGTGTTAACACCCGAAGATGGATTTATTATTTAGGAGAGTTACAACAAATAACACACATAAACTAGACTAAGTATCTAAATGCACTTGCAACTGAACAGGTGACTGTCCCGGTTTTCTACGTTTACGCATTGCTTCAAAGAAATTATGTGGTTACCTTTTCTGCAGTGAGTTATCCATATGCAGGAAAGGCAAATTGATCAAGACGAAAATGAAATGATTGTATGTTTAACTTTCATGTTCGGTTTAAACTTTGAACTCTAACCTTTATCAACGATATGTACTGACAATAAGTATCTGTCTCAAACATTTTAAAGGTTTAAGAATAAGAAGATTTGTAATAGCGCGACATTTTGACATATATAACATGGAGCATTATTTGTATTTAACACTTTTTTGTGAACGTCCGAACGACATTGAACGTGTATATGTTACTAAGGAATGATATCTACAAGCTATCTATCAGGTGTCTGTATGTACTCCAGTAGAATATAAATGTGCGTAGTCTGGTTATTCAGATCTAATCCATAACAACATACATAGCACAGCGTTAGACAGTAAAATAACAAAAGGCAAGTTCTCAATATATTATGTTGCAGTGTATCCCGTGTTGAAATATTACCAACTGACTTTACCACACTACCTTAATCTATCAACACTTTTTATTATTTATATATACACTGTAAAAACAACTCGGCATCTGCAGCAGTAATCAGGTGTTTATTTTTTACAGTAATGTGAAAACGTGTCATTGGTGAAGCTAATTACAAACGTGCAGGTTTGCGTGCATAGAGCTCGTGTAGTAATATCATGACAATATTAGACAATAAATGTATTAACGTTTTTTTTTCAACATTTCCTATTTCAAATTTATTGTGAGAGGAACGGAAAATACTAGATACTCAATAGTTCCTCTGAAATTTTGAATGGAATGAGTTGCGGTTAGATAGTTATCTCTCCTACTTCATTTACCGTCATCGTGAAAGTCTCGTGATTCACACAGGTTTTTGTTTGTCGCGTGAATCGTCTCTGCTGCAGTCACGTCGTTAATATTTTGTTTCTCTCAGATTATCAGTTTTATGTAAATATGTTATCAATTCTTAAAAACAAATGTAATGGGCACTCCAAATCAGCAAATGGTCTCTGAAGTGTATCCGATGGTGAATAATTCATGTTATCACGGTGATAATCGGTCAAATTAAAAATATAAACGATATTGTTATTGTCTGGTAATGTTGGCCTGCGGTCGTTGTTAAAACTATACTGTATCTTAGATATACTTTGAATATGTATATTTCAAAGAGCAAATATCTCACAAATGAATATATTACATATACTTAGTACATGTATAAAGTCAGATCGGGTGAAAGATGAGGTATGCAGAACTAGGAACTTCTTTATCAACCGAGTAGTATAACGTTTATATCAAGAGACATAACGTAATGTCAACAAAGAACCGTGAAAGAAAATGAAAATACGCTGCAAAAACGAATGGAAAATGAAATATGCAAGTCAGAAAAGAAAATGTACAATGGGATCTAAGGACTGTTGTCGACTTGAGTCAAATCAGCAAAGTATGTATGACAGTTTGCAGGTTATATGCCGAAGGATAGTGGTACTGCTCATATTCATTCCGGAATGTTCCTTAACCAATATAACTGGATATTGAACCTGGAATATGTTTACAGACTTAACAAGTTTCTGGTTTATCTTCCGGGATACACCGAACACACATATTTCCCTACAAATAGCAGTCGTAGATGCGTTTATCATCTGGAAGTCAGAAATGCACGTCTCTATTCCGAAATAATGTCGGAAATTTATTGTTATAGATGCGTTTCAAACCAATTGCAAAAATGCCATTGTGGCATATAAATTGCCAGTTTTCAAGCCATTGAACAATATCTATGGCGTAGTTTCTAAATGAACCATTAACGTACCCGGACCGACATACACTTTCCTAATTAAAAGTATATGGTAATTGATTCAGCAGACTGTGTACATAACGTTCAAACTACTGTGATTTCAGTGTTGTGAAAACACTGACGTTTTTATTTTCACAAACTTCATACTGTGGAGGAATATTCTTAATACTGATTTAATACAATGGTAGATGTCAGTGAACTCAATGAACTTTTCGAGTGTTATTTGCGTGTGTTCTGTTTTGCTTTCTATGAATAAAAAGCTGCCAATTACACATTCTCTTTGTCATGTCACGACAGAAAGCTACACAAAGTTAATTTCGTTTCAAACTTGTCATAATTTATCTTCGTTTTACAAAATTGTCTACACAGAATGTCTATAGATAAAATGAACTTTAATTGAATCTGAAAGTGTAAAAAATATAACTTCTTTCGATGACTACCTCTGTGTTACTACATTTTTTCATCCTTTTCCATTCTTGTCCCTCTTCTGTCCTCTGTTTGCATTCTAGTAAATGTAATTGCAATATGTATGCAAATAATTAGGAAATAACAGAATATATAAATAAAGTTTCTGCTATACTTGACGGCGGTGTAGTTACATTAAGGCTGAATCAAAGCCATTGAAATGTTACGTGAAGTGTTCTGACTTGGTGTTTAAACGTTTCACTGTTTACACTGGGTGTGATTGGATGATACGCAAGTATCTAAAAGGCAAAACCTTCTTGTAAAATGAAAACATCCCAGTACGGCATAATTGACAATGGTTAGTTAATAAAAGCAATGCATTTTTCTATTACCGCGCACTTATGAATTGTTAATCACGTGTAAGAATATACAACAGTACTTGATACTAAAGAAAGTGTTGTGTACAAAAAAGACATTTCCTGTATGTGTATTCTTCATTTGATTCAACGTAGCGTATGTATTACCAACACTGACTTCTTCACAATACTTCAGTGTGGCAGACATATGTCTAAATAAGACACTAGTATGATACATGTATGACTATATTACAATTTCCATTACAATATTTCACATATCTACAAAACAGTATTAAAAGATACTATTAATTTAAACCAGTCCCTGATTTTCAAGTCTGTCCAACAATCCATAGTTCTCTGATGTGTTTACCGCATTGTGACGTGTTTCACCTTCCGATGACATAACTGACCAATCTGATTATCAGGGTTTTCGTATGTCACTACAATTTCCACGGATAAAATAATATTAAATATATCAAATTTACCAGCTATTCCAAACTTTTATGTAAGAGTCAAACACCAGAACCATTATGCGAGTAAGTATTATCTAGTGGGCAACTTAACTACCAATGGCATTATGATTATCTTTGTCATCTTTTCTTTTATTGCATTATCATTTTATTACAGTATTGTATTTGCTGTACATTTGTAGAGTGCACCGAGCGGTAGTTGCACAAACTTACAACGATAAATACAGCTAGTGAAATAATTGATTATGATATATGAATATAATTTTACTTGGGCTACTTTGCTGATGATTCGTTCGTTCCAATTATTAGATAAATGATTGGTTGGTTGCAAATAATCAATGTACAATCAATGTGTATAACGTTTAACTATAATAAAACGCAATAACTTGTAAATCAATGACGCTGAGCATCAGTCGAGCACAATGGAATTAGTCACTCAATGACGCTGAGCATCAGCCGAGCCCGATGCTATATATAAATGTACTCTTAACTTCCAAACATTATAAACTAATCTATCAAAGAACTCAATGACGCCGACCATCAGTTGAGTCTGATATTACTATATATACCCAAGACGCTGGGCATCTGTGGATATGACTATGACAAAAGTTGGTTCCACCTATATTTGAGATTAACAAATGCGACCCGAGCTACTAATACCAGTAGCTTACTATTATCCCCGGGACGCTGAGCATCTGCGTGGTTTTTCAGCTAATGTTTTTCGGTCCAAAGTCCCACTGTCTTTAAGTCTCAAATATGTTTTCGTCACGTGATACTTGTTTCTTCTTTGACAGCAAAACACAGACTGACTTTTTTCAAGGCTGCTATGGCATTTTATACTAACAGCGATGGTGGCGCCACTCAACGGATTCTGAATGATTCAGACTGATGGCGGAAAATACCTAGTCACTCCCGAACTGAAACGGATATTGCCGACATTTACGATCGTTACAATAAACGTTAATAAAATATAAATAAACTGTTTACAACTGTCAAATACAATATCTGATTATAACAATCTTGCGGAATGAATCAGTCTTACTTAAAACACAGATGCAAACTGAAACACATCACAAATACAACTTTATAAGATCAAATACTAACTAGAGTTATTTGTGTTTGTAGCCGGGCCCGATTAGCTCAGTCGGTTACGTGTCGTACTATCAATACAGGGGTCGTGAGTTCGAATCCCTCGCCCAGCAACAGTCTCCATGATAATTGAAATACGACATTGTGTCTCATTATCATTCGTCTCTCACCACTGATTCAAATGGGAAAGTTATGGGTTGTGCTTGAGTACTGGTTTATCCCAGGAAACAGTAGTTAGTTTAAATGATCGTCTGTTAGCCCTTAATGGCATAAAAATGACACTTAATATTCAATGAATCAATCACTATCCAATATTTGTGTTTGTCGTTCTTGTAAATGGCGTCGAACTAATCAAGGGGAATAACTCTGCTAGAAATATACGTCACACATTAATGACCGTTTGACAAAGTATTATCTCTACATGCACCTACAATGTTCGTCATGTCTATGTAGTTCATGTTAAATATTGGTCGTATATTAATACTTATAGTCTATGGAATATGATCAAACTTGAAAATATTCCTGTAGCTTGGTTGGACAGTCATTTGACTAACTTTCATTTAGAAGTCGTCCTTGCTTTTTGTGAGATTTGTATCAACAGAATTGCCTGCTGTGATATGTTTATCAATCAAATAACAATTACATATTTGATCAGGACTAAAACTGCGGTTGAAAGTTTCAGTCAACACTAAGTTTTGAGTCAGTGCATGTCCGTTTAAAACTACCATGCTACCGTTGCTGTTACTCATATTATTGATTTCGTCTTCGATAACTTCCTCTTCATTTTATCAATTTCTCACCTTACATTGACTCATGTAATCTAGCCATCAAATGCATCCACGTCGGCCAATAATTCCCTTTAATGCGCGTAAAAATCAATTTATATTATAGAAGGACATCATGCTAAACCGATTTATTATTAAAATGCAAGTCGACTATTGATAATTATCAGGGAAGTGCATGAGGCAGCAGCTTGACTGATCGCAAACAAGCTTCCGTCATTCATGAATCATACCTGCCATTCTCGACTTTTCATTAAAAAATAATGACATTATTTTTTTCTGTTTTTGTAATCAGCAAATGGATTAATACAGTTTGTGTAAATATGATGAACGTTCGTATGTATAGGAAATTTAATTTAAATCGTAATGCATTGTAACGTATCTAAAGTTGTTATTGTTCAGTAATATCAAGGCGGTGTCGTATTTGATAACCCTGAGAATCATTGTTAGAAATATTATACTATATATTATGCAGTAGACACAGGTTACGTCACATTTCCATCGATAACGGAATAACCAGTCCTAAATCTATCCCCTAAATTTTGAGCGTTAAACGAAGATGATTACTGTACCGTGTTTCAATTCATACACGACATAGGAATTAACCAAATGCATTCAATGAGCTAAATGAACGCTTTGTCACTAGATAACTGTGCATTTTATACGTTTGCACGTTGTATAGTTAATATAATATTTCGTTTCAGATAGGATTAATTGTTAATGTAACTTAATTTAAATGTCTACTAAAAAGACAAAGAGTCACACCTTTCAGTATGTTGATTTATATAAATTGGGAAGCCAGGTTTATTTTGACTATGTTGCGATTCTTTCATTGATTTTCTTACTCAGTTAGGTAAGACATTATTTACAAAAGAGAATATCACCCAGTAAAATAATTGATACTGTTTATATAATAATGATTTATAATAATAAATCGTTACAGATTTAATATGCAAATCATTGTCTTAAATGACTCCTAACTAAAAGTCCCTAGCAAATGCCATTTAACGACTAATAATATTGAAATCTCATTAAATTATCCGGCATTTCAAAGACAGCACCAATTTTCTTCATACTGCAAAGCATCATAAATATGTCTTTTTCATTAGCGATCACAGCAATAGAATATCAACTGTTTAAATAAAAAAGAATCATAACGGTAAAATGACAATGCTTCTCCTTTTATGGCAATCATCAGTTTAACATTTTCCATGGCTGATTATTGAGACATAAGCACCTGGTGGGAGGAAAATTGGTTGAGCATCGATGAAGCTCGATTTGCAACCATCCGGTTTTAATTGCACAGTTTGTAGCAGAGGGAGAACACTTTTATTTCTTATCTCATTGTGTGATTTATGTAGCGATTTAGATTTTGACTTGATTGCATACACTTGTTTATTAAAAATAATGTATACATACACTTTCTGTTCAAACTCACCTAAAAAACAATTGCAAGTTGTATTCCTACAATAAAAAGTAATACAAATTTAGATTTTAAACAAAGACATGATACAAGCGCATTGTACATATAACAGAAAAACAAAACATATAAATTCACAAATTTGAGCAGAGCAATACTTTCAGCATGACATGTGCGAAAGTATTTATTTCTAGAAATACACGTATGTTCAACATTTGATCAGAATAACATGCCAGTATTATGTATTCTATATATTCTAATTTGTATCGGTCATAACTACTATATTACTTCGAAATCATTCAAACTATGCTATTTTTGTTTAGTGGGAAAATGATGGACACGTAAGTTCGCAAATCAAGACACAACTATGTTGTAACAATAAACAAAAAACAAGAAGTACTACATACATCTCTTTTTAGTAAATATACGTACACTACATGTGACCTGTATTGAGAAATGTGAGGTGATGTTATGTGTAGCGATTTAACAAGTTTACAGTAAGATATGATACGTAATACGTTGGCAAGTCCTATAACGTACATGTAACGAGAAGTTTGGTGGAGGGGAAGAGCATAACTATCTTGCTACAGACAGTTTACGGGAGGGAGTCGAGCTTTGTTATCTCACAAGAGTTGACGGTAATAATCTTAATAAAGAGAAAGGTAAGTTCCCTAAAATAAATTATCTGAGTCACAAAAATACGGACCAGTTATCAGAATTATTAAACCTGCGTGTATCTTTGTGGATTGTGTTAAACATAATACAAAACAATATATCCATGCGTATAATATTTGCCTCAAAAGCATGTTTATTTTAAGACATGTCCATTTTCAAGAGAGAGAGAGAGAGAGAGAGAGAGAGAGAGAGAGAGAGAGACGATGACAGGTGTGAATGACTAATTCTTTGTTGTCTGTTCTTTATATCATTTTCTACTTCCTCTTACATGTATTATGTAATTTGTTAAACACAACGTATACAATTGGTACTTTCAACCATAGTTAGGCTGGAGCGTTATATCGGTTATAAATAACGGAAGTAATCTCTGAACTTGTTCACCTGACATGATTTCTACAATACTGTATGGAGAGATGAAAATGATTGATATGCAAATAGCACAAATAGCAGACGAAAGAGATCTTTTTTCATTATGGGGGGTTAAGTCAAATCTAGAAAAACTTAAATAATGCGAAATTTATCATTTTCCACACTGTTGTAATTATATGTGGTAAAACAGGTTCGTAGTTCCAACCAAACACAGCAATTAATCACTTGTGATTTAAGTAGATCAAACAGTACGAACCATATTTACTTGAACATTTTCAAACAAATAATAAACTTTCCCTGAATAGTAATAGTTTTTTCTATGAGCATTATGTCTTTCGATTTTGCAGAATTTGTTTCGGTATTTCTTACGAAAAAAATAATGAATTCATATTTAGTACTTTTAGATTATTTCTTCTTCTTCCACAAGGGAACTGCATGTTCAGATTTAAAATTATATATATAAGAAGAAAGTGTAATGCATTATATTGATAAAATGTTTTGAAACATTGTATTCAAAACCCTCAGATGATTAAATAACTCGTCTGCGCACTCTGATGTTATTTTTTTTTTATACGGATTTTCTCTTTTACTTACTTATATGAAAATGTCATGAAATAAAATCAAACATATGAAATATGATGTATAACAAACCACTTATGTATATTAAACCTTGGTACAGCGGCAAACATGGTACATTGTATTTGTGAGTGTTTAAATTACACGCTGATGGAAGGCGGTTATATCTATGGTGATGCCTATTGGGTCCTCATTACAATAACTGAATACTATAATTATATAATGCAGTTTGTATTCAACATGACTCAAAGCCATATTGACAAAAATAAAGAGATGCCATAATACAAATCTGAACATCTCTATGCTTGCTGCTATTAAACGAGATTACATATCAAACAACTTTTCATTGAATAAAAATGATACACCGGATATTTTTGTATTTTACTGAATATTCATCTGGTCATAGTTGACCTGACTAGTCAGCTTTTCTGTAAATTCAATTATTCGTGTTTATACACAGCCAGTAGTATATATATTTTACAACGAGTAAGTAATGGTTCAACCGATATATTTGCAACCATTTCATAACGTATGAATAGAAAACACGCATGTCAACACCCACAATATTTTAACAGATATAAAATGAAAAAAAAAAATTTCCATGTGGTATAAATTATGTCTTCGTCAAAATGAAATATTGATTTTCAGTAATTAATACGCATTCAACTATAAAAGACAGGTGTTCAGTGTGTATGCAGATGGTCGACGTTTGGCACTTATACATTACTGATTTATATTTGTTTGTAAATGAAGTAAAATAAAATAGTAGTATATTATTATACATTAAAGTAAATAGACGCGTATATTGATTGACAAAACCATAAGTTTAATTTAAATGTTTTGTTTTGAATTTTATTTTCATTTCAAACACTATTAGAGTCATATCATGAAATTGAATGTTTGGGGGCATTACTACACGTGCTAAAACAACGCTATACAAAGATAAATGGTAAGATACATGACTGACTGACGTACTTGCTAACTTACTTGTTAGCTAGAAAGCAGCTTGACTGACTGTCAGGTTACATATGTAACTGGTTGACATATTGATTCGCTGTGTCATAGATGCTACGTTGTATTTATGTTCGGATGGCAAACATATTGGATTCCAATATGAATGTTTTGATATAGGAATATTGAACTACAATTGCAAACTGTTCAATGTATTCATACTCCAGTTTTTATTTAATTTCTTTACACATTTAACGGTTTTAAAACGCTTTATATATTTTTGATACCTGACTTGTGAACAACTTTGTGTTATCATATATCTGCTAGAATATCGTTCTGCAATCAACACACATTGTGGTTTGTCATTGGAATATGATTAAAGACTAAAATAGTTTTGCTTTTGTTTAATATAATCAAATACTGCAATCTCAAATACCAATTTGATACAAACATTGCGTTTTTACAGCAGTTAAGTATACTTACACTTACTTTACACAGCAGGAGAGTTAACCATAAATACTATTCAGTAGAGTTACAACATTTAACACACATGAACCACAATTGAAACTT
Organism: Panopea generosa; assembly: GCA_029582155.1. Classification (NCBI taxonomy): domain Eukaryota; kingdom Metazoa; phylum Mollusca; class Bivalvia; order Adapedonta; family Hiatellidae; genus Panopea; species Panopea generosa. Next base: position 26,966,252 of record CM055906.1, on the reverse strand, counting down.
GATTCGTAGTTAACAGTTTCATCCACATTAAATCACAAAGATAGGTGTAACAATATCATAATCTATATTATATTTAGACTTTTTCTAGAATAAGTTACGCCTATATAATACGGAAAGTGGATACTGACGAAATTCAAATGCTTATATGAATCATCTGCATGATTTTGGTATAAAACTGAAACTCTTAACTGTCATACATAATATGCATTGCCGTTGAATAGCAGTCTACCTTCTCAAACTACTATTTGGTTAAAAGTTGAAGGATAAGGATTGATAACGCAAAATTTGAAATATAACACGAAGCGTTATGATAATCTATATAACTGGTACTCAATTTGAAAAAGCTTATATCATTTCTACCAAGAAATAAACACTAACGATGATTATGAAATTAAAAAGATTGTATGCAACATAATGTACAATTCATCAACCACTGTTTATGTAGTAAATTTACAATTATAATATGTCTGACACAACACTTTTTCAAAGACATTGTATGTTCAAGTGTATTGTTGTGTATAAGGGGCCAGTGGCCTTTATTTATTGTAAATAAACTTGATGTTTTATTTGATCTGTATTTAAAACAATGTTTTTCTAAGGAATGTATTTCATCATTCACTTATCACTTAATACTGCGTATTAACAGTTTAATTTTTTATAGACATGTGTCGATATGTAATCCAGAAGAATGTTCTCTATCGCAGTCCGGTTATTTAGACCGAATCTATAACAACAAATAGCACAGCGGCGTTAGACAGCAACACAACAGCAGCAATTGTTTACTATTCTGTTACAGTGTGTTGTGTGTTAAAATATCAACACCTGTCTATACCACGTGACTGAAATCTATCACCACTTTTCATTATTAACATATATGCTGTAACAACAACTTGGCATCTGCAGCTGTAATCCGGTGTGTGTTTTTACATTTAGGAGAAAACATATCATCATTGAAGCTAATTACATACTCGAAGGTTTTCACGTACATAATACACGTGCAGTGATATCATGGTTAACGAAGACAATAGACAATAAAAAATGTACATCCATTATTTTATCCTCAAATCTAGCTCTGTGGTTGTGCGAGGACCGGAAATATTATTAAATTATTATTAATAAGGAAATGATTTTAAAAGACTGAAGAATTAATACTGAATTTATAAAAACAAAACAAATTGAATTAATGTATTCCTATTTGATCTTTAAAGTCTGCAAATCTTAAGATCTGATCACGCAAAATAAACTCATACGTTCAGTTTCATCAGTTTCAAAAAACAGTTGATCAGATTACTCTTTGCCATGTTCAAAACATTAATAAGGATACTTAACTTTGTTCATGATCCCTTAACCCGATCAAGCATGACGGAGCGCGTGATCCAGTGGTAGAGCACCGAACCCATGATAGGAGGGTTGTGGGTTCGATCATCCGTCACGGCAATGTGTAGTGTCCTTGAGCAAGACACCTTTTCTGCATATGTTTAAAGTACTGGTTCTAACCAAAAAGACTTCGAGCGTGATTTACCTAAGTTGTAATAATTTCACAATCGAAGTAAAATAAATAAGTTTTTTTTAAACTGCTCGTTTTCTATTTAATCCTCATTTAGTTTTATTTTCATACATGCAGCCAACAATTATCACGATAAATAATTGCCTAGATGATAATGATGATCAGCCAACAATTATCTCGATGATAATGAACTCAGCCAACAATCAAACATTTCGAAGGATAACTGCCTCGATGATAATGACGCTCAGTCAACAATTATTACGAGGGACAGCTGTATTGATGATAATGACGTTATGTCAACAATTATCTCGAGGGATAACTGACTCGATGATAATGACGCTTAGCCCCCGCATATCTGGAGGGCTAGCTGCCTCGATGATAATAACATTCAGCCAACAATTACCTCGAGGGATAGCTGCCTCGATGATAATAATAGTCAGTAAACAATATCATGAAGGATAGCTGCTGCGATGATAATGACGTTTAGCGTACAAATATCACGAAGGATAGCTGCCTCGATGATAATGATATTTAGTCAATACTTATCACAAAGGATAGCTGCTGCGATGATAATGACGTTTAGCGTACAAATATCACGAAGGATAGCAGCCTCGATGATAATGACGTTCAGCAAACAATTGCCTCGAGGGATAGCTGCCTCGATGATAATAATAGTCAGTAAACAATATCACGAAGGATAACTGCCTCGATGATAATGACATTCAGCTTACAAATATCTCGAAGGATAGCTGCCTCGATGATAATGATATTTAGTCAATACTTATCACAAAGGATAGCTGCTGCGATGATAATGACGTTTAGCGTACAAATATCACGAAGGATAGCTGCCTCGATGATAATGATATTTAGTCAATACTTATCACAAAGGATAGCTGCTGCGATGATAATGACGTTTAGCGTACAAATATCACGAAGGATAGCTGCCTCGATGATAATGACATTCAACCCACAAATATTTCGAGGGATAGCTGCCTTGATGATAATGACGTTCAGCAAACAATTACCTCGAGGGATAGCTGCCTAGATGATAATAATAATCAGTCAACAATATCACGAAGGATAGCTGCCTCTATAATAATGACATTCAGCCCACAAATATCTCGAATAATAGCTGTCTCGATGATAATAATTTTTAGTCAATACTTATCACGAAGGATAGCTGCCGCGATGATAATGACATTAAGCCTAAAATATCTCAAGGAATAGCTGCCTCGATGATAATGACGTTCAACCCACAAATATTTCGAGGGATAGCTGCCTCGATGATAATGACGTTCAGCTAACAATTACCTCGAGGGATAGCTGCCTTGATGATAATGACATTCAGCCCACAAATATCTCAAATAATAGCTGTCTCGATGATAATAATTTTTAGTCAATACTTATCACGAAGGATAGCTGCCGCGATGATAATGACGTTAAGCCTAAAATATCTCGAGGAATAGCTGCCTCGATGATAATGACGTTCAACCCACAAATATCTCGAGGGATAACTGCTTCGCTGATAATGACGTTCAGCTAAGTTAACAATTATCTCGAGGGATAGCTGCCTCGATGATAATGATATTCAGCCAACAATTACCTCGAGAGATAACTGCATTGATGATAATGACGCTCAGCCAACACTTATCTAGAGGGATAACTGCATCAATGATAATGACGCTCATCCAACACTTATCTCGAGGGATAACTGCATCGATAATAATGACGCTCAGCCAACACTTGTCTCGAGGGATAACTGCCTCGATAATAATGACGCTCATCCAACACTTATCTCGAGGGATAACTGCATCGATAATAATGACGCACAGCCAACACTTATCTCGAGGGATGACTGCATCGATAATAACGACGTTCAGCCAAAAATTATCTCGAGGGATAACTGCCTCGATAATAATGACGCTCAGCCAACAATTATCTCGGGAGATAACAGCCTCGATAATAATGACGTTCAGCCAACAATTATCTCGAGGGATAACTGCCTCGATGATAATTACTTTCAGGCAACAATTATCTCGAAGGATAACTGCCTCGATGATAATGACGCACAGCCAACAATTATTTCGGAGGATAACTGCCTCGATGGTAATGACGTTCAGCCAACAATTATTTCGATGGATAACTGCCTTAATGAATATGACATTCAGCCTACAATTATCTCGAGGGATAGCTGCCTTGATGATAATGAAGATCAGTCCACAATTATCTCGAGGGATAGCTGCCTTGATGATAATGAACATCAGCCCACAATTATCTCGATGGATAGCTGCCTTGATGATAATGAACATCAGCCCACAATTATCTCGAGAGATAGCTGCCTTGATGATAATGAAGATCAGCCCACACTTATCTCAAGGGATAGCTGCCTTGATGATAATGAAGATCAGCCCACACTTATCTCAAGGGATAGCTGCCTTGATGATAATGAAGATCAGCCCACAATTATCTCGAGGGATAGCTGCCTTGATGACTATGACATTTAGCCCACAATTATCTCGATGGATAGCTGCCTTTATGACTATGACATTCAGCCCACAATTATCTCGAGGGATAGCTGCCTTGATGACTATGACGCTCAGTCAACAGTTATCTCGAAAGATAACTCTCTCGATGATATTGACGCTCAGCCCACAATTATTTCAAGGGATAACTCACTCGATGGTAACTACGCTCAGCCAACAATTATCTCAAGTGCATACTGCCTCAATGAAAATGAAGCTCAACCAACAGTTATCACGAATGATATCTGCCTAAATGATAATGACGCTCGGCCAACAATTATTACCAATGATATCTGCCTATATGGTAATGACGCTCGGCCAACAATTATCACGAATGATATCTGCCTAGATGATAATGACGCTCGGCCAACAAGTATCACAAGGGATAACAGCCTAGATGATAATGACGCTCAGCCAACAATTATCTCGATACATAACAGCCTCGATGATAATGAAGCTTAGCCCACAAATATCACGAAGGATAGCTGCCTCGATGATAATGATTTTTAGTCAATACTTATCACGAAGGATAGCTGCCGCGATGATAATGATTTTTAGTCAATACTTATCACGAAGGATAGCTGCCGCGATGATAATGATTTTTAGTCAATACTTATCACGAAGGATAGCTGCCGCGATGATAATGACGTTAAGCCTACAAATATCTCGCGGGATAACTGCCTCGATGATAATGACGTTCAGCCAACGATTACCTCGAGAGATTACTGCATTGATGATTATGACACTCAGCCAACACTTAACTAGAGGGATAACTGCCTCGAGGAAAATGACACTCTTCCAACACTTATCTCGAGGGATAACTGCATCGATAATAATGAGGCTCATCCAACACTTATCTCGAGGGATAACTGCCTCGATAATAATGATGCTCAGCCAACACTTATCTCGAGGGATAACTGCATCGATAATAATGACGCTCAGTCAACACTTAATTCGAGGGATAACTGCATCGATAATAATGACGTTCAGCAATCAATTATCTCGAGGGATAACTGCATCGATAATAATGACGTTCAACCAACAATTATCTCGAGGGATAACCGCCTCGATAATAATGACGCTCAACCAACAATTATCTCGAGGGATAACAGCCTCGATTAAAATGACGTTAAACCAACAACTATCCCTAGGGATAACTTCCTCGATGATAATGACCTTCAGCCAACAATTATCTCGAAGGATAACTGCCTCGATGGTAATGACGCACTGCCAACAATTATTTCGGAGGATAACTGCCTTGATGATAATGAAGATCAGCCAACAAATATTTGGAAGGATAGCTGCCTCGATGATAATGACGTTAAGTCCACAAATAATTCGAGGGATAACTGCATCGATGATGATGACGCTCAGCCCACAATTATCTCGAGGGATAGCTGCCTTGATGACTATGACATTCAGACAACAATTACCTCGATGGATAACTGCCTCGATGATGATGACGCTCAGTCCACAATTATCTCGAGGGATAACTGCATCGATGTTGATGCAGCTGAGTCAACACTTATTTCGAGGGATAACTGCCTGGCTGATTATGACGCTCAGTCAACAGTTATCTCGAAAGATAACTCTCTCAATGATATTGACGCTCAGCCCACAATTATTTCAAGGGCTAATTCACTCGATGGTAACTACGCTCAGCCAACAATTATCTCAAGTGCATACTGCCTCAATGAAAATGAAGCTCAACCAACAATTATCATGAATGATATCTGCCTAGATGATACTGACGCTCAGCCAACAATTATAACGAATGATATCTGTCTAGATGATAAAGACGCTCAGCCAACAATTATCTCGGGGGATAGCTGCCTCGATGATAATGACGTGCAGTCAACGATTACCTTGAGGGATAACTGCCTCGATGATAATGACGTTCAGCCAACGATTACCTCGAGGGATAACTGCCTAGATGATAATGACGTTCAACCAACGATTACCTCGAGGGATAACTGCCTCGATGATAATGACGTTCAGCAAACGATTACCTCGAGGGATAACTGCCTAGATGATAATGACGTTCAACCAACGATTACCTCGAGGGATAACTGCCTAGATGATAATGACGTTCAACCAACGATTACCTCGAGGGATAACTGCCTCGATGATAATGACGTTCAGCAAACGATTACCTCGAGGGATAACTGCCTAGATGATAATGACGTTCAACCAACGATTACCTCGAGGGATAACTGCCTCGATCATAATGACGCTCAGCCAACAATTATCTCGAGGGATAACTGCCTCGATCATAATGACGCTCAGCCAACAATTATCTCGAGAGATAACTGTCTCGATGATAATGACGTTCAGCCAACAATTATCTCGAGAGATAACTGCCTCGATCATAATGATGCTCAGCCAACAATTATCTCGAGGGATAACTGCCTCGATGATAATGACGCTCAGCCAACAATTATCTCGAGAGATAACTGCCTCGATGATAATGACGCTCAGCCAACAATTATCTCGAGAGATAACTGCCTCGATGATTATGACGCTCAGCCAACAATTATCTCGAGAGATAACTGCCTCGATGATAATGATGCTCAGCCAACAATTATCCTGTAGGATAACTGCCTCGATGATAATGACGCTCAGTCAAAATTTATCTCAAGTGATAACTTCTTCTATGATGATGAAGATCAGCCAACAATTATCCCGAGGAAGGAAATATTTGATTCATGTAATAAAGCAATCGGGATTGTTCTGTTTTATTGTTCAAGTCTAAAGACACAGCGCTAGAAATGTATCTCAATCCTAGTACGAGATAGAAATAGCTAACCTCAGTAAAATGACAAACAAACTTACTATAGAATATGCGAGCATCACGCATTAACTGTTTCATGTCCATTCAATGGAAGAATGATTACAGCGAGATATAAAATGCATGTATTTCTTATTCAATTATTGTAACCAAAATATATAAGCGAAGCATTCCGGTTTTATATATCAGATTATAACGGGATTTGAGTAAATAGATAAGGGAAATATCAGAATTCACACATATGTTGAGAGAGAGAGAGAGAAAGAGAGAGAGAGAGAGAGAGAGAGAGAGAGAGAGAGAGAGAAGAGAGAGAGAGAGAGAGAGAGAGAGAGAGAGAGAGAGACAGAGAGAGAGAGAGAGAGAGAGAGAGAGAGAGAGAGCTATCATTTTAATCGTAGTGAGTTCCTCCTGCGAGATTTCTGTGCCATTTGTAAATTACATTGATATTTTTTTTTAAATTACAAATAATAGAAAAATAGACTTATAATTACATAATATCTAACTAGTTTGATGAAATAATTTATTTCCTGTTGAGCATTAAAACATTCTAGACACCATAAATAGTCAAGTAGACTATTTCTTAACTAAGTATTCATCCTACATGCAAGAAAAATATATTGGTGGCAAAAACAGATCTCGTTATGTTTCTCTCGTTATTGATAGTTATCAAAACCATTTAAATGCCATTAAAGTTATATTGATAGACTAAAAACATAGAGAGGTCAATTAATAATCGCGATCATGTCTTACAAGCTTAACAACTCAGCTCGTTTGGTTATTTTAGAAACATTTAGAGAACTCTACCTACAACATTACAAACAAACTTAAAACACGTGTTAGTTATTGTTGATGAACGAAACTGGTGCTTCTCAATTGATAACAAATAAATCGGGTTTGAGAAACGATAAAATATCTCCGAATGAACATAGCGAGCATAACAAATATCAGCATAAGTATAGCGATGAGCCAACATTTATTTAACGTGACGCAATATTACTTTTAACAATACATGTGGCATTGTGTCAAGTTTACACATTCATTTGTCGTGTTTCTTTTTTTTAAGATTTGGGCCGGTATTTTTGTGATTTAAGTTTTTATATAAGGACACATATGTGACCTGAGTTACTGGAAATTATAACGAAACACAAATTTCACGACGATATGTGACCAAAACTTTGACTAATTTCATCCGATTTCTTCGACATTGCAATGACATCATACGTGTGTTATTTTCCTACTTTTATCATCCCAGCATTATCTAATGTTAAGCGGTTAGTATATACTAATTTATTTTAGCTCGATTGCGATGAAAGTTCAGAGCTTACATGAACCGCTTTCGAGTCCGCTTCCTGGGAAGAATCAGTACTGAGTGTTGCTTTATGAGAGGCATCGGGTCGAGTTGGGTATCGAACCCGCAGCCTCTGTCGTGAGCGGCCAACACTTTATCCATTACACTACCGCCCTCGCCTTTGGTAAATGAATATATAACTTAAACGTGCCTTTACTTTTTAAAGAAAACATCAAAACCATAAAATGTTCTTGGATGTTTCTCCGATAGCAAATGATTAATTTAACACTGTGAAGATATGTAAAAATGAAACAACTGTACGATATTGTTTTTGTTTGGTAATATTTGGTTTGCTGTAGTTGTTGATACTGTACTGTTCCTGCGTTTTTCTACTAATATGTCTGTTTTTTAATTGCAAGTACCTCACTAGTTCCCAGCGTACAAATATAAATACAACATAAGAATGAATTGAAATATAAGCATGTAGCATTATGGGCTGTCTCATCATCCGAGAACATAAGCGGTAATATTGGGCAAGAAAGGGAAGCAAAACATATGTCCACACATAGGACAGGGATAGGAAAAAACATAACAAATTGATAACAAAATATACAAGCCAGAGAAAAAATACAGATGCAATTCATTCAATAAAAGGATGACATTCTGGTATTATAAAACTTAACACAAAATTGTATGTCTTAACTTCGCCTCCATACCTATACATTCAAATGTTCCGACATTAAATATCTGCTGAAACACTAGAGAAAGCAATTGCTTAGCGACATTGCGATATAGATGCAGCGATTATTGAATTAAAGACAACGTCGACAAGAATAACGCACATTCTACAGTCAAGGAGGTCAATAGTTTATATTTACCTCACCAAAAAACGACTTTCAGTTTCTGGTATTCCATAGACACTGACTCTAGAGTGACTCTAAGGTGAATCAGTTAAGTTTGAACTTCCTGCAAAAATACCCTATAATAAACGTATTGCTTATATCCAAGTTGGAAGCGTATATAACACACTTACATAACCACCAATAAACGTAATGACTTATAATTCCAATCTAATTGAGAGACTGTTTGATATATTTTTGTCTTTGTTTTTTTTTCAAATTAACTCATATATTTTTTATATATGTGATTGTTGCCTTGTAACTGGCGCCTATATATATATGTGTGTGTGTGTGTGTGTGTGTGTGTGTACATACACTGGCTCATAGCTAGCGATATGAGACCATCTGGCTAAAACTTTCTAGCCTTATGTTTCTTTCTTGGATCAATATCACCAAATGACAAATCTGTCCAAGTTAATAAGCACTTATTGATGTTTATATCTTAAGTTAATATGCATGTATATGACATTGATGAGTCAAAACACAAGACTGTACCGGTCGTCGTCGTCGTCTACTAGCAAATACAATGACTGAGAAGGAGCGTGCCTGTTTCATTGTGCCTGTCGCTAAAATTAGACACACAATAAGTTGTATTACTAAGACAGATTAACAGAGAATAGATTGTGATTTAAAAATGTAACCCTGCCAGGACATGTCGAAGTACAGCTACAACCTATAATATACAATGGTAATAGATAAATTTAACTGTGGAGAAGAAATTTTTGATAATTTAAAATAACACATGCGCAGCATATATGTGAGCCTAACGAATCATGACAAATGTTAACTTTGTGGATTACGAACATATGTTGGTAAACACTGATAGAATGAAACAATAATACTATCTAAATACAACATAGGATAATAAAATGGCTATATCCTGTATGTATTTGCCGAAATAACACAATTGTCCGTGTATGCATGACACCGTTTTCGAGATTAATTCTAATTCATGTATCCGAGATCAAGTGACACAATTATGAAGCATGGTAGTAATAACCTTATTGTCGTCAAAATGAAAGAGTTATCTTCAAAAATACGTAAAAAACATAACTGTTTTAATTTGTACGCACATGTGTACGACATTTTCAAATACAGATGCATAATTGTGGTTTGCTTATAAATGATTTTTAAGAGATAAACACAAATAAACACGAACGGAGCTGCAACGTATGCTTGTGTGTATTGCTGTATCATTAACGTTAGTTCAAGTGGTTTGTTTCCAACAGTCGTATCACAAACGTGTCTGCTATACTGTAAGCGTTGTAAATCTGAACTGAAATACAACGCCACAGACACATAACTCGATACTTAGATATCACGTTATACTGATCCCAGTCTGATTCAGTCATAAAGCTGGTCTCTAAGGGTTTATATATCTATGTGGGCATGTATGCATTTGTTGTATCGTCTCTACCACATGCACGCTTGTCCTAGGGAAGTTTTAGTTTATTTGGATAGTGTTTAACGCATTCCATGTAAGGTAATGGTACACGTAAAGTGTTCCAGGATATTCTATATATTGTTGACTTCTGTCGGTCTCAGTTTCAGTTTAACAATAACTACACTGCAATGACTGACGAAATCAGCCTTGGATATATGATAAGTAGTTAATGTCATAAATATGTTGAGAAATATTCAAAACTGTAGACATTGGAAATTATTCTATCCTTTTTATCACTAGTACTCTATCACATTTAATATTGTATAATGTATGCATTGTTCAATACTTTTGATGCCGAACTATCTTTGTTTATATATGTCAGTATAAAGTAAATATATAAATGTCTTTTTTTATTGTTATATTTAGAGGAAACATTGAGTATAACTTCAATACGCATGTCTTTGTCACTGATAAGTAAATCATAACATGTGTATACTTATGAAAATTTAGAAAAGAAACTAAATGCTTCTTTTTTATGAACAACATATGTACGTATGTACGTATAAGCGCTCTCAACCTTTATCAACATTATATCATGTTGGCGATATAGCAAGTCTATAGAATAGTATGATACTCAATAGATTGTCTGCTGTGAAAATTGAAGAAATTTGCTGGGTAATGAATCAAACTACATATTCATATTGTGTTCAAATAAGTGAAATATTATATAACATGTTATCTATATTTGTTGAGATGTAAATGTTATTCTTTATTTTGTATATATTAAGATTGAAGCATTACAGTTTATTACATTGAAGTACTTGCAATGTTAATTAGTTATTTGTGCCTTAAGGACAATCGAACCAAAATCAAATAATTGCAATGACAACTAGTATAAACAGTTTTCTGTAATTATATCCTGAATGAGGTGTATATATAGATTGAACGCGAAGATTTGGCAGTTCAGAGTTCAGAAATATACACTCTTGCGTATATATTATTGCAGGTAAGCAATTTTTTTTATTTTAGAATATTTTTTTTAAATCAAATTATTATAACTCAAACATCTGGTTAAAATATTTAGCTAAAACTTGTCCTGGTTTAATGGTTTTAATTCAAGAAACGAACAATTATGATCATTATCTTATTAATAAATTAAGAATTACATTTAATAACTAAACTATAGTTAATTTAAGTAACTATACCTTATACCTTTCACAATCTCCTACATAAGCGAGTAATTCCTCATCTATTAAAATCATGTAGTAATGTTTGTTGATAATTGATTCTGTTTCGTAACAGTTGTTAATATGTATTTGAATTCTGTTTAACAACATATATTTGATTTCGTTTTAACAACATATATTTGATTTCGTTTTAACAACATATATTTGATTTCTGTTAAACAACATATATGTATAAAATATGATATTTCATTTTGTATGTATTTGGTTTCTGTATTTTGATGTACATAACATATATAGTTCAGAGTTCAGAATACACATTTTTGTGGATATATTATTGCAGTTATCATTTGCTCCCTTACAGTAACAACAACAATAATAACAGTAATAACAACATTAACCAATCCCGATCATAATAAAATAAGTTCAGAAATGGAAAAACGACCGTTCTGAAAGGTTCCCGTGTGTTTAATGATGAACGGGTGACAAAATAAATACTACCAATTTGCAGTTCTGCAGGTATCAAGTAGCAAGTTTCTTAATACTCGATTGCTTGCATTTGCTGTGAGTCCGTTGTATTAATTGCTGTATGTTGGTACACCGTAAAACAATCATTTAATAATTCAATGTCGTGATACCATGCATTTCTGCAAATGACGTATTGTATATAATACTTATCTAATTCGATATATTTTTATTTTTGAAATGTTTTTCTTTCCAATTATTTAGATATATTTTATTTCACATTGAAGAGGTAAACCGATGTTTTTTTCAAGAGGTTTGAATCGCTCGCAAATATGCTGTATAAATACAATTTAAGACTGCATATCAATCGTAGGAGAAAATAATGATGTGGACTGAAATTCTTAGACAATATTGAACTGATAGGGATCGGTATTAATATGACTCTGTTGGTATATAATACTTATATAATACTGCTAACGAAAGAAGACAAAAGTCTGATATCAAAATAAGCATATTAAGAAAGCAACATTACATTGGAGAACTTCTATATTATTTACATTGCTGCTATTCTTGTCAAAACATTTGAGGCTTCATAAGCTTCAGACACGAGCTCTGTTTTAAACTTTAGATGCCAATTTCATATGATTAGCCTGTCTCAATGCAATGTTTTGTAAGAAAACAATTTGATTTATTATCTAAAAACTGTTTTGAAAGATAACACGAAGCGTATTTACAACCATTTTATTCTATAGATGCATGCGTGTTTCTAAGACATACCGTAACGTTGAATATGTCTAAATGGCATGAGTTAATAAACAATTGTGTCAGCTTGTTATCCAGGATAAAGTTTACAATCGCAGTCTAGATTTTTGGTTATTTAGACCGAATCCTTCCCTATGTTAATAGCAGTGTTAGACAGCAAAACAACAGAAGTTATTATCTAACATTGTTTTACGTTGTGCTCTCTATTAAAATATTATCACCTGTCTCTACCACGTGACCGAAATCTATCATCACTTTTCATTATTAATATTTATGCTGTAATAACAACTGCAGCCGTAATCCGGTGTGTATTTTTACAGTAAGGAGACAACAAATCATCGTTGAAGCTAATTACAAACTCACAGGTTTTCACGTGCATTCTAGGTTTACTGGTATCATGGTTTAAATTAAAGCAAATATTATCAATAATTATCATTAAGACGAGACGAATTCAGACAAAATTAGGATTTTCGTTCCTGTTACATTGGCTCATCACTACGGGAACAGGGAAGGAAGCGTTTCAGACAGTGTTTACGTTTCACAGCTCAATTCGTCATCCAGAGATGCTGCTACTAATTAACTCGGCTAACATCGAGTGATTGTCAGAAATATTTACCGGTACATGAACATGAACGAAACTGTATAGAATAACTTCTCTTGCTTTTTTAACTGGTAAATTTTTCAAATAAATAGTTTTATAAACGTTCTCAGTTTCGGTTAAGAAGTGTGTAATTCTTTGTTACGTAAAATTATGGCCCGGTATGAGGCTTTGAGGTAACCACTTTGCGTAATAAGCAAATTGAAAAACAAATTCAAATGTTCCTCCATCGCTGAATAGTCAAAGGCACTGTCTTGAGATCACTTGTCTGTCACCGCTAATGTTGTCAACTTGAGTCAAATCAGCAATTTATGTATGACAGTTTACCGGTTATATGCCGAAGGATAGTGGTACTACTCATATTCATTCCGGAATGTTCCTTAACCAATATAACTGTATATTGAACCTGAAATATGTTTACAGACTTAACAATTTTCTGGTTTATCTTCCGAGATACACCGATCACACATATTTCCCTACAAATAACAGTCGTAGATGCGTGAATCATCTGGCAATCAGAAATGCACGTCTCTATTCCGAATTAATGTCAGAAATTAGTTGTTATAGATTCTTTTAAAACCAATTGCGAAAATGCCATGGTGGAATTTAATTGTCGGTTTTCAAGCCATTCAACAATATCTTCGGCGCAGTTTCTAAATGAACCATTAACGTACCCGGACCGACATACACTTTCCAAATTAAAAATATATGGTAATTGATTCAGCAGGCTGTGTACATATATCGAACAACAGTGATTTCAGTGTTTTGAAAACACTGACGTTTTTATTTTCACAAGCATCATATCATATAAGTATATATTAAATACAGAATATATAAAATGATAGATGTTAGTGAACTCTATCATGTTCGGGTGTGTTCTGTTTTGCTGTCTATGAGAAAAAGGCTGTCAATTACACAGACACTTTGTCATGTCACGACGGAATGCTACACAAAGTTAATTTCTTTTCAAACTTGTCATAATTATTCTTCGTTATACAATACTGTCTATAAAGAATATCAATAGGTAAATTGAACTTTTATTCAATCTGATTGTGTAAAATTACCTAATTTCTTGTCATGACTACCCCTGTGTTACTACATTTCTTTCCTCTTTCCTTTTTTGTTCCTCTTCAGTCGTTATTATAAATTATCTGAATATAATACATTCATATCACAACGGTTAACTGTATGCATTATATTAGATATTATTGCAAAATGTATGTAAACTCTTATTTTTATCCAACTAAAATACATGTAGCTGTTCCATTGGCTTCGAGCATTTATGTCACGTGACTGTACATATTAATCGTTAATGAACGGTCCATATCATATTTTTACCAAACATGTGATAAACGTCATCTCCTGTAACATGTTACTTTTTCAAATTACTTTGGGTTTTTTTTAAGAAAACGACCGTATGTTAAAATAGACTTAATTATTGTTTTAATTTGGTATTTTTTTTTATTTGAATCGCGTCAAATACAGGTTTTCACCACAACATTGACTCGTACAGTATAAATCCATATTGTACAGTAAAACGTAAAATAACCTTATATTATATAACAGAATATATAATAGTTCCTGCTATAATTGACCGTGGTGTAATTACATTGAGGCTGAATCGTAGTCATTTACACTTTACATTACGTTGTTAACTGGTTTATTTTCATACAACATAAATCTCTAAACATCTTAAGGCAGTGCCGTCTTGTAAAATGAAATTTCCCAATACAACATAATTGATAATGGTAAGTTAATGAAAGCACGGTTTGAGTCATTATTTCATTGCCGCGGCATCTATGAATTGTCAATCGCGTTTAAAACTGCATGACAGTACTAGATACTAGGGAAGTATTGTGCACAATATAGACATTTCCTGTAAGTGAATACTTCATTTGATCCAACCTAAAGTGGGCATTCCCCACACAGACTTCTTCACAATACTTCAGTGTGGCAAAAATATGTCTAAATAAGACACCAGTATGGTATGACTAAACTATAACACTTAACATCACAATATTTCATATATCTAAAAATCAGTATTAAAGGAAACTACATGTATTAATTCATACCAGTTCCTGATATCTCCCGATTGAATTCCCAGTTTGTCCAACAACCTGTAGTACTCTGATGTGTTTACCGCATTGTGACGTGTTTAACCTCCGATGAAGTAATTGACCAATCTGATTATCAGAGTTTTTGTAAGCCACTACAATTTCCACAGATAAAATGATATTAAATATATCAAATATACCAGCTATGCCAAATATTTATCTAAGAGACAATCACCACAGTCATTATACGAGTTATCATTATCTAGAGAAACATTTAATTACCAATGGCAGTATGATTATCTTCGTCATCTTTCCTTTTATTGCATTATCTTGTTATTACATTGGTATATTTGCAGTGCATTAATGACCGTCGGACAACGTATTATCTCTAGATGCACCTACAATGCTCGTCATTTCCATGTAGTTCATTTTAAGTATTGGTCGTATATAATTACTTATAGTTATTTTATTTTCGAATACCGTATAGAATACGATCAAACTTGATAACATTCATGTAGCTTTGTTGGTCAATCAGGTTAACACTTGACAAACTCATATATAGCAGTCGTCATTCTTTTTGTAAGCGTGGTGTAAACGGAGTTGCATACTATCATAACATAAAAACTTGTTATAGATGTTTTACTCATATTATTGATTTCGTCTTCGATGACTTCCTCTTCATTTTATCAATTTCTCACCTTACATTGACTCATGTAATCTAGCCTACAAATGCATCTACGTCGGCAAATAATCCTCTTTAATGTGCGTAATTATCAATTTATATTACAGAATACATCATACCTAACCGTTTTATCATTTAAATGCAAGTCAACTATAGATAATTACCAGGGAGGTGCCTGAGTCAACAGATTGACTGATCGCAAAAAAGCTTCCGTCATTCATGAGTCATACCTGCCATTCTCCACTTTTCATTAAACAAATAATGACATTATTTTTTTCTGTTTTGTAATCAGCAAATTGATTAGTACAGTTTGTGTAAATATGACGAACGCTCGTATATATATGAAATTTAATTTCAATCTTAATGCATTGTAACGTAACTTAAGTTGTTATTGTTCAGTAATATCAAAGCGGTGTCGTATTTGATAAATTTCATTGCTCAGTTATGTAGGACTTCATATACAAAAGAGAATATCATCCGGTAAAATAGTTGATAGTGTTTATATAATGATTTATAATAACTTATTTTCAATTACTTCCTGCCTAAAATATACTAGCAAATGCCATTTAACGAATATTAATGTTATAATCTCATTGAATTCTCTGGCATTTCAAAGAAAGCATCCATTTCCTTAATACTGCAATAGTATCATAAATCTGTCTTTTTCATTAGCGATCTTAACAATAGAATGTCAACTGTATAAATAAAAGAACAAGCATAACGGTAAAATGACAAGGTTTCTCATTTTATGGCAATCATCAGTTTTACATTCTCCATGGCTATGATTATTGAGACATATTAAGCACCTGGTGGGCGGAATTTCTGGAGCATCGATGAAGCTCGATTTGCAACCATCCGGTTTTAATTGCACATTTTATAGCCGAGGGAAAACACTTTAATTTCTGATCTCATTATGTGATTTATGTAGCGATTTAAATAGTTTGACATGAGTGCATACACTAGCTTTTTAAACTCACCTCCAATACTAAAATGCAAGTTGTATTCCTGAAATAAATAGTAATGAAGATTTTAGTTTTAAACAACGACATGAAACAAGTGTAGTGTACATCTAACAGAAAAAAAAAAAACAGCAAATGATTTCACAAATATGAGCAGAGCAATACTTTCAATATGACATGTGTGAAAGTATTTGTTTCTAGAAATACACGTATGTTCAACATTTGATCAGAATATCCTGCCAGTATTATGTATTCTATGTATTCTACTTTGCATCGGTCATAATTACTATATTACTTCTGTTCGAAAACATACAAATTAGGTTATTTCTGTTTAGTTGGAACATGAACGACACATAATCAAGCCAAGTATGTCGTTACAATAAACAAAAAACAAGAAGTACTACATTCATCTCTTTTAGTAACAATACGTACACTACACGTGACCTGTATTTAGTCATGAGCTTTGAGGTTATGTGTAGCTATTTAACAAATTTAAAGTCTTACAAAGATATTACACGTAATACGTCAGCAAGTTCTATAACGTACTTAAAGAAAAAAAGAGAAAACCGTCACTAAGTTTGGTGGGGCGAGGAGTGTAACTATCTTGCTACAGACAGTCAACGGAAGGAAGTCGAACTTAGATATATCACAAGAGTTGACGGTAATAATTTTAATAAAGAGAAAGGTAAGTTCCCTAAAATAAATTACCTGAGTCACAAAAATACGTACCATTTATCAGGATTATTAAAACCCGCGTGTATCTTTGTGGACAGTGTTAAACATAATACAAAACAATATATGAACGCGTATAATATTTGTTACAAAAGCATTTTTATTTTAAAACATGTCCTTTTTCAAAAGAGAGACATAGACAGAATGAGAGAGAGAAAAACGGATATATAGAAAGAGAGAGAGATAAACGATGACTGGTGCTGAATGAATAGTTCTTTGTTATTTGTTCTTTATATTATTTTTCAACTTCCTCTTACATGTATCATGTTATTTGTTAAACACAACGTATACGATACAATTGGTACTTTAGAGCAGAGTTAAGCTGTGTTAAGACTCGAGAGTTATATCGGTTGTAAATAACGGAGGGAATCACTGAACTTGTTCATCTGACATGACTTCTGCAAGACTGTATGGAGAGATGTAAATGATTTATATGCTAATAACACTAATAGCAGACGAAAGAGATCTTTTTCGTTACGGGGGTCAAGCCAAATCTAGAAATACTTACATAAATAATGCGAAATTTATCTGCTTACACACTGTTGTAATTATATGTGGTAAAACAAGATCGTAGTTCCAGTCAAACACAGCAATTAATCACATGTGATTTAAGTAGATCAAACAGTACGAACCATATTTACGTGAACATTTTCAAACAAATAATAAACTTTCCCTGAATAGTAATTGTTTTTTCTATGATCATTATGTCTTTCGGTTTTGCAGAATTTGTTTTGGTATTTCTTATTTAGTATTTTAAGATTATTTCTTCTTCTTCCACAAGGAAACTGCATGTTCCGATTTAAAATTATATATATATAAGAAGAAAATGTAATGCATTATATTGATAAAATGTTTTGAAACATTATATTCAAAACCCTCTGGTGATTAAATACCCATCTGCGCACTCTGATGTCATACAAATAATATGTTTTTATTTTTATACGGATTTTCTCTTTAACTTACATAATTATATGAAAATGAAATAAAATAAATTCAAACTTATTTTCCATGTGGTATAAATTATGTCTTAGTCAAAATGAAATATTGATTGACAGTAATTAATACGCATTCAACTATAAAAGGCAGATGTTCAGTGTGTATGCAAACGGTCAACGTTTGGCCCTAATACATTACTGTTTATTATTTGTTTGTAAATGAAGTTGAAAAACAGAAGTATATGATTATGAATGAAAGTGATATAGACGCGAGTTTTGATTGGCAAAACCATAAAGTTAATTAAAATGTTTTGATTGAGTTTTGTATCTATTTCCAATACTATTAGAGTCATATCATGCAATTGAATGTTTGTTACTACACGTTCTAAAACAACTATACAAAGATAAATAGTAAGTTACATGACTGACTGACATACTTGCTAACTTACTTGTTTGATAGAATGCAGCCTGACTGACTGTCAGGCTAACTGGATGACGTATTAGTTGGTTGGTTTGGTCATAGATGCTCCGTTGTATTTATGTTCGGATAGCCAACATATTTGATTCCAATATGAATGGTTTGGTATAGAAATAATGAAAAACAAATGCAAACTGTTCAATGTTTAAAAACTCTAGTATTTTTTTTTTTTTTTTTTTACGCTTAACATCATTATAAAGCAAGTTTTCAAGTGATTTATATATTTTTTGTATACCTGACTTAAGAACACCTTTGCTAGGTTATCGTTCAGCAATAAACACACACTGTGGTTTGTCATAGGAATATGATTAAAGACTAAAATAGTTTTGCTTTTGTTTAATATAATCAAATACTGCAATTTAAAATACCAATTTGCTATCAACATTGCGTTTTTAAAGCAGAGAAGTATATTTACACGTATTGTACACAACAGGAGAGTTACATGTAACCTGAAGGTTGAATACTATTTAGAAGAGTTACAACATTTAACACACATGAACCAGAACTGAAACTTGATTCGTAGTTAACAGGTTCATCAACATTAAATCACAAACATAGGTGTAACAATATTATAATCTGTATTATATTTAGACTTTTTCCGGAATAAGCTACGCCTAAACAATACGGAAAGTGGATACTGACAAAATCAAAATGCTTATATGAATCATCTACATGATTTCGGTATAAAACTGAAACTCTAAACTGTTATACATAATATGCATTGCCGTCTGCTTTCTCAAACTATTATTTGGTTAAAAGTTGAAGGATTAGGATTTGTTATAACACGAAATTTTAGAATATACCACGAAGCGTTATGATAATCTATATAACTGGTACTCATTTGAAAAAAGCTTATATCATTTCTACCAATAAATGAACACTTACGATGATTATGAAAGTAAAAAGAGTATATGAAACATAATGTACAATTCATAAACCACTGTTTATGTAGTAACTGTACAATTATAATATGTCTGACACAACTCTTTTTCAAGACATTGTATGTTCAAATGTATTGTTGTGTATCAGGGGCCGGTGGCATTTATTTATTGTAGATAAACTTGATGTTTTATTTGATCTGTATTTAAAACAATGTTTTTCTAAGGAATGTATTTCATCATTCACTTAATACTGCGTATTAACATTTTACTTTTATAGACATATGTCGATATGTAATCCAGAAGAGTGTTCTCTATCGCAGTCCGGTTATTTAGACCGAATCTATAACAACAAATAGCACAGCGGCGTTAGATATCAACACAACAGCAGCAATTGTTTACTTTTCTGTAACAGTGTGGTGTGCGTTTAAATATCAACACCTGCCTAGAACATGTGACTGAAATCTATCAACACTTTTCATTATTAACATATATGCTGTAACAACAACTTGGCATCTGCACCCGTAATCCTGTGTGTGTTTTTACATTTAGGAGAAAACATATCATCATTGAAGCTAATTGTAAACTCGCAAATTTACACGTACATAATACACGTGCAGTGATATCATGGTTAAAGAAGACAATATACAATAAAAAATGTGCATCTATTAGTTTATCCTCAAATCTTGCTCTGTGGTTGTGCGAGGACCGGAAATATCATTAAATTATTATTAATAAGGAAATGGTTTTAGAAGAAGAATTCATACTGAATTTAGAAAAAAAACAAATTGAATTAATGTATAAGTATTTGATCTAAAAAGTCTGCAAATCTGAAGATTTGACCTTGCAAAATAACTCATACGTTTTGTTCTCAACTTACATAATAGATCTCACATTGGACCGGCACATTTTAAGTTTTTAAAATGGTCATCAGTTTAAAAAAAACAGTTGATCAGATTACCCTTTGCCATGTTCAAAACATTAATTAGGGTACTTAATTCTGTTCATGATCCCTTAATCCGATCTAGCACGTCTCATTACACTGTTACGCCCCTTTTTCCCACGGTAGCAAGATTCTTACGCTTAAAAAAGCCTATGTACTTCGGTTATGCAATATTATCAAAATGGTTCATAGTGATTGTGATTTCTTTCTGCAGATGAGTAGAGCAAATGTTGGCATAGCATATACTGCAGTCAAACATCACTGGTGTTTAAAAAGTGACTTTTATAGGATTTCAACATATGCACGTATTTATGAGCATTTGAGGACTTCTTTTTTCAAAAAAGCTTAGGGTGTCACTGCACCCTCTTTAAAAAAACAAAGTGGACAACCTACCAGTTATTGTGCATTTTTAAAATAAAATGGATTTGTATCAATCATTTTTTTCCTTTGAAGAAGTGATGGTGTGAAAAGAAGTGCCCATTTGTTTATGACAATAGGCACTAGGGACTCATTTTTTTGTTTCTACCAACTTAGCAATGTTTACAGTATTGACAAATTGTCAGATATTTCCAGGAAGGCTAAAAACAGTCTTTGTTTCTGTTTGCAATTGTAACTTTCAAGCCTTGAATCACTTTCTGTCTTCATGGAAAGGCTACAGTTGCATAATCAATCCATTTCGGCACCACTAAAAGTGTCCTGATTGCCTATTATAGACATTTATTTACACCACTTTAAGCATATTTTTTCTTTGACCATGTTAGAAATGTACCCACCCACTTATTTTCTCTAGAGTCAACATAATCTCGGTTGAAAAAATGAAAAAGTCAGAGAAGCCAAAAATGCTTCGCGAGTTGTCGCTACATGTCACTTGTTATTTTTTTTTGTAATTTTATAGAATATTTTGGAGAATCGTATAATTTTGTATTTTTTGGTATCTTATATCAGTTTCTTTTACACGTTATTGCCTTGAAATCTTTACGTAACTCCACCATTTTATCGAATGATTATACACGATATATTCAAACGCTTCGTGACTATTAAGTGAATAACTAACTACACATGAGTCTCTTCTTATTTCTAAATATTAAAAGTACAAAGACAACACTTAGCCTATATTGAAATTGGCAATTTATTTATCTTTAGTGTTTAAATAGCAATTTCCATATCAGAACATGTTTAAAACACTGAATTTATTATGAAAAAAGCATAGTAAACTAAAATATTAAACCATTGAAACTATGGACACACTCTTACCTTACACAATAGAGGGGCATTTTAATAGAAAAATCATCCAGCAACTGAAATCTTTAAGTTTATCTTTTTTAAAACTGCTAGTTTTCTATCTAAATCCAATTATCTCGAAGGATAACTGCCTCGTTCAGCTTTATTGATGATAATGACGTTAAGCCAACAATTATCTCGAGGGATGACTGCCTCGATGATAATGACATTCAACCCACAAATATATCGAGGGTAACTGCCTCGATGATAATGACATTCAGCCCACAATTATCACGAGGGTAACTTCCTGGATGATAATGACACTCAGTCCACACATATCTCGAGGGATAGCTGCCTCGATCATAATGACGTTCAGCCCACAATTATCACGACGGTAACTTCCTGGATGATAATGACACTCAGTCCACACATATCTCGAGGGTAACTGCCTCAATGATAATGACAATCAGCCCGCAAATATCTCGAGGGATAGCTGCCTTGATCACAATGACGTTCAGCCAACACATAACTCGAGGATAGCTGCCTCGATGATAATGACGTTCAGCCCACAAATATATCGAGAGATAGCTGCCTCGATGATAATGACATTCAGCCCACAAATATTTCGAGGGATAACTGCCTCGATGATAATGACATTCAGCCCACAAATATATCGAGGGATAGCTGCCTCGATGATAATGACATTCAGCCTACAAATATCTCGAGGGATAGCTGCTTCGACCATAATTATGTTCAGCCCACAATTATCTCGAGGGATAACCGCCTCGAAGATAATGACGTTCATTCAACAATTATCTCGAGGGATAACTGCCTCGATAATAATGACATTCAGTTCAAAAATATATCGAGGGATAGCTACCTCGATGGTAATGACGTTCAGCCAATAATCATCTCGAGGGATAACTGACTCGATGATAATAACGTTCAGCCAATTATCATCCTCAGCTAACAATCATCTCGAGGGATACCTGCCTCGATAATAATGATGCTCAGTCAACAATTATCTTGAGGGATAACTGCATCGATGATAATGTAGCTTAGCCAACTCTTATCTCGAAGGATAACTGCCTCGATGATAATGACGCTAAGTCCACAAATATCTCGAGGGATAACTGCCTCGATGATAATGACGTTCAGCCAACAGTTATTACGAGGGATAACTGTATCGATGATAATGAAGCTCAGCCAACAATAATCTCGAGGGATAATGACGTTCAGCCAACAGTTATCACGAGAGATAACTGCATCGATAATAATGACGTTCAGCTCATAAATATCTCGAGCGATAGATGCCTTGATGGTAATAAAGTTCAGTTAACAATTATCTCGAGAGATAAGAACATCGATGATGATGACGCTCGGCTAACAGTTATCACGAGGGATAACTGCCTCGCTAAGTCAAATCTTATCTTCAGGGATAACTGCTACGATCATAATGAAGCTCTGCCCACACATCCCGAAGGATGAAATATTTGATTCATGTAATAAAGCGATCTTGTTTTGTTCTGTTTTATTATTCTAATATAAAGACACAGCGCTAGAAATGTATCTCAATCCTAGTACGAGATAGAAAAAGCCAACCTCAGTAAAATGGCAAACGAAAATGCGAGCATCACGCATTAACTGTTTCATGTCCATCAAATAAAAGAATGATTGCAGCGAGATATGAAATCCATGCATTGTTCATTCAATTATAGTGTAACCAAAATATATAAGCGAAGCATTCCGGTTTTATATATTAGTTAATAACGGTAGAGGACTAGATAGACAAGGGAAATGTCGGAATTCACACATATGAGAGAGAGAGAGAGAGAGAGTGAGAGAGAGAGGGAGAGAGAAGGAGAGAGAGAGAGAGAGTGAGGAGAGAGTTAGACAGACGGACGGACAGACGGATGCCATGCATTTCAAAGAAATTATACAAAAACATTTATTTCATTTATTTTACGTGACGCAATATTACTTTGAACGATTCATATGGCATTGTGTCAAGTTTACACATGCATTTGTCGTTTTTCTGTTTTGCCGATATTTTTCTGATAAGGTTTTTATATAAGGACACATATGTGACCTGAGTTACTGAAAATTACAACAAAACACACAAAAAAATATCACAACGAAAAACTGACCAAAAAATTAGACTAATTTATCCGGTTTCATCGTTATTGCAATGAATCATACTTGTGTTATTTTCCTACTTTTTCATCCCAGTATTATCTAAAGTCAAACCGTTGATTAACAAATTTGACAAAACATAACTTAAACGTGCTTTCACTTCTCAAATAAAACATCAAAATCATCAAATGTTTTCGAATGTGTCTCCGATTGCAACTGATAATTTTAACACGGTGAAGATATGGAAAAGTAAAAGAAAATGTACGATATTGTTAATTGTTTGGTAATATTTGGTTTGCTGTAGTTGTTGATACTGTACTGTATCTTCGTTATTCTACTTAAATGTCTATTTTAGACTGCAAGTATCTGACCAGTTCCCAGCGTACATATATTAATACATCGTTATTGTGAATAGAAATATTAGCATGTAGTATTAGGGGCTGTCTCATCGTCGGAGAACGTTAGCGGTAATATTTGCCAAGAAATGGAAGCAAACATAATGTAGGACAGGGAAAGAAAAATAACATAACAAATTGATAAAACAATCTACAAGCCAGAGATACCGAAATAGCCGAAATACAGAAAGCTTCTTATCGATAAATATTTATTCAGGGTTTTATGGTTCGATTCGATAAGAAAAGATACCATTCATACTGTTATCAAACGGACAGCCAGACAACTGAAAGAAGAAGACGATTTCGAGAGTGAGTCCTGGAAGTACGCAACTAAGAAACGGAAATATCTCTTTGACAAAGTGCTTAAGGAGTATAATCCGCCTGACATTACCACCAATCGCTATATTCGGATATAAACATTTGTTATGATGATATTTTCTGTATGAAAACATAATATTTTTATGTTATGTTGTTTGTAATTAGTAGTTATAGCATGAGTTGTCTGAGATTATTTGCATATACATATAAAACGTTCAATTACATCCAATAGATTTGATAATAATTCAATAAAAAAAAATAAAATAAAATAGCAATAATGTGTATTGTATAATAGTTCATTCATAAGGTAAATTTGTTATCAGCTTTCAAAACACGATACTGTTCAATCAATATGTGTTATATTCAAGTAAAGAGTAAAAATCTTCAGCACATGTCAGTTGAAATGAAAATTCCTGTTATGCAGTGCTCTATAATCCCCGGCCTCTCTCTCTCTCTCTCTCTCTCTCTCTCTCTCTCTCTCATTCGCTCAGTTGACTTTTCCTCTTTCTCTAAGTAAGAAAATAAGTATACAGTATATTAAAGTAACATGCACATCATACATTACTATACCATACATTACTTATAAATACATCTTAAACTTCCGTGGACCAGAGTAGTGCATATAACATCAAGTTTGAATGAAATAATAGTTAGCTTTATGTAACAATATTATAGTGTTGTCATCACACGGTGGGTTCATATCGTTATTAAACAAGCAGTATTATTTTAAAAAAAATAAATAAAAAACAAACGAGTTAGTTAAGAAGTGTATGTTATTTACATTTAGAGGAATCGATAATGGTATTACAACCAGTTATTGTAAAATGAATTTATCAAACTATAACTGTTTCACTCCTGTCTCCCTATCTCAGTTGTCTATTTGTCTGTTGATCTGTCCTGCCAGTACTTAACTTGTACATGTATTGGTCTCTACAAATGAAACTTTCATACAAATATAATGTTACCCCGACACCATGGGTATACATGACACATTTAAACAGTTATAAGAACACAACTTCAAGTTTAAGAATTACAAACACATGAATAATATGAAGTTGATATGAATTGCATGCAATATTATGGTGTTGCAATCGCATGGTGGAATCAAATCGTTATAAAACTTATCGGTATTATGTTAAATTTTGCTAGTCAGGAAGGTCGTGTTACCGCTACGAATATATCGACAGAAGATACACTAACCTACCTTAATAACACAAATACTTAATATAATGGTTTATTTCCGCCCTGGATTACTAAAACACGTTATGTTTGCGTGTACGAATATTAACGAAACCAAAATCATATGAAATATCTAACCAATCTGTCTGCTTTTCCGTTGTTCGTCCGTCCATATATATATATATATGACAATTTAAGTACTATTAACGGAACGAGAAATAGATATATATATATATATATATATATATAGAGAGAGAGAGAGAGAGAGAGAGAGAGAGAGAGAGAGAGAGATGAGATATTTCCGTTTCTTAGTTGCGTACTTCCAGGACTCTTCACTCTCGAAATCGTCTTCTTCTTTCAGTTGTATAGCTGTCCGTTTGATAGCAGTATGAATAGTATCTGTTCTTATCGAATCGAACCATTAAACCCTGAATAAATATTTATCGATAAGAAGCTTTCTGTATTTCGGCAATAATTCGTTGAATTCCTTTTTTCTTGCTTGCTTTTCATTCAGTTCATCGTCGTTCACAAAAGCTGATGCTATTTTGACGAATTCGTGCTGAAGCGATTTAAATGCATAATCAACCATGTCGTACCAAGGGTTTATTGTTTCTTCCTTTTCATCCGGGTCTGATTCTATATCTGAATCGTCGGTATTAGATTCGTCGGTAAGTTCTTCTTTCTCCAGCTCTTCCTCGGAACTATCGTCTTCGTGTATTATTTTCTTGTGCCCAAGCATAATATCTTTACGTTTATACTCCTTTTTACAAAGATCACAGGCGAACATCCTCGGCGACAGCAAACTACTGAATGATTTGTTCACTTTTAATTAATTCCTTATATATATATAAAGTATTGGCATAACCAGGGAGGATTTAACTCATTTAAATAAGGAGTTAAACTAAATACTCGGTGAGGTTTTAGGAGGCACGCAAGAGTTAGAATTAAAAGACATGAGTGTTACATACTAGTATACTCCGAGTTACCGCGAACTTTTTATAAGGGCATAGAATGTGCACATCACATTTTATTTTGTTGGTTGCATACATTTCGGTTTAGCAACGCTATTTAATGTTATCAAATAAGTTTAAAATAATGTGTTACGTTGTGTAAATCTTCAACCACTTTTTGTTGACTCCGTGTTTCCAATGTCTATGTACTAGAAGTGTAGAGTTAACTCATCTAAATGAGGAGTTAAAAATTATTCTTCAGTGTGATTTGAGGAGGCACGTAAGAGTTAAATTTGAAAGACACGAGTGTTGCATACTAGTACACTCTGAGTTACCGCGAACGTTTTATATGGGCATAGGATGTGCACATCACATTTTATTTTGTTGATTGTATACATTTCGCTTTAGTAACGCTATTTAATGTTATCAAATAAGTTTAAAATAATGTGTTATGTTTTGTTACTCTTCAACCACTTTTTGTTGGCTCTATGCATTAGAAGCGCTTATATTTCTTTATCAAATACCCCCCCCCACCCCCCCCCACCCCCCCCCACATCTGTTGCCTTAAGCAAACTGATCTATACGATACTTTCAGTATATACAAATTGGTATATGCATACCCATTATTTATGTAGGCTATAAGTTTAGCCACAAAATTTACTTCGACGATTACTCTTCAAGTTAATTTCGTCATATATTCCCTACTTCGTCTATTTATTATTGTTACGCCGATAAAAGAGTTTTGCTGTAATTAAGCTTCATTCAATTAAGGCAATCATTTAATAGCATTTTAAAATCATTTACACAGTTTTGTCATCCTCTAATTCAACGTTCTCTGAAATGTTTAGCATTTTACTAAAAACTGAGCTCGTGCACTCGTTTGTTCGTTTTTGTGCCATGTTTAGAAAATATTTAAATAGTTGAACAACTTCGCAACTGTTCCGCTTTCTTTATTCAAATACGCGCTAACAACCTAATGACTGATCAAATGAAAGCAAAGTAAAGTAATGACCGAAGTAGAAAAAAAAAAAGCCGATACTCGATCGGCCGTTTACGTTTAAGATCGTTTGTGATAACTACAACTGATATACCGCGTTCGTTCACCTTCGACGATTATCGGTTTTCTTCATATTCGGTTTGCCCACAAAATGTGGTATTTGCCCAAAAAATGTGGCAGAAAATAGGTCTATTTTAGCTCCTACTATACTACTTTTGATGAGTCATTACACAATATTTTATCGTTCGTCGTCTACTAGCAAATACAACGAATGTGTGAAACACAAAGAATGATCGTGCCTGTTTCATTATGCCTGTCGCTAAAATTAGACTCAAAACCATCAATTGTATTACTAGACAGATTAACAGAGAATAGATTGTGATTGAGAAATGTAACCCTACCAGGACATGTTGAAGTACCACTACAACCTAAAATATGTAATGGGAACAGATAATTTTGACTGTGGAGGAGGAATTTTAGATAATGTAAAATAACACGTGCGCAGTATATACCAGCCTAACTAATCACGACAAATCTAAACTTGGTGAATTTTAGATTCACCGAAATTGTGGATTACGAACAAACGTTGGTAAACACTGAAACAATGAAATTAGAATACTATCTAAATACAACATCGGAAAATTAAATGGCTAGTTCGTGTATGTAATTTCCGAAATAACACGCTTGTCCGTGTATGCATGACACTTTTTTCGAAATAAATTCTAGTTCATGTATCCGAGATCAAGTAACTCAATTATGAAGCATGGTAGTAATAACCTTATTGTCGTCAAAATGAAAGATTTATCTTCTATATTACGTAAAACAACGTAATTGCAAAACATAACTGTTTTAGTTTGTATGCACGTGAGTACGACATTCGGACTTTATTTGATTTATGCGTGATTCGACATTCTTTACACATGCATAAAAAACAGAAAAAAAATGAATTTAATCCTATAATAAATGCATTCAGTGAATTGTTAATTGAATATTTATCAAGAACACAATGTATCCTCTCTGTGCCTGTACTTGTCGAATATACCCATTCAGTGTTCACAGTATGGAATAAAATTTTATCTAACTAAAAACAAATAATTACTTTTTATTGATTACACAATTGATTGACAAATGATAGTTTTGCTTTGCTCAATTCAACTTTATGCAATATATCTTGAATGTGGTTTAACGCCAGGTTTAGCTTTTGAAATGTTATAGTTGGCATATAAAGTTTTATTGGTTGAGAAAAACATCACTGTAAATCTTTGAAAATCCAGCATCCTTTCGCAAGTAAATTTCTTAAGTTTGAGGATCAATTTGAACTGAACGCAACAATCAATTTAACGGTTAGTGGAAAACGGTCGCAACTAGAAAAACGAGAATCAAATATTACGATAAAACTACTGCATTTGTAATAAAGTATTTGATTAAAATGTATTTGACGCAAATAGTGAAGCTGCGTTACTGTAAATGTAAATTGTTTATATAACGAATATTAAGTCCTGTGTGGTCCAAGGGTGTTGAGTGATGAAGGAGTGACACATATGCTGTATAAATAAAACTTAAGACTGTGTATCAATCGTAGGAGAAAATAATGATGTGGACTGAAATTTTTAAACAATATTGAATTGAAAGGGGTCGGTATTAATATGACTCTGTTGGTATTTAATATTAAAATAGCCAGACTGCTAATTTCAAAAAGACAAAAGTCTGATTTCAAACTAAGCATATTTAGAAAGCAACATTACATTGAAGAAACCTAAAACGCTAGTAATGGGAAGTTCTAACTTCTATATTATTTACGCTATTGTTATTCACTTCAAAGCTTTTGAGGCTTCATAAGCTTCAAACATGAATTTTGTTTTAAACTTTAGATGCCAATTTCAAATGATTCGCCTGACTCAATGCAATGTTTTGTAAGCAAACAATTTGATTGATCATCTAAAAGCTGTTTTGAAAGATAACACGAAGCGTATTAACAATCATTTAATTCTAAGTTATTATCTAACATTATGTTACATTGTGCTCGCTTTTGAAATATTAACATCTGTCTATACCACGTGACCGAAATCTATCATCACTTTTCCTATTAACATATATGCTGTAACAACAATTTGGCATCTGCATTCGTAATCCAGAATGTGTTTTTAAAGTAAATAGAAAAAATATCATCGATGAAGCTAGTTACAAACTCACAGGTTTTCATGTGCATTCTATGTATTTACTGATATCATAGTTGAGATATAAACAAATATCATTAATCATTATCATAAAGACAAATTCATACAAAATTAGTAACAAATATATTTTGTTTTGTCAGAACATTAATGATTGACGATAAAAGGGTCCATTGAAAAGACAGAACACAATAATTATGATAATTTCAAATTAAATCGGTATATGTATTAAATCTGTTGATGGACTTTTCAACACCATTAAATGCCTGGTTAGGGGTTATTCGTTTTTCTCGAGTGCTTATGAACCTGTTTCACGATTCCAAGTATTTAAAAATAATTAACTTACTCCCATAACGATGCAACAGGGACTAATCTAACATTTTAATTTTCATTAAAGTTAACAATGACTGAATGATGTTTTGTATGTATTTCTAACGGCTCCCATTGTAGGCACAAAAGCGATAAGCGTAGAATGTACACCATATCTATCTATTTAATACCCCCCATTAAATGAGAAAAGTAACTGGCTTATTGCCAGGATAGTAAATCCATAAAGACAATAACTATTAACCTGGAAATACAACTAATATTTGTGTCACGTATGTAATAGCAAATCAACCGCCATGTACCTTCTGGGGCTAGTAATACATTGAATGTTGGTTTTCAACATCGAAGACAGGAAGAAGTTGTACAGGAGAAGGGCTTCAAACATACAGAAAGGTTTTTTTTAAACATGTGTAAACTGAAAGAGAAAGGTCTGTGCTTTAGGCAGAAAAGTGAGATTGTGGCAGGTCAGGGAATGTGTGTAAGGACAAACGATATATCGAAAAGGAAATGCGCTTTGTGTTAGTTTGAGTTGTGATGTTGAAACAATGTAAGTTTTTCGTGATACGTTTTGAATAACATACCACCACATATGTGCACGTCCATACACACTTTTCAAACACGCTTATTCATACACTCACAATTATATGTTTATAATTGCACTACTAGTAATTCTTACCAAATGATGCCGCGTTTCAAATTAGATAACCATCTAGGTAGAAATTCTACTTAATATAATAGTATGAATGCAACTAGCATTAATTTTGCTTCTATGCATAGACATTCTAATTTAATTAACTGCAACTTAAATTTTACGTTAAGACCATTCCTCTGTAGTCCTCCTCTCATGCGGTCATTCGTAGGTTAGTTTAAACATATTTTATTGCCAAATAAACACATATTACAATATTTATCACGCATATAAGTCAAATACAATTTAAGGCAAAAGGGTCTGGCCACAAGTTCTCTCAACATTAGATTCGGCCATTCGTAGGTTCGATCCCCGGTCGGGTCAAAGCAAATACTTTAAAAAATTGTACTAGAGCTAACTCGTTTGGCACTCAAATCGTTTAAAGTACTGTCTCAAGCAGACACCGTCACGATATAGCTGGAATTGTTGACGTCAAGCATCATACAACCAACAAACACACAAATAGAACAAACAAAGTTAACATTCTTCTTTAAGGACTTATAACGACTTGTTTGTTGCCATTTGACGTTCGTTTACATGTCGCTCAAATTCGGTCCAGACATTCTCAACTTGTACCATATTAGGATATAAGGCCTGCATTCATGGCCAGTATGTCATTTGACTGAGGAAATGCTGTTGTTGACGTGCGTAGTCGTGTTGAAGTAAAGACTGTCTTTCGGAAAAGGGTCATACGAGGGTCCTGCAAAATGTTTTCTCATTGGGTTGAATTTCTGAAGTGCAGTGTTTTATCAAAACTATTTTCATTGCAAACATAAAAAGCATTCTCCCTTCACCGAAAAACATTTTTGTAACATTCATCCAGTCGTGAAATGCAGTTAGATAGTTTTCATTTGGTATATGTTGAAGATACTAGTATTTAGCGCTGCTAAGATAACTTCTGAATTTATATTTCCTCCTAAAAGGCATTTTTGTAAGCCTTGGAAATAAAAAGAAGTCGCATGGACTCAGGTCTATTGAGTAAGGCGAATGCTTTACGACATGCATCCTTTGTTTGGACGCTTCTTTTTTTGAATACTTTTTTAGAATTGTTTGCCTGCTGCCAGTTATGCTGGCAATTTCTGACACCGACAATCGGACATCCTGTTCTACCACAGCCTTTACAATAGTGATGTATTCCTTGGTAATAGAGATTTGGGGTCTACCAAGGCAAGGCAGGCGTCATCTTTAACAGACAATTTCATAGCTTTAATGACTTTAACCCACCTAAATGCTGTGTGCATATCCATATATATATATCACACCGTTCATCAAATAACTGCTTTGCATTCATACCCAGCAAAGTGTGACATATTCTATAGCCACGAATGTCAGTCATTCCGTCCATATTACAATATCAGTGTATGTGACTGTATGTATTTCAAACTTAGATATCTCGGTCATTTGAAAAGCAATTCACCTTGGATAAAACTACGGAATCCCATTAGTGACAAAGCAATATGCATGACTCTTGTACAGCTGGTTGAAGAATATAATCAACATTCATTCGAGTATTCATAATAATGAGAAAAACAAATACACAAACAATCATGCGACTAAACAGAAATCACAGACGTGAACGTTCCCTCGACTGTCAAATCGATAAACGTAACGAAGAGTAAAACGTTCCTCATGAACACTTCATATATTCACAAGTTCGTATATAAAAACTTGCCGTGAGTTTGTCAGATTTGTCATATATTCACACATGACAATGAGAAATAGCATCTTTACTTGGCTGTGACAAAACTCCGCGGAACGTGCCGACAGCATGTTGCCATAGGTAAAGCATTTTAATACTACCTTCACTGATTTAGAAATCAATTTATTGAGTTTCTTGTCAATTTTGCATTAATATGATATTACATTCGTTGTTTTCATGAACACTACTAACCCACAACGCGCACCTTTTAGGTGTAAATAATTTTCAAACATCAACACGTTTCACTTTGGATTAGACATTATGAGGGAGAAATTTATAGCATAATTTAAGATAAATGATGTAAGCAAATACTAAATTTTACCGGTTTTATTAAATACTTCAACTTTTACAATATTATGCCTGATTCATCAACTTATCAATTCATGTTAATTTATCTTATCCATAACATTATAATGAAATGAGGTTAAAGGCATAGTACCACCATTGGAAACAGGAAATCCTTCCATGGGGTAGTTGGATATTGACAGTTATTTTATATTTTCTTCAATAAAAATGTATTTTTCTTATCTTAATGCTCACTTTGTCAATATGATTTGCACTTTTGATGTATTTTTAACACTTTAAAAGCATTGTCATGTTTGAATTGTGAATTTATAAACTAAAATGATGCTTAGAAGTTCGGATATGAATACATGATTTTGAAAGTCTACTTTGACTTTGTAAACTGAACAGAAATAAAGTCTCTTTGATGACACCTGGCTCTTACTTGTCTCATCATATTGTGGAAGTGCAGGAGTTGACAAACAATGAAATGTACGTATTTCATTTTGGTATCTCTTCGAATGACAAGCATGCAAACCTATCATTTACTTTAGAACAAAGAACAAAATCAATGATGGACCTTCACCTAAAGTAAGGGAGGTAAAATTGATAACATTAAGAATATAAATTATTTGGTCTTGTTAAAATACTGTCAAGTCAAAGAAATAAATTGTTGGTTCAATGGGAACAATTGACACACTTTTTTATGTCTGAAATTAAATCAGAAAAATAAAAAACAACATATTTTGTCGCGAAACTAAAAACATACAGAAAGTCAAAATGTTTATCTATTATAGAAAATGATGCTTGGATTGTATTAGTCTTAAAATATCCTGGAAACGTTAACTTTGTTTTTGATGTTGTGGCATGTAAGATCATTCTATGCAGCAAAGTTTTGAGGTTTGTTCGCAATCTTACTAATAAAAATTAATACAAATTACACCACTTTTTTACAATGTTGATGATATGACTTAAGTGGACATATCAGTACAGGAAACATATTAGTCACGCCTAGACAATAGAAAAATGGTTATATGACGAGACAAAAACTCATTTTCCGAATAAGTGGTTAATCTGCAAGTAATATTATCTTTGATTTTAATATTGGCTGAGTACATGTTCAGTATTTGTTTTCTACCAATAAAAACTACGTCATATATAACCATTTTAATATTGCTGAAAATAAAGTCCAATGTTAAAAGAAAGGTGATGGAACGATAAAATAGACACTGTAATCACTGTAATGTTTTATGTTTTACATTTCATGGCATTAAAATCAATTTGAAATGACAATCTTATGTTGAATAATAATCTTAATTTGTTTAGGCACAATGAAATATTGATTTTAAGCAATAGCTAGGCAGCAATCCTATGTTGTATGTAAATGACTAAGGAGCGTTTACATACATGTAAATATCTTTGTTTTGTGTATTGTAATACTTCGGATTGTATCTTTTTTTGCTTACTCAGTATGTGAGGATTCAAAATAAGAAGGGAACAGACAGCCAATTTGTTAGGCATACGTACTGAGAGTCAAAATTGGATATATGACTGGACATTGCTGTAATCAACGCTAAACACTCGCAACAAAACGCAACATGGAGTAACATAACGCAATTTATGTAATATAATATGATGAAGAATACGGAAAAGCAAACTATATTGCAATTGCCCAATTGGGCTAAAGAAGACAATTACACCCTAAAAGAGACGGAAGTATGAGTATAAGTATGAGTATGACATTGTTTTTTTTATAATAAAACTGTTTAAAAGCAAATAAATTTATGGTGTCAAGAAGTTCGCCATTACAGTAAAGTGGTTGCCTCTATAGTATCTCCATAAATTTGTAATCTAATGTTCTCATATCCAGTATAACTCTGAAACACTCAGGAGAGCAATTAATTAACGTAATTTCTCTTGAGCTATCATTAAATTTAAGACAACGTCGAGAATATGAATAACGAATTATCTCGACAGCATCTCAATAAAATATTCCCTTAACGTTCCACTTAATCCTTACAGTCAAATTGGAAGTATATAACACAGTTACAAAACCACCAGATAATTTGATTAATGAAATCCAT
The DNA here is from genome assembly GCA_029582155.1 of Panopea generosa. Taxonomy (NCBI): domain Eukaryota; kingdom Metazoa; phylum Mollusca; class Bivalvia; order Adapedonta; family Hiatellidae; genus Panopea; species Panopea generosa. The sequence continues at coordinate 26,930,747 of CM055906.1, read as the reverse complement.
TAGATAGACAGATGTTGCTGGGTGTTTTTGGATTCTTTAATTCTTAGTTTTATTTAACATGAAACTCTTTACCCAACAAGATGAATAATATTCGAGAGGTACGTCCATCACCACGACATAACACAGGCAATATATTATATATAGCATGATCAATATACAAAACATCCATATAGAAGAGGTGGTCAAATCTGCCACTACGGATATAAACCGGAATAGCTGATGTCTAATCTCGCTCTTACCTTCACATCTAACTATGAGGCAGCGTAAAAAGTAGTGCATTACTTTCTTACGAATGCGACAGAATCAGAATGCAACTTGACTTATGTAAAAATAAAACATCTTTAATATATTATTATATCAGGATATGCCATTACATATATAGGAATAGCAAGGACATAATCAGTATTTGGTACGAACAATTAATATGCTTCCGGCTCCGTCCGTTCGGACGTAAGCACGAACTCCATATAATCCAACATCCATGTATTCCGGTTGTCGCTCTATGATGAAAGCGTGATAGCGACTTGTAAAGGGTTAATCAACAAACATGAAGTAGTAGCAAGTAAGGTTTTATAATTCGAAATGAAACAGAATCTTACACACCTCTTGTTAATCACATCAACATGTGTTCGAAACCTGGTGGAAGCTCTTGGGAGTTTTTCTGATGTGACCGGTTGTTCAACCCGCAGTTAGTGAAATTGTGGGGTACCGAATGTCTAACAACCTGATGGCATGCAAGAAGAGCTTTCGGGAAGTAACTGTATACAACACAAAGGTGTCTCACACGCCCATTGTGGCTGGCCCTTTAAATAGGGGTGACACACACTTTACTTTACATATAACGATATGATTATTAAGTTAGAGTTACACGCTAATAATAATAGTATATGCACATTGAAATGATATTCTGTTTTCTTGAATAACTGTCTTGTTAAGTGTCTTCATATTTAGAATTTGAAGACAATATTTGAGCAAATAAAATCGAAATACAACATTTCCGTGCATTCATTGCAATAACGCATATTTATTACATATTTTAGTGTCGGTCCCATTGTCAAAAGGTCGCGGGTTCGATCCTCCGCTAAGGTTATGGATGATTTCATTAAGCAAGACACCATTTCCTAGTACTGGTTCTAACCTAGGAATAATTCGCGCTTGATCAGTATAAGCTGTAATAACTGGTTTGATAATCAATTTTAAATAACTAAGTATGAACTAACTGGTGCCAGTATGTAATCCTTTAGAATGTTAGTTATCTCGCTCTCGATCGCTAGTCAAAATATTCAACAACATAAATAGCACAGCTTTAGGTAGCAAAGCAGCAAAGCAATTATTTAAAATGCTGTTACAGTACGGCGTTTGTTGAAATATTAGCACCTATTTATACCACGTAACCGAAATCTATCACCACTTTCCATTAGATATATATGCTGTTACAACAACTTGGCATCTGTTGCCGTAATCCGGTGTGTGTTTTTACAGTAAGGAGAAAACATATCATCGTTGAAGCTAATTAAAAACTTACAGGTTTTACGTACATAATACACATCTAGTGACATCAATGATAAAGGATACAGTAAATTGGTAAACTGAGTTGATATGTCTCCTTAGGTTTATGGTTAGACAGCGATTATATACATGTACATACGAGGGGTGTATCGTGTTTAACATAAAGACAAACTCATCACACCATCCATAAATTTGATGTCTCCCATTTCTCACACCAAAAATCTTCTGAAGATATGTATGACAAGTGTAGTTTACAATATATCAAAGGGACGAACCGCCATAAGATCAGAATAACTTATCACACTTTTCAAAATAGACATCCCCGGTTTTTACACACTTCCTGTGACGTGAAATCCATTTTATGTATTTGTCTCAGAACCATTCACTGTCAAATGATGATAATATTCTTGGAGTCTTTATCACCAACCCATCGAAACATGACACGCGGATTCCCTTTTGATCATTGAATAGCAATATTTTACCTTCCGTATTAGTGTCGCCGTAACGTTTGAAGAGCAACAGCAACGCTCATCATCATCTTCTATTGATTTTCATCCGTCCTTAAGTTGTCCGTGCTACTTAACCACGACAAAAGGCTGACTGTTCATACTTCATATTATACGTTTGCATAGGTACTTTCCCGAGCGCCCCACAAACTGTATCACTGACCGTAACGTCACATCGCCATTTATCGCCATGTTAATCCAATTTCCGATATATATGATGTACATCAGCACTGAAAACTGTTTAGAATCTCAAACATCAACCAATCCAATATTGTCACAAACTAAATACCCCATATATCAGTTATATGCAATTTAAAACTTTCATGGTCTTCCATGGTTGCATGTTACGGTGGCTAGTAAGTTGACGACTGCATACGTATACATTTATACAAATATTATACATATTTATCTGTAAAAGTTAAAATGGCAAATCGATGAAATAATGATAGAAACATTAAAATTTAATAAAGGGCTCGGCACAGAATGATTTTAAGTCGTTTACAAAACGTTGGTTAAACACCATAGATGATGAATTGAGCATAACGGAGACTATTTTGAAAAGGAGTGGTTTTTATGTTGATGTCATGTAAAATAACGTCAACCTGCGCCGGTCGCCGGTATGCTACAGTGTTTAAGTTCATGTAAAATTACTGTTTATTACATAAACACCTTTGTAAATGTGTGATAATGCACAAATATGATATAAGAAATGTATGTGAAAATCTTATAACATTTAACTTATTACTTCCTGATATATAGAACATGCCACGTTGTTTTTGAACCACCCTCGTATTTATACTTGCTTGGGCTAGTACTAATATGAAATGTCAGAAGTAGGATGTAGTCAAATGGGCGGGATAGTGCCACAAACATGCAGTTCACCAGACGCAAAGAAGATAGAGAGAGAGCGAGAAAGAGAGAGAGAGAGCGAGCGAGAGAGGATGAGGAAGACACAGAGAGAGTGGGGGAGGAGAGAGAGAGAGAGAGAGAGAGAGAGCGAGAGAGCGAGAGATGAGACAATGAGCAGGAGAGAGAAACGGATTGCAGGGTGCACTTCACCAGACAAGAAATACAGGGTGTGCCCTATATGGTATCGTTAACATTACCCATGAGAGATGACATTATTTTTCATTCCTTCAATCAAGCTTATCTATGTTGAACTTTGTGACAAGTGATATTATTCATTTTCATTTTAAAAATATTATACACAATGTGATGTGATTTGACGCATGAAACCGTTTGCAAGGCAATCCGAAATGGTTTCTGTTAAAAATTAAGAAAATAGTAACCGAATTGGGGCGAAATTATTACTGTCGATGAAATGATATCAGCAAAGTACACGTGTCATCCACAATAAACGTGCTTTTTATGTATCAAACAACCTTGAATGCTGGACACTTAATGCATTACTTATGTAATTGCAAAAATAGGTTTTTGTTTGTATCCGTTCAGTCACATACGCCGTAAATCATAGCTTTAAAAGTGTTCTCTCATTTTATAAACAATGAGAAATTATTACTTACCAATGTTCTAACTTATCAATTGAAAATGTCTAACAGACTCTCTTACGCGTCAAATAGTCTCCGACGTGTCTCCGAAAGTGACTAATTAATTTTATCACGGCGATAATCTGTAAAATACATAAGAGGAAATTGAAAGCTATAATATACGATAATGTTTTGTAAGTGTTTAATTTAAAGCCGTTGTAAACTGTTCATCATTCATACTGTGCTCAACAAGTATATAAGTCAAATTATCGGCAACACATAACACATTCATACAGCATCGAGAATGGAAACAAAATTTCAAAAGATTAGGTCAAACGCTCACGTGTTATTATATAATTTGATCTGAAAGCAATGTTTCACCTTATTAACCTCTACATTTTTAATTTTTTTAAAATGTTAGGTTATATATTAGTACTCGATTTAGACATTTTTCAATTAATTGTTACATGTATACATGTATAACCGATGTTATTCCAAATACAAATATAAATGAAGTAATAATTATAAAGTTAACTTTGTAAAGATATTAGCGCTAATATTCTGGTATAAGTTTTGCACAATCCATAAAAGGATTATGAATGAAGAATATGATATGTTAAATCATACTACTCACACAGAAACAGAACGGCAGAGAAAGGTGCTATTTAGAATAAAAAGTACGCCATAGGGCAGCGAAGGACAAAGGGAAATATTCCTTAAATCTGGAAAATGAATACCATTAAATCGTAGAAATAAATGGCGCACACTAAAACAGTTTATACAATTTAAAGTATATAACACAATTTTAAAGCGAGCTTATGCGTCATTTACAAGAATCACAATAAAACATTCTCACTATTTTGTCGCAATCGTGTAATCTAATGGTCTAATGTCCAATATCTTTTTTCAAAACTCTAGGGAATAATCAGTTAACACAATTTCTCTATAGACGAAGCTATCATTGGATTTAAGACACCGCTGACAGTATGAATAACGAATTAACTCAACAGCCACTCGGAAGTATTCTCATATGTCTCCAGTTAATACTTACAGCCAAGTTGGAAATGTATGTAACACAATTACACAACCATTGACAAAATTTAATTACTTGCAAATCAAATCCAACTTAAAGACTGTCTGATATATATCTGTCTATTTCAGTAAATTGTTTTATGTTCTATTTTGCTTAATTTAACTTAATATATTAATCTGATTAAAGAGATTTAACAATTACACATGTGCAATACAATTCATATTAAGTAAAATATGGTGAATTCAATATAAATACGCTGCCATCTTTTAGCGGTATCAGAAAACGTATTCAAATTTAGTAAAGCCCGGTAATGAACGTACATTGGTTGCAAAATCCAAGATCCCTATGTCAACACTATTCTGGTATCGGTATCTAACATCGATACTTACCACAGCTTATGTACCTGATACGCATTATAATCGAATAAGCGACCACATAATACAAGCTCAAGTTTCATGCCATCATTAACATTTTCAACAACTCAAATACATGTAACATAACGCAGCAAACGTATTAATTTCCATACTTTATTGAGAATGGTTAAGCCTATAGAAAAATACCACATGCCCCATTAGGGCCTTTTTGGCACAATGTGGCTGTTTGAAATGAAAATGATTAAGATCATGCTAAAACTTGCATGACTCCAAATTATTAATAAAAACAACGTTATTCTTACATTTTATATTATATTAGCAGTGATAAAATATCTAAAGATCGCTTATTAAAGAGTATACTGTATAAGTACTTCAATAACAAGGGATTATAATGGAAAATAAATACACACTTTAATGCCAAGTTCGGTTAATACATTTCATATAAATCAAGAATTTCGCAGAGACCGTTAATCAAATACAAACAAACAAAAAACGAAACACTCAATACATTAAAGCGTTTTAAATTTAATTATTTAAAACTGTTTTATTGCAGCATTGTTTGCTTCAACGTCTCTGTATAATATTATTAATTAATGTCCCGGTGCATGTGTAAATTATCATCTGAAACACTCCAGAGAGCAATCAGTTAATGTCATTTCTCCATATATGTAGCGAAATTAAGTCTAAGACGACAGCGACACAATAAATAGCGCATTATCCCGACAAAAAACATATTGCCACAAAAATGCTCCCAGTTTTATACATGCGTGAACCATGTGAGACGAATATATTTTATTCAACTACAAATGTTGTTTAAATCATTGGAAACAAAATTAAAAGTGATGAATCCGCTTCTTCTAAAATTTTGTTTTGGTTTGTTATATTAGATTACAATAATCTTGTTTTTAATTCAAGTCATTTATCGGTAGCAAGAATGATCACATTCAACATGTTATTTTAAGCATAAACAATTTGGTATTTATTTTCATCATACACGACACAACACCAATTACACAGCTCGATAGCATGAATATATGTTTCGAAAATACACTTATAAACAAGAAGTTATTTATCAATAACATATCACGAGCAATATTTCATTGACAAATATTATATAACAAGCATGAAGTCAGTATGGTTTTAATCAAGATAACTAGAAGTCTCTCTACACATTTAATTTCCTTTTTATTATGCATTCCCTTAAAAAATGCAATTTTTTTTTTTCAATTTTTTTAAAATGGTTCATAGTGGTTGTGATTGTCTGCTGCAGTTGAGTACAGCAAAGGTTTACATAGCATATACTGCAATAAGACCTCACTGGTGTTTAAAAAGGTGACTTTTATAGGATTTCAACATTATGCGTGAATTTACAATGTATGAGCATTTCGTGTCTTCTCCATAAAATAATCTCAGAGTGTCACTGCACCCTCTTTAAAAAACCAAGCTGACCAACCAACAAGTTATTGTTCATTTTAATGTGAGTATACATTCCAACTACGAAGAACAAATGCTTTAAACTAAATTCTGTGTGAAATTCTTTTTTACCATGGAAACCCTAGACCTTTTATTATTTAGAACAAAGAATAAAATTCAACTGTGTAGTGAGACCCATACTTGGTTCTAAAACAAGTTTTTCCTGTTGCTGGAAATTTAAATTTTCACCAAGTTTACTTCAGTTATATAATTATTAAAAAAAAATGTGTTGATATGAATATTATATTCATTGAATAATTTAAGGTTTGTAAAATGACTAAAATTGAGAAAAAATATTTCCAATTTTAATATTCTTTTCTAACTAGTAACTAAGAACTGCATAAAAAGTAAACATGACATGAAAATTAACATAACAAAAATTGTTTTATTTTTTAGATCTTAATGTTAACAATAATTTTAGTTGTAGTGAATATGATACAGCGTCATATTCATCGAAACGCTAAACTGAAATAAGTTGAGTTATACACGCACGTGTTGTGATGAATGATGCCGTCGATAAGCGGTATTAATTAATTGCAATCTAATGAATACATTCATGACTCGATCCATCAAGCATATTAAATTAATATCGAACCATGGCAGAATAATAAATGTGTGATTTATTACAACACTACGCGTATGTTCATTAAAACAGTTATATTTATAAATGACATCTTGCAAGAGATTATATTTAAAGATAAGTATCCATTGATTGCGTTCTGTCTTTATATTTCAGTACTATAATTGTATATCGTTCCAACTAACACGGTGTTCTTACTGTGTTACATGTAAATGACGTGTTCGAGTGATCTAAGGCGAAGTCTTAAGATAACTTACCTTTCACTGCTTAGATTGCAGGTTCGAGTCCCCTTCGCTTCAAACAATAACTAGTGTTGGAAAAGTTGCCAGTAACTTGCGAAAGACTCTGGTTCTTTTCAGATTTATTCTGAAGTCTTCCTCCACCAACTGGATATGTCATATATAATCTGAAATGTGTTGAAAATCATGTTAAACACCATTGATGGTGTTAAACCCTAGTCATACAAACGAAAGATTGACGTGATTACATTAATAAAGTAAATCATAAACTAGTACCTTAACAGTAAATAAATACTATTGATATTTCAATTTGAATAAAAGAGTATCTCACGAAGAAAAGAAAGTATTACATCATAACTTTCTATGCGTTTAGGCCAAATTGTCGCAGTTGCATTTTTCTTCCTGCTACCTCTTAGGTCGTATGTTCGTTCACAGCTTTGTTAAATGATTTATGTGAAATTATGACGTTAATCGAGAAAAGGCGGCGGTAGCTTTGCACAGATGTACTTTGAGTTGTTCATTCAGTAATAGAACTACATGCCATATAATATAAATTTACAATGTGTTGGAACTGGCGTTAAACGTCTACGATTTTAGAACTGGAATTAGAACAATGACTAACATTGCCTACAATTCAATAACAACTGTTTCAAGTGTGAAACACTATCATCAATACTGCTGTTCTTTTTTTTTTACCATTTTACTTTTACATGAACACAATATAAGCACAATAGAGATAGGCGCAGTTTGTTATACGTGATTGATTTTATTGAGATCTGTAGCGTTATTTTATGTGAAATAATTTCATAGTTAACTCGCTCAATCTCTCTGTTGTAGTTCTTTATTTTTAATCTGTGAAGTTTAATGTTGCCACAACAAACAAAGTCTTCAATTGTGAATGTAGATATTTTATGCTGAAAGATATATATATATATAATGTGTTAAAATACACCTACTGCATCGCTTAAGTATTAAATCAACAAGATCGATTACACCAAAGGAACATAAACTTCAAATACAGAGTAATTTAAATACAGACGTATATTAAGAGTGCTGTTATTTATAGGGATTACTCGTGGTGTATATCGTTAAACGTACTGTGAGAAACTCACAACTATATAGTTTCAGTAATCTAGGTGTTATTTTAACGAATGTTAATGGACAAAATTAATGTACCGTTTATATTTTGTGCGTACTTTTTTAATAAATAGTATACCCAAGTAATGTTATACAACAGCCGAGTATTTTCTATTGAAGTTAACAATATAAATATGAATAATGCGTTTTTGATAGCTGCATTGCCGAAGGTAAATGATAATCTGCATACTTAGTTAAAGTTGGCCTACGGTGACACTTTATTTAATATTACATTTCCCTATTAATGGAAATGAATAGAACTATATTAAGTTTTCAAAGTAGGAGCAACACATTACTTTTGTGAAACATTACGACACATTGATGATGACTATTTGAATCGCTCGTACATGTAAAAGGTTCATTACTTTAAATCTGATGTATATATATACATACAAGTAATCTGATCATTAACTAGTACCGTTGCTGTATAAATCGACAATATTATACATATTAATAAAATCGATATCTAAAATAAAAGTTCATCATCAATCCCAAGTTGTTTAAAACTTGAATTGTAAACCCTTAAGCCATACCCGATAATTATGTCGAAGTACATAACTGGTATACTGTTGAAAGCCCAGACAGAAACCAGACTGATTTTTAAATATTAAGTTTTGTTCATGTATATATTTATAAATATATCTAAACATTTAATCTATCATTATAAATAGTGAAATAGGTCTGTAATTTTTTGGAATTATTAGGACTGCCATTTTGAAATAAAGGCATAACTTTCGCATATGTTCAATCACTTGGGAATATACTCTCTCTCTCTCTCTCTCTCTCTCTCTCTCTCTCTCTCTCTCTCTCTCTCTCTCAGTAAACGATTAAACGATTAATAACAATGGCATCAAAGTTGAACTTGTTGTCTCTCATGTTTTTTATGACTGTTATCGTCATCACCACAGGCTTTTTTTATTGATTTGTTAAATATCTGGGGGGGGCGGTTCTTCTAATTAGTTGATCGAAACTTTTTCCAGTTGAGCGGTGAACGAAGAGCGATATTTTAATAGCGCTCTTGACTGTTCGACATAGGCGTACTCAAAGTTTGATATGCCACTATGTATACAACATAATCGGGGGCGTATTTTGGAACTTGTATTACTGTTCATGTTTTATCAACATCAGAAGTAATAAAGCCCCACCTCATAATGATGAACAGTGAATTGAAACTGGGCGTTATGTACGCATAATTTCGTGCTGTAAAACAGATTTTGGTAGGTTTCATTGACGACATTGACTATCTAAAATTATTTCAGATATTCAGTTTGGTTGGTTTATGTAATTATGTAACTCATCGCAAAGATACAATCTTTGGAGTCTTTTCGGGTTGATGTAGCACATTTACGGAACTTCGCGCCAAAACAATCAATAAGCATATATATACGCATGCACTGTAGTTATATTATTACTGCGATTACAATGGTTGGCAGGTTTAACATCTGAAAGCAACTGAATCGGCCAATCGCATGTCTGAATATATAAAAAGTAAACCCACAGATGAGATAAGTCACGTACATAATTTCCTTCGTCATCAGCGTTGACAGAAATGGAGCAAAGATTCTCTTACTAGTTACTGAAGGCATAAAATGTATATTCTGAGTATTTACAATACAAAATTAAAGAAACATTTGATCATTCTGCCGCTAATTACGTCTTTGAATTGTTGTATTTGAGGGAAAGGAATACCCGATATTGAATAAGAACAATTCGTATTATTCCACGAATAGTAAATATAGTTTCTAGTTTGGAATTAGCTTGAACTCCCCAGTGATTTACGTTTTAATGGATTCTTGTCCCATATGTGTATTAAATGATCAGTGACGTGACATTCCATTATGAATTTCTAATCGGAAAGTTTTGTTTTTTTCCAGAACTGCTCAAGTTATATGTTCAGAAAGTCCAGTTGTATGAATTATAACGGTGCCCAGTGCTAACAAACAATACACTACGGGTGTGTTTATTGCATGAGGAGGTAGCATACGAAAAGAACGTACACACACGTATCATATAGATTGATTAGGGTAGCTCCAGTTACTAAACAAATTAACATAACTTATTAATTAAATTGTAAAAAAATGACATGCTTAAGGAAATGAAGTTAATGTACTAGGCAGAACATAACATAACAAACAATTGATAAGTTTACCAATATAAATATTGTGATTAAAATGATTAATAGAAGCAATAGACATCCAAACAATTGCTATCAATTTTCACCAATCACAATTTTGTATTGAAATTACTTACATACATATAAGTCTGTTGTTTTTACATTCATTTAAAATTCACCTCTAGAACTGGTTCGTAATGTAATTATAAAGTGTGTTTTTTTCTTTTAAATATTGCGCTCACAAATCCAAACGACCATTGTCTGAAACCGGTATCCAACACACAAATGATTCAGTGCTTATATACGTATATAAAAAAATAATTTCAAACCTGGCACAATCGTAGATAAGCCGTAGTGCCCCGGTGAAAACTCTTCAAAAAACTTGTAAGAGATAATGGGGGCATTGTTTTTCTTCTAAAAAAAATTAACAATATCGACATTTTTTGTGAGGGAAATATTTTTACAAACTGATTGCGAGCGCTATTGCTTGAAACATTTATTACATTTTTTATGTTTAAAGTGGTTATAACTGAAGTATTTACATCAATTCGAAACATGTGGAAACGCAGGCGTTATACTGTTCTTTACATTCGGTATTATATAGGAAAGCAGTGTTTGAATTTAATTATATAGTTTTGTCTATTAAATGAAGTGGCTTTCCTTCTAATTGCTTGTAATTATAATAACCCCGATCATGTTATTAACTACAAACGATTGAGTTGAAGAATCTCTTAAAATATAGAATTTTAATATGGAGCACGTGGCGGAAGTATGCTTTGAAAACAATGGTTGCCATTATCTCTTTCGTGCATATACTCTATTAGGTTTAAAATAAACGATTATAAAACAGCTTGCTTAACTATAATTAAATATCAATTAATATACCTAAATAAACATAAGCGGGCGGTAATGTAATGGATAGGGTGTTGGCCGCTCACGCCGCTCAGGGGTTGCGGGTTCGATCCCACGCTCGACACGATGCCTCATAAAAATACTCAGTGCTGAATCTACCAAGAAGCAGACAAGAGAGCGGTTCATATAATCTCTGGGCTTTCATGGCAATCGAGCTAAAATAAATTAGTATAAACTAAATAACTAGCCATACATATGAAATAACTGGTGTACAAGAGAATATGAAAACATCATAAAATTATTATAATAATTAAGCCGTTATTGATTTTGAATGATCATTTCATTTGCGTCACAACACTTCTTAAACTAGCGTGCATATGAGGTTTCCTTTTTCGCGTTATGTTGATAAACGACAAATTAAAATAAAATAGTGTACATACTGTAAGGAACGATTGGTGATATTTAAGATACATACCGTATGTAATAACAAGTATGTATGTAATATACAAAGATGAATAATATTTTCCTTACATGTACATGTTATAAGCGAAGGAAAGCGCGCTGGGGGTTGTGTAGTTGCCTCTCATTTCAGGTTCGATCCCCAGCTGGACGAAATGACCCCTCAAAAATCATACTCAGCACTGCTCCTACCCTGGAGTAGGACTCAATAGCGGTTCGTGTATCAAAAGAGGTCTCACCACAATAAATAGAGTAATTGTCACTGTTCTATCTCAGATTTGACCCCGATGACTTTTTAAAAACAACACACAGTATTTACTCTAAATAGAAAACATCATTGAGGGCGAGATGCCTAAATGAAATCTTGTTCATACAAATTGGCGTATACATACATATTAACTTTACGATACGTTTATGTACATATTAGGCAAATAAATGTGTGATTTGCAAGAATTCTAGTCGGTTAAAATGTCTTAACATCAAAAAAAAATACCATGCAAAAAACATAAGCCTTACTTAATATAAACACAACAAAATTAATATAATTATCATAAATTCAACATGTAATATCAGCCATACGAGTATGATTGTATACAATGTTCATAAGAACATATCACGTTTCTGTCTTGTGTATTTGCCTGTTTGCTTCACTTTATATATATGATATATATAGTAACTAGTCTGAAGGAGTCTGGATGTGAATGCTACACAGCTTAAAATTCCACTGTTCCAAATGCAATGTCTAAATTAATCTAAGTTTACAAAGATAACTCATGGTCTTTGTATAACTTTATCTAATGATTTAGTTAATAATTCATTATAATACAAGTAAAATAAAAAAAGATAAGCCAATATTTTAGATACATTTGCAATGTAACATTTGAAAAGAAGCACGACAATACTTTCAACAAGCAGATTCTTGTAATATATTTTGAACCATTATATCATGTTTTCAAAACCTGGTAAAAGAGATATTTTCCAACATAAAATCGACACTTTAGTATGATATATTCATTGTTTAACACTTCAAATTTCGCTGAAAGTGGCATTTATGCAGTTATACATGTATACACTGTCATGATTTGTACATATGGGATAAATACATGGAATGGCATAGTTCAAACTAATTTATTTATCGTAATAAATATATTCAATAAAGCTGATAGAATTTAATGATTATCTTAACAATTTATTTCATGAATTGATATTATGCGATGCCTCGTTTAAACGGTGGAGGTTTTCGGACATTCAAATCACTGAGTATCAAAGAAGTGCAGTTCAATTAAACAAAAAAGATGTAAATAACGATAAATATTCAATGAAGCCTTCATTGAACTTCCACTAACTATAACATTAAATTACCTATTCAAAATACAATCCGATTAGTAATTTATGTAACACTACATTAAAGTTTATTTTTATAGACAACATATTGAATCGCTTATTGTATTCAAATGTAGGACGTGTGAAATACAAACTAATAACAAACGATGAACGGTAAAAGTGTGATTATGTGTTGCAAGCTTTCCGATGAACTAATTGATTATAACCATGTTTTAACAGTTCTTAAGACGGCTCGAGCACATCTATTTATTCATGTAAAATATCCATCTAATGTTAAGGATTATTTCTCCTATCCCATATTAACAGATTTCAAGCAACATCAAGCCACCTTTCAGCTAAGTATTATCTAAATTAGGACATTAAGTAAGCAATACAATAACGTATCTTTATTTTTCACTCGCTTAATGCATTTTAAAGTAACATATAGTTTTGCCTATACTAGTCATTTTCGACAGATATGGCTATGTGACATTACTTCCAATGTTTTATTACTATGTTTTAGCTCTTACAAAAGTGATAGTCTTCATACCTAGGCTGCAAACGCTTTTATTATTTATAATATTGATATATCAGCCAACCGGAAATGTCGATAATAGGGAAAGCCGCCATATTTGGATATCGGATTTCACTTATTTTAGACATACTAGTAATATTAGTAAATGCATACTTCGTTATTTGTTGTAAAATTATCTAATGTATACGTAGACATAGTTGCACTAATTGTTTGACCTGTTCTTCACAAAAATGTCAGTGTCATATTTTAATTTCAAAATTTGTCTAATGTGCCGTTTCAAGATCACTCACCGCTCATCACTAAGGCTATAGGTTCGCGTCCCGCTTGCTCAAAAAGCTTTATGTGAGAAGGTTTGCCAGTTACTTGCGGAAGGACGGTGGTTCTACTCAGATTCATAATGGGATCTTTCGGCACCAATAAAACTTGATATACCATATATAACCTGAAATGTGTTCAAAATGACGTTTAACCTCATTAAGAAAATCATTTCATAAAGAGAATCAAATCCAATGAACGTGTATTTGTTTAATAAAGGCTCCTTGTTTTAATCCACCCATGACATATCACGGTTTACAAAGGAGCTGGTTGTTATATAGATATATTTTAATACAAAATGCACCGTTATTTTCGGTATCAATCTTCAAGCAAATTCCGTTAAGAAACCTGAATCTAAAGTTATAAAACCTTTTTCAGGTTCAATTCAAATAGATACTCCAATGATATTTCTAGTATTATATAAACACTCAAACTTAAGCAACAACACTTGACTGACTCGGTCTCGGATTTTATTTTTTTTATTCAGATATGGGTAGACAGTTAAAGAGATTGATATTTATTTTTGTTATATGGCATCCATTCATTTTCATTTGTGTATGCACTCTTGCGTAGAATATGGAACTCATATATCGGACTCAGTTTGCCACTTGGTTTGAAAACAATGGTAAATGTATGAAGTAGTCAATTTACTCAAAATATATCGTACCAGTTAATAAAGTTCTGGCTTATCGACACATTATCCTCAGCGAACTTTTATGTCTTGATCACTTTCTTATTCCGAGCATACAACTATACCAATTAGAGAAAACAAAACTGAGTCAGAGTTAAAGAATATACAACATGTATAACTACAGTGACACTTTCAATTTTTATTATCAGCCACCTGTATTGTAGTTTAAGAGTTATTGCCCTTGACACGTTTATGTACAAAGAAACGCTTTAAGTTTTAATATGTTCCATTAATGTATATAAGATACCGAAAAATCGCCAGGTTGATTCCATTATTACGTGTAGTATTCGTTCGTAATGCCTGGCTTAATGGGATCTTCAACAATGACGCACACATTGCAAGCTTTTACATTTACATATTAGCGTAATGATTCCATCTGGAATACTTGTCCTATTAAATATATATTGATTATTACGAAAACGACATTTATGATTGATAATCTCTCTATTTTCTAAGAAATCCTAATTACATGACATTATAGGAAGTATTCGCATAGCGGTGTTTCATTACATTAGTAAATAATATATAATTGAGACTAATGTGTCCTTACTTTTGTTTTGTCTACTGTCTACAATGAATTTATCAAACTAGATTTGAGCAACATTTTGGCAACTCACGATATATATATATATATATATATATATTGATTTAAAACCGACAATATATGAATTGGAAACAATGGATCTATCCATATATTTAGTTACATGGTCTGAGCTTCTCTAAAGGTAATATCAAGACATTTTCAAAAATTTTACATTGCCTTTAATTGTCAATTGCAAGAATACTGCAGTATGACAAATATGTATATTTAGCGTTGTCTCAGTACCGACTCCGATTAAATCTTATTTGATATTAATACACGTCAGCTTTGACATTATACATAAAACTAATGCAATCTAACTTGCATGATTAACTTTAATTGTTCACCTCTTATGGAAGATAAGTACGCTTGTAGAAGAACAAGTTTTATGTTGTATGATGTTCACAGTCGTCTTCAACATCTTTTTGCGACGTTAGACATTATATTCTAAGCCCTGCCACGTAACAAGATACTCGACCATGGAGTCTGATTGATTGATTGAATATTTAGCGTCATTTCATGCGATCCAGGGTAAACAGACGATCAGTTCACCTAAAAACTGTTTCCTCGTATCCTGGAACGTTAATCAGTACTCGAGTACAACCCATCTCCGCAAGTAACTGATAACTTGCTCACATGAATCATTGGTAAAGACGAATGTTAATGAGACACAATTACGGAGATTGTGACCCGGTGGCGATTCGAACTAACAACCTGTGGATTGATAGTCAGGCGCGCTTACGACTGATTTAATCGTGGCCCGGTGGAACCTCACTTTATATCTGACTCTGTAATATATCACGAACAATTGAGATGCACATGATGCCATTATGTATAATTATCTCTAAAAGATGTAATAAAAAATGCTGATCTTAAATTTCATAAAAATGACGAAATAGAAATAATTACATCATAAGGAGAATGAGATATTAGTGACTAATATTATCAATTTCATCTGGTTCGGAACGAAAAAATGGACTCAGCAGAGACTCGTCGTTGTTTTTTTCTAAGCCTCACCTGATATTTTTTTGAAATCAGACACTAACATTGTATTATGAGCTTAAGAGGAAATGATAAGCAAACAAGTATGGGAATAATCTACTTCAGTTAATCGAATTTGCAAATAACGTAGGCAACTGCCCTGCTTATTAATAATTTCGAAAATCAAGGATACCGCAATTCAATGTAATACAATTGTAAATAAATGGAATTTTAAAAGTAAAAAAACAACATACAAGATTTTATACAATATAATGCGTAGAATATCTGAGACTAGACCAACAATAAAGAACGTTCTTTTGGTGAACGTGCTATTATGCTTTTAATGATTTTATTAACATTGGCGAGTTTATAAATCTAATATCTGATTCCTTGACCCATTTATGCTTTCAATTCACTGCGATCATTGTGTTAAAAATACGGCACAGTGAAAGATGTTCATTACTCCTACCTTCTCTACTATAACTTATACCCCACACAACAAGTTAAGTACCATGTAATTTATTACCCATATAGGTAACATTAAATTTGGAATTGCTTTGATACAATATGCCGATAGAACGTTAATACAACTAGCAATATATCAAATATATAAATCATACAATTATTATATAATATGTATGTATGTATATTGTTATTTGTTAGTTAAGGATGGATGAATGTTTTCTCAAACTTTATTTTTAAAAATGCTCTCACAACACTCTGTTGAATTGGACCATGGTCCAATTTTAAAGAATCGTCAAAGTAAAACGCTTACATTTGGTGTGAACAATCGAGCATGCTGTTTTAAAAATTCTATTGATTATTTTAAAATGCTGCGCATTTAATTACCATTTTACAATATACCACTCTACTACAAGAGAACAATATTGGGTTAAAATGCTATTTTAACAACCTTACTTTTAAAATATAGTGTCAACAGAACAGTTTGGATTTTAGTACACTTTATATATATATATTGGGATTTTCCTTACTTGCTTGATTTAACTAAATCTCAGGAACAAGTCTATAGAGAGCAGGAAATCAAACGATACCGCTATGATCAAATCACGTACATGTTACATTTGCAAAGACTTAAAATCTCTATATTTTAAAAGGTCTTATTATATCAACTCAAATAATCATTAAAAAAACTGTTGAATTATTGCAAACTTGCAGCAGAAATATTAAAAGGTACATGTCGGTTAACATATACAAAGCGTTAAGCATTCAATAACGAGTCTATGGTCATTGACAGGATTCAGTTGTAAACCAAATGAAATAAAATTGTATCAGTAAGTATACATTATTAAAATGCAGTACCATTGCAGTAGTAAGAAATGAGTAAATTATTTTAAGAATCAATATGTTAGCACACTGTTTATAATACTATTAATATGACATAATTATATGTAACAAACAAATATTTATGTTTGAAATCAGTAATAATTTCCATCATTTAATGTGGGTTTTTTTGTATTTATATAAATATGTTCTGAAATGTTTGATCATGGGTTACAATTACCTATTTAAAATTATGTCGTTAAATGTACTATATCACAAAATAAAAGATTTTCTTTACTGTTATGTTCTGTACTTAGACTTTGTAACCACGGGTGCAAACACAAATATCTGCATAATAGATGTTACTGTTGTGATCTTGTAGATTTTATTAGAATTAAAAAAAAATGTTTATGCCACACTGATATTTAATTATATTTTTTTGACAAATTTATTTTGTTATTTTGCTTCATAATACTTGGAAGAAAATACAAAGTAATCTACAAACGTTTTACTATTTAATAATAAAACTTAATACCAAACACAATTTATATCGAACAATAGTTTCTGATGATAACTAATACAACGTTTTAATGTCTAAACACTAACAGTCACTCCTTTCTATTCTAACAAATAGCATAATACTATACAAGTGCCCATGTAATTTTCGTTATCTCGTATATATCATGTTTTCATCTCTAAAAGGACGATAAAAAAATCGAAATCGGGCATATTTGTTTCCGTGAATCAACAAACAGAATTGTTTTACATCGATTTGGTTGGAAACATGTATTTTATAACGGATGCAAATCTCACTCGATAAAACCAGTACAAAATATGCAAATGTAAAATCTTGATCAAGGACAACTCAAAAGACCGTGATGGTATGTCGAACTCATGGCCCTCCCTCTCATGGCTGGATCCTATGTTCTACCACCAGATATAATATCCATTTGTTCTGTATCATGTACAGAGCAATGATACAAAATGAAAACGATGAAAGCCAGTGTTATGCCCCCCTTCCCCCAAACAAAAATCAAAACAAAAACAAACAGCGATCATTCTCTAGTACACTTCGATTGCCGTCAGTTTAAAGACCGTCACACTTCATATGTTGCATGTGAAAAAGGCGTGGATATAAGTTTGTTACTGTTTCTTCAACGGTGAGATATGATATGCTTATTGACTACAATTTAATCATTTAAGATGGATCCCGATGTTGTCCTGGACATTAAGAAGACGACAACTAACGATTTTCTGGTGAATCCCTGACCCGCATAACAAAGTAAAAAGACATTCGTGAATTTACAAACAGATTACACAAGACATGTATCGGCATTCTTCTTACGAAACTGCGGTCTGAAGTGTCAACCAAATTGTTGTCAACCCACTATAACTGTAGGAATGATTCAATAAAACGAGCTATTGTTTCTGCACGGAAAGCGTTATCGACATACTTTGTACAAAGATAATTCGGTTTTTAACATATTGACACAAAACTGTTATAGTTCAACATACCAGAAAAATAGCACAAACGCTATTGGAATGTTATAATGAATCAGCGATATTTGTTATAGAAGGTACGTACATATACACATAGAAGAGCTAACAAATTGCATTCAAGAGACAAACCTACACCATGCATAAAAGCCCGCTAGTTAATGATGATAGTAACCACAACAGGATATATCGTTAGTGTTTTATGTCCATATCTTAGTGACGTTAAAACAATGATGCTAACATCTTACAACATACATATGCCCACAATATCGAAACAATGAACAATTGGTTGACAGAAACGTTGTCTTTATAGCCTATAGAGGATTCAGAGGTTTCCTTAGAGTTCCTCTATAAATAAGTACTGAAAACAAAAATGCCTGTGTTTTTGAAAAATATTGCAAACTACCAGTTGTACTAATGATAAATCACTTGGCATTCGCATGCTATATCTTTCCAAGCGACACAATGCATAAATGGACAAAATCCTTAAGGATATACTAGATAGGCAGACCGCATGTAGGGCTGGAATACATATTTTACAGCTTTTAGAATACCTAAAATTGATGAAGACGATCTTAATACATACTACGTTAAGCGTATATCAGTAAAAATTGGTACACGCGTGAACACATAGAAGATGGAGATGGAAATTATATGATCTACTATTTCACAACAAGGAAACCGGGCTGTTTATCGCAAAAATCAAGAGTAGGCACATTTCAAGCAAATCACATAAAATATTGATTGAATACTGTGATGCCTATATGACCAGTTTGTACTGTCAGTGCCGTGTTGGAGCTCGTGTTGTCGGTGCATGTGACATATTGCTGCCGTAATTTTGTATCTTGAATTTGTACGACATCAGACTATTCCCTTTAACACAAATACGGACAGGATTGAGTATCTACAGGATGCTGCGGACATGCCGGTGCCCCAATTAATAAATGATGAATGACGTATTTGAAGTGTTATTTGTATAACGTGAATGATGTATGGAGTGTACCAAAGACGCTATTATGAACGTTACAATGCAGCTTCAATTAAAATAAAAGGACATCTTTATTAAAGAAAATGATAAACGTTCGACATGTTTGATTACACTATTTATAGTTTATTAATATGCTAATTATATTAGCTAATAATACAAGTTTAAAAAAAAGATAAAATGCTATTTTTTTTATTTAAAAAGAAAATTGAATTATTACATCGTTTTGTTTCTTTATATCAGGTGAAATAAAGCGTATATTTATTGATTAAAATTAAACATACATTTCTCAAGATCTGTAGAAACATAGAGTAGCATAATACCGACTGGAAAAGTATACGTACATTGCCAATGAAAAAAAATCAACATCAAAGTAACTATACAGTGATATTTTAAGCCATGTTCATTTTATTGTCAAAGTGGAGCAAGTACTGAACCTTATCATGCCAACAGTCAATAGTTTTAAAAAGCAACCACTAAAAGTACGGACTGTTTTATACATGTACTAGCTGTATCCCAGCTGAATCCCATTTCCTTTTTTTTTTTCAATAAAACACTCCTTGCCATGGTAAACACTAAAACTTGCGTATAATTATTTTCTGCTGCATTCATTTTATTTAAATATTTATGAATATAAAATTAAAAGAAAAAAAAGAAAACTATGTGAGTTAGAAATGGAGTTTCCAATTATACAATAATGTTAAACTGTATACTTAAAAATATTCAATTATATTCTATTTAACCATTCCTTCTATCTAATTATAATGAAATATATTATTCAAATCCGTATGTACATAATAAACAATATATAACATAATGAGTAGCAACCGGTATCACATCTAAACATGTGTTTATTTGCAAAGGATATTTTATGAATACTTTTGCATTATATTTCAAACATATTTAGTTGGGTGACATTGTAACTACATAAACTGTTACATAATTATTAAACATTTTCACACTAGTAACGAATAATTTATTAATGAGAATGTAAAACGTTTCGCATAATATCCACAAACTTACTTAAAAAATTGGTTCGTTCTTTTATTTATTGTTATTAAAACATGTTATTTCTTGTGAAGTTCTATGTTATACAATGTTCCCTTGCAGACGATGCAAGTCACTTTGATTTTGATTTTAATTATAATATTTATTTTTGTATGTGATTATATATTCTTTGGATGAAAAAAAACTAGAAAGGATTTTATATATATATTTCATCCTATACCCCCTTTTTTCAAGTAAAATAGTTAAATTTGATACACAAATTAAAGATTGCATTATTTTGGGGTAATAAGTAGACGAAGCAACACATACTTTCTATGTTTTATTTAAATTTATATATTACCGAGTACATATAAATACATTTTATCAAAATTCAAGTTGGGACCAAAGTCAGCCCTTATCATTCCTACACCTTTATGAACATATCAACATAAATTACAGGTAGATACAAGAGCTGTTAGTGTCAGCATCCTGTTACTGGCTTTCATGGAATGTGTTTGTTAAAGTTACATGTTTTGGTTTAGTCATTCATATTAAGGTCTTGTCAGTAGGACAGTCTGGATTTAGTTATTTACAGTTAACTTCAAGAGAAATTCACTTACAAATGACGAAACTCAGACGTTTCAGAAGATACTGGTAAGTTAAATTAACGAAACGACTAACATGAACAACCGATGAATAGTTCCAAATATATCATCAAAGCATAGTGAACAATATGTATCTATTCACCTCATCCATATCCTGTTTATAAATATTAGTTTACATTCGACAATTAAATATATTGTATAACTGTATATAACAACAAGCAATAAAACAATAACACATTATTAGAGGTCAAGCACTACACGATGTAACACTTTCTGTCATAAATATATATCTGCATAGAATTAGCCTATAGTTATTAAAACAAGCTAACGGAATGATTAAATAAAGAAAGGAAGAAAGAAGAAAAAGAAAAAGAAAAAGTAGAAGAAGAAGAAGAAAAACAATCAGACGCAATTCTCATCT
Source organism: Panopea generosa (assembly GCA_029582155.1). Lineage (NCBI taxonomy): Eukaryota > Metazoa > Mollusca > Bivalvia > Adapedonta > Hiatellidae > Panopea > Panopea generosa. The sequence continues at coordinate 26,908,784 of CM055906.1, read as the reverse complement.
CATGTTTAAGACAGAGTTTGTTCGTGATGAATTATAAGAGCATAGAGTATATTGCGTGCCAGCTCGTAATGAACTCAGTCCTCTGACAGTTTTGCTAATAAAACAGCAACAAAATGACATACCTCACATGATGTGTTTAGAATTGCATTAATAATAAAAACGCCTTTGCATAGCTGACGGTTTATCAATTTAACATTTACGCTGCACATCCGACAACTGCAAGCAACGGTTTGAACATTAAAATGGAATTGGTAATAATTGTAACATATGTACACTTGTAACTGTTGTTCTGAATTATATTTTTTAAATAAGATGCATTAGGTATGGTTAGAGGTTTGAAACACTTTTGCATTGTATATTGTTATCCATTAGAGTACGGCAAGTGCCCGAAATATTCGATTATGTATCGGTACACGTTTAATTTACTTACACATACCACAAAGCTTTTATTTTCAACACGGTAGATCGAAAATTGACGTTGCTTTACAGGGCATAATAATTTATATTTTAAAGAAAAGGTCCTCCCGCAGCATACAACGAGAGTTGAAATGACGTTTCCATATCTACTATTCATCGAATAAAGTACTCCGTTGGTAAATCACGCGGCGCCGATCGGATAAAACCAAAACCAGGATCATTTTGAAGAACACCAAAAGGGTCAACGTCTGCTGTCATACAGCGGCCTTGATGATTAAACAAAATAACCCGCCGACCCAACGTGAGATGGCATACCAACTAGGAGTATCTCAACCAACTATAAGCAGGATAATTAAACATGTATTGAAAGCTCAATTGCGTAAAAAGTTAAAAGTACATCAGCTTAATACAGCCCAAATTGACAAATGACGTCAACAATCATGACATCTTTATAGACGTTTAAATTGTGGTAAATGGAAAAGGTTTGAATCTATAGATGAGGCAATGGTTTATTTGGGTCGTAGCAATGGTCGCCGTCGAGTATGCTACATTCGTAAGGGGCATGACGTTCCTTCAAACTGAAGTTTGTAAAACATGACGCATTCGTTAAGGTCAATTCTCAATATTAACGGCTTTACGCTGGATGAGTAGATGCCCAAAAGTCATGATGCCGCGCCAATGTAGTTTGCCATTTTTGATATTCTTAAGGGACGGGTACAGAAGCGGAGAATCTTCACTTTGGCAGGCAGTAAACGAACATTAAAGGACGAATGGAGAAAACTGGAACAATCTGTTATAAACAAGACACTCGATTTTTGGTCCAAGCGTTGTAGGCTTAACAATAACCACCATGTATCCCAAATAGAACATTTGTTAAAGTACAGTAAAATTGATATTGTTGTATGTTTTATGTTATGATTTGAAGTGTTCAAAACTCGCAAATTCCCTCTCGTATATAATTTGATACACTTCAGTGTTGTGCAACTGGTTAAGTTTTGAAAACGTGATATTGCCTAATAAAGATGACGATAGTATGCCATCCGATACTCAATTATCAGTGTCATCTGATACTTGTGTCTGTATTATGACGTCACTGGTACAGATACTGTGTGATGAACCAGGTAAATCATCAGTGACAGCATGGCATAACCCTAATAAATTACTTATCTATTTAATGAGCGTCCCTTTCGTTCAGACTGTATCGCCAACTGAATAAGAGTTCCAAGTCCTTGGAAATGTAAAACATATTTCTGAAATATCAGAAAAAAGACCCATATATAAGAATTGACACACTCGAAAGTAGTATCAAAATAATGGTATTTTTAGAGGCATGGTTACAGACCCTAAACCGCTCAAGTACCCCAATTGCACGCAAACGGAGTGCACTCAGAGCGTAAGCGGAGCGCGAGTGTAGCGCAGACGGAGCGCGAACGGAGCGCAGATTGAGCGCAGACGGAGCGGACATGGACCGTAAGCAAACGCTGGATTTTGAATAATAAACGCACTCCTGAACGCATGAAATAGATCGAGTGCACTCAGACACGCTGAATGCACTCAGATACGCTGAGTGCACTCAGAAGCGCTGTATACGCTAGACACAGTAAGAAAACTGATAACAGAACTTTTCGTGCGCTACTGAGTGCACTCGTTCATTCGGATATACTCTTTTTTTATTATTTGATCGTGAAGTCGATACTTAAAATCGAGATAAAAATAAATTTTCTTTCAAATGAATATAAACCATGTAGTTAATATAAATGTTTTACTGTAAAACGCATGATAAAACTTATTTTGGTCAACAATTTATCAATTATAACATAAATATCAATATTTAGCTGATCAATACAACAATGTTTAAAACACCTATTATACAATAGACGACACATCATTGGTTATCTAAGGTTTCAAGGCTAATTTGCCGTGTTATTTCGATATAAATTAGTTATAGAACATACAAAACATGTACTTTATTTTGATTTAAGCGTATACTGCTCCAAATACAAACATATCAAAGCATGCGTGAATCAAACAAAACATAGATATGCGTAAAATTATATGATTATGATTCTATTTGTTTGGGTATTTCGGCAAAATAAAAATTACCAATTTTCAATTTAATTTGGACTTTAGTTTTACATTTTCCCCAAACATAGTTACACTGAGTTTGTGCTTAGTTGTAAACAAATCTACGTAAACTGTTTTATTGCAATTAAAGTGGAAACATTATACTCGTGCACATCTCATTAACATAATAATAATAAATTAATTGTATTCTAAAATATAAAATGGGTCAGTAGTACAGCGGATAGGGTGCTGGCTTCAGACGGCAGAGGTCGCGAGTTTGACCCAGGCTTTACCCGACCTCTCGAAACACAATTCAGTACCAGATCTAATAAGGGAATGCACTGGAGAAAGATATGCATAAGCTCCGAGCTTACTTGACAATCAAGCTAAATTAAATTAATGTAAAATAAATGTATGTATGCCAAATTAACAAGACAGACCGAAATAACACATTAGACATAGGAAATAAAACCTAGCAAACGTAAATTTCTAGGTGACCTTTTTGAGGTTGTGATTTTATATTGACTAAAGAACAGCTTTTGATCATGAGGAAGGTTTAAATAAACAAAAACGAACATGTATTCACTGCCTATAAAATAGTAAATATATTGTTTTCCCGCTTTCCTACAAAATCGATACGCCTGATCACGTGCACGTAAGCACGTAACAATTAAGCCACTATAAATGTTGTGAAAGGGGCAACAAGTAAGAAATGACAACAATAATAATAATAATAATAAAGAAGAAAAAATACTCAGATAATAATAATATGATAATATAATAATAAAGTAATATAGCAATAATAACAATAATATTAGTAATAATAGTAATAAATAATAATAAAATATACAATAGATATTAATAATAATGATGATAATAATAAAATTATAAAAAATCTGCATATTTAAGTATTGATTTTGACAATATATTTCTTATCCAATCACATGCCGCGGGTTAAATAAAGATCCATTCATCTTGCACAAATTATAATCAAAATGAAAATTACACACCGGCAGGGTTCGTTGTGATCAATGGACCGATAAATCACCAATTAACTATTTATTGACACACATGTGGTTCTCATCATGCGTATCTGTTTTGATGATTGCCATGCAACTCTGCCTTCATTATAGTAATTTAATCGTTATATTAATTGTGAACGACTGACCGGATGCACATACGCACGTATCCAATATAAAAGCTGTAAACAAATCAATAAGTCAATATGTATATTATAATAATAGCTCCAATGATAATAATATTTCAAAAAAAAATAAAACAAATAATGAAAGTAAAAAATAATACAAATAAAATACTACATTTTTACAAGGAATTATTTAAACACATGTCTTTAATTTTTATTAGTTTTAAAATTGTAGGATTGTTTTATTTTGTAAATTAACAATTCTGATCTGTTTTTATACGAAATCGCTATGGCAGCTGAGGTAAAATGACAGCCCTGAATACATATCCCTTTATACGTGTATGTCACACTTTCTACCATTCACTCAGAGCTGGCGTGGGGTTTTCGGTTCAGTAATTTAATGATATTAACATCATAATATTTACATACTAAAGCGTTCTGAAACTTCGAATAACCAATATCTTAAATAATTTTTTTATTTGTTGTTAATTGGCTGGCAGTTTTTCTTTCTTATTTTTTTCTTTTCAATCACATAATGTTGGCTAAATTAAAATTCATCCATCTGGCACGAATTACAATCAAAATGAAATCATACATATCTTCCGTGGTCAATAGACCGATAAGTCACCGCTTTAGCATATAACCTAATTGACACGGCTCTCACTGGCATGTGACATAACGTAATTAACACCACGGTTGTGTTGCTGCGTGTCATATAATTAGTGGTATAGCACAGTGGGTGTAGTTTCCAACAAGTTAAATATAGTTTGTCATTTTAAATAATATATTAACATAAAGCATACTATCAGTAAAAGAATAATTTGAGAAACCCACTGAAAAAAGTTTATTGCAAGTATATTTATATACATAATGATAACGAAAATGATTATAAAAAAACTTAAAATATCAGAATATCTTTTTTTAAGTTTAGTGAAGTCACATTTGGACCCAAATCGAGAAAAAACACTACAAGATTATTATTTTTCAAAAATCATTGATTATAATGTCGAATTGCATCGAACAGATTATAATAAATTTTTCATCACCCATGCAGTACATATTATTGATTATAAAGCTTATTTTAGTTTGAACATTAACAAAACCAGTGATATATCCACATGTTGTTAAGTCACTGCTTACACTGAGCAGATTGATGGATTATCATAAGGCCAATGAGGTATCAACAGTATGGAATTATTAATTAAATTTTATTATAAATAACAATTTATTTAGTTTATGTTGATGTATATGTAAATTTTGTGGACAAACTTTATTGATTTCCTGTAACAAACAGCTTACGGTATATCAAAGAAGATACTGACGCAAACAAACGTCGGTGTCTGGATAACAGAAGCCGGTATAACGTGCGATATTCTTTGATCACCAAGACCACTGATCACATATCAAAACATAGACACTTCCGTTTAACATGCCTACTATCGATACTTGTTCAACCTATCGCCCAGCGGGTGACATAATCTGTAGACAAACAATCGGATTATGAATTAATTTACCTTGACTAAAATCCCATGGATACATTTAATTGCTCCATTGGAACAGATTAAATTAAAAGTCAATATAGAATCAGTTTAAAGAGTTGAGATGTTGCGATTGACTATGGGCCGGAAACCGAACTGAGCGAACTGAACGTTGAGTGAACGCTGAACGAAGCGAACGCTAAGAGGAGTATTAAATACAGCACTTAGCTATACAGCGCTCGTGAGCGAATACTTGCGTTTGTGAGTGCATTAAATTAACCGCGTTTAATTGAGTGCACGCAAAAGGAGCGCGAACGGAGCGCGAACTAAGCGCGAACGGAGCGCGAACGGAGTGCAAACTGAGCGCAAACGGAGTGCAATTATGGGGTACTTGAGCGGTTTAGGGTCTGTATCTTATGAAGAAATATAAACTTTGCATAATTTTAAAAATTGCACTGTTTAAACAAGTGACATTTTTAAGTGGAAAAGTACATAGAAACATGTATTCTATATATTACAAAAACACCAGTTGAACTCTAGGTGCAACCAGGAGGAAAAAACATGATATATTTGTTCTATAATCATCGGTTAGACTTTTAGTGCAACGTTTTTCAGTAGAGACCAAATGGACATATACTTATTGAATATTCAGCGTCATTGTTATGACAACGAGGGCTAACAGACGATCAGGTAAATTAGCAACTCTTTCCAAGGGAGCTGAATGGTAAACTAGTACCCGAGCACACCCCATATCTGCATGTAACTGATAACTTTCTCACTTGAATCAGCGGTTTGAGACGAATGATATTAAGACACAATGTCGTTTATCAATCATCATAGAGACTGTGACCGTGCGGGGATTCGAACTCACGGCCCCTGTCCTTTGTTGTTATAATTATATATAAACATCGGTTAGACTTTTGGTGTTATTTCATGATATTATATAATAATTATCAATATCAAAATGGAAGAAACTCAGAAGATTGCAAAAAAATAATACTTTGAAAAAAATAGATACACTAGCACCGTCGTCTCCTCATGTAAGCATGTGTTACTAGTTATTAAAAATGAAATATTTGCTATTTTAAACTGTGCCTATACATGTATAACACTTTGATATCAGCCTATGCCTGACGATGTGGTACATGTTTTACTATCAATGCTTTACGCTTGACAAAGAATGTTATTATTCTATTTATAAGTGGCTATTGTCTTATATTCGTTGAACAATTTCTATTCACGATCTAAATCATAATACTGCATTTTGGCGCCATTTACATTAAATGAGGCCATTGTTATAGAAATCGACATCGGGGCGATACATCTTACAGCTAAAAGGTTCTTTGTCATCCTCGCAGTATTGTTTTGTATATTATTTCTTCTTTGATAACTCTGGGTTAATAAAGATCAATCAAAATCTTATATCGTTCGCTTCGTTTGGTATTCATATTGTTGGGTCAGCGCAAATCCTAGTAACTGTATTTTACCAACTTTTCAGGAAATAAAAAATAATGATTTTATTACTTACTAGTTAAAAGACTTAAGTTTAATCTTATAATTAAGCATAGTCATTAAAAACAGTTCTTCACATTTGTATCTCGTATATAAAATTAACAAAATGTCTAAAGTGATCTAAACAATTAAGTTTAAAATTTGTGTTGAAATTCAGCAAAAAAAAATTAGTAACAGCACTTTCTGATATTTGATCTGAAACATATTTGTGAAAAACTCAAGTAAGTGCACAAAGACTTATAAGTGTTTTGCTTTTAGATTTATTTGTGCAAACCATTAGTATTTACTCTTTAATGTATATTGTTAACCCATTTACATGCAGAAATACTGTAATCATGCTACTAGTATATTACTAATTGTACTCAGTTCTTTAGGTATATAGTTGCATTACTGTATTTTATTAGTTCATTTTCACTAAACATGACAATTAGTATAATAACATTAGTTTTAATTGGGAAAAAAAGTTTATTTGACAATAACAATAGCTAACAGACAACAGACAATATTTATTCAAATAATATTTGTTTCAAAAGTAATTTGGGCCTCCGGCCAATAATACATACATACATACACACACACACACACACACACACACACACACACACACACACACACACACACATACATACATACATACATAGTAAATATTCACATTACAAATGACTTGCTATAACTTGTAGTAACTTCTTCTTATAAATTGTGTTTATTTATTATTTTGAAATTAAATAATATTAAAATGAAGCCGTTTTTCTTAAGCTGATGTTTATTTAGCGTTACAATACGCACGAATGGAAAAAATCTGTGGAATTATAAACTTTTAAATATAAACAGACTGATTCATCATTCTCTTTTATAAACACTATTTCTGTACTTTTTATCACAATTGAAATACTATCTTAAAATTATTTAAGTAGTCTTTTTAAATTATAATATTTATTAAATTAAAAAAAAATGCAATATTTTAGCTAAAAATGTGTTGCTTTGAGTTTTCTTTCATTTTCCATTACTTAAAGTGTCTTTGATATAATGTTCATACACAACATTTTTATATCCTTACACATTTCACTTGAGAAAAACTGGGCAGTTGTGGGAGTGAAACAATGGAACAAGTGTTTGGGACTTTGGTGGAAGAGTTCTGCTTTGATGTTGCATGAACTTGAACAGATTCCCTATCATGATCATAGAACATTTTATCACTATTTTGGTAATTTTTTTTTCAATATAGCAGAAATTTATTTATGACCATTTTATTTTATCTACTTGAACATCTTTATATAAATTCCTGATTTGTTGTCCTACTGCTTTAAAATTATAGATGTCACTTACATTCATTCCATTTATTTGATATGGAGTTGATCTCTTGGCTGTTTGGATAGCATATGCCCCTTTGGATGTTGCATAAATATTTGTCCTTCTTGTTGCTCTTTCAGTACAAGAACACATTGAGTCATTCTAATTCTATGTGGGAATTATCTCAAGAATTTATGTTCTAGCTTTTTCGAATCCATGTGGTTTGCTTTAAAACCATATGGATTCGAAAAAGCTAGAACATAAATAGAAATCATCATAGATAGAAAAATATTATTTATGTTTTGTCCTGAATAAGTATCTGAAAATAAGGTAAAACTTTCAACGACCTGTTTAGCTATTTCCGACAAATTGAAAACACATGATGAAATTTTACATGAACCCCTATTGGCAATGATCTCGTTCTTTATGGATGCATTTTCAATAACCAGTCCCAATGGAGTACACTGCCATGTTGTAATTACTTAGTTTACGAGAATAATACTGACAAGACTCTTTGCAGAATTCTTTGATTTTAATGATACTGTCTCTCATATGCATTTTTTCTCTCTTTTTCTAAATCATCAGAATTCAGAAACTCTGAGCATATATCACAGTGACATTCCAAGGGCTTGTGAAAAAAACTGTCATTGAAAATATGTCTGTATGAATAAAAAGAGACAGAAGACATGGTATCTATTACCTCCAGTTTTGTTTGAAAATTATGTTAATGATGTTATTAAAATAACTAACCAATTTAACTGCAGAGCGTTTGCAAAAACAGTATTGGTATTTAAATGATAAAGTAGTATTTAACAGATCGTGTGTACTTGGAATGAATCGATGACGACAATCGCTGTAAAGCATGACGTAATCTCTGTTACAGTTACAATTGAGGTGAACAATGTAGTAGTGATCATACTTAAATATAAGTATGCTGTTATTTATTGTAACTGTGAGTCATGGCATCGATTAACTATGTCAAAGCAATGAAAACAATAAAGACTTTATTCTTTTAATCAATTGTTTTGAGTCCATATTTTTGTAAATATAATCACGTGTTCTGACGTTTTGTATTTCAAACGAATTCATTATGCCGGTAGGCACATCTTCACAAATGAATATGTTTAATATTTTCTATTTAATAAGTCATGCATACCCAATAAAAGCATACATAAATGACATGATGCATATAAAAGTAATCAGCTTTATCTATTCTACTCTCAGATCTAATCAATTTTAATTTCATCCCCGTCTGTAGTAATAAAGCACAATTAACTAAATTGATATCTATTGTATAAAACAATCAAATCATAGCCCATGAAACGGTCCTTTTAATTTAGTCACATTAATATTTATTAACGGCTGACAGATGATAAATGTTATTTAAAACATGAGAGCCAAGATAAGTTGTTTTATTGTATGTAGCATCACTTTCATTTTTTTTTCAGTTATATCGCGACGATGTCTACTTAAGACAGTGTTCCAAGCTATCATTCAGGGGTATTATGCCACATACACATGGTACGATACCCCAATTATTTATATAATATTGACAACGGGCCGATCAGAAATATTCTCTTTATGGTGAGCTTATAATACCATTTTCAAGCCTTTGGTTTGCCCTGGCCAAAAATTGAACCAACGACCTTCCGCGTGCGAGGCAGACGCTCTATCACTAGATCACTGCTGCGGTTAAAGACAGTTCAATTGCTTATCAAAGGATTTGTTAAGGAATGGTCAAATATGTCCCTGTCTCAGTTTATTATATTATATAGTAACATACTTTTTGTTTTATTTTACTATTAAAGCATTAAATTGTATTATTATTCATTCATTAAAATACACAAAAAAAATGGAAAAATGGATAATAATTGCTTACTGCTCCACGGGATCGAACCTTCGACCTCATGTATACAGAATCATCACTCTTACCACTGTGACACTGAGGACGTTGATGCTATGATGTTTTAATACTTCAATGGAATTAATTGTATTTCTTGTGTATAAGGTTATTTATTTCAGGGTTTTTTTTAAGTTTAGAATGTCCGCCCCTTGCTAAAACAACTTTAAAGCAAACAAAAGTATTCATCTCTCCTGGCTAACTGATAAAAGCATATTCAGTGTAGATATGTGTCTATTCAACATGTAACCATACTAAGTACGGTTTACTGAAACTGTAGATATGTTGCTATTTTCGTCGGCAATGTCGATCTACTGAAATACTTCTAAACTGTCATATAGTGCACTTCTTCATATTTATATGTAAAACAATTCCATCCCTAAATATAACTTGTCTTCAGATAAATCTTGATGTTGACGTTCCAACGTACCGCTGATCTTTGGCCTTTCAGTGCAGATGTGCATAAACAACAACATAATGTTCCGTATTCAGCTGGGCTCTGGTTCAAATAGTTCCAGAGTAAGAAAACGCAAATTAAATACGATGGAAAAAGGTTTAGTAAGCATACATTTCATTCAATCTGTGATCTGTAGTTTTGTTTTGATGTTTTTGTTGTTGTGTACCTGATTCCCTCCAAGTTCGTTTCGGTAGCGGCATTATTTTGGATAGTTTAAGTACGCGTGTGTGCTTGTGTGGTTTGCCGATTATATGTAGTTTTAACTTTTTAACGATTTTTAACGATTTGTTTTCCATACATAACAATGCACAATGACTGGTAGATTGACCGGCTTGTTTTATTAAATCAATTGCCGTGACACTAGTATTTTTTTTTTAATGGCATCAAATGATAATGAACAAGCTTATTTGTAAAAGTATGTAAAAGTCACTTCTTAACACAAGTGATATTTTGTTGCAGTATATGCTATAGCAACTTTTGTTGACAAAAAGGGGCGCAACTGTGGTTTGGGATGTACAAACAGATTTTTGTATAAAATATTATATAAATAATGAACTGATTCATCATAGTAGACACGGTGATCATATATTTAGTTAATGCATTAGAAATTATGACACATAATGATTTGTGACTTATACTTTATATTGCTTTTTGACAATTTATATTGTTTAATTTATATGTTTTAAGCCGAATTGCTCTTTGTAGTTAAAAGACCAAGGGCCAACAACTCACGAGGGTAGAATATTCAAAGTAAAATTTACAATTTACAATTTTAATATAACATGAATAAAATCACGAATATACAATTCTACAATATATACAATTTAAAGCGAATTACTCAACAAAAGAACACAGCTGGTTTAAAAATGTCCTACGATGGCATCAACACTTTTTTAACACAGTCCTTTTTCCTATACGTTCCGTATATTTATATCGCTATCCCAAACTGCTTTCATCATATAAATGTTATAAATGTTATTGAAAAACACTTATATGGTATTCAAGATACTACTTCCACGTCCGGATTATCGTAGATTAAGCGTCAATCGTCCCTCGTGGCGATGGCTATATCATCAGGGTTATCTTCCCTAGAACTCTGTACTGAGTTATCTGGCGTTTCGTCGCCTCGTACCGACTATCTTCGACAAAACTCCGACGCCACCAACTGACTTCCTGTCACGTCTAGATACGTCGTTAACATAGCGGACATTTGTCCGGCGTTCGTCTAAAAACGGCTACAATATACATATATATATATATATAAACTCAGATTTACTACTTACTCAATATGTAGTGACATGGCGTCTATTACTTACCATCTATCAATTTCATGGTAGATTTATCAACATATTATACATGAAATAATACATTCAATTATTATCATCTAACAGTTTCATGGTAGATTTATCAATATATGATAACAGTTCATTCAATTCTAACTCTTTGCTGTTTCATAATATGTTAAACAACATCTCATATATGTCCTACCGTCAATCCCAAAGAAGCAATTATATCTCAACATAACTCTTCATTTATAATATAAACAAGCACGGACCAATTCTGTATCTATTCACTTTGTGAATATCAGAATAGGCATCCACAAAATGTAATTACACATATCAATCAATTCTAACATGATGGATTTCAATACTTCATCATAAACACGATATCAACAGCTCAAAATACATTCTCAGATTCCTCGGCCTATATTCTAACAAAACAACTCTCAATACCGCGAATGTAAAATTAAATTACAGACATTCTCTTCGGAATGGATATGAACAATTTATACAACTTTACATATATCTGATTACGTCAAAATATATCTATCAGACAATTAAATAGCTCAACCATATACAGCATAATATAAAACTCACATACCCATCTGCCGTTATGTAATGGAACAGTAACATTCTGAATTCTTCTCGTCACAACGATTCCTAAAGATGTTTTCTGCTAGACTGGACGAAGTTTCCATAATACAGTCAGATATATATATAGTAAAACACTCCACATACCTTAGTGAATTTCGTGCAAATAATGAATTAACCACCTTCAATATATCGTACGATATGGTAGTATGCAGCTTTAACGCTATTAGGCCCAATGTAAACTTAAATTAGTATTATAAATAATAAACCTGTTTAATTATTCTAACTTTCTGAAATAATTTATTTCATGAAATAAACGTCAAAATGATTTATTTTTTTATCAAAAACTGAATATATTAAAAAATCTTAAAAACGTTACTCCTGTTGACCTATCGATACGTTTAAACTGACCCACCTACCTGCTCTAAATATAACCTATATCATTCCAATAGACACGTACTAGCTGACACTTCTAAATTAGGCCACAACAACCTATCGTTTTTGTTACATATTTATAATAACTGACGGAATTGATTAAGTGAATATTATTGGAAAACAGTTTACAGTTTTAGATACATTTTTGTCAGAAAAGTTGAAACATGACAATTGTAAAATACATACTATAATTTCTGAATTTCGATCTGCATTAATTGAGATAATAACTGAATATAATTACATTTAGATGCGCATAATTACATTTACATACTTCAAAACCTAATTATATATCGTAACGAGTCAAGTTGGGTAGTAGCACGGATTTAATACCTAATGTTAGGCACTATACCAGTAATGTAGCAAACCGTTATTGCTGTTTGCAAATGAGTTTTGTTAAACATGAATAAGGTTTTTAAGGTACATTATTTGTGAAAGTACATAAAAAAACATTTGTGTAACGGAAGAGGTTGTACATACAGTTTATAGAGAAATACAACAAATCGGCATTGTTTTGCTTTTTAGTTTCTGTTTCTGTTATTACATATACATGCATGCACTATGGACATCCCTAACCTACAGAATTGAAATATAAATTGCATTATATGTTGTTTAAAGGGTATAGTTCTGGAATTATAATATTCTAACGTGAATACGGGAAAGAAAAAGCTCACCCGATGGGTCAAAAGAACATGTATGGAAATCGACTTCTATCCCACGTGGATGAACTCATAATGGGCTCCTTTTCTCAGTCAAATGATAGACTCATAATAATTAGTTTTTACTGAAATACTCTGCTTTTTAAAATACAAAGTATGTTCCAGAAGGTACACCTGTTAATCTTTCCATACATTGTTTGTTTGAATAATCCACGTCAAATATATTTTCATCAGACCCTTTTTTTCTTAGATAGGCAGAACGCCATAAATATTTGCGTTGACATCATTATTCTGACATAACGCCTCTCTCTTTTTTTACGGTTTCCTACAACAAAATTAAATTTTAAAGACCTTTGTAGGCGTGGAAATAGATATGTATTTGTTTACGATCTGTGAATAAGGCAATACATTGCAAAGATTGAATGAAATTTTTGTCAGGTCATGTGAAAAAGATGTCACAAGACAATGAGAACATTCTAATCTTTCATGACCAGAAATGGGAGAAAATTGTTATGTATATGTCATATCAAATGTAAATTGGTTCCCATGGAAACAAAATAGATGGACGTTATAGAAATATCCGCATAGCGGTGTTTTATTACAACACTGATGAATAATAGAAAATGAAGACAAACTGATGTTATAGTATATTAAGAACAAATAATCGTTGTTGAGTACTTATAAACAACCGTAACTTCTGCAATCAGTTTGTAAAATATATCCTGACATTATTGCAACGACGCCAAATTGTATTTTACAAAATTGCAAACTCAATTATTTTATGAAGTCAACAGCATTATAATACATGTTATGGGACTTGAGGAATTTAATTGCTTTTAAAAGCACAGTCACAGTGTAGCAGCTGAATACAATTACAATAAAGAAGATAAGTGTACATTGATGAAATCTATACCAGTAAACAGCATTAGTTTTCAGTATAAGGGAATTTTACTACCACCTTAACACAAAAAAAACTATTTATAATTATTTCATAATAAGCTATATTTCCCGGAACACTAATGTTCAGTTGTTAATTTAATGTTACTTCTTTGCAAAAAATGGTACCGTTACCACATATCACGTAAGGCATTTTATCTGTTTCACTACCGTTAATAACCTCTCATTTTCCAATTCATGTGACACGCGCAGCACCAAATTGAAAACCTTTGTTTGACGTTGTTGATTGTATTAACTAAGTGAGATATGGGTGCATTAATATATGTTTTTAATATGCAAACTATGATAAAACGGACCTAAAGATTAGTGTCAACCAAACAAAAGAAATTCGCTGGTATAACCTGAGTAACCGATATATAAAGCATAAAAGTATTTATGTGATAATGATCATATTTCAATGTTGATTAATTTTGTTCACTGTTAAATACATATGTATTTGTACAATTTTCATTAACTTGGAGGAAATAAAGTAATAATAACAATTTTATCTGTTTCACTACCGTTAATAACCTCTCATTTTCCAATTCATGTGACACGCGCAGCACCAATTTGAAAACCTTTGTTTGTCTTTATAACAATGGTATGATATGACAGTGTGATGTAAAGATACCTATGAACCAGGATTATTGTCACTCAAGTGATCTCGGGTGTTTTTGCAGTTATTCACCAGACTTCGTCGACGACAAGAAAAACTGAGAACACAATTAATAGTAAGATTGTTCAATTGTTTGCAAAGAAATACACACATAACGGCTAAACCAGATTTAAAGTCAAACAGAAAAATTACCGTTTCTCTGGGTATTTTTTTCAAATTCAATGGGTTTGTGATACCTGTAACAATTTCCAGAGAAATTATGTATTGGACCCACCAAATCTAAACTAACACGGAATTGGCTAAAAATCTGGGATCAGTGTCTAAATGTCTGTAATGGTTTATGAAATGCTGACAATTTAACCCGTAGTAGGAAAAATAAAATCGCCACAATATAATACCCTGATATAAGACGGCAAAGAGGTCTATATATCTACTTCTTCCCTCTTCATCTGTCCGGAGTATTAAACGAAAATAATGCGGCGAATTATTTTAAAACGTTGATTTTTTTAAAGAAAACGTGCAGTTATATATTTTTTTAATTGTAATTGTTTACTGAAGGAAAAAGATAATAGATTAAAAAAGTATAGTACGTATAGCATTGCATGTTACATGTATAGGTTAAGAACTTATCTCTGAATCTCTACATTGTGAAAATAATATTTAGTTATTAATAAAAATCTTAAGTCATTCAGACAATATCCTTACATCATTTGATACATATGTCTGACGACTTGACATACATATTACGATCAATTTTTCACCACAAAGTCTTAATGTTTTCCACTAAATACATAATGTTATAAAGAATACGTTTGATTATACTCGGTATTCGTCATGTCTGGGTTTTCCACTAAATACATAATGTTTTATAGAATATGTTTGATTATACCTGATATTCGTCATGTCTTGGTTTTCCACTAAGTACATGAAATTATATAGAACGGGCTTTCCACTAAATACATGATGTTATATAGAATAGGTTTGATTATACCCAGTATTTGTCATGTCTGGGTTTTCCACTAAGTACGTGATGTTATATAAAATAGGTTTGATTATACCCGGTTTTCGTCATGTCATAGTTTTTTACTAAGTACGTGATGTTATATAGAATAGGTTTGATTATACCCGGTATTCGTATATCTTTGTTTTCATCTAAAATACATGATGTTGTATAGAATAGGTTTGATTATACCCGGTATTCGTGATGTCATGGTTTTACACTAAGTACGTGATGTTATATAGAATAGGTTTGATTATACTCGGTATTCGTATGTCTTGGTTTTCCACTAAAATACATGATGTTGTATAAAATAGATTTGATTATACCCGGTATTCGTCATGTCATGGTTTTTCACTAAGCACGTGATGTTATATAGAATAAGTTTGGTTATACCCGTATTCGTCATGTCATGGTTTTTCATAAAGTACATGATGTTATATAGAATATGTTAGATTATACCCGGAATTCGTCATGTCTGGGTTTTCCACTAAATACATCATATTATATAGAATAGGTTTGAATATAACCGGTTTTTGTCATGTCTTGGTTTTCCACTAAGTACTTGAGGTTGTATAGAATAGGTTTGATTTTACCCGGTTTTCGTCATGTTTGGGTTTTCCACTGAGTACATAATGTTATATAGAATAGATTTGATTATACCCGGTATATCATGTCTTGGTTTTCCACTAAATACATGATGTTATATAGAATATGTTTGATTATACACGGTATTCATCATGTCTGGGTTTTCCACTAAGTACATGATGTTATATAGAATATGTTTGATTATACCCGGTTTTCGTCATGTCTTGGTTTTCCACTATGTACATGATGTTATATAGAATAGGTTTGATTTTACCCGGTATTCGTCATGTCATGGTTTTTCACTAAGTACGCGATGTTATATAGAATAGGTTTGATTATACCCGGTATTCGCGATGTCTGGGTTTTCCATTAAATACATGATGTTATATTGAATATGTTTGATTATACCCGGTATTCGTCATGTCTGGGTTTTCCACTAAGTACATGATGTTGTATAGAATCTGTTTGATTATACCCGGTATTCGTCATGTCTTGGTTTTTCACTAAGTACATGATGTTATATAGAATAGGTTTGATTATACCCGGTATTCGTCATGTCTTGGTTTTATCACTAAATACATGATGTTATATAGAATATGTTTGATTATACACGGTATTCGTCATGTCTTGGTTTTCCACTCAATACATAATGTTATATAGAATAAGTTTGATTATATCCGGTATTCGTCATGTTTTGGTTTTCCACTAAATACATGATGTTATATAGAATAGGTTTGATTATACCCGGTATTCGTCATGTCTGTGTTTTCCAGTAAATACATGATGTTGTATAGAATAGGTTTGATTATACCCGATATTCGTCATGTCATGGTTTTTCACTTAGTACGTGATGTTATATAGAATAGGTTTGATAATACTCGGTATTCGTCATGTCTTGGTTTTCCACTAAATACATGATATTATATAGAATAGGTTTGATTATACCCGGTATTCGTCATGTATTGGTTTTCAACTCAGTACGTGATATTATATAGAATAGGTTTGATTATACCCGGTATTCGTCATGTCTGGGTTTTCCACTAAATACATGATGTTATATAGAATATGTTTGATTATACCCGGTATTCGTCATGTCTTGGTTTTCCACTTTGTACATGATGTTATATAGAATATGTTTGATTATACCAGGTATTCGTCATGTCTTCGTTTTCCACTTAATACATGATGTTATATAGAATATGTTTGATTATACCCGGTATTCGTCATGTCTGGGTTTCCCACTAAATACATGATGTTATATAGAATAGGTTTGATTTACCCAGTTTTTATCATGTCTGGGTTTTCCACTAAGTACATGATGTTATATAGAATATGTTTGATTATACCCGATATTCGTCATGTCTGGGGTTTCCATTAAGTACTTTATGTTATATAGAATAGATTTGATTATACCTAATATTCGTCATGTCTGGGTTTTCCACTAAGTACATGATGTTATATAGAATATGTTTGATTATACCCGGTATTCGTCATGTCTTGTTTTTCCACTAAATACATGATGTTATATAGAATAGGTTTGATTATACCCGGTATTTGTCATGTCATGGTTTTTTACTAAGTACGTGATGTTATATGGAATACGTTTGATTATACCCGGTATTCGCCATGTCATGGTTTTTCATTAAGTACGTCATTTTATATAGAATAGGTTTGATTATACCCGGTATTCGTCATGTCTTTTTTTTTTCCACTAAATACATGATGTTATATAGAATAGGTTTCATTTTACCCGGTTTTCGTCATGTCTGGGTTTTCCACTAAGTACATGATGTTATATAGAATAGGTTTGATTATACCCGATATTCGTCATGTCATGGTTTTCCACTAAATACTTGATGTTATATAGAATATGTTTGATTATACCCGGTATTCGTCATGTCTTGGTTTTACACTAAGTACATGATGTTATATAGAATATGTTTGATTATACCAGGTATTCGTCATGTCTGGGTTTTCCACTTATTACACGATGTTATATAGAATATGTTTGATTATACTCGGTTTCCGTAATGTCTTGGTTTTCCACTAAATACATGATATTATATAGAATATGTTTGATTATACCCGGTATTCGTCATGTCTTGGTTTTCCACTAAATACATGATGTTATATAGAATAGGTTTGATTATACCCGGTATTCGTCATGTCATGGTTTTCAACTAAGTACATGATGTTATATAGAATAGGTTTGATTATACCCGGTATTCGTCATATCTTGGTTTTCCAATAAGTACATAATGTTATATAGAATAGTTTTGATTATACCCGGTATTCGTCATGTCTGTGTTTTCCACTAAATACATGATGTTATATAGAATAGGTTTGATTATACCCGTTATTCGTCATGTCTGGGTTTTCCACTAAATACATGATGTTATATAGAATATGTTTGATTATACCCGGTATTCGTCATGTCTGGGTTTTCCACTAAATACGTGAAGTTATATAGAATAGGTTTGATTATACCTGGTATTCGTATGTCTTGGTTTTCCACTAAAATACATGATGTTGTATAGAATATGTTTGATTATACCCAGTATTCGTCATGTCATAGTTTTTCACTAAGTACGTGATGTTATATACAAATGGTTTGATTATACTCGGTTTTCGTCATGTCTGGGTTTTTCCCTAAGTACGTGATGTTATATAGAATAGATTTGATTATACCCGGTATTCGTCATGTCTTGGTTTTCCACTAAGTACATGATGTTATATAGAATATGTTTGATTATACCAGGTATTCGTCATATCATGGTTTTCCACTAAGTACATGATGTTATATAGAATATGTTTGATTATACCCGGTATTTGTCATGTCTGGGTTTTCCACTAAATACATGATGTTATATAGAATATGTTTGATTATACCAGGTATTCGTCATGTCTGGGTTTTCCACTAAATACATGATGTTATATAGAATATGTTTGATTATACTCGGTATTCGTCATGTCATGGTTTTCCACTAAGTACATGATGTTATATAGAATATGTTTGATTATACCCGGTATTCGTCATATCATAGTTTTCCACTAAGTACATGATGTTATATACAATATGTTTGATTATACCCGGTATTCGTCATGTCTGGGTTTTCCACTAAATACATGATGTTATATAGAGTATGTTTGATTATACCAGGTATTCGTCATGTCTGGGTTTTCACTAAGTACATGATGTTATATAGAATATGTTTGATTATACCCGGTATTCATCATGTCTTGGTTTTCCACTAAAGACATGATATTATATAGAATATGTTTGAGTATACCCGGTATTCGTCATGTCAAGGTTTTCCACTAAGTACTTGATGTTATATAGAATATGTTTGATTCTACCCGGTATTCGTCATGTCTGGGTTTTCCACTAAATACATGATGTTATATAGAATAGGTTTGATTATACCCGGTATTCGTCATATCTCGATTTTCCACTAAGTACATGATGTTATATAGAATAGGTTTGATTATACCCGGTATTCGTCATGTCTGGGTTTTCCACTAAATACATGATGTTATATAGAATAGATTTGATTATACCCGGTATTCGTCATGTCTGGATTTTCCACTAAGTACATGATGTTATATAGAATATGTTTGATTATACCCGGTTTTCGTCATGTCTGGGTTTTCCACTAAGTAAATGATGTTATTTAGAATATGTTTGATTATACCCGGTATTCGTCTCGTCATGGTTTTTCACTAAGTACGTGATGTTATATAAAATAGGTTTGATTATACCCGGTATTCGTGTGTCTTGGTTTTCCACTAAAATACATGATGTTGTATAGAATAGGTTTGATTATACCCGGTATTCGTCATGTCACGGTTTTTCACTAAGTACGTGATGTTATATAGAATAGGTTTGATTATACTCGGTATTCGTCGTGTCTGGGTTTTCAACTAAGTACATGATGTTATCTAGAATATGTTTGATTATACTCGGTATTCGTCATGTCTTGGTTTTCCACTAAATACATGATGTTATATAGAATATGTTTGATTATACCCGGTATTCGTCATGTCTTGGTTTTTCACTAAATACTTGATGTTATATAGAATATGTTTGATTATACCCAGTATTCGTCATGTCATGGTTTTTCCACTAAGTACATGATGTTATATAGAATAGGTTTGATTATACCCGGTATTCGTCATGTCTTGGTGTTCCACTAAGTACATGATGTTATATAGAATATGTTTGATTATACTCGGTATTCTTCATGTCTGGGTTTTCCACTAAATACATGGTGTTATATAGAATAGGTTTGATTATACCCGGTATTCGTCATGTCATGGTTTTTCACTAAGTACGTGATGTTATATAGAATATGTTTGATTATATTCGGTATTCGTCATGTCATGGTTTTCCACTAAGTACATGATGTTATATAGAATAGGTTTGATTATATTCGGTATTCGTCATGTCATGGTTTTTCACTAAGTACATGATGTTATATAGAATAGGGTTGATTATACCCGGTATTCGTCATGTCTTGGTTTTCCACTAAATACATGATATTATATAGAATATGTTTGATTATACCCGGTATTCGTCATATCATGGTTTTCCACTAAGTACATGATGTTATATAGAATATGTTTGATTATACCCGGTATTCGTCATGTCCGGGTTTTCCACTAAATACATGATGTTTCAAATTATGTTTGATTATACCCGGTATTCGTCATGTCTGGGTTTTCCACTAAGTACATGATGTTATATAGAATATGTTTGATTATACTCGGTATTAGTCATGTCATGGTTTTCCACTAAATACATGATATTATATAGAATATGTTTGATTTTACCCGGTATTCGTCATATCATGGTTTTCCACTAAGTACATGATGTTATATACAATATGTTTGATTATACCCGGTATTCGTCATGTCTGGGTTTTCCACTAAATACATGATGTTATATAGAGTATGTTTGAATATACCAGGTATTCGTCATGTCTGGGTTTTCATTAAGTACATGATGTTATATAGAATATGTTTGATTATACCCGGTATTCTTCATGTCTTAGTTTTCCACTAAAGACATGATATTATATAGAATATGTTTGAGTATACCCGGTATTCGTCATGTCAAGGTTTTCCACTAAGTACATGATGTTATATAGAATATGTTTGATTCTACCCGGTATTCGTCATGTCTGGGTTTTCCACTAAATACATGATGTTATATAGAATATGTTTGATTATACCCGGTATTCGTCATGTCTGGGTTTTCCACTAAATACATGATATTATATAGAATATGTTTGATTATACCCGGTGTTCGTCATGTCTGGGTTTTCCACTAAATACATGATGTTATATAGAATATGTTTGATTATACCCGGTTTTCGTCATGTCATGGTTTTCCACTAAGTACATGATGTTATATAGAATATGTTTGATTATACCCGGTATTCGTCATGTCATGGTTTTCCACTAAGTACATGATGTTATATAGAATATGTTTGATTATACCCGGTATTCGTCATGTCATGGTTTTCCACTAAATACATGATGTTATATAGAATAGGTTTGATTATACCAGGTATTCGTCATGTCTTGGTTTTCCACTAAATACATGATGTTATATAGAATATGTTTGATTATACCCGATATTCGTTATGTCATTTTTTTCCACTAAATACATGATGTTATATAGAATAGGTTTGATTATACCCGGTATTCGTCATGTCTGGGTTTTCCACTAAATACATGATGTTATATAGAATAGGTTTGATTATAGCCGGTATTCGTCATGTCATTTTTTTCCACTAAATACATGATGTTATATAGAATATGTTTGATTCTACCCGGTATTCGTCATGTTTGGGTTTTCCACTAAATACATGATGTTATATAGAATATGTTTGATTATACCCGGTATTCGTCATGTCATTTTTTCCACTAAATACATGATGTTATATAGAATAGGTTTGATTATACCAGGTATTCGTCATGTCATGGTTTTCCACTAAATACATGATGTTATATAAAATATGTTTGATTATACCCTGTATTCGTCATGTCATTTTTTTCCACTAAATACATGATGATATATAGAATAGGTTTGATTATACCCGGTATTCGTCATGTTTGGGTTTTCCACTAAATAAATGATGTTATATAGAATAGGTTTGATTATACCCGATATTCGTCATGTCATTTTTTTCCACTAAATACATGGTGTTATATAGAATAGGTTTGATTATACCAAGTATTCGTCATGTCATGGTTTTCCACTAAATACATGATGTTATATAGAATATGTTTGATTATACCCGGTATTCGTCATGTCATTTTTTCAACTAAATACATGATGTTATATAGAATATGTTTGATTATACCCGTTATTCGTCATGTCTGGGTTTTCTACTAAATACATGATGTTATATAGAATAGGTTTGAATATACCCGGTATTCGTCATGTCATTTTTTTTCCACTAAATACATGATGTTATATAGAATATATTTGATTATACCCGGTATTCGTCATGTCATTTTTTTCCACTAAATACATGATGTTATATCGAATAGGTTTGATTATACCCAGTATTCGTCATGTCATGGTTTTCCACTAAATACATGATGTTATAAAGAATATGTTTGATTTTACCAAGTATTCGTCATGTCATGGTTTTCCACTAAATACATGATGTTATATAGAATATGTTTGATTATACCCGTTATTCGTCATGTCATTTTTTTCCACTAAATACATGATGTTATATAGAATAGGTTTCATTATACCCGGTATTCGTCATGTCTGGGTTTTTTTTCACTAAATACATGATGTTATATAGAATAGGTTTGATTATACCCGGTATTCGTCATGTCATGGTTTTTCACTAAGTACGTGATGTTATATAGAATAGGTTTGATTATACCCGGTATTCGTATGTCTTGGTTTTCCACTAAAATACATGATGTTGTATAGAATATATTTGATTATACCAGGTATTCGTCATGTCTGGGTTTTCCACTAAGTACATGATGTTATATAGAATAGATTTGATTATACCCGGTATTCGTCATGTCTGGATTTTCCACTAAGTACAGGATGTTATATAAAATAGGTTTGATTATACCCGGTATTCGTCATGTCTGGGTTTTCCACTAAATACATTATGTTATATAGAATATGTTTGATTATACCCGGTATTCGTCATGTCTTGGTTTTCCACTAAGTACATGATGTTATATAGAATATGTTTGATTATACCAGGTATTCGTCATGTCTGGGTTTTCCACTAAGTACATGATGTTATATAGAATATGTTTGATTTTACCCGGTATTCGTTATGTCTTGGTTTTCCAATAAGTACGTGATGTTATATAGAATATATTTGATTATACCCGGTATTCGTCATGTCTTGGTTTTCCACTAAATACATGATGTTATATAGAATAGGTTTGATTATACCCGTTATTCGTCATGTCTGGATTTTCCACTAAGTACATGATGTTATATAGAATATGTTTTATTATACCCGGTATTCGTCATGTCTGAGTTTTCCACTAAATACATGATGTTATATAGAATAGGTTTGATTATACCCGGTATTCGTCATGTCTGGATCTTCCACTAAGTACATGTTGTTATATAGAATATGTTTGATTATACCCGGTATTCGTCATGTCATGGTTTTTCACTAAGTACGTGATGTTATATAGAATAAGTTTGATTATACCCGTTATTCGTATGTCTTGGTTTTCCACTAAATACATGATGTTATATAGAATATGTTTGATTATACCCGGTATTCGTCATGTCTGTATTTTCCACTAAGTACATGATGTTATATAGAATATGTTTGATTATACCAGGTATTCGTCATGTCTGGGTTTTCCACTAAATACATGATGTTATATAGAAAATATTGATTATACCCGATATTCGTCATGTCTGAATTTTCCACTAAGTACGTGATGTTATATAGAATATGTTTGATTATACCCGGTTTTCGTCATGTCATGGTTTTCCACTAAGTACATGATGTTATATAGAATATGTTTGATTATACCCGGTATTCGTCATGTCATGGTTTTTCACTAAGTACGTGATGTTATATGGAATAGTTTTGATGATACCCGGTATTCGTCATGTCATGGTCTTTCACTAAGTACGTGATGTATTATAGAAAAGGTTTGATTATACCCGGTATCGTCATGACATGGTTTTTCACTAAGTACGTGATGTTATATAGAATAGGTTTGATTACACCCGGTATTCGTCATGTCTTCGTTTTCCACTAAATACATGACATAATATATAGAATATGTTTGATTATACCCGGTATTCGTCATGTCTTGGTTTTTTCCACTAAGTACATGATGTTATATAGAATATGTTTGATTATACCCCATATTCGTCATGTCTGGGTTTTCCACTAAATACGTGATGTTATATAGAATATGTTTGATTATACCCGGTATTCGTCATGTCTGGGTTTTCCACTAAGTACGTGTTGTTATATAGAATAGGTTTGATTATACCCGGTATTTGTCATGTCAAGGTTTTCCACTAGGTACGTGATGTTATATATAATATGTTTGATTATACCCGGTATTCGTCATGTCTTGGTTTTTCACTAAGTACATGATGTTATATATAATAGGTTTGGTTATACCCGGTATTCGTCATGTCTTGGTTTTCCACTTAATACATGATGTTATATAGAATACGTTTGATTATACCCGGTATTCGTCATGTCTTGGTTTTCCACTAAGTACATGATGTTAAATAGAATATGTTTGATTATACCCGGTATTCGTCATGTTTTGGTTTTCCACTTAGTACATGATGTTACGTTGAAGAGTTGTAATTTTGAGCCCAGTATTCTTTGTTTTGTTTTACAGTGCACATGCTTGTACATTGAATAATATTAATTATACCCGGTATTCTTCTTGTTTTTTTTATCACCAAGTACATGATGTTGTATTGAATAGTTAAAAATTTTGTACAAAATATTTTTCACGTCTGTTTTTTTGTTCACCGATCTGCCGTGTTATACATGTTAAAAGTATTGTGTTATTTTTTCTGTTAGTGTTAACTATATCCACTGCAGGTAAAAGACAGTGTGTAACACAAACACATTGACAGTTAAACATCAAAATATATGGAAAAAAAACACTATTGGTAAAGTATCGATCCTAGGACCGGAGATTCCTGAATTGAATTGCCATCACAACCATGCACTGCCCGTTCAATAGGTACGTTTACAACATGTAAAACTTATCAATAATACAGAATAAGACATGTACTGCGGTTCATATAAAAATTAAGTTTTAATTTACAAATACATAATGTAGATTTCTAATATGGAAATGCAATGCCAAATCTATTTTGAGAATATATGTGCTGCAAATAATAGTTAAAAATAAACCGACCAGATCAAACGGACGTTCCATCAAAGACAACTTGCTGACTGTCATCAATTTAGAAGTAAGTAATCTACAAACCTACAATGACTACACGCTGGAATAATGTTGATACTTATTGTATGACGGTATTTACGTGCCTGCACGACAAATGTACCCGACGTATAACTCTTTATTTCATATAGACGCCTTTGGACACCTCTAATATAGATGCCTTTGGACACCTCTAATATATATATTGGACACCTCAAATATAGAAAGCTTTTGAATTATTGGTCGAATTATGTTTATATTAACTGACAGAATGGAACACAGTGCAGGAAGTGTTCAAATCGCTCTTCCTGCACTGCCTTCTGTGATTGGTGCGGAAAAACGTGTATCTATGGAGTAAAGGGTTAACACATGCAAGTGGCAGTCGGTATACAATCGAGAAAAAGCTTACTTTTATATTGGCATGGATTTGCATTAACTATCATGCTTAACAATCCTCGATCTTTTAACGTGTAATATATAAGATTACAAAAACGTAATTTCGGTAATTAAAGTATATGGTATAAACAAATGCCAAAACATTATATTGGGATTTTCCATAACCTTCTCTCAACTTTACACAGACAAATAAAACCAGACACACATTAGCCTCGGCGATAATGAGTTCACTGAGTGATGGCAGTAACTTATTATTTCCCCTGTCTTATAAAACAGATTACGGCCGATACGAGTGTTATCTCTGACAGGCAACCAGTATCTGTATTGTGTTAAGATACACACATAAATACCTATTGTACATATGCAGGATATTTACATGTTCCAGCCTGTGATGTTTATCTCCAAACCTTAAATCTGGTGAATTTGATTTCTTTGTTTTAAATTGTGTATCTTACAACTGATACATGTACATATCTCATGATTCGATGGAGAACCCACGTGGTCTAATGCTATTGAGTAATGTAAAGCCTCTGAGTAAAAGTGCCCTCTTCAGATAACATTTATTTTGGCAGATAACTTTCTTGAATTAAAAATACTTCATGGAAATTTACATAACAATGACCAACAACGTCGTCTCTGCATAGAGATGAACGATTGATGCTATCACATTCTCATGTAAAACTCGTTCCATTGGCAAACAGTGTAATTTACACCTCTCCATACCATAATCATTTCAACTGAGCATCAAACGCAGTTTCACTTTTGCAAAAGTACGAGTTTTGCGTGGCACCTTAATATCACCGATGGTTTATTTCTATCCAGATATGGCGTTCGTCAAGTTTCACGAAATGTTAAGAAAGTTATTTGCTAAAACTATTACCCTTTTAACATAATTACATAGCATTAGATCACGCGGTTTGCAACCGTGCTCGTAGTGTCCTGTTTGAAATTCTAACGCAATTGCGTGCATGTGATGATAGTAAATACATACTTTAAATACCTGATTAGACATCAGACATAAACCGCTAGCGGCATATTCAAGCGGAATCAATATTACAGTTGTCAGTTTTAATGCCTTTTCTTCAAATGAATGCAGCGATTTTACGTTTCCTCGTTTGCTTGCAACGTTTGACAATGACGAGGACGACATTATATATTCCCTAAGAGATTGCGTAAATGCCAGTGCGTCATTTCTTTGTTCAGGGCGTTGAGCTATTTAAATAATCATTCACATATTATGATGAGAAACAATGTGTATGTGCAATGTTAATAAATGTTTGCCAATGCATTGCTTAGGAAAATACATATCCTTCAATTAAATCATTAATCAGGTTAAACTAAATTATTGTTTAAAAGTGATTCAATGTGATGTCGTTTAATTACCACTTACCTTTCGTCGTTGAGGCCGTGAGTTGAGCACCATTCGATCAATAAGTCAGGGGTGAGAGGGTATGTGAGTATTGGCGAAAAGACGATGGTTCTACTCACATACATTCTACGGTCTTCCGCCATTAATAAAACAGGATATGCTATATATAATATGCTCTGTGTTAAACATGGCGTTAAACCAAACTTAACAAAACGCCCCACGAATGCTTTTCGTCAGAATGTTCGAGTAAATTAAGTTTAATAAAAATCAGAAATGTCTGACATAAGCTTGCAGTTGATGTAATATCGATTAAACGCAATGTATAACTACAATAAGTGTTTGTTTACATTGATACATTCTAAAATTATTATTTTCAGTTTATGTTGAAAGGAAAGTATTGATAACATATTATCGGAGTCGAAACTTTATTAATGACAACTGTAAGCCAGTAGTTTACCAGCAAATCAATCAACATAATATGCTATATAAAGGAATGCCTTCAATATGATCAAATCTTAAATGTACGTAAACTATACATCTGCAACGGTTCACATACAAAAATATATTATTGAATTATCATTGATTCAGCTTTTTTGAAAAACCTACGGACAAGATTGAATATGACATTGATTTAATTCATTGGGTAAAATGAGGTCTGGTGGTCTTTTAGACTAATAACATAATATACTTATAACCGAGTTCACAATACTTTTTGAAGAACGTGGGCGTATATGGGAAAATAAACAACTGCAGTGAATAAGTTGGTGGGTTTTTAAAATGTATTTGAAAGATGTACGTTGCTGTGTGTGCTCATAGAGGTATATCAGCTAATATATGTTCCGAAACATAAGCTAGGGGCCCACTCCTATAAAAATTGTACTGAACTAAAGTCCAAACTGTTCTGTAGACAAAATAGAAAAAAAGTAACTGAGAACGTTGTTTTTAACATTGCTCAGTTAACTTCGCTTTAGAGATTTCTTTACATTTTTTTAACAAATAATGAATTTTGTAAAATAAATAATAACAATTTAGTAAAATAATAAAATTGGTAAAAGATGCTTTTTTGAAAAATAGTTTTCTTGTGTTGGGGTAGTAGATGTACTATATAGTCAATATATAATATTAAAATAACCTTGTGGTATAGGTTCGATTTAGAAAATTTTAAAATAGAATACCCGATTTTTGTATATATTATTTTTGCGATTTTTTAAAGTCGGAGAATTTAAAATAGGATATTGTGATAATAGTTATTTTTTACAATTTAGTTTGATGTTGAAAAAACATTGAGTATAACAATAAAAAAAAATACAATTTTTAAAGACAATTACTATATTTTGAGAGAATATAACCACATTTTATCTTGAAATATGCGTTTATTTGTTTATATTGATCAAAATGTATAGTAATGGTTATAATTGTTTTTTAATAAAGTGTCTATACTTTGCTGGTATACGCAATATTGCAATATAACATCTATGGGGAATATATTACATGGTCCTATTTATTGGAGTATATGATTTTGTAACGTTATGCAAAGTTAGTTTATAATAATGATACCCATTGTGTACGGTGTTATAAATTGAAATATGTGTGTGATGCATGGATTGGTTACCAGCAATTGTTATTGAGAGTTTATGATAAAAATATTTAAAATTAGAATTGCTAGAACTGAATTCATTGCACTTTCAACGAAAATACTTACCTTATATTTACCCAATTAAATCACACTTAGATGGCACGGTGGATATCAAAGCAATTACCTTTAATGACGAGCGTGTTCGCCTCAGAGATTTAATCAATTTTATGTTCACCCTCCTTAGGTACTAATAAAGTACACTACCGATTGAAGTTATAAGAAGAGTAGAAAAAATATCGATTAAGTCAGTCAGGTGAATTTTAATGTCAATGCATTGTCAGGTTTAATTGTGATTTGGTATGCACATACATCTACATACATGATTACTAGTATATACTTTTATATACTCGATTTCAATAAGTACTCATTTATTACTATGTAGTGTTTAACAGTTATCATAATGAGACAAATATGTATGCATGTAGGTTTAACGTTGTTACCGTATTTGCATAGAACCGATGTTTCTTGTGTAAATGTGCAAACTGATTATTGCTTAAGAACAACAAATGTGGTTAGTCATATTATTCAACTGGACTTGTTCATTATTTTTTGTCTTTTTAAAAAAGAAAACAATATCGCATATTAATTTCGATTGATGTAAACAATAACTGTTTTAAATGATTAAAGTAGAATTGAGCTTATTGATGATAAAATGAAACCCAATTCGTGAATAATTTGTTTATTAAAATGTTAATGATAATGTAATGTGTCCGTCATTATAAACATACCATGAGCAAGTATTACCATATCAACTAAACTGGAAGGACAAGGTACATTTATATTTACGTTGACGTCTTAACCATTTTCAATGTTCATAATTTGTTTTCTATTACAATTATTGTTAATGCCATGGGATATAACAAAGGTCTGAATAATTGTACAAAATGACACATAAAGTCGATTCATATGCTGACAGTTCGG
Source organism: Panopea generosa (assembly GCA_029582155.1). Classification (NCBI taxonomy): domain Eukaryota; kingdom Metazoa; phylum Mollusca; class Bivalvia; order Adapedonta; family Hiatellidae; genus Panopea; species Panopea generosa. The sequence goes on along the minus strand of CM055906.1, from coordinate 26,878,666 downwards.
TAAATTTTAAAAAGTGTTGATGTGAAACATTGGTGAAGACATTCCAATAAGACACAACACAATTTAAGAATTCATTTTTAAAACAACTGTGTGCATTTGTATTTTTAGTATAATATAATTTGGTAACCTATTACGTGAACAATAAACAATTCGATCCCATGTGTGTTTAAAAGGGGGTATATTAGTATTTAATTCTCAATATTGTGGCACAAATATACATTACAAATACAAAGATACACATAAAACTTACATATTTAATAAGGCAATGTATATAATTATATATTGTAGCTTTATCATATGCATCGGATTTCAGTAGTTAAATCATTTGATATGTTTACCTTTCCATTTTAAATGAACTGCCTTCGGTATTCCGATCAACAGCTGTAAACCACGGCAGTGTAAAGATGAAAAGTTTACCACTGATCAGGTGCATGCTTGGATATTTTTGGAATGCTAGACTATGCTCAGAATGTTTACGGGGACCAAGGTAAATATTGACAGTACTTTGTCGGGTACCCGCTATAAAGTAATGTCCATATTTTATTGAGTGTTAATTTATTAAGTCTTGATTGACTGTGGCATTGAATTGGTATGCACACACTTTTTTGTATGTTTAACATATAGATAACTTCTCCGTTTGCAGCTTTTATGTGTAATGTGCCAATATTATACCTTGAGACGATTAATATCGTGGCATTAAATTATAATATTGCGATATACCTTGTTTGGTTAACTAAATATTTTTTATATTGTTTTTCTTCCGGTTATAAGTTCAAAAACTCATCTTTGATGTTGGGTGACAGTTCTTAGTTGGGACGCTTAATCCATTGAACGATTATTTTCATTTTACGGATGTATTATATAATGTGTGTATTGAATTTATAACCCATACATAGAAAAGAAAATGTTACTAACTCACGGGTCAAATTATTCATTTAGTATGATTAAGGAAATTCGCTTTTAACACATATTAGTAAATTCGCGTCGGTTTCTACTTGAGACAGTATTTCACTGAGTCATTTACACCCTTGTGATTTCAGTATTAGGTTATTACAACACTAAATATTTCGGTATGACCCTGCCGGGTATCGAACTCACAATATTCCACATTTGAGGTCAGCGCTCTACAACTAGACAACCGTTGCGGATAATAATAATTAGGAAAGTGAACTGTTTACGTATAGTTGTATTTATATTTGAAAACCTGCATGTATATGTTCGTGTAATATCTACGTTTCAATATTCGACGTTATTTTGTGGGGATTTCTTTGTAAAAGCATAATATTATATTATCTTTTATTATCTAAAGTAAGGAATGCATTTCAATGTCTATTAAAGAAATGCACTTCTGTAGCAATATGATAAATTAAATCCAACATGATATAAAGTACCATGGAAGTAATGAGTGTAAATGAAGACCTAGAGTATATCTCTGTCTATTGAATGTATATCTTGTTGCACAGATCATGCCGTTATATATAGCCAATCATTGAGTTGAAGTATCTCTCTTAACGCAATAATTTAATAGGAAGCACAAAGCGTAAATAAAGTTCGTTGCCATGATAGCAATTATTTATATAACTGAGCATAAAAAATATTGACGTTTGTGTACTTGTTTTTGTTGTTGTTGTTTTTGCAAATCATCGAGTTTGTATAGACCACTACTGGTTGATATTGGTAGAATGTTGTTTTATTTATTTATTTATACGTATTACATATAAAGTAACTGCTGTAGCTGTTCTTCAATTTTTTTTTGTGTTTTTTTTTTTCAGTATTAGAATTTGTTTATTACACAGTTTACACTCTTTGCAAATTATACGCCTTTATTTATCATATCTTCAACGATTGACTTTTTTCTTGGATATTAACGTTCACAGATATAGCATTTAATAGTAATATTATTGTTTTGTACTTAATTGATTTATTTCATATTATTTACATATACATGTAGATATTATATTTTTACAGCACAGAACAAATATACAATATTATTTTAAATGCATACAATACACCATGACGATCATAATTTTACTTTAGATGGTAGTAAAAAGCCTGAAAACGAATTATTTTAACAAATACAGAATTGAAGCATTGTCCATGTTTCCATTTCAAGCATTAAACATTTTTCTTTTTTCTTTTTTTTTGTTGATGTTTTAATGTGTGAGTGCTGACGTCTTCTGTGTAATGAAACATTGTTTTTATTTTTTTTTTAAAAAATAAAGAGACAAAATAATATGAAAGGAAGAAAAAAAATTCTTAGAGAAGAGAGCTACAGATATACAAGATAATTATATTTTATATATATCCTATAGTAATATTACATCCAGATGGTAGGTTTTATTCAATATGGTTATGATATCAACATCAAAGCCCTAAATTACGGATAAGTTAGCTTATATTCAAATAATTATTTTCGGAAATGTCACTTATCCGTGATTAGGGTACAGTTTATCGTAAGTTGATCACATCTATCAGCAAACACATCTAGTTTTGTAAACAATACGTTATGCATTTATAGATTCAGAGAGAACAAGACAGAGAGAGGTAGACAGAGATAGACAGAGAGAGATAGAGAGAGAGAGAGAGAGAGAGAGAGAGAGAGAGAGAAAGAAAGAAAGAAAGAAAGAAAGAAAGAAAGAGACAGAGACACAGACACAGACACTGACACAGAGAAAGAGAGAGAGAACAATATATGTTTGGAATTATAAAATAGCCAACATTTTAACACAACTTTACTTAGGGTGGACCTAAGAGGACAACAAATGATACTACTGTCTCTGTTATCATCGGCGATACATGTTTCGCACGGCTATCTCAAAACTACAGAACCGAACCAGTTATATGTATGATACTAACGATCAGTAATTCAATAACAAATAATGTTATATTTTAATTGTAAATTGATAGGTGTATTCTAAACCGGGACGGTGGTCTGGTGGTAGAGCGTCTGCCTCGAATATGGAAGAACATAGGCTTTAACTCCGGTCTAGTCATAACAAAGACTTGGAACATGGTACTAGAAGCGACCTCGCATGCACTCAGCATGGAATATCATACCACATAATACTTCTTTGAACGAGATGTGACTGACAACAATGATAAAATCAACGCTAAACACCATAGAACAGCAACAACATGATTAACAATCGTTCTTCAGATCTTGTACTTAATCAAAGTGAATACAACTTACAATAAATGTACATTCTTCAGATATCTAACTCATGCATGACGTCTTTCGTACTTTATCTACGAGGTTAATTAAAGATAAGCCGACACAAGTAAGGAATGAGCAATGAATAATTGAAGGAAAAGGCGGCTCGCAAACAAACGAACAAATGAATCAATATTTGAAAATAAGAATTAGTTAGTGATTGATAGATTGATTGATTACTTTATTGAATAAGTTAATGAGAGTTACATGCAGTATACTTCAATTATTCAAAGTATTTTGGGATGTTCAACAGCTAGTTCAGCGTTTTGTTTATATACTAGAGGCCAAATAAAAGGTTGTCTTATGTTATAAATATGATACATTAGTTATTTATTTTGTTTGATAATATTTTATACATTATTATCGTTATAAGGCAAAAAACTTTTTAAAATTCTGTAACACAAACTAACAATATTAAATCATGACAGTATATAGCTACTACCAATCAGAATCACACTTAAGATCATGCACAGTAGAGCATGATGTAAACGAATTCTGCTAGTTTTAGTAATTTTCGATGCTCATCGTAACGGTTGTTTTTTTTGTATAAAGGAATTATTAAGTGTATTGGGTATGTACATTTTATATATACGTATTTTTGATTGTAGAATGACACCCATACAAATCGTCTTTAAAGATATCAATTCAACATTTGGCGCCGAGGTATACTATTTTTACCAATTCAAATTACTTTAAGTTAAGAATTATAATGTAAAGAAGCGTAAATATTACGATTACCAAACTGAAAACAAAGTACCCAGTATCAATGCAACATGTACTATTTCTTCGGTTGTTTTCTCTGAGTCTAATTATATATGCACTCATATTGGTTATTACTATCATAATACATGTATTAAAAACCCGGTACAACGGTTTTTATATTTCGAAGCATTTTTTAAAATTATGTACAAAGGCAAAAGTTAATTACCTTTTTATACATTACTTATTGTATAAAAACCTGCTTTAATTTCACATCCTTGGGGCATTATATGACGCACGCCATATTGAAACTAACTTAAGGAAATTGAGTGGAAAACAATAAACATTTAACATTAGGAAAACAACGGAATAGCTTTATCGCATTCAATAAATTATTTACAATCAGAAAAAGGTTTTACCAATAAGTTTGATTTTTATGTATCTTTATGAATGTTATCAATAGCGGATCCAATTTATTTTAATCAATTATTCATTACTTCGTATTAGACATGAATGCCTTTACTAAAAATCATTTTTGCTTATAAATTTAATGTTTGAATTTAGGAAATATGTAAAATTTTGTCGAACTACTTTACTTCGATTGTGAAACAAGTTCTAAAAACTTATAACAATCAAGCTGGATACTGGACAACTTACAGTAATTTATGCATTACGAACAACTGATAATGTCGCAGAAACAGAGTAACTCAAATATCAGTTCAAACAAACGTTTATATATAAAGAGCGTTATCATTGATGTTTTTTTACTTAGAACGAATATTACTCCAAGCAAAACATAGTTCAAAACAGCGTTAATACATCATACTCGTCATTATTGTTTCATTCTACATTGCTACTTTGTTTCATGCAAATGTTACGAGCACAGACTGCACTAGGCTTCAATAATTGTTAATGCATTATAAATATTAATGATACCTTCAAAGATTTATCTTTGTACTAATGCATTTATTCTGCAATTAATCTGTTGGAAGCGGTTAGTAATTAAAGTATGTCGTTAATATAGGGTTTGACCAAACATCGTCCTATCCCAGCAATGAATGTCGTGTAACGTCGGTTTGTTCACTCTTTTTTTAAAAAAAAAATATTGTAATAAAATTAGAATTCTAATAATAATGCCTTTTTGTTTAAGAAGCATAATACAAAAGTTTTTCAATTACAATACATCAAACAATTGATATTGCATTAGTGTTAAACTTAATTAAAACGGCAAAAACACTAAAATGGTTATTCGGTGCAATCATAAACAGCCCACTAACCACATGTTACTCATATGGTTATATTGTAAATTAAACTTGGAAAATTAATTAATTATTTTTTTACTTAATGTTTTAAATACCAAGACAACATTCTCACAAGCATGTCAACTCAATTAATCGATATGTATATATTGCCTTATTTGAACAAACGACTATGTATCGATTGTGTAAATATGTGTGACGTATAGCTGTAATGCTTCAGTTTAATAAGATATATGTTCTGTTCTGTTGCAAGTTTGTTTTAAACAAATTGTCAATATTAAGAAGGTTAATCAATTTCAACATGCTTGGAGTTGAACATTATTTAGGTATATATCATCCTCTCAGTTCATTATAAAATGAGCAAACAAGTATGAAATAGTAATCGTCTTTGATATCGTTTTGTTTCTATAGCTAGTATCTATAATGATAACTGACATCAAAATACTGAAAATATTGAATAAGAAAAAAATTATGTATTTAACAATCTCCGATAGTTTCTTATATATAGTGGAAATCTACATCGGAAAGAGCTTGTAGATAATTTTACATTAAAGACCCATTTGCAAAACTTTCTATGAAATGTTCAAAGTTTTGTTTTTTTGCAAACCCCCATACTTCACAACTGTAATTTAAAAATTAAACCATATGAATCAAACAGATTAAACAGTATATGGTATGGAACCATGACGTGTTGCATGAACAATAGAAATCAATTTTGACATAACCATTCCTAAAAAGTTAAAAGTTTCTATCTCCTTTCCATCATATAACCATTTATCATCAGCACTTAATAACTCACCTTTACGAAACACTATTATTTTGTTTTGTTTACAATAACCGTTGAGTTCTATTTTTTATAAAAGGTATATACATTATTTAAAGTTCATGGAGTGCTTATCCGAAATAATTACCGCATCATTCATAAACAATAACAAAACTATTGATAACTGTGCAACTTTAATTTTATTTTAATATTCCGTTAGAAATACATTTTAAATATCATTCAGATAAAGAGAAAATAAAATCTGAGAAGAGATTTCCCCTGGCAATAATCAAATGTTACACTCGAATACTTCTGATAGACTGTTCAGGTGTTTTACACATAATTTGACCACGTTGTGCGTAGAACAAATTGGTGCGAACAGTACACATGATTTGATCAGTTTCTTATTACAAGAAATTACGAGTAAATAAAACATATCCTTTTAAATAACTCACGAAGCAACTGTACACTTTCTTCTTGTTACATAATTGGTTTGTTTCAGTGAGTGAGTTCAATGTAAGTATTACATCCGCGGCAGTATAAATAGGTTTAATACCAAATTGAGAGTCCGTTAGAATGTCATTTTGTGAAGACAATTTTTTAAATGCTTATTTAATATAACGGTAAAAAGCTCTGCAAAGCAGCTTATTAATGTTATTCCTCTGTAATTATTTAGGTCCGACGACTTTCCCCGTTTAACTAATGGAATAAAAATGCCCGTAGATCACGCGACAATGGGCATTTTTCAATATTTAGAATATGGTTATATAGTGTTTCCATAATTATAGTAATGCATTTTGGCATTTATATTTTCCTTTAAATCTTTATGTAGAATATCATCAAATGAACAAGCTTTATTAGTACCTAGAAATTTAGAAGCTGCAGTTATTTCTGAAAAAGAAATTGTAATATCTAGTTCACTAAAAGTACTATAAGCATCAATATCGGCTTGAAAATTATTTGCAAACTATCGACATTCTTCGGTTTCTTCCAACTCTGAATTTGGTGCTGATCTTTTAAAATGTGAGTAAAATCATTTTTTGAAGTGTTTTCGCCCTTAGGTTGTAAAATTTTGTTTTAAATATTTTCCAAAATTCTAACGCGCATTTTCTTCGCATATCAATCATCTCTTTACTCAAATTTCTTTGCCTTACGACAGCAAAGTTCTGATTTATGAAAAAAAGGAGAAAATATCTAATATATTAGTGTCAGTCTTATTTAAATGAAATTCGCAAACTGCTTTTTATAAACATAATAAATATAACTTTTACTTTCTTTGTTATACCATGTTTGTTTTCATCCAAGCACATAAGATAATGGGTTTTAAATTTTTAAGTTTGTTCAAAATACCCGTTTTCTCTTAAAGCAAAATATTTTGTAAAACTATTAACCAAAACATTAGCGTTACTGTCAACGAAAATCTCCATTGATAAGTTTGAATTCCGTCCGTGATATCGTTTAAAAAAGCTAATTTATGTTTTTCATCCCATCTATAGAATGTCCTTATAGTATTTTTTGTAAACTTTACATTTATTTTTGCATTTAAGAAAAATATCTTTGGTATATGATATCGACTGCTATAAATCAAGTACTTCAAAATCGGACAAATGATTAAAATGTTCGTAGGAAGTCAATAGATAATTGACTGTACTCATTCCATTACATGTCATGTCTGTTAGTTTACCTACATCCGTCCGTTAACAATACGCATATTGGTCAAAAAATCAAGTAAACTATCACAAATGATAATGTAATGGAGTGTTTATGATCGTTGTCAATGTGTAGAATATTATAATCAAACAAGTAGGTTGGATTGACGCTATATTGAACTGACGCGAGAACAATTATCGCTCCGTCAACTGACCACGTGGTGTTGTTTGCCCAAGTCAATATAATGTAGTGTTTATCTAAACTGCGTTAACTTTCATTGAACGACGAAGTGTGTTTAAAGCAAAATAGTTGATAAAAGGATCCTTTGACGGGAAAAAAATCAATAAAAATGATTCAATAAAACCGCATTTGCTGTTTTCATCTTCTAATTTCGTACTCTACTTCCAAGAGATCATTAAGCAGATAATTATTGTTCAGTTCATTAGTAGTAATGTTAAATGATACATTAATCACGTTCTTATCTAACATGCTATCTCATCAAACATGTCAAATTAATATACTGAAAGGGAATTTTTAAACTCGGCATACGTCCTCTGGTTAGACTAAAATTAATGTCCTGCTTGAAATCCACGTGTTGCTGTAACAAAGAAGTCAGGTGTTCTTATTTTAATTTCGATTACGTCCGTCATATTGGTCTCATATTGGAGACGTTGGTTCTTCTTTGAAATACTCCGATTTATGAAGCTGTATGCGTATTTTTAATATATCTTTAAGATAGAGATTTCGTTTCAGTCTTACTTCTCTGATTAAATTAGTATTTTTTCTCATGTTTTTGCAAATTTGAAATTTCATGTAATTCTCATTTAATCTATAAATAATAATAAGATAATTGTATATACATGTACTTTCCTTTTAGCATAAGGGTTATAATTTGAACAAACGTGACACAGTTTCATAAATACTTTACACCAAATTTGATGAAAATAGATTAAGCTTTCAGGACATAAAACCGTTTGAAGCAAAAGTTGACAATAGATGGATGACGGAGTATGATCACTAGCGCTTGTTCTCAGGTCATCTACAAAAAACCCTTTTTAGCAAAATGACCAAGGGCAAACAACTCACGAAAGTAGAATACAAGTATACTCAAAATAAAATTTACAATTTACAATTTTAATTTTACATGGATAAATTTACGGATATACAATTATACAATATATACAACTTAAAGCTAATTACTCAACAAAAAACACACAGCTGGTTTGATGGAAATAAGACTTCCTTGATCACAAGTTCTTTCTCCTTACACGTTCCGTATATCTATCTAGCGATCCAAACTGCTTACATCATATAAATGTTAAAATTGTTACAAAAGACACTAATATTGTATTTAAGATACAACTACCGCGTCCGGATTATCGTAGATTTAGCGTCAATCGTCCCTCGTGGCGATGGCTGTATAAACAGGATTATCTTCCTTATAACTCTGTATTGAGTTATCTGGCTTTACGTCGCCTCATACAGATTTTCTTCGACCGTACTCCGACGCTAGGATTGTCAAGTCGTCCATATAACGAGTATGTGGGTTGCTGTCCCTATGACGGTACTACCACCTGCGGACTTCCTGTCACGTCTATACGTCGTTAACGTAGCGGACACAGTCTCGCGTACGTCTAAAAACGGCTACAATATATATATAAACTTAGATTCACTAGTTCCTCAATACGTAATGACATGGCGTCTTTTACTTACCATCTATCTATTTCATGGTATTTATACCAATATATATGATAACAGTGAATTCAATTCTTACCATCTAACAGTTTCATGGTAGATGTATCAACATATTATATTAGTGCATTCAATTATTACCATCTAACACTTTCATGGCACATTTATCAATATATGATAACAATTCATTCAAGTCTTACTATCTGCAGTTTCATGGTAGTTTAAACATCGCATATATGAATTTCTGTCAATCTCAAAGTAGCAATTATATCTCATCATAATTTCTTATTTATAATAAATACAATTACAGACAAATTCTGTATCTATTCACTTTGAGAATATCAGAATAAGCATCCACAAAATGTAATTACACATATCAATCAATTCAAACATGATAAATTTCAATACTTCATCGTAAACACGATATCAACAGCTCAAAATATGTTCCTAGATTCCTCGGCCTTTATTCTAACAAAACGACTCTCAATACCGCGGATGTGAAATTGAATTACATACATTCTCGTCGGAATCGATATGAACAATTTATACAACTTTACTTAGATCTGATCACGTCAAAATATATCAGTCAGACATTTAAATAACTCGATCATATACAACATAATATGAAATTCATATACCCGTCTGTTATGTAATGGAACAGTAACATTTTCAATCCTTCTCGTCACTGTGCTGTGCATCGAGTAATTGCAAAAAATGATATTTCAGTACTTAACATGAATACTATACGTTGTGTATCTTAATCGTGGCCCTGAAAATATAAACTAAGATTCAGATATCGATATATGTACCTTGTCGAGTAAACTTTAATTCTCATGAATTAAGTTTATTTTCTACTGATTTAAATATGCATTATATAGTTTTATTATTTCTGGTAGTTTTTCCCTAAAACAATTAAAGCACGTTTAGTACAGAGAATTTAAATGTTGCCAACCTAATGATTCATTGATATCAGGATCCGAGCTCGAGGTTATAAAACTTTTTTCCATGCTCAACTCAAGAAATTAAGCTTAACTCAAAAATGAATCGATGCATTAAAAAATGTGCATATCGGTAATTGTCTACCTCAAATCTGCATAAATACTCTAACATTCGAGACCGAGTGTTTGCGTTTTAAATTGCTTATTTGTATGAATCCTAGAAATTGTGTTTGAGTACGAATTTGATTTGAGAATGAAAAAAGTTTTATAACCTCAGGGCCTTGTTAAACTGTACAATATATAACACTTTCTTTCTATTTCATCCATACCAATATTAATTTAATTCAAATTCATACTCAAAACATTTGGAATATAGGCTCTTTCTTACCATAGAACAAATGAAGTTAATATAAAGTATAGTTAGGGTATGTGAAAATATATCTAGATAAGTGTCCGGTTTCTGTGTTTTTTTATAAATACGTATTACAATGCATGCATTCATAAGTAGTCCCTAGATGTACTTGAATGCTTTCAAGCGAGGTAATGTGATATATAATTCATTTATGTTGGAACAATCGCTGACATAAACACCAGTTTGGTTCCTCCTTAGCCATTAAAGATAAGACAATCACACACCATTATCTGGAATATTGTTTCAGTTGCCAGACAACTTAGTTTTACTCACCGTCAGTGTTTCTTTTCTGAGAGTAAACACGTGTTATGACATAAAACATATGATATAATCCCGAATTTGTTTACTTGATTGCTTTTCAAATTGTAATGCATGCACTACGTGAATACTCAATTTGGACAAGGTCACGATAAAAACATATTTCAAAACATTGCCAGTACAATAGTTAGAATTAGTTCTAAATGTGTTCATAGTCATTCCAAAATGTATTTTCTTATCAAATCTCTCAGTTGAATGTATGCATTATCTACCCTTTAAGATAACCGTAGACGCTCTCTTGAAATGTTGTCCTCAGCAGCAACTTCCATACCAATATGTTGTTAAGCCTCTGTTACAATCTTAAAACTATATTTCAACCTTAAGCAATTGATCATTTAAATATTGATATATCATTATTCACCTCTTCCAGAATACACATGTTTTATAACGCGAGGTCATTAATAATATTGGGTGTTCATGTCAGGTCGGGTGTTCGGTCGAATGCTTAACCCAACTGCCTGTTAAAACAAAAATAATTCCTGGTTGTACCAAGCAAACGGATCCGAAAGCGATTCATATAATCTGTGTACTTAAATATATTCTGAAGAAATAGACTCTCTATAGAAACATTATCTGATATGCTTGACAATCACATTATCTTATGGTTTGTCCTATTTATTTTTTAAAGATGCTGTAGAGACACCCTAAGATTGTTTTTAAAACAAGAAGTGCTCATATGCTCATCAATGCAGGCATCTGTTAAAATCCTATAAAGTCACATTTTTAACACACGTGATGCCTCAGTATATGCCTCTTCTCATCAGCAGCAAGAAAGCACAGCCACTATAAACCATTTGGAAAATATTTCAAACCAAATTGCATAGGACTATTTTTAAGCACAAGAATCATGTTACCATGGCTAAAAGTCACACAGCTCGGTAGTGAGAAGTAATAAAAAGCTGTAACAGCTGATAATATTAATGTTTTATACGCAGGAAGCAATGGTTATCTGTCAATCTCAAATACATTTCAACCAGATTAGAAAGTGTCATATATTCTCACTAACCCCACATTTTCAATAAGATATATGTTTGAACATGCCAAAACAATATATTGAAAAGGGCTGCGCTCCTGGGTTAGGCGTAATTAGATGTGCCGTTTAATGTGGCAACATTTTGTATGACATATTAAATAAATCACGTGATATAATTTTGATTTTCATTTTTCCGTTACAACTTTCACATGTAGAAAAAAAACTTAGAAAGAACCAGAATGGCAATGTGAAGGTCGTCAAACAGTATTTAAGTGATGTCTATCTTTAGAATTTGAATTTCGTTACAATTAAACCGCTCGAATTCGCACATCGATTTTTTTTCACGTTTTTGGTGGATTTGACATGCTAAAATATTCGGTTGATATTTATCAGTGATAATTAGATGCTCTTTTACATTTTGTTTTAATATTTTGTTTGTCAAGACACTTATAGCGTTTCTGTTTATATTTATTCTATTGAATATTTCATCATATGTGCTAGTACAATATTAAATATTTCGCCAGTAAATAATCGCTAAAGGCGTCTAAAATATTAGTGCTAGTTAAAGTACAATCCCTGCTTCTAGTTTAAGTACGTTCGTGTTTGATATAACTTTGTTCTAACATTATATTGCATACAAATACACATTAAAGTTCCTGCACTGACAGCTTCGTTATTAAAATGACATCAAAACGACATTCCTTGCATTATTTATTTACAACTCAATCTTTGTTGCACGCCTCCTCAACTTTAACCAAACATCCTTTAACATTTATCTACGCATTTCTTAGAATTTCAAACCATGATTCAGTAATGAAAAAGAGGCAATATAGTAATACAATTTAAATTTGTAATTAAGTTAGGAGATAGAACGCGTATGGCATATTGTTTAATACAACAAGTAAATCAATGAGCATATTTAAAATGTATTGTACCGCTATTAAGAAGAGTTATCGATGCATTTATCACCTTTAAATAACTATATATATTTATATTTTAAATAGTGTTGCAAAAAAAAGAAGTAACCCAACAAACAAATATCACCAAATTAACACGTACTAGTATGATACGAGTACTAGAGGAATGTTACTGGCACATACCAATTAGAATTTGACTATTGTTAATACTTTTTCGACTATTCTATGACATACCGCCACTTCTTAAACTCTATAAAAAAGTGTATAAGGGTTATTGATTTATTTGCAACAGCGAATGGTGAACATGAATAAAATTAAGGATGTACAGACAAGCAGTGGTTTGAATGGTGTTCGAAACTATATGAGTGTTAGTTTTTTAAAAAGCGTAATGCGTAATGCATCTGGCATGTTATCATTTGATTTAAGTCTATGGAAAGTGCTGAATATTTATTTACCTTTGATAAGATTAACACTGTTGATTCGGGTTCACTTTGTATGTAAAAGAAATGGAAATAATTTTAAAACACAAAAAAACAAACGTTGTACCAGTAACTGATGTGTAAACGTGTTTGGTCAATTAAGTTATTCATTCAAAATGTCTTGTTTGATGTATAAGCAACGTCATTCAACGTTCATTTGTATACATTGATCCCCTTTAATGTTATCTGGATCTAAATTTAGTATACACAAAAGTTATACAAATTTTATTAATGTCATGCAATTATTTGTAGAGCTTGAAAATTGCCAAAGTTTCCTGTCTTCATTTCCTAAGTTTTCTTTTTGAATACAAAACGTTATATTACGGTAATTTAATTACCTTTAAACTAATGCCGAAATAAGTTGGTTGTTGATTGACTCTAAATTTACTTAATATAAATACCCCTATTGATCTATTTTGAGACAAAGTTGTTTTAAAAGCTTTAAACGATGTTCGTCCTTAATTGTACTATATTCTTTAAACTGTCAATTAATGCCGAAACAGTCTACCCAAGTGTCCACTTCAATTGACTTGTTTGCAGTTATTACCTTCATTGTTTCACCTATGACCTCGAGGAAGGCAGTTTTCACACTTATGTAGATAATACACGCACCGCTAATTGGGTAAACAATGACGCATATCTGTTTCGGCAATATGTAATTTCGCCTTGAGCTATCAACAAACATAATATTATATTATATTATATTATATTATATTATATTATATTATATTATATTATATTATATTATATTATATTATATTATATTATATTATATTACATTATATACTATTATATAACCATTATATGCCTTTAAATTACATTACATTACACTACATCACATCACATCATTTTATGTTATATTATTATATACAAAATATTAAAAAATATTTGGATATTCTATAATCCAGTCTTAATTTACAAAAATAAATACGCACCTGATACACATTAGCCGTAACGATTATGGGTACACCAAGTGGTAACAGTAGCTTATTATTTTCTCCTGTCTAATAAAACAGACGGTGTGCGATACGTATCTAATATTTGACAGGCATAGAAAACTATATTGTAGTATGATCTACAAACATTTAGCATAGCTCCAAATGTATTCTTATACTTTTTCTAAATTTAATTAATTTATTTTTCATTTTTTTAAAGCTATGTGTTGCTAGTTTATACATTATTAAATGTCTTTGGTATTTTTGTTCATTTACTACGCAATTTTTCTTGATAAAATAGTTATCAGGAGAAGCATTTCATGAATTTAAAATATTATCAGGTTCATATTTGGCCGAGTTGATTACTGTCTCACAATCACTTATTTCTCAGCGCCTTAGTCATGGGTTCTACCATTGCTATTCAGTCCTAAACGCTTAATGGAATGTGTTTAAATCTGGTACATGCCATGCCAGTCGTTTTTTTTTTTTTTGGCTTATTCGGGTATCTGAGGTACCAGTCAATTAAATTACCCGGGAACCAGTCCATTATTCCTAGTAAACAGGCATATTTACACAACAGACTGAAAGGACATACAGACAAAGACACAGTCCAACTAAGCTTCAGCTAAGACAAAGGCGCCAGCTATTGTGGATTACTTAGTAAGTCGACGTGTAGTCTATGTGGAAATCACCATTTTAGCGACGAGGATTGTTTGGAAAGTAGGGTATTTTTCAAACTGAAAGTTGGAACATCTCTGCTGGAAAAATCCCGCCATTTGGAATCGAACCAAGACCAGGGTTCGATTTCAGAATTTTGAACGTGTAACACCTCCGCTAAACAACATCTTCGGTTAAATGTAATAAATAATGCTCTTAACTAGATTGTTGGACAAGGTTGGTTTATTTAAAAGCTAAAGAATAGTCTTAAGCTGAAATTCTGTAACCGGAAATTGTGTTGAAAGTTTCAAAGCGGAAACGCGGTCGAACTGAAAAAAAAAAAAATAAATAAACCGGAATTTTTGAAAGTTATTTTCATAGTTCCGACAATTCTGCAATAATCTCAATAGGGATAGCAGATAATAAACTATTTGGTTATACATGTGCTAAAATAAACAGTCTTGCATTGTTGTTTATTTTGTTTTTTCAGTTAGAGTCGACTGTATTTTTATAAACATCAGAGCTAACGTTTATTTATCAGAATTTAGAGCTAGATGGGCCTAAATTCATAATTCTTCAGACATAAGAGCCATTGTCAATGGTTTCCGCGTCTGTTTACAATTTGACCAGTGTTTAGTGCCAGGTTGCCTACTCTGTGTCTTTTCATCTCTGTTGTGAATTATTCTCCATGGTTTAGAAATATTTGTTTGTAACTGACAAACAAATGTCATTGGTTTTCCGCATTTTGTTAACAATCTGACCAGAGTTTAATGCCAAGTAGCCTACACTGTTTCAATTCATATATGTTGTGACTATGGTAAGACACACCTATGAAGAAGAGACACGAAAGAGGCATCATAAAGCTTGGCATGTTAGTGAAGAGGATGGAGATGACGTAGAGAATTACTATCTAGGTATAAGAGAAGGCTCATCGCAGGCAGAGGTGAGCAAACTACTTTAAAACAAAATAGGAGATTCTTCCTTAGGAGAGAAGAATCCTATGAAAGAGAAGATGGAGTAACAACAAAATACAAGAAAGAGCTTATCCCCAGGAGAGCTGAGAAAACTTGTATTATCCCATAACCAAACAAGAGACTTTTCTCAAGGAGAGGAGAATCATATTACACGCCATCAATATGGACTGGTAGTGATGATGAAAACCATATAGAAAGAAATATGTTCAGAACGTCAAACATCCCAAACACTATCGAATTTGATGGCAAATCTAACTGGAGGATATTTAAAAACAAATTTCTGAAATTTGCTGCAGCTTTCTCAAGGACTGAAAAGCAGTGCATATTTGCTCTTTCTTTGACACTGGCAGGGACCGCAGAAGATTTTTACTCTGTTGTTTATGAACCGGATGAAGCAATGCCATTTCATGAAAAGATGATAATGCTGGAAAAGAGTTTTGGTGATAAATAGTTACCAGAAACAGTCTTTTATAAGTTCCAGCAAAGGGTACAAAGCCACGAAGAGAGCTTCGAAAAATGGGCGGATAGGATGTGCAAATTGGCAAACGTGGCATTCAGGGATTTGCCAAAAACAGATATTGCTCATCAAGCTGTCCTTCAATTTTGACAGGGTTGTGAAAACAAGGACGCTTGACAATATGTTTATATGCTCAAGCAAGCTCAATCGATGCAGCTTTAGATGCAATGTACTGGTATACACATTTACAAGCAGTACATTTAAGAACCCAAGAGCGTACCAGTAGTTCTAGAAAAAAAGCATCTATAAAATCAAAATGGTGAGAAAGATCCCCAAACACTTGCAATGGAGAAGATTCAGACGGGATCAATTATATGATAACGTTAGACATAGCAAACACCGGCGGAAAAAAAATGCAATGACGTGTATATCAGATGAGGCCACAGTACACAAACAGGTCAAAAGATCACCATGTCAGACACAAAAACAACGCAGTGGTCCGCTCAACAAAATGTTTGTTTTAATGTGTCCGGGTCGGTGAAGAAGGGAGACTGTAGTCCGGTCCATGTAATTGAAAAAAGTCTCAAAAAACGGCCACCATGATACTAGCAGCTTCAAAACAAATAATGTTAGTAAAGCAGTGGGACTCATGGAAGACCACCAGAAAGCATTGAAAATGGGAATCGAAAATATTCCCGTCAATGATAAAATAATTATGGAACTCATAAAGGAGAAATCAGAATCTAATCTAGTTGGTAAAAAGATGGTACTCATGGAAGACCACCCGAAAGTATTCAAAAAGGGATTTGAAAATAACTCCGTCAATAACATTATTTTGGGACTCAAGGAAGACCATAATTCTAGTTATTTTAACACAGAATTTGACCCAGTCAGTAAAAAGGTGGTACTGGTGGAAAACCACCCGAAAGCTGAGCAAACATCAACTGACCAAATGCAAATAAATATGACCGTACCGCCAGGACTTTCTAATTCACTCCAAGATCAGTTATTAGAAATGCCAGTCACTAATTTATCTAGTCCTAAACCAGTTGACACCATTAGTCTGCAGAACACTAGTATAACTCGTGGAAATAATTCTATTGTGGTAGGCCGTGGTGAATTGGGGAAAGGTACAAAAATTATGAGTATAGATATCGTAGCAAATACTTGTCAGATACCACAGACCATAGTATTTGAACAAAAATTGGTATCATCAAACCCCACAGTTCAGCTAGAGTGTGAATTGAGTACAGGCTTTCTAGATCATGAATTGGAGTCGGATAAAAGAATAGATGTAATGATCCCAAGGATGGATCATGTCAGACATGTTCTGACATCATTAGGTACCAGCATAGTTGACACACCTCCTGTTATAACAACATTTTTGTAAAAGAAATGGAGACAACTGAGTCTAGCAGGAACAATGAAAATTAAATTTCTTAAGGTATGAAACGGATATCTTCACCCGTAGAACAGTGGTGTAACTGTGAACAAGTGTTCAAATATAACCCCAGGGAGGGTGTAGAAACTGTGTTCAAGGTCTGGGACCCAGGAGGTCATTAATATAGAGATGGGAGGTTGATGAGACGAAACAGAGTAATGAATAACCACGAACCTTTGTATAACATCACTGTGCCAGGTAACAGACTCTGGAAAAGTTCATTTAGCCCCATCCCTCCCAAATTGCCACAACAATTTACATCGTGGATTTGTTGCTTCCTTGTTTATTAGGCTGTCTCTGAAGCTATGGCATCTGGTATTTTCCCTTGGTGGAGATTCCATTTCCCACAGTTGATAAGTAATAATGTACATATAACAGGTGAACACATCCCGGTTGTCTTTATTTTATGAAATACCTTGATAATGGAACCAGGGAGTAACATACAGTGGAACAACGAAGTTATATCTAATGAAACCAAAGTTCCATACAATGAAGCCAGGGAGTTTCATTAGCTTGACTAAATGGAAACCAGCTTTTCCATTTATAACAAGGGAGTTACATGTAATGAAACCAGGGAATTTCATTACCTTGACTAAATGGAAACCAGCTTTTCTATTCAGAACCTTGTTCAGCCCTTTGATAAGGGAGCCAGGGAGTTTCATACAGTAGAACAAGGAAGTTCTATCTAATTAAACCAGAGTTCCATACAAAGAAGCCAATGAAGGGAGTTTCATACAGTGGAATAAGGAAGTTCTATACAATGAAGCCAGTGAGTTTCTTACGCTTGACGAAATGGAAACCAGCTTTTCCATTTAGAACATTGTTAAGTCGGGGTGTTTCATTAGCTTGTCGAAATGGAAACCAACTTTTCCATTTAAAACATTGTTAAGTCGGAGAGGTTCATTAGCTTGACGAAATGGAAACAAGCTTTTTCCATTTAGAACATTGTTAAGTCGGGGAGATTCAAAAGCTTAACGAAATGGAAACCAACTTTTTCATTTAAAACATTGTTAAGTCGGAGAGTTGCATTAGCTTGACGAAATGGAAACCAGCTTTTTCATTAAGAACATTGTTAAGTCAGGGAGTTTCAATAACTTGACGAAATGGAAACCAGCTTTTCCATTTAGATCCTTGATACTGGAACGAGGTAGTTTTAATACAATGGAACAATGGGGTTCTACCTAATGAATCTATCAGGAAGTCACTTTTAATAATAAAACCAGTGAATTTGAAACCATGGAGCCATACACCCTTAAGCAAGACTACATGGGACTCAGATATTCCATTTAGATAAGAAGTCAACACGTTGCGTTGAATATCTAATGTAAAAAGAGGTCGTGAATGGAAAGTTATAAATACTTAAATGAAACCAAGGTGTATCATTCAGCTTCATCTCCGAAATATCTTTGCAAGATATAATTATGATCTTTATACCTTTTGGGACTTCAAAGGAACCCACAGGTTTCATAGGGATTTGTCATTAAGCGTGTTTAACAAGGATGATTGGAGTTTAATTTATAAAACGGGGAAGAGTATGGTGAAATCAGGTACATGCCATGCCAGTCGTTTTGTTCCTTTTGCCTAATTCGGGTATCTGGGATACCAGTCAAGTAATTACCCGGGAACCAGTCCACTATACATAGTAAACAGCTAGAACAGATTTACATACCAGACTAAAAGGACATACAAACCAAGACAAGGTCAAACTATGCTTTAGCTAAAGCCAAGGCGCCAGCTATTGTGGCCTACTTGGTAAGTCAACTTTTAGTCTATGTGGAAATCACCATAGGAAGAAAGTTCTGTGCGAACGGACAGCTGTCCAACTTTTTTAAATGAACATGTTTTTGTTTTCTATATTCAGTCTTAAAAAAGTTCGGTTGCCTGGTATGTGTTAAAAACAGCACTACACCACGTGTGCATACTCTTCGATACTCACACATCGATTTTTTTTCACGTTTTTGGTGGATTTGACATGCTAAAATATTCGGTTGATATTTATCAGTGATAATTAGATGCTTTTTTACATTTTGTTTTAATATTTTGTTTGGCAAGACACTTATAGCGTTTATGTTTATGTTTATATTATTGAATATTTCATCATATGTGCTAGTACAATATTAAATATTTCGCCAGTAAATAATCGCTAAAGGCGTCTAAAATATTAGTGCTAGTTAAAGTACAATCCCTGCTTCTAGTTTAAGTACGTTCGTGTTTGATATAACTTTGTTCTAACATTATATTGCATACAAATACACATTAAAGTTCCTGCACTGACAGCTCCGTTATTAAAATGACATCAAAACGACATTCTTTGCATTATTTATTTACAACTCCATCTTTGTTGTACGCCTCCTCAACTTTAACCAAACATCCTTCAACATTTATCTACGCATTTCTTAGAATTTCAAACCATGATTCAGTAATGAAAAAGAGGCAATATAGTAATACAATTTAAATTTGTAATTAAGTAAGGAGATAGAACGCGTGTGGCATATTGTTTAATACAACAAGTAAATCAATGAGCATATTTAAAATGTATTGTACCGCTATTAAGAAGAGTTATCGATGCATTTATCACCTTTAAATAACTATATATATTTATATTTTAAATAGTGTTGCAAAAAAAAGAAGTAACCCAACAAACAAATATCACCAAATTAACACGTACTATTATGATACGAGTACTAGAGCAATGTTACTGGCACATACCAATTAGAATTAGTCTATTGTTAATACTTTTTCGACTATTCTATGACATACCTCCACTTCTTAAACTCTATAAAAAAGTGTATAAGGGTTATTGATTTATCTGCAACAGCGAATGGTGAACATAAATAAAATTAAGGATGTACAGGCAAGCAGTGGTTTGAATGGTGCTCGAAACTATATGAGTGTTATTTTTTTAAAAAGCGTAATGCGTTATGCATGTTATCATTTGATTTAAGTCTATGGAAAATGCTGACGTTTCAAATGAATATTTATTTACCTTTGATAAGATCAACACTGTTGATTCGGGTTCACTTTGTATGAAAAGAAATGGAAATAATTTTAAAATGAAAAAAAAACACCAAAAAAAAAACGAACGTAGTACCAGTAACTGATCTGTAAACGTGTTTGGTCAATTAAGTTATTCATTCAAATTTACTTGTTTGATATATAAGCAACGTCCTTCAACGTTCAATTTGTATACATTGATCCCCTTTAATGTTCTCTGGATCTTAATTAAATATACAGAAAAGTTATACAAACTTTAAATTGTTTGATTAAATGAGTTAATTTATTAATGTCGTGCAATTATTTGTAGAGCTTGAAAATTACCAAAGTTTCCTGTCTTCATTTCCTAAGTTTTCTTTTTGAATATAAAACGTTATATTACGGTAATTTAATTACCTTTTAACTAATGCCGAAATAAGTTGGTTGTTGATTCTCTAAATTTACTTAAAATAAATCCCCCTATTGATCTATTTTGAGACAAATTTGTTTTAAAAGCTTTAAACGATGTTCGTCCTTAATTGTACTATATTCTTTAAACTATCAATTAATGCCGAAACAGTCTACCCAAGTGTCCACTTCAATTGACTTGTTTGCAGTTATTACCTTCATTGTTTCACCTATGACCTCGAGGAAGGCCATTTTCACATTTATGTAGATAATACACGCACCGATAATTGGGTAAACAATGACGCATATCTGTTTCGGCAATGTGTAATTTCGCCTTGAGCTATCAACAAACATTATATTATATTATATTATATTATATTATATTATATTATATTATATTATATTATATTATATCATATCATATCATATCATATCATATCATATCATATCATATTATATTATATTATATTATATTATATTATATTATATTATATTATATTATATTATATTATATTATATATTATATTATATTACCATTACATGCCTTTACATTACACTACATCACATCACATCATTTTATGTTATATTATTATATACAAAATATTTAGAAATATTTGGATATTCTATAATCCAGTCTTAATTAACAAAAATAAATACGCACCTGATACACATTAGCCGTAACGATAATGGGTACACCAAGTGGTAACAGTAGCTTATTATTTTCTCCTGTCTGATAAAACAGACGGTGTGCGATAAGTATCTAATATTTGACAGGCATAGAAAACTATATTGTAGTATGATCTACAAACATTTAGCATAGCTCCAAATGTATTCTTATACTTTTTCTAAATTTAATTAATTTTTTTTTCATTTTTTTAAAGCTATGTGTTGCTAGTTTATACATTATTAAATGTCTTTGGTATTTTTGTTCATTTACTACGCAATTTTTCTTGATAAAATAGTTATCAGGAGAAGCATTTCATGAATTTAAAATATTATCAGGTTCATATTTGGCCGAGTTGCTTACTGTCTCACAATCACTTATTTCTCAGCGCCTTAGTCATGGGTTCTACCATTGCTATTCAGTCCTAAACGCTTAATGGAATGTGGTTAAATCTGGTACATGCCATGCCAGTCGTTTTTTTTTCTTTTTGGCTTATTTGGGTATCTGAGGTACCAGTCAATTAAATTACCCGGGAACCAGTCCATTATTCCTAGTAAACAGGCATATTTACACAACAGACTGAAAAGACATACAGACAAAGACACAGTCCAACTAAGCTTCAGCTAAGGTCAAGGCGCCAGCTATTGTGGATTACTTAGTAAGTCGACGTTTAGTCTATGTGGAAATCACCATTTTAGCGACGAGGATTGTTTGGAAAGTAGGGTATTTTTCAAACTGAAAGTTGGAACATCTCTGGTGGAAAAATCCCGCCATTTGGAATCGAACCAAGACCAGGGTTCGATTTCAGAATTTTAAACGTGTAACACCTCCGCTAAACAACATCTTCCGGTTAAATGTAATAAATAACGCTCTTAACTAGATTGTTGGACAAGGTTGGTTTATTTAAAAGCTAAAGAATAGTCTAAAGCTGAAATTCTGTAACCGGAAATTGTGTTGAAAGTTTCAAAGCGGAAACGCGGTCGAACTGAAAAAAAATAAAAAAAATAAACCGGAATTTTTGAAAGTTATTTTCATAGTTCCGACAATTCTGCAATAATCTCAATAGGGATAGCAGATAATAAACTATTTGGTTATACATGTGCTAAAATAAACAGTCTTGCATTGTTGTTTATTTTGTTTTTTCAGTTAGAGTCGACTGTATTTTTATAAACATCAGAGCTAACGTTTATTTATCAGAATTTAGAGCTAGGTGGGCCTAAATTCATAATTCATCAGACATAAGAGCCATTGTCAATGGTTTCCGCGTCTGTTTACAATTTGACCAGTGTTTAGTGCCAGGTTGCCTACTCTGTGTCTTTTTATCTCTGTTGTGAATTATTCTCCATGGTTTAGAAATATTTGTTTGTAACTGACAAACAAATGTCATTGGTTTTCCGCATTTTGTTAACAATCTGACCAGAGTTTAATGCCAAGTAACCTACACTGTTTCAATTCATATATGTTGTGACTATGGTAAGACACACCTATGAAGAAGAGACACGAAAGAGGCATCATAAAGCTTGGCATGTTAGTGAAGAGGATGGAGATGACGTAGAGAATTACTATCTAGGTATAAGAGAAGGTTCATCGCAGGCAGAGGTGAGCAAACTACTTTAAAACAAAATAGGAGATTCTTCCTTAGGAGAGAAGAATCCTATGAAAGGGAAGATGGAGTAACAACAAAATACAAGAAAGAGCTTATCCCCAGGAGAGCTGAGAAAACTTGTATTATCCCATAACCAAACAAGAGACTCTTCTCAAGGAGTGGAGAATCATATTACACGCCATCAATATGGACTGGTAGTGATGATGAAAACCATATAGAAAGAAAATGTTCAGAACGTCAAACATCCCAAACACTATCGAATTTGATGGCAAATCTAACTGGAGGATATTTAAAATCAAATTTCTGAAATTTGCTGCAGCTTTCTCAAGGACTGAAAAGAAGTGCATATTTGCTCTTTCTTTGACACTGGCAGGGACCGCAGAAGATTTTTACTCTGTTGTTTATGAACCGGATGAAGCAATGCCATTTCATGAAAAGATGATAATGCTGGAAAAGCGTTTTGGTGATAAATAGTTACCAGAAACAGTCCTTTATAAGTTCCAGCAAAGGGTACAAAGCCACGAAGAGAGCTTCGAAAAATGGGCGGATAGGATGTGCAAATTGGCAAACGTGGCATTCAGGGATTTGCCAAAAACAGATATTGCTCATCAAGCTGTCCTTCAATTTTGCCAGGGTTGTGAAAACAAGGACGCTTGACAATATGTTTATATGCTCAAGCAAGCTCAATCGATGCAGCTTTAGATGCAATGTACTGGTATACACATTTACAAGCAGTACATTTAAGAACCCAAGAGCGTACCAGTAGTTCTAGAAAAAAAGCATCTATAAAATCAAAATGGTGAGAAAGATCCCCAAACACTTGCAATGGAGAAGATTCAGACGGGATCAATTATATGATAACGTTAGACATAGCAAACACCGGCGGAAAAAAAATGCAATGACGTGTACATCAGATGAGGCCACAGTACACAAACAGGTCAAAAGATCACCATGTCAGACACAAAAAAAACGCAGTGGTCCGCTCAACAAAATGTTTGTTTTAATGTGTCCGGGTCGGTGAAGAAGGGAGATTGTAGTCCGGTCCATGTAATTGAAAAAAGTCTCAAAAACGGCCACCATGATACTAGCAGCTTCAAAATAAATAATGTTAGTAAAGCAGTGGGACTCATGGAAGACCACCAGAAAGCATTTAAAATGGGAATCGAAAATATTCCCGTCAATGATAAAATAATTATGGAACTCATAAAAGAGAAATCAGAATCTAATCTAGTTGGTAAAAAGATGGTACTCATGGAAGACCACCCGAAAGTATTCAAAAAGGGATTTGAAAATAACTCCGTCAATAACGTTATTTTGGGACTCAAGGAAGACCATAATTCTAGTTATTTTAAAACAGAATTTGATCCAGTCAGTATAAAGGTGGTACTGGTGGAAAACCACCCGAAAGCTGAGCAAACATCAACTGACCAAATGTAAATAAATATGACCGTACCGCCAGGACTTTCTAATTCACTCCAAGATCAGTTATTAGAAATGCCAGCCACTAATTTATCTAGTCCTAAACCAGTTGACACCATTAGTCTGCAGAACACTAGTATAACTCGTGGAAATAATTCTATTGTGGTAGGCCGTGGTGAATTGGGGAAAGGTACAAAAATTATGAGTATAGATACAGACCCTAATCCGCTCAAGTACCCCATAATTGCACTCCGTTTGCACTCAGTTTGCACTCCGTTCGCGCTCCGTTCGCGCTTAGTTCGCGCTCCGTTTGCGCTCCGTTTGCGTGCACTCGAATAAATGCGGTTAATTTAATGCACTCACAAACGCAAGTATTCGCTCACGAGCGCTGTATATTTGAGTGCTCATTTAAACCTCCTCGTAGCGTTCGCTTCGTTCAGCGTTCACTCAACGTTCAGTTCGCTCAGTTCGGTTTCCGGCCCTTAACCAATCGCAACATCTCAACTCTTTAAATGATTCTATATTGACTTTTAATTTAATCTGTTCCAATGGAGCAATAAAATGTATCCATGGGATTTAGTCAAGGTAAATTAATTCATAATCCGATTGTTTGTCTACATATTATGTCACCCGCTGGGCGAAAGGTTGTAAATTTCCGATAAACTAGTATCGATAGTAGGCATGTTTAACGGAAGTGTCTATGTTTTGATATGTGATCAGTGGTCTGGGTGATCAAAGAATATCGCACGTTATACCGGCTTCTGTTATCCAGACCGACATGTGTTTGCGTCAGTATCTTCTTTGATATACCGTTAGCCGTTTGTAACAGGAAAGCAGTAAAGTTTGTCCACAAAATTTACATATACATCATCAACATAAACTAAATATATTGTTATTAATAATTAAATTTAATTAATAATTCCATACTGTTGACACCTCGTTGGCCTTATAATAATCCATAAATCTGCTCAGTGTAAGCAGTGACTTAACAACATGTGGATATATCACTGGTTTTGTGAATGTTCAAACTAAAATAAGCTTTATAATCAATAATATGCACTGCATGGGTGATGAAAAAAATATTGTAATCCGTGCGATGCAATTCGACATCATAATAAATGATTTTTGAAAAATAATAGTCTTGTAGTGTTTTTCTCGATTTGGGTCCAATTGTGGTTTCACTAAACTTAAAAAAAAGATATTCTGATATTTTAAGTTTTTATAATTATTTTCGTTATCATTATGTATATAAATATACTTGGAATGAACTTTTTCAGTGTGTTTCTCAAATTATTCTTTTACTGATAGTATGCTTTATGTTGATATATTAATTAAAATGAAAAACTATATTAAACTTGTTTGAAACTACACCCACTGTGCTATACCGCTAATTATATGACACGCAGCAACACACCCGTGGTGTTAATTACGTTATGTCACATGCCAGTGAGAGCCGTGCCAATTAAGTTATATGCTAAAGCGGTGACTTATCGGTCTATTGACCACGGAAGATATGTATGATTTCATTTTAATTGTAATTCGTGCCAGATGGATGAATCTTAATTGAGCAAACATTATATGATTGAAAAGAAAATATAACAAACTGCCAGCCAATTAACAACAAATAAACAAACATTTAAGATATTGGTTATTCGAAGTTTCAGAACACTTTAGTATGTAAATATCATGATGTTAATACCATTAAATTAACGAACCGAAAACCCCACGCCAGTTCTGAGTGAATGGTAGAAAGTGTGACATACACATATTAAGGGCCTATCATTTTGTCACAGCTGCCATAGCGAATTCGTATAAAAAAACAGATACAACTAAAAATCAGAATTGTTAATTTACAAACTAAAAACAATCCTACAATTTTAAAACTAATAAAAATCAAAGACTTATCTCTAAAAAAACTCCTTGTAAAAATGTTGTCTTTTATTTGTAATATTTTTTACTTTCATTATTTGTTTTATTTTTTTTTAAATATTTTTTATCATTGGAGCTATTATTATAATATACATATTGACTCATTGATTTGTCACAGCTTTTATATTGGATACGTGCGTACGTGCATCTGGTCAGTCGTTCACAATTAATATAACAATTTAATTACTATTATGAAGGCAGAGTTGCAAGGCAATCATCAAAACAGATACCCATTGTGAGAACCACATGTGTGTCAATAAATTGTTAATTGGTGATTGTTTGGTCCATTGATCACGAAGAACCCTGCCGGTGTGTAATTTTCATTTTGATTATAATTTGTGCCAGATGAATGAATCTTAATTTAATCCGCGGCATATGATCGGATAAGAAATTTATAGTCAAAATCAATACTAATATATGCAGATTTTTTTATAATATTATTATTATCATCATTATTATTAATATCTATTATTAATATTATTATCATTATCGTAGCATTTTATTTTATTATTATTATTTATTACTATTATTACTAATATTATTTCCATTAGTATTAATATTATTGTTATTATTGCTATATTACTTTATTATTATATTATTATATTATTATATTATTATATTATTATATTATTATATTATCATATTATTATTATCTGAGTGTTTTCTTTCTTTATTATTATTATTATTATTGTTGTCATTTCTTACTTGTTGCCCCTTTCACAGCTTTTATAATGGCTTAATTGTTTCGTGCTTACGTGAACGTGATCATGCGTATCGATTTTGTAGGAAAGCGGGAAAACAATATATTTACAATTTTATAGGCAGTGAATACATGTTCGTTTTTTTTTATTTAAACCTTCATCATGATCAAAAGCTGTTCTTTAGTCAATATAAAATCACCACCTCAAAAAGGTCACCTTAAAATTTACGTTTACTAGTTTTTTATTTTCTGTGTCTAATGTGTTATTTCGGTTTGTCGTGTTATTTTGGCATAATTACATTTATTTTACATTAATTTAATTTAGCTTGATTGTGAAGTAAGCTCGGAGCTTATGCATATCATTCTCCAGTGCATTCCCTTATTAGATCTGGTACTGCATTGTGTTTCGAAAGGTCGGGTAGAGCCTGAGTCAACTCGTGACCTCTGCCGTCTGAAGCCAGCACCCTATCCGCTGTACTACTGACCCACTTTATATTTTAGAATACAATTAATTTATTTCTATTATTTGCATATTTCAATAAGATGTGCACGAGTATAATGTTTCCACTTTAATTGCAATATAACAGGTTTACGTACATTTGTTCACAATTAAGCACAAACTCGGTGTAACTATGTTTGGGGAAAATATAAAACTAAAGTTCAAATTAAATTGAAAATTGGTAATTTTTATTCTGCCAAAATACCCAAACAAATAGAATCATAATCATATAATTTTCCG
The DNA here is from genome assembly GCA_029582155.1 of Panopea generosa. Classification (NCBI taxonomy): domain Eukaryota; kingdom Metazoa; phylum Mollusca; class Bivalvia; order Adapedonta; family Hiatellidae; genus Panopea; species Panopea generosa. The sequence goes on along the minus strand of CM055906.1, from coordinate 26,850,453 downwards.
CATATCTATGTTTTGTTTGATTCACGCATGCTTTGCTCAGTATACGATTAAATCGAAATAAAGTATATGTTTTGTATGTTCTATAACTAATCTATATCGAAATAACACGGCAAATAGTGAATTCATATTACATCTTTTCGAATTGTTATTTACACAATATATATAATTATTTATATTTTTGTTGCGCAAACCAAACCATGTTTAAACATGCAACTAAATGAGCCTTGAAACCGTAGCTAACCATTGATGTGTCGTCTATTGTATAATAGGTATTTTAAACATAGTTGTATTGATCAGCTAAATATTGAAATTTATGCTATAATTGATAAATTGCTTACCAAAATAAGTTTTATCATGCGTTTTACAATAAAACATTTATATAAACTTCATTGTTTATATTTATGTGAAAGAATACTTCTTTTTTATCTCAATTTTAAGTATCGAATTTACGATCAAATAATGAAAAAAGAGTGTATCCGAATGAACGAGTGCACTTAGTAGCGCACGAATAGTTATGTTATCAGTTATCTTACTGTGTCTAGTGTAAACTGCATATACTGCGCATCTGAGTGCACTCAGCGTATCTGAGTGCATTCAGCGTGTCTGAGTGCACTCGATCTATTTCATGCGTTCAGGAGTGCGTTAATTATTCAAAATCCAGCGTTCGCGAACGGTCAAGGTCCGCTCCGTCAGCGCTCAATCTGCGCTCCGTTCGCGCTCCGTCTGCGCTCCGCTCGCGCTCCGCTCGCGCTCCGCTCGCGCTCCGCTTACGCTCTGAGTGCACTCCGTTTGCGTTCAATTGGGGTACTTGAGCGGTTTAGGGTCTGTATCTTAGCAAATACTTGTCAGATACCACAGACCATAGTATTTGAACAAAAATTGGTATCATCAAACCCCACAGTTCAGCTAGAGTGTGAATTGAGTACAGGCTTTCTAGATCATGAATTGGAGTCGGATAAAAGAATAGATGTAATGATCCCAAGGATGGATCATGTCAGACATGTTCTGACATCATTAGGTACCAGCATAGTTGACACACCTCCTGTTATAACAACATTTTTGTAAAAGAAATGGAGACAACTGAGTCTAGCAGGAACAATGAAAATTAAATTTCTTAAGGTATGAAACGGATTTCTGCACCCGTAGAACAGTGGTGTAACTGTGAACAAGTGTTCAAATATAACCCCAGGGAGGGTGTAGAAACTGTGTTCAATGTCTGGGACCCAGGAGGTCATTAATGTAGAGATGTTATAGTAGATTGGAGGTTGATGAGACGAAACAGAGTAATGAATAACCAGGAACCTTTATATAACATCACTGTGCCAGGTAACAGACTCTGAAAATTGTAAATTGCAAGTTCATTTAGCCCCATCCCTCCCAAATTGCCACAACAATTTACATAGTGGATTTGTTGCTTACTGGTTTATTAGGATGTCTCTGAAGCTGTGGCATCTGGTATTTTCCCTTTGTGGAGATTCCATTTCCCACAGTGGATAAGTAATAATGTACATACGTATAACAGGTGAACACATCCCGGTTGTCTTTATTTTATGAAATACCTTGATAATGGAACCAGGGAGTTACATACAGTGGAACAACGAAGTTATATCTAATGAAACCAAAGTTCCATACAACGAAGCCAGGGAGTTTAATTACCTTGACTAAATGGAAACCAGCTTTACCATTCAGAATCTTGTTCAGCCACTTTTGATAAGGGAGCCAGGGAGTTTCATACAGTGGAACAAGGAAGTTCTATCTAATGAAACCAGAGTTCCGTACAAAGAAGCCAATGAAGGGAGTTTCATACAGTGGAATAAGGAAGTTCTATACAATGAAGCCAGTGAGTTTCTTACGCTTGACGAAATGGAAACCAGCTTTTCCATTTAGAACATTGTTAAGTCGACGTGTTTCATTAGCTTGTCGAAATGGAAACCAACTTTTCCATTTAAAACATTGTTAAGTCGGAGAGTTGCATTAGCTTGACATAATGGAAACCAGCTTTTTCCATTTAGAACATTGTTAAGTCGGAGAGTTTCATTAGCTTGACATAATGGAAACCAGTTTTTTCCATTTAGAACATTGTTAAGTCGGGGAGATTCATTAGCTTGACGAAATGGAAACCAACTATTTCATTTAAAACATTGTTATGTACGAGAGTTGCATTAGCTTGACAAAATGGAAACCAGCTTTTTCATTTAGAACATTGTTAAGTCAGGGAGTTTCATAAACTTGACGAAATGGAAACCAGCTTTTTCATTTAGAACATTGTAAAGTCGGGGAGTTTCATTAGCTTGACGAAATGGAAACCAACTTTTCCATTTAAAACATTGGTAAGTCGGAGAGTTTCATTAGCTTGACGAAATGGAAACCAGCTTTTCCATTTAGAACCTTGTTCAGCCACTCTTGATAAGGGAACCAGGTAGTTTTAATACAATGGAACAATGGGGTTCTACCTAATGAATCTATCAGGAAGTCACTTTTAATAATAAAACCAGTGAGTTTGAAACCATAGAGCCATACACCCTTAAGCAAGACTATATGGGACTCAGATATTCCATTTAGATAAGAAGTCAACACGTTGCGTTGAATATCCAATGTAAAAAGAGGTCGTGAATGGAAAGTTATAAATACCTGAATGAAACCCAGGTGTATCATTCAGCTTCATCTCCGAAATATCTTTGCAAGATATAATTATGATCTTTATACCTTTTGGGACTTCAATGGAGCCCACAGGTTTCATAGGGGTTTGTCATTAAGCGTGTTTAACAAGGGTGGTGGGAGCTTAATTTATAAAACGGGGAAGAGTGTGGTGAAATCTGGTACATGCTATGCCAGTCGTTTTGCTCCTTTTGCCTAATACGGGTATCTGAGGTAACAGTCAAGTAAATTACCCGGGAACCAGTCCACTATTCCTATTAAACAGGCAGAACAGATTTACATACCAGACTGAAAGGACATACAAACAAAGACAAAGTCCAACTAAGCTTTAGCTAAGGCCAAGGCGCCAATTATTGTGGACTACTTGGTAAGTCAACCTTTGGTCTATGTGGAAATCACCATAGGAAGAAAGTTCTGTACGAACGGACGGCTGTCCAACTTTTTTAAATGTACACGTTTTTTGTATTCTATATTCAGTCTTAAAAAAATCGGTTGCCTGGTATGTGTTGAAAACAGCACTAAACCACGTGTACATACTCGTGCAAACACACTCGTTTCTATATCGGAAGAATATCTACCCCTTGGGAACAATATCCCTATCACTCAGTCACTCTGGTAATTGAACTATTTAGTGATTTATTGATACAAACATTCCAGTGGAATATGTCAGTAACCTGTGTGGTGATATTTTAATTGTTTTAGCTTGGGTTATTGAATAAAATTGAATTTGATTTTGCAGTTTAGTGATGTAATATTTAGATAATTAGATATTAGCGGAAGTGTAAGATAAACGGTTAACTGTTAACCATATAAAGTGAATATAATTAAAATAAAATTGTATAATTATACAAATACATGACTAGGAATAGATATGAATACCGAGAGCAAAATATGAAAACTACATTATTTAAAGAGAATCAAAAATCAAAGAAATGTGTACATGTGACGATAGTAAATACATACAACTCATTCTTCGGTTACAGTGTATTACGTATATCAATTACAGACTCTGAACATGTCAGTTATCCTGTGTACTTAACAAGACTTGATAGATGTCACAAATATTCCACGTGCGACATTCTCATCAGTTTGTAGTTCTCACTTATAATGTTTATCCTTTAAGTAAATATAGCGATCATTAATATGTTTCTTATCTTTTGTAGTCTACCGTTATATGATATGTATACAAATGTTTATATATCACATTGTGGTTAGGACTATTTCTATATAAATATTCATTTTGTCATCCGGTTCAGAAATAATCTGATTCCATTCAGTATCATTTTTGTGGTCACAGCTCAACAAAACTGAGTTATTGATTCGTCTGTTTCATTCTCGAAAGGAATGCACTTCAAACGCATGTCAGCAAGACGAAACATGACATTTATGTTTTAGATTTGAGATATTCTATTTCAACTTAATTATTTCATATCAATGACATAATAAAATTACAATCTGAGTTCATCACACGGACTGCAGAATATTTGCATTAGTGCAACGATCATAAAGTGGCCGTTAAAACATATCGCGATCATTAAAAATGAATAAGAAAAAATACTGTGCATGATAATGCAATTTATTTTAAACCGCTTGCAAAGAAGTAGCTGTTGTAATAGTGAAACATGTACGTGTGCATGGAATACTTTGTATGAGATGGCATAACTTCATTGTAAACAGTTGACATTGCCAACTTATTATCAAGAAAAGCAATTGGTGTATGATTCGATTGAGATATTGTCTGTTAAAGAAAGCATAACACATGTTTGTTTTTTTGGGTTTTTTTATTGTTTGATAATGCCCCCCTCCCCCTCCCCCCCCCCCCCCCCCCCCCCCCCCAGGACAATTTGTCGGTGATCAAAAACATTGCGAGTTTACTGTTAGACTTTATGTAAAATTGCACGATCATACATTTTTAAATTCAGCTCGTGTGACGGACTTGGTTAGTAAAATTAAATGTCTGTTAAATATAAAATCACATGACCAAATTCATATTTAATTTCTTAGACTCACTCTTGAGTACGAATCCTTCTTTTGGATGGTTGTACCTCATACAAAAAAGGGATGGATAAACTACAGCATGAAACAGCGCCTTTTGTCACAGGGTTAATTTGTTTCGTTTTTTTTTCTTTCAAAATTGTATTATAAGATAGGATGACTGTACTTTCCCAAAGAGGGGAAAATGTCAAAAACTACGTATGACCTATAAACAACTGGTTTATGTATATAACCAGGTTATCTAAATAATTAATGTTCTAAAACAGTTAGTTAATATATCAGATAACCTTAGAAATGCATCTGATTATATAGTTCAAATTATTAAAATACAGCTATATGCAAATTATTATCGTCTTTTTAAGTATTTTAGTCAACACTTCCTTTAAGGACGTTTTCCAGTTCTGCGCACAAAGGGAAGCAACTTTGTTGAGACCAGCAAGTTTTACTACATATTATTATTCTACAACCGACCCTATTTTGGCCGGCACACTCATTTAAGGATACGCCTGAAATTGATATATTTTATTGTGGTCGATATCAAAGTGGAAATACAAATAAAACATAAATTGCAATAGTGGTGAATATATAAAATATACATACTGATATAAAACAATGTTTATAGCAATTTAACCTGAAAATAAAATGTATTAGAACTCTTAATATTTATACAAATTTGCTCATTTATTATAAAATGGTTAATTTTGCAACTGCATGTTGAACGAAAGGTACGTTTCTCAAATGACGCGGTATAGTATAAATTTATTTTGATTGTCATAACAGTAGGTATCAGTCCCCGAGTCTATAAAACATTATTCACGCTCAACTCAAATTCGTATTCAAAACACAATTTCTAGGAGTCACATACAAACTAAATTTAAAGCGCAAACAGTTGACTAGGTCTCGAATTATAGAGTATTAATGCAAATTTGAGGTAGAAAATTATACGTATTTACATTTCTTTTTTTATAATGAGTTGATTCGTCTTTGCATTGAGCATGAAATCTTGAGTTGAGCATGGAAAAAAAAATTAATAACCGCGGACCAAAGTTTCATCTTAGTAAGAGTCCAAATGACGATATGAAGGTCGTCGAGCATAATAAGGATTTTGAGTAATGTTTACGACTCCTATTACATTTTTGGTGATATGTTGAGGATTGCATATACAAAACCATTCCGATTATATTTATGTATCATAATGAGAAGCGTTGTATACATTTGAAAAAACAATCTTATTTTTAAGACATGCTATGCGTTTTTTATTCATAAAATAATAACAACACTTTTAATGGTATATAGATCGTGCAAATATAAAATTATAAATGTAATCAACGTACTAATATACACTACGATAAAAAAACATTAAAGGTATAATATCTTCTGTTAATAATGTCACTCTGGTAAGGGTCTATATTTTTGTGGTGTGTAAACAGATGTAAGAATTTTGTAAGAAAAACTAATTCCTTGTTTTCATATGTAGTGGTTTGCTAAACAACTAATTATGTTATATTAAGTATTCACATAATTATACAACAAAATGTTTTTGTCATGTCATTATTGCCATCATCAAATATACATTCCACGAGAGAGCTGCTTCCTCTAACAAACTAAAAAAATGAGAAATAAAGTACCTAGGTCAATACCTCGACTCAAATGTGGACAATTTAATAATACCAAAATCAAATCATCTGTTTATGTAGTAAAAATGCGTTTATTGATTACAAAACGTGTCATTTTACGTCCGTTTTACATTTTGAACGTTATGAATTTAGATATAAACGTCCTCCAACATCCTATGTCTAGATTCGAATTACTTCCTTTGTAGAGCATAAACACCGCAATTCAGTAACATAGCATTGTAACAGTCAATTAGATGTAATTTTAATTGATAAAGTTTGAAAACACTAATGTTTTGTTTTCAAATTGTGAGGGTAATAATGCCTTAGGAAAACAGTTGTTACGTAACATTGCATGGGCAATGGAAATTTATCATTTTAAAGTCACGTATTTGATTTTTTGTTAAAAAATGAGCATTTAAAGAGTACTCTTTATTCGTTAGGATTTTAAAACACACATGTGACACGCTTTGTTGATATCAGACATAAATGGTGATGTTATTTATTTCTGAAGATATGCTGCTGTAGTATGTTGTTATTCTAGTACAAATATATACACTTTATGCAATATATGTAACCACTAAAAATTGATACACCATTATAGTTATCTGCGTAGTGACTCTTGTGCATTTAAAGAACATTTTGACAGCATTGTCATGTTTGCATTATGACTTTAGAAAAAAATGCTTGTAAATTAAGGTATGGATATTTGATTTCGAAAGTCACTTTGTTAACAGTGTACTCACTGATCAGACAAAAAACACTTTTTTATCAAATGCTGGTAGTGCAGTAGTTGACAAACAATAAAATATCAGTTTAAATTCTTTCATTTTGGTCTATTTAAGAATGACAAGTATGCAAACTTTATTTATTTGCTAAAGAATACATACCAAAATCATTAATTGGCGTACACCTAAAGTCGATTTCATAAGTGTGTATGTTTATCCTTTTTAGTCATCGACTGTGTGTTGTGATTCTAAAATATAATCCTGTTGAATCATTTTAAATTGTGACATGGTTTATCGAACGAAGAATATATAGTTGCTGTTTTGGCCCATGTTTTCAGTTTTCACCTGTGTATCCCCGGAAGTTATAATAATACATGCTCTTAATACTGAACATGTTACCATTGACGAGTGAATTCATATAACATTGCTTGAATAATGAACACACTACAATCATAGCATGCATTAACTAATTTGGCACCATCACTGACATATAGGGACTCTTTATATAGTTTATATAAACTCGTTTCTTAGAAACACTTTATATGAACAAATGAAAACATTGATTATAGTTTAGGCTGCAATATCATATTTAGACTGAACACAATTCTACATATTATTCTAACATATCATTAAGTGACGACCATAGTTTTTATATACTGATCACTTTTAAATCTTTTATGAGTCTGCAGTCTGCATTCGGCTTCATATTGAATGACAGTGACCATGCAATTTAAGTAACTACGGCGTGTTTAACGGCCATTTTATCACATTTGCACTCAAGCATATGTTCTGCCATTAGTCTGCAGAACTGTGAATGTTGTTATGTTATTACATCATAAATGGAAAAATTGTTAAATCTCAGCCTATCCGTTACATACACTATGCGTTTGCCGTCTGGACCACTCGTTTGATTCGTATACTGAAAAGATAAAACAACCGCATACATCTATCGTAAATTAAATATTTGTAGAACTTGTTAGTTCATGCAGTAATTGTTTTTTCCTAATTCATTCCATGATATTTTTTGTTTTTAAAATTCATCTATAATTATGTTTCTGGATTGTCACGTCTGTATGTTGAATGCTTTATACGTGTTTTATTTCATTTTAAATCAATAAGTGAAACATTTTTTTCCCTTTTAAAACATCATTTATAATGCTGCTGGCTTTTTAGAAACGTAAATTGACTGCCTAATGTTCTACGTGTATATTATAAAATACTTATTCTCAATAATTTAACGATACATAATTGTTTCATTGAAAACACCATCAATTGTATAACGTTTCTTGATTCTACGTAATTTATTATCTCTCACATATATATCTCTCCCATTTAAATAGTAAACTCCGTTGTTGTGAATTTAATTATCTCCCTTTATAAAATTAAATATATATGAATTCACTGTATCTATATGATCCAACGGGTTTATAAATATGTCCTTTATATAGCATGTGAGTAGTCATGAATCCTTAAATGGATCCTGTTCATATAAAGCTAGCAGTTCATGTATGTAAATTTGTCTACCCTGTCCAGATATGTTGCATGTCACTCCATAGTATATAAGTCATGGTCGACACCAAACTTATTGGTTTGGCAGATGCCTTAATATTGTATCTATGGTTTGCATTGTATAGATATATATGTTTTTTGCTCTTGTTTATCACCTAATATCTCGAGAAAAGGACACTGTGGATAATGTAATCAAATTCAATATTGTTTTTATGATAAAGGTGGTGATCTATTAATCTACGGGTGTCATTCCAGGCCCATCAGATACATGTACACTACCATGTTATTATCAACTATTTCAGCAATTCCGATGAGCTTCGATTATTTGAATCACATGAAGGAAGACATTATTGTACACGCCAAACCGAAAGTGTCCCGAAAATTTGACTTTTTAGTCAAATTGGACGGTTCAACTTCCTGAAAATAACGATACTAATTTTCTTATTGAATGTAAAGGGACGTTTAATCCTACTGAACTCCACAAAATTTCTCAGACATGTATGGATAGTAAAACATATCCGATAATTAATAACATTCTTCTAACGTCTATTACGTATTTCCTTGATTGGATAATATGAATATTGAGAAAAAAACAACATATTGAGGTGCATCGATAGTAGTTGTCTATTTTTTCTTGTCAAGAACGTATATAAGAAGGAGCCCACTCTTCGTGACGTACTTGACACAAAGATATGTCTTTGTTTGTCATATTGCAATACCTATTTCATTTTAAACCGAACATTTTTCTATTGTACATTTGTATGATACTTTTTAAGATAATAACACAACTAAAGGTGGTTATAAATTGTTTACTGTGTAGTTTACAATATGGATGTTTTATTGCTCTTGCCCATGTTGTTGCGAGATGAAACTACGACATCACGTCCTATACATAGTATCACTATAACATTGACTTGTACAATAAGAAAACATATTAAACAGCTAACTGTATAATAACCTTGTGTTATTTTCCTTTTTAGGTTAACAATAAAATTTTGCCTAAATAGTAGTTTTACAGTCTCGGATGTTCTGAATTCCTGTCTTATATTTTCTTTTATTATTTATTCGGGGAATGCTCTATAAATCGGCATTGATGGTTAAAATAAGCACACCCAATAAACTCAATTAAAAAATAATTCCGCTAGTCCTTTTCGAAAACATGAAACACAAACTGCTTTGAGCTTTATAATCTTTATATGTGCGCACTATTTTATTCATACAATAACAATAACAACTGGTTTTATCTTCTTTTTATCTAAACAAATTGTAATTGAAAAAAAAACAGATATCAAGATAATTAGAAAAATGTCACATCTTTACAAATACAGTTAACGGGTATCTGTTCACACTGATAATGATTTTTTTTCTCGCTTTACAGAACCACGTGTCTTACACGATATCTCAATATTAATATCTACCGTGTATTCTTTATATTTTCTGAAACATTTTTTCGTGTACTTAGTGTTGTCAAATGACTGATATGATATTGAACATAAAGCAATTAGCATACAAAACTATGAACTCTGATGAATCGTTTAAATTTTATTTACACTTTAACAGCCTATGGTAGGACGCCACGTTGGATTTCCATCACAAAATCTTTAATTGAAAAGCTTAATAATTCATTTAATATTCCCTGTTCAAGAATTAAACATATGCAACATAGGACGGTAGTGTAATTTGAAACTTTCAACAAAATATTAATGTTATTGCATTAACTTATTTCCATCTGATTTTTACAGTCTGGAATAAAGTAAACACATTTTAGACTAATGCATTAAAACATTGTAAATAATTGAAACTGTCAGTATTGCTTTTTTGAGAAATATAATCTAAACCATAGGGTGTTTGACATGGCCTAAAGTTGTTGGGCCTTCTAATACACTGTCTTTGATATAAATACGAACTCGAATGGATCATAAGTCGGCGAAAGGGGTGTGATAGGTGTTGCATTTAACAATACGCTCATGAACAAACAGATTCACGTCTGCTGTTTGTTTGTTCATGGGTGCATTCTTCGGATCGTTTTGCATGCATCAGGTGCCATTCAGTCTAATATTTTCGATTAAACAACACATTATTTCCTGAAATATAACTGACGGAACTTATATAAATACAGGAAGCATTATTTAAAGTTGTCGGAACTGCTTACATAAATGACAACAAGATAGTTTGTCCAAGACGCAGAGGTGTTCAACATAAGAAGGAAATATATTGTTTCATTTTTGGCATCTAACATAATGTAAAGTACTAGCATAACAATCTGTGAGACAATAATTAATGCCATACGAGTCTTTTTCTTCATTATTATTTACATATTGGTGGTAGCATGTTTTAATAAGACACGCTATATGTGTAGTGATATTTGTGTATTCATTTATTCCATTTAAGCTATTTTTTCTTCGTGTGATTTTGGCAATACTACTACCATACTATCAAATATACGTTGCCATTTTATGTAAACAGACGTTTCGACCAGGGAAGCTATGTTCAATAATTTATAAACCATGTGTACCGCGCTTATATCTGTTTCATAAGTCATGAACCAACAGCGATGAACTAGAATCTCTTAAGCAATTGACATTATGGCAATGTTTTATATTTATGTTTCAAAAATTCACTGATGTTAGAAATAACCAGCGACTTTGTCGTAAAATCAATATTTCGAATTTCAGTTTTACTTAAAATGAATTTTGCGATCTTCATATGCTTCCTCTCTCACAAGGGACGTTTCGCAGTGACAATGACAGCAGTGTATATACCCTTAGAGGTGATAAATGCCAGTGTATAGACGTGTCAGATTGTGGTTTCGGACTATCCGGTATTTGGATATCAAGTCATATCTCTCGTTATGATACGCCCTTGGTATCCTGGTTTCCGTGTAGTCTCGATTACCGTTAAATTACACAAATGCTTTAATAATTTATTATAGTACCTTTATCTTTTATTTAACAATTATATTTACAAACATTATATCATACGTGTTTATCTGGTTGCGTGTGTAAGTGCTGCGTCCGTGCGTGTATATATACATGTGTGTGTGTGTCTGTCTGTCTGTGTGTCTGTCATCGCATATTATATTTTTAAGACGGAGTCGTTTACTGTATTAACATTTGTTAACAAATAAATATGTCTCGTGGAGAGTTTATCATATATTCATATAAAGATATATATAGCTTTTGGAAAGTAACTGTGTACAACATGAAAGTGTCTCATAAGCCCAGTGTGGCTGGCCCTTTAAACACTTTACTTTTACTTTTATATAAGGAAAAGGTTTTTCTATGACATATCTTACAAATAAAAATGCTTCATGAAGCGTATGTCGTTTTTATTTATATATATATATATATATATATATATATATATATAAGGAATATGTTTCTCTATGACATATGTTACAAATAAAGATGTCTCGTGAAGCGTTACTATATTATATATATATAATGGAATAAGTTTCTCTATGACATATGTTTACAAATAAAGTTGTGTCATCAAGCGTCTGAGGACTGTTCGTTAACATCAACGTTGATATGTTTAGTATATGCGACTTAATTTTTTCACCATTCGTCTCAATTACAATCTTGATTTGACCCCAGTATATGATCCCAGTATTTGGAATCATTTGATGTTATACTGATTTTAACTATTTATACTACCTTATACCATTGTTTTTATAAAAAAACAAGACCAATGAAGATATTGGCTATTCATTTGTTAGATAAAGAATGAATGTATGAACAGGCATTGCATTGGTGGCATAACAGTTTATTGTCTGAGCCCACCAAATTAATAAATGACCGAACAGGTATAAGGGCAAAATATAATGATAGCTGTTTCAGAGGTCGTCAAATATACTTACTATTATAGTAAGTATATTTGACGACCTCTGAAACAGCTATCATTATATAAAAAAAAGACAACCACGGTGCAACTAGTGTAGTCTATGCTCGTAACATAGAATAATGTAGACATATACTGATGGTACGTCAAGTGTTTTTATGTTGTGTGTTTGTGTCAGCCATGTAATTTTGTATAGGAATACGTTACCAATCAGAATACAATATATGTTTCTTTACATACGTGCAGATTTCTAGGAATAATTGATACTGTAATTATAATAAGGAAGCCGTCAAAACATGGCAGCAATAACAAGTTTAATGTTTTGAAAACAAAAGTGCCAATTTTAAACTGTATGCCAGTAAGTGCAACTTTTGATTATGAATATAACATACCATTTTACATTCATAAATGAACATTACTTATGTCTTATTACAGGATGTGTTATAACCGACACCCTTCATCTATACAAACTGTTCCCTTCCATAGGAAGTGTAGCAATATTTTAGTATTTAAATGTTTATTCTTTGAGAATTTAAAAGCTCTTCATTAACAATGCGCTGAACTGTATAACATCCTTAAGAGTATGCGGCCTTATAGATAGATGCCATTATCTGTACTTAATTATAATACATTTCTATTCATAAAACAGTTACAATATGAGTTATTGAAAAGTTGACAATTAGCAACATTGTTAAAAATTATATATAACGCATTCTATTTAATTTGTAATTGAAATGTAAACTTTTGGTCTTCCCTTCCAATGTTTTTGCGGCGACCAGTTTCTATTTTCATATTGTGACTTAATGCTTTGTGTTCATCGTGAATGAGAGTCAAATTGAAGTTTGTTAACAACTGAAACCGTATGCAGTCTGTTTTTATTAACCCCACGCTATAGAAGAGTTGGTTACATGACATGTTCACACAATAAAAATACAAGAATCGTGTGATATTACTGTAGTCTGACGACGAATTTTTAATAATATGTGATCCTACGAATGTCTTCCCGCAGTGTTATTGCTTCGACTGTGAATCAATGCGATTGCCAATAAAAACATAAATTAACTAACTTAATTTGCGAATTGCAAAGACTTTAGTGTTGATTCATTTATCTCTTTCTCTCTCTCTCTCACTTTCCCTCCCTTCTCTCTCTCTCTCTCTCTCTCTCTCTCTCTCTCTCTCTCTCTCTCTCTCTTTATATATATATATATATATATATATATATATATATGTATATATGTATATATGGAGATAATTATTTGTGAATGACCAAGACATAAATGTACAGACATATATATATATATATATATATATATATATATATGTTTCCTTGTATCCCTGTTTCTACCAAAGATAAACCGTGATTTGTTAAAAAGTTACCAAAATTTAGACTCGATGTAAATAGATATTAAGTTTAAAAAATATCAATGAAAAGCACTTTTATAATAGTTAATATTAGGCTTATTTTCCCTTAACGATCATATGTTCTAAGCATTTTTGGTACGAATTCTTCCACTCTTGAAAACAAAAAAAAAAAACAAAATAACTTTTTTTAATAGAATTTAATATAATTAATAGAAAACAACTTTCATCAAATTGAATAACAACCAGTATTTAATTTCTGTGGGAAATACAAAGCAATAATTTATAAATAAAAACAAGAAGACATACATAAATGTCAATATTATATTTGATATATTATATAAATGATAGAATAATGGTAACCTTTGTTTTCTATACGCATTTTGCACCGCGTGCTCCCAATTAAACTTCAGTATTTGAAGATATACTTCGGCTCAAACGCTCCTGTGTAATACACTTAAACGGAACAGTGGGTGTGGCGGGGGGATAACTTAATTCAATAGACATTTATATCAGTTAGACTTTCAGTTAAACAAAGTTCTATTAGTTGTTACCATACATTATGTTCAGTTTATTTTTTTAATTCGTATTTTGTGATGGAAAAGTGTTTGCACTCGGCCTGGAGTCTTATCTACGCAATATTTTGGATTAAGCTATTCATAGATGGACATTGGTTTTAGTTATTTGAATAGAACTGCATTACTATACATATACCACATGTAACATATCGGGTTCTATATTTCAAAGTGTGTCATATTGCAGGATGAGAAGGTATCAACTGCCTTAAAACTTCGCGTCAAGGTTTTTGTGCAAGCTGTTCATATGTGTGCATTGTCTACATTTTGTGTGCATGCAATTTGTATTATTGTACATGGCATTTCTATACTCTAAGACAATATTGGACTCCCAGATTGAAAGTCAGTGTCGTATTGGAGTGTAAAAATGTCATACTTGTGTATTTCAACTATGTGTTAAACATTTAGTTCAGTTGTGATTTAGTGCGTATGTGGTAAAGTATGCATATGTAACTTGGTAAAGGGTTTATGCAATGACATGTAAACGGTTGTTTCTTATGCTTTGAGACATAATGAACAGATGGGTTATAATGTTCTAGTTTAAGGTTATATCAATGTGAAAAGACCGGTTTGGGCTTATAGCTCTAGGCTAAATTGCAAGTGTAAGTTCTTTATAACTACATTGTTTTACTTTGTTTTAAGATACTTATGAAGTCTTTCCAAATGTGATTTCAGAATGATCATGTTTATTTTGTGTGGTAGGCATCATGTTTATATTGCGGAAGGCATCATGTTTATATTGTGGAAGGCATCATGTTTATATGTGTGGTAGGCATCATGTTTATATGTGTGGTAGACATCATATTGATATTGTGGTAGACATCATGTTTATATGTGTGGCAACTTTATGTGAGAAAGTTTCCAGTTACTTGCGGAAGGACGGTGGTTCTACTCAGTCTGACTCAGTCTGAGGTCTTCCTCCACCAGTAAAACTGGATATGCCATATATAACCTGAAATGTGTTGAAAATGGCGTTAAACCCCATTCAAAAAAAAAAAAAAAAAGTATTTAAGATACTCTACTACCGCGTCCGGATTATCGTAGATTTAGCATCAATCGTCCCTCTAATTGGTGATTATATAAACAGGGTTATCTTTCCTAGAACTCTGTACTGAATTATCTGGCTTTATTCGCCCCGTACCGACTATATTTCGACTATACTTTGCCACCAGGATCGTCAAGTCATCCATATAACGATTATATGGGTTGCTGTCCTTATGACGTTACTATCACTAGCTGACATCCTGTCACGTCTATACGTTGTTTACGTAGCGGACACATGTCTCGTGTACATCTTAAAACGGCTATAATATATATAAACTCAGATTTACTAGTAACTTTTACTTACCATCTATTTCATGGCATTTTTATCAATATATGAAAACAGTACATTCAATTTTTACCATCTAACAGTTTCATGGTAGATTTACCAATATATGATAACAGTGCATTCAATTACTACCAATTAACAGTTTCTTGGTAGATTTACATTACAAAATAACCGTTCATTCAATTCTCACTATCTGCAAATTCATGGTAGTTTAAACATCGCATATCTGACCTTCCGTCAATCCCAAAGTAGCAATTATATCTCTACATAATTTCTCATTTTTACTATAAACAATTACCGACCAATTCTGTATCTATTTACTTTTGGAATATCAGGATAAGCATCACGAAATTTAATTGCACATATCAATCAATTCTAACATGATGAATTTCAATACTTCATTGTAAACATGATATCAACAGCTCAAAATACGTTCTCAGATTCCTCGGACTATATTCTAAAATAACAACTCTCAATACCCCAGACTCAATGTAAATTTAAATTAGTTTTACAAATAGTAAACCCGTTTAATTGTACTAACTTTCTGAATACTTAATTGATTGTCATGAAATAAACGCCAAAATGATTTTTTCTTTAATCAAAAAAGAATATTTCTTATTATTATGCTAAAAGATCTCAAAAAGGTTACTCCTATCGATTTATCGATACGTTTTAACAAACCCACGCTTCCTGCTCTTAATATAGCCTATATCATTCCGATAGACACATACTAGCTGACACTACTAAGTTAGGCCACAACTATTTTGTTACATTCATATATTAAAAAGTTTCATGATGCATTTAATTTATTTCATATAAACATACACATGATACCAGAATGATAGAAAATCGACATGCTTTCGATGTGTTTTTATTTGCTCTCACTATATAGTATATGAAATTTGACAGACACTAACAAAAAAGAAAACATTTATTTGAAAAACAACATAAGCAATAGAAGCGGTCTAAACGTTAAGTAAGTGTACCATGAGTTTAATTTTGATAAACATATAACTTTGAGCTGACACATAAAATATTTTGATATCATAAACATCAATAACTACTGAGATTGACGTAAAAATAACCAAAAACACAAAATAACAAATAATAACCGAGCTTAATCTACTAAGTTAATTCTGTACGATTGTCAGAGTGTATGAATATGTTGGGGGGGGGGGGGGGGGGGGGGGGTTGCAATACATTTTAAGTTATTCAAGCGTGCTCCTTATCAGCTGTCGTGATTAACCAGTATAAGACACGGCTTATCTTTGCAATTCATTGATTACAGCCATAAATTCAAAAGTTGGAGAATTATAGTTATAGAACAAATTTCTTTACAGAGACTAAGCCATTTGAAAATTCTATTCAATCCTTGATTGGCAATGATGTGTGTCAGCGACCAAGGTCCTGATTGTTTCTGTGCCTTAAGAAAAATATAGCTGTAACAAGCGTTATTGATTGACAAACATATTGTATTTTTATTTTATAGATATCAAAAATATCATATTGCATCTTCGTCATTCAGCTGTTGACCAATCACCGTTATGATTTCGTTCCACAATAGTTTTGGGATCACGTCATCCTCATCATGGCATTACTACCATGTTGGCGTTTTAATTATATTAATTTTATGTTTTTTCTATATATGGCGATATTGCTTAAAATGTTTGTTTAGATATAAAATGCCGTTACTTTGATACGTTTACGTCATATGACAACTATTTTACCATTGATTATATATTTTGAACTATCTTGGAAAACCGATAAAAATGGTATGTACATATTTCCGTGGTTATCAAATAATCTTACAGTTGCGTTCATATAAATACTAAACTTGTTGGCAAAGCCTCGCAAAATATATTTTAGCCGACTTGTTTTATGAGTTAAATAATAAATGATCCTCTATTTGCACTCTGTACAAATATTCTGAACTCCACACTACTCTATGCATGTATTGTTTTCAAATACATATTTGCCGTGCAAAAATAGCGTCATCAATTATTAATTTTATATTATAAACACATAAGCCGACTGGTCACAGTGACCAGCATTAAAGTTTGAACATAATAAGTAATCATTCTGAAGCAATATTAGTATTTAGATAAAACTCGCTGATGACTCAGACATCATTTCATTTCGTGTTCTATACCGCAGTCCGATGTGCCAATAATTTTGGATAAACCTTCGTCTCTGAGAAAATATATAACATTGTTCGGGTCATTGTGATATGAGGTTGCAAGTTATTGTTACATTTGTTTAAGAAACAAAACTGTTAATGATATAATGGAATACTGATTCTGCGTGTATTTCGTTTGAGGCTTGTTTCTAACACAGTAAAACACTATACAAGAAATATGGTACGTCGAGAAATGAAAATGCTCAAGTGCATATATTATATAACCGATGAAATTATACTACACAGGATCGTAAATCAAATATTATTCGCAAAAAGAGTTGACAACGCACATTTGATAATATAGTAGTAAAACGAAAATAAGACGGTACGGTGCTGAAATCGATTACATTAACACATTGTAGCGCACACTGCACGTGTATATAGCGTGTGACTTATCAAAACATGCTACCAGATATTTAAAATGATGGAAACTGAAATGACAGGAAGAAATATAAATTTACTTTCTTCAAGAGAAAAAGGTAATCAGCGTCTCAATGTTTGCAAGGCTCGTGTTTAGTTATGACATCTTAGAGTATAGTGTGAATACGTAATAACTACATTCACTAGACAACTTCGTTATTAAAACGACAAACAATTGACATATACCATACACTATTCATGCAATGTGACATAATGTTGTACGTCATTGCATCTCAGACTAACAATGAAGCAGCTAACGACTCCATTTCTGTATATATATATAAAATAATAATATATTTCAGTTTTTATCTGATACATTACGCGCCTTAATGAGTTGTCAAAGGTAAACCATCAAACAGCACACAATGAACCTAAGCACAGGAAATAGGTGCTTCGGTTTTATTCTATTCGTTGAAGGTTATGATGATGTGTGGTTTAAAGTATATAGACAGCCACAACGCTATATATCCATTAAGACTTGGATCGTGCAACACACAATAATGACATCAGCAATCGCGTTTAGTATCATATTAATGCAATATTCTGTCATTAGTCTAATCCAGACTGTAAACATCACGATGTGAATATCACTATTTGTCATATAAAAGCTATAACGTGTTACGCTTTAATGCATCCCTGAACCATTATTTGCCAAAAACAAATATTTCGTTAAATTTAGTAAATATCTCAACATTGTAACAGACAGGAATGAAATAGCTGATCTGACGGTTCATTTTATAGTCATTTGTATTAGTGCGAAGTGTGTATTTTCACATTGCCAAACCAAGATAGGGATGTATCCAATTTACTGAACTTTTAAAGCTACACATTTTTTAAACAACTACTTCTTCGAAATGTGCCTAGCATATGCCTTTTTTTCTGAACACACAACATTTAAAAAGGAATAGTAAATGAAATAATTGCAATTCGCCCAAAATAAGTCATGTAGTTCTGTACACATGTTGTCTACTGCTGAGCCGGATACATCTCAGCCATGATCTTATTTCAGTGCCATGAATGTTGAATCAAGCAGACATTTATTTGTGAAATTCTAAACAATTAACAATGAAGTAAAATCATATAATAATATATTTTAGATATATTGAATTATTCAAATTTGATAAATACTATATTGATTTATGCTAAATATTTTGTTTACAAAAACAAAAATACAAAAGAAATCTATTCCCATGTTTGTAAATTTCATACAATATTTAAAATAAATTGAAAAATTAGAAAGAACCATTGCAATGGCAAAACATAAAGTTGGACAATACAACGGCAAATGGATAAATTACACAACTGATTTAAGCATTCCGCTGAGTATATATCTAAATCTTTTCTTAACTACTATAACGTCTCTCATTATACTATCTCTACTTTCTAAACACACAACTTATTTCAAATGTTATACGTACAAGGAATATATATTTATATTACACATTGGGACAACACAGTAAACTTATGAGTTATATATGCAACAAACAAATACTGTCATTATTTTCATATAATAAAATATTTAAAAACTTATATCATCATTGTGAATGGTTTTGATATATTTTGTTGTTATCAATAGCTATAATCTGAAGGCACTTGTTAATATATAATGGACATATTAACATACTATTTATCCTTTTATTGTGTTATGAACAATGTATGTTGCTATCTACCTGTATGCAAAATAAAAACTAATACATTTCAAAACAAACAAAAACTTACTTTGGTTAATCAAATTGTATATGTTTTACTAACATAAGTTTTATAGATGACAGTTTAAACAATTACTGTTATTGTCAATAATCAATCGTTTTAATGAAACATTTATTTCACAATTATTGACATTAATCAAAAACAAGCCGTTTTTGGTGGGCTAGAGAGGTCGCCTACAACATTATTCACTCACGAATAACATAAGGGTACAAACTACATTAGATTCAAATAACTAACTTGCAGAGGTGTATTTATAATCAGAAACTATCAAATTAATTTCTATTAAATCTTTGCTAATTCAGTATTACCACGTAATTTCAATATTATTTTGCTCACATTGTATGCTTTTCACATTGTATGCAAGCTTGTAAATTGTTTCACAAAGATGTACATTATGAAATAAAAATGTTTCACTAAACTTATGGACACCACAGTCTGTTTCATTAACGTTATTTTTACTTAAAAGTTTTTTTTTCTAATTCGATTATAATAACGGGTTACATAGAAACGTAGAACTTTTTGTCATAGCCAATAAATACGTTGTTAAGGACTTTTAAACGTCGCAACAACGTGTTTCATGGCATGTAAGAAGTAGCATATATGTTGCAGTGCAACAGATTGCCATCGTACGTCTATAATACAACTGTTGACTTCCTAATAGGATATTGTGGGGATAAGTATATCCCATCTCAGATATAATGGTTATTATTTCAATGACTGCGTTTAATATGTTATCTAAGCGCGTTATTACTCAAGTACGGTAGAGCTCATAATACTGTCTCAAGTAGACTTCATCACGAAATGAAAGCAACGTTAAGCACCATACAAAAACAACAACAGTAACAACAACAATAAATTGTACAATATCATTTTCATATTCGTTTAATAGTTCTATATAAGGTACAAATATTCTGGCGGTCGAGCATGTTTCTTTGCAGAGGAAAATCAATTTACTCGCATTGAAGATGATTTCATAATCGATATTGAATGTAAAACGTATGTTATTTAATTTGGTTGATACTTTTCAAAATATGAAGAAATTCTCCCGGCACCACTTTACAATATCGTATTTCGTATATTTAAAATGCATAAAGACACTGTTCTAATTAGGAGATGACGGAAGAGCGACAATCTAACAACCAAAGTGCGTATTCATTGAGTTTGGTATCAAAATGTATATGTTTACCTTTGCTACTGTCGCATATATGTGTTTATTTCAATTCAAAAATAAGAATTATTGTCTGATTATCTTAAATTATTTGTATTTTTCTTTGATGTAAATAAATGAAAAAATGAGAAAAAGATAATAAATGTAAAATATAATTTTTTGTACAAATAACAGCAATCATAATTGGATTATTTTATTTTATTATTATAATTACAGTAAAAATAGACAAATCATGCAGTCAGTGGTAGACAAATGTACGGTGTCTGTAAATTGAATAAGGTGAATAAAGTGAGGTTTTATCAAGTAAAGATAACATGTAATACAATATGTATGTACATAATCAATGGTAAAATATTTAACTAAGTAAGAAATGACACAGAGTCTTCAAAGATTCTATAAATGACACTTTGTATATGCAACTTTGTTTTGTTCTTATTCACAGAATTATGCATTGCAAATCTATTAGTTTATATTAAATATTCATACTAATTGTTACAGTATTGTTTTTGCGCAGGCGTATCTCATAACTAATATTTAAATTTTACAGTATACATAATATTTTGATACATGAAATGTCTAAGTGTTTTTTTATGATTGTATTGGTTCTTCTTCTTCTTCTTCTTCTTCTTCTTCTTCTTCTTCTTCTTCTTCTTCGTCTTCTGTTCTGCTTCCTCTTTCTATTCTGTAGCTGCTTTTCAACGACGTCAATTTGATTTAAAAAAATAGCCTGGCTTAGTTCGTACAAAATCCGTGTTATACACACCGAAAAGTGAAGATGCAACATTAGGTTTATATAAAACAAGTTTCACTGCTGCGCCGTCAACTCATGTGAAATAATAAAATACTAGTCGGAAAAAAATCGTGCCTATTTCAAATGTATTGGCAAATTCCACTGCATACTGCGCAAACGAAAGTAATTCGTAGAATAAAATCTTGAATGTACAGCATAGTTACTTTTAAACATAGATCAGTGTGTTTCGTATGCATTTATTGTTTGCAGTTATCCTTAGTGGTCAAGGTTATAATTATATAAAATGTTCCATGGTTTTAATAAAAACTACTCATAAAATTCCGGACTCTGATACAAATATCCAATGTCAAATAACAATTCGTCTGGTCTGAAGAGTACAACGCGGTAAAAATAGTGCAACAAATTATACAACTTAAAGACAAACATTGGTAAAACTGGGACAAACAGTTTCAAAGCAATAGAGCATATCACTCCTCGTATAATTACCTGTCAAGGTTACCTAAAAAAAGTGATGAATGATGTTGAAAATTACTTTCCATTACTAT
This sequence comes from Panopea generosa, assembly GCA_029582155.1. Lineage (NCBI taxonomy): Eukaryota > Metazoa > Mollusca > Bivalvia > Adapedonta > Hiatellidae > Panopea > Panopea generosa. The sequence goes on along the minus strand of CM055906.1, from coordinate 26,828,076 downwards.
TAATTAAAGTTGTTGAGTAAAAGCCACAGTGTTTATAAGAAGCTAAGGTAAACACAAACAATTAACATTGCGCATACTGAGTTAATATCCATAGATGCCAAAATTATCCAAAGAAATGTTGCAAGACACCGTAGGCCACACAATTTATGGGAAACAGAGAAACTTTATTAGTCAATAGTGCACACAGCCGCTGGTGATGACGGAGAAGTAGCTTATACATACTTTTCTTACTCTTTGAGACGACAATTAACATGGGTCTTTTAAAGCCAAAATAAATATGGCTATTGTGTTTCTTTCATGCTATATGCCGATGTTACACCCTAATTTTTGATCAAAAGGAATATAACGCTATTCTGTTTTATAAAAAATATCGAAGAGAAGACGAGTACGTATTGAATGTATGCTTAAATTGGTTAACGTATTTGATTGTATATGTGTTTAATATTTGCTATTTTGATCAAAGATGACAAAAGTAAACCAACATTCCTAGAATCAGCCGCTGTAGTATGTGACACAAGCACAAATCTGTGTATACATCAAATACAATTTGGAATTCCGTTCGTAATGAAACGAAATATAATATTTACAAAACCTGTTACACTCTTAATTACATAGTATGCAAGATAATCAACACATTCTAATCAATTATGTATCTGCACAGGGTCAAACATAGTTTTCACATTCATTGTTGATCGTTACTAATGCATAATTAACAACTCCTCAGTTATTCCTAGTTTTGTGCCAACATTATTATATATTCAGCAACAAATAACTACCCATTCACGGCCCGGATGTTCGTTTTCATATTATAACACACCCAATATTATCACTCAATCAAAAACCTGTCAAAATTAAATGTGAATATTCGAAATACATCCTGTTGAAATAATATTCATATCAGTGTTGCTGGGAACAGTCTGTAACATTATCACAGAGGAAGGGCGTTAGCTTGATTCCGCTGGTATTACATTGAATATTTAGTATATTTTTTTATAAAACAACATGATGGTATCTGACGTTCAGCTAAGATATATTTCTAAACTTCATTAGAAGTATTATGATCATTCTTGTGAAACGGATCTTTTTTAAAATTATTAATAAGTAATTCCTAATATATATTAATAATGTTGATTAAAATATATATTTTAGACTGAATTGAAAATTAACAACAAATTAATGGCGATACAAATAACTTTATATTAAAACATTATAAACATATATTAATAAAAAAGATAAACGCATTCCGTTTTTTAACACATATGGATAAGCTTTACAGAATTATTTTGCTATTTTGGCAGATAGGTAAAACAATTACCCGATGAAAGACATGCACTAAAAAGTGAATACAAAATTAGGGAGAGAACAATGATACGACAAGAAGTAGATATTAACGAACATTCCGCTTTTCCACCCGTTACATACACGCAGCTGTAAGAGGAATTCGACACCAATGCGTTCGTAGGGCGGTCATTGCTCATTTATAATAGAAAATTAAGCAAAATTTCATCAGATGAACACTATTAATCCAATTATCATGCATCCCCATTTGATATCTTCGTTGATATTTTAAGTAATTTTGGCGACCAAATGGCAAAAAGCGACTTTCTTTTGAACATTACCGTCAGGTAAAAGGATAGAAGAACGTTTCGCAAGTTTGTTGAGGAACGTTGAGAAAATAAAAACTATTAAAATCATAATTTTGAAAAAATGACTAAGTATAACGCGATGGTTATAAAGATGTGCATAGTTTTTGTAGTAATACATAACAGTTATATATTGAAGATTTCTTTATTTATAACATAAACATATAAAAGTTTCATAAAATAGCTTTATTTATATGATAGCATTTCAATATTCAGTGGTATCCTAAAAACATCGTAATTACAGTTGATGTCTCTTTAACAGTTGGACCTAGATTCGTCCCCAAGATACATCAACTAAGAGAACGCAACTCTGTTATGGATGTTAATATCAGAAATAAGATAATGACATGACAAACACATATCATATATGTGATGATAGTACAGTAATTGCATCTCAAACTACTACAAATGTATAGAAATAATCACACTGCCCTTTCTTACAAATCAATAAATCAGTTAAATGTATTCAAAATCGACACAAATGTTGTTCAAATTATTCATATCTTTTTTATTAATAATGCATCTTATATGTTTAATGTTTATATAATGAGCCTAGTTTGGAAGCGCTGACTGTATCAAAAGTATTTGACTTGTATATGTGTTGTATAGTTATAGGCAAACAGGAGGATACAACATACAATATACAAAATTGTATCGGTATGAAATATAACTTTCGGTACATTGCAAACAAACAATCATCCTCAATAACATTTTAATGATGAAAAGTATCAATTGTTTTATCAGTTGTGTAGTGTCAACTGCTGACAATATATCAATGCATCACTCACACAATTACCAATTTTCAAACCAGATACATTGATATGTATCAGCGTTTCAAACACCATTGTACTATTTACATCGGTTTTTATCACAAACAACATTATGTGTCATCATATTGTCTATAAATGCATTTAAATATCATATAATAAATATGTTTACCGGTTACATGCACCTGTTATTTTCACACTAAAGCAAACGTTCAGTTATTAGTCCAGTGGTCCCAAATAGTAACAGTTTAATTTATTCAATACATGTCAATAGTTTGGATGCCATGCTTAATGTTCCATGTGTGTCTTTAATATGTATCCTTGAAAAGAATCCAACCGAGAATCGAGTATTCATAATGTACTTTACAGATGAGATATAAACAATTTAATATACAGGTTTCTTATTTTGATTAGTATTTAGTGAAAGTTAACATGGTAATCTAAGAGTTCACTGTGTTCATCATTAACGTATATCACACGTTATCATGCATAACCATTATTTTAACCATAACATAACATTTATCTATTGATACAGCTGTATCAACCACAACCCAATATAAACATTCAGGGTATTCAGGATATTCATCCATATAAAGAACACTTACATTAGCACCTTTATCTTTCTAGTATATGGACAAACGTTGGCTTACCTACACATATTAAAATAGCCTCGTTCTGTTTAAACACAACAAAAGTTTACTAAGCTTATCGTGAGATCTTAGTATATAGAGAATGTATTTTAACAGAACGTTCAATACAAATGTGTCGTTCACTATAAAGTCGGCACTGTCACTGACAAACGTCAAGGCGAGAGAGGAAACATAAATCGTTTAATTTTTTCCAAGAAGGGCAATAAAGGTTACAACTAATATAACGATTCCGCTCCAGCAAGTAGCTGAAAGACTATTTCTGACATTAATTAAGTCTTGTCACAGTAATGTGAATCGTTGACATGTTCAAGTAAATATAGTGCATAGTTTGAATATACGGACATTTCTCCGTAAACCAAATTCCGCACCGGCCTCTTTTTTTTTACTGTGTATAAAGCCATTAACACTTGTTTTGTTAAACATATTGCAGTTATTATTATGCATGTTCAATAAACGGATGTGTGATAAAATGTTAAAAACATGTTTTGAGAGTCTCGTATACTTCTCTATATAGAAGTGCATGGTTATTTGATAGATGTAAGGATTGATTGTTTTATATTATGTATACATGTATACTATGTATTTACCTTGATGAGACTTAAATAAAGAATAAAAAAAACTAAATAAGGGCATGATGCATATTATTGTGATTTTGATTTTATATTATTCAAACAATGTACATTATAGTTTATTTCACATTCTGTTCGTTTGGTATTTCAGTAAAACCCTATATAATACACGTACGTACTAACATAAAATACGATGTCGTCCGAAATAGCAGGCAAACGTCGTGTATTTTTAAATGTTTCATTGTTAAATTGAGTTTGAATTTATGAAAAAAATAAGCGTGAACATCTCATCTTTTTATTCGGTCATACTGTTGTTAAATAAATAAAGTTTTTAACATATGTAAAATTCAAGAACATATACCAGAGCATTTGTGCTCAATTAAACATTAATGATTAAATATAAATTGTATTGTTTATAAACCCGCCTTTTCATCAACCCCGGGTAAAGAGTAGATAAACTTAAATAACATTTAATCTGTATCAAATTTATATCCTTTCACAGGATAAAAATAAGTAATTTAATTTTTTTTATTAAAAAAAGTTGTCAATTAATATTGACCATTGTATAAGAAAACACGATATAAATCGTCCCGAAAAAGGTGTATCGCTATGGGGTGCTTTTAACGAGATTATGCGGGACTATGTTAAAAAAAGCTAAAACGAAAGCTGATACTTCATAGTATATGTTTACAGATTTTGATGACAAGTGATCGTACAAAAGTAATGTTACATCTTTGTATGAAAAGTATAACTACTCACAAATAAAGTCTGTTTGTTCGTATTCACAAGGCACCACACTCGCATTATCACTCAACCGCAAACATGTTCAAATAAGAGTATGGAAATCAAAATTGTTGAAATGATATTCACATCATGTTGGTGGAATCAGACTTTAACATTATCACAGGCATATGTGTTAGTTTAATTGGTCCTATTGTTATTGAAATTTGTTTATAATATTTGTTTTGAATCGCTGAAAACCGTTTACAAACTGTCACGAATAGATACATATTTTTATGTGAGATTGGTTTTGTTGACGTTGACACGTTGACATTTAGTTTAATTGTAATTGTGTTTTATTCTGTTCTATTCTTGTCTATATGTTATTCATTAAATAACCACTTTACATCTGTTACTCGTCATATTATATCATAAATTGTATAATTGGACTGAAAAAGGACCTTCTTTTATCTTTTTAGGACCAACCCACTTATACCTTGCTAAAATCACTTCATAATGGTGTTTAATCAATGCATGTAGCAACACATATTTTGAAAACTGTTCCCATTATTAACCAGTATTATATGTACTGTACGTATGATGTCTTGGTAAACATCCATGAATATGGTAAGTAAATAGCTTTAAACCAAACACAAGCCCAACTGATTAAAATTGCATTAGTGATACGGTCGTAGCACAAGTAAGTATCTACACATATACGTCTTTCAAAAATTGTATGACGTATTTGTTCTTTATCTAGATTTTCCTTCGGAGTATTGCCTACATTCATTGACAACAAAACATTATTGCTAGTAAAATGTACTCTATAAACACTTTATCTAACTAAATACTAATGTCCCCGCGCTATATAGGTATCTTGGCATTTAGATACAGAGATGGTAGTCTGGAAAGGATTATATTTAAGATAAGACGTGTCATGTTTAAGTGGAGTATACTTTGGTAAAATTAAAAATCGTTCCAGGTGGCGCAAGTTTACTTCATTCTTAACTCACCTGATTTCTCTAAAAGATGAACCTTAAGTTAGAATTTGATAAAGGCTATAATATAATGCCGCAGCAAAATGTATCTTCAGAACGTATATGTAATGGTTGTACAGTATATGTATTTGCATCTAGATGAGGTTCTTGTATATGCATTCAAGAATATTCTCTGAATGAAGTAACTAACGGTTGCTTAAGACCTTTGTGCAGACTAGGAATTTAGACATTACTGATCAATAACGGATTTAAAACGTTTAGTTTTTAACAGTGAGCTGCAAACAAAATCACTGAGTACATTACTAGTTTACTTAAATATGTACATAAAAATGCAACGTGATTGATAAATAGCCAATTAACTAACAAATTGCACAGAAACAGAAATTAGAAACAACTTGTTTCACGAAGCATTGTTTATTTTACATATTGTCTGGCAAATACAACTGCCGACCGTAAAGCAAGGCAGAAAACCACACATTTGCCAAGCCATAACACCATGCATATTGAAATGAATCGCCATTATAAAGTCTACATTGCACAATTCCCTTCAGTTTTACTTTATTAACCACAGACAGCATTATACGTCACAGTAATTGTCTTTATTGATGCATTTCAAATAATCGAGATATATTTATCGTCATTTTATTACATTTGCACTAATGCCATTATTATGCAATCAGTCTGGTTAATTCAGATTACGATCTTTGGGTGAAACCCGTCCTATCAAAAATAGTATTGGCGTTGTTCGTCTTGCTTTTATGTTGTTTTAGATGTAACCTTGTTGATAAAGAAATAAAGGATAAACAATTATTCATAACTTGTTTAAGGCGAAAGTGATCCTGGCTTAAACAAATTAAAGTAAGAACAAGTAGCATTAAGTGTCATTCTTTATGCGAGCAAGTTTGTCAGTTCCCTGCGGAAGGATGGTGGTTGTAATCAGATTCATTACGAGGTCTTTCTCTTCCAATAAAACTGGATATGCCAAAAATAACATGAAATGTGTTGGAAATGGCGTTAAACCTCATAAACGCTAATGCCATCAGCGTTTGTTCACAATAATCGACATTGAAGTTCATCACTTACGAAACTACGTTAATAATCTTTTAAATTAAAAAAACGCATTGTCCTAGTGTACGAATATAATAACTAATAACTATCAGGTAAAGAAATGAATTTTGTTTTTAGTTTAAAGCTGGTATATCGTATATCCTTGCAGAGGATAATTGCTTCTAACCATTACATATTTTATCTTTTCTATTTATTTTAAAGAGAGACACGCGACAGTTTTTTATCATTTAAATAGGATTGGTTTAAGTCTAAAAGATGCATATATCAAATTAAAATGATATAGCAGTTATTCAGAGTCTTAGTTTTATTTCTAAGATTCAAATCATATTATTCTGCTAAATGCTTGAATGTGTTACATTTGATTAATATTTGATAACTTTGGTTATAATCTCTTTGAAATACCAATCAATTGTAGAACATGTGTTAAAACGATTCTATCGTATTATTTAATGTGAGAAAATTTAAAGATAGTATACCAGCATAGTCCACTAATACACTTGTCGAAATACGCAAAATTATTCCCAAGGGAGAGACAATGCGCCGTTATTGAATCGAACAAGAATGCGGGTTTATCGATATTTCAACATGGCACATGTTATATATTGCAACCGGTGTTATAAGTGGTGGACAACATAGCTACATATAAATATATGTGTCAGAACCATCGTCCGTCCATACTAACTGGGAAACTTTCTCATATATAATGTTTCATCTAGAAACTTATCTTTAAATTAAGACGAATGATAACAATCGATAGCGTAGTTTAGTTTTTCTGAAGAAAAACACATTTCTTTGTATATATTTATACTTATAATGAACTATTTGACTGGCTATATCCAAAACATTTACAGCGTATAAATCATATAAAGATAATTATATTTGTATTTATATTCCAGTTTCCAATTAATAACCAAATACCATTCGCTTGCATTGTAAGGAAATATTTGTAAAATAGGTAAATAATTAAGCTTAAATGTTTTAGTAGAAATATATTTAAATACACATTACTGCATGCTTATACACCTGTTTGGAATAAAAACGGTATTTTATTAATTAAAAATATATATCAATTTTAAGTATACGCCATATCTAAATTTTGGTTATAAAATAAGGCACCAAATTAACGAAAACAATATCGACAATGCTTATTCAATTAAAGAATATCGTGTTTCTTAAAACCAATATAAGATCAATTTATGTTTTTATTATGTAGACATCCTCGCAAACATTCTTAACAAGCATATTTTGTAAAGTGTATTTTAATCGATGTAAAATATATTATATGAAATATAGAAAGGGTAACACACTTAAAACAACAAACACAGAATGTGTTTTAGATACAGTAAGAGATTTTCTGCATATGTTTAATACTCGTGTATGGACCATAACACATTTCCGAGACTGTTTGCCTGTCAAAGATACTATTCCTATCTGGGGTAATCGGTATATTAGATAAGGCCAGGGTCCTCCGTGGCCGAGTGGTCTAAGGCGCCGTCTTACCTCTCACCGCTATGGTCGTAGGTTCGAGTCCCGCTCGCTACAAAAACTTTATGTGAGAAAGTTTCCAGTTACTTGCGGAAGGACGGTGGTTCTACTCAGTCTGACTCAGTCTGAGGTCTTCCTCCACCAGTAAAACTGGATATGCCATATATAACCTGAAATGTGTTGAAAATGGCGTTAAACCCCATTCAAAAAAAAAAAAAAAAAAAAAAAAGAAAAGATGAATAAGGCATCACTCAATGGATTCATTAACGTTACCTCTTATGTATGTTTATAACTTGTTTTCTTTAAAAAATGTAAAGCCGAAAAAGATTAAAAAATAATATGCTACATTTTATATACGGTAAATATACGTTAACCACGTTTTATACGTTCGTTAATATCTCATTACATGTTACTTATAGTTCAACTTGTTAATAAAAACGCCTAGCTTTGTAAAACAAAATATATTTATGTGTTTCTTATATAATAGCACCTAGTCGATATAATAATACGTATTATTGCTTACATACATACAATGCCAATATTGTCATGTAATGTAGGACGGTAGTGCATAAAATATAATGTTGGACGCTCCAGTAAGAACTAAGTTGCAACCAAACTACCTCTCAAAAACATCGATTATTATTGCTGTTATCCAGAAAAAGACTGCAGAACTCTGAGCTTATGTTGCAATCAAGCTATACATAGAAATGGATTTGTTTTACTTAATTTCGAAATATGAAACGTTCATATATTTCATGTCGAAATACGAAACTTGCCATATTACTTGTTCAGCTTTTAATTTAATGTTTTGGAAAGTTTTAATGAAATAACTACATAATGGTGCGATTCTACCTCAAAGTTATACTTTTTTGTATTTATTCGCGAGGACAAATATTAAACAACATAATGAACGTACAATTTGTCATTTACTTAATACATACTCACGACGGGAGAAAACATTATCTGCCTAACTGTACATATAGTTAAATGAATCAAATATCGATATATAAGGGGCATTTTCTATTTTGAGAATGTAATGTTAAAATGAATGAAAAAAAAATGAATTTTTTGCTTAACTTTGTTACTTTTAAGAGCGGTGGCACCATTGATTGTACATACATCTATATGTCATAAACTTCACTTTCTCAGATATTGTTCTAAAGCAACTTGAAGGATACAACCATGAGGTCTTGAAGTATATTGAAACATTAGTGAAAAACTGTGTAACGAACAAATGGATAAATGAACATATAGATATTAAAGTTTTTGAACATTTTATATACGTATGCATTAATGCGTTTATGCATTGAAGTCCACCGGGCTTTTAAATTGATTTTAATATTTAGCTAAATGATTTCGTTCGTAATGCATCCATTTATCCTGAAGAAACAGTTGTAATCTGCCTTTTAAACAAGTGCAAAATTAATGTGAATATGTAGTTATATAAACCATTTTTATACGCATTGTGAATATACGAAGCAACGATCGATCACCTTGTGCTATTCATGGTCACAGTAGGATTCATACCTTCCGGAACCATATATTGAATTTCCCTGAACGCGTAATAAACTTAATAGTACGCATGGCGTATACAGTTTCAATTGAATATAGATTTGCAGATGGCACCTGTTATCCGTTGATGTACAGATGTATTTCGCGCTGTGCCTACTAAGTATAATTTGTAATCAAGTATTTGGACATTTAGCTAAATTGAAAAGCATTGAAACATCCTGATCAATTTTATTTGTCTTTTATGACCAAATTATAGTGCATGTGCGGGCATATTTACTTAACGTAGAGGAAATTGATAACGATACATGTAAATTCACAACCGTGCCAATATGTTATGTTCAGACGCAGATTTAATTAAATAGAATATTGATCAACGATATTTCGAATTCGTATCGGTTTAATACAATGCTGCATTGCTTTACAAACGAGATTCCATACCTTGAAGGTGTATCAAAATCTATATAATTTCATTTGTTTAAATATTCAGCTTTTTATCGCCATGTTCTATTCGAGCGTTGCATTTTACCATACATGTCTGCCAGTCTATCCCATTTCATGTTCATTTGCCGCACTTTCTCTAATTATCAGTTCTTTTTTTTTCAATTCTTCATCATATTGTTTAATCGTTTTTGACCAAATAAAAAACACCTCTATATATAATCATATTATTTCAAGTCTAAAGGTACTTAAATACAAACAAATCAACCAATCATCAACCAATATATGCTTATAATCGATTGTCACTAATGCACGTAAAACATGGTGCTTTAATAATTAAATATTACACATTTTAATAGAATTAATTTTCTGTTCGATTCGCCCATATCATATATGCCTTGTTAACACACACAAATACAAAACACTCATACGGATAAGTGATTTCACTTCCAAAAGGAATACCCAATGCCTTCATAAACATTTGTCATATTTAGTTCCTACCATATATATATATATATATATATATATATATATATTAAATCTTTATTTCAGTCTCAGCTATGTACATCGCAATAACAATAACATTAATATCATACAGTATATGTACATAGCCATTCAATTATATGAATTATAAGAGACTATCACACAATGCAAATTACAATTATTTATTCACATAATAAGACTATGTGTAATGCTGCAAATCGATTTATTAAAAAAGTGTTAAGATAAACAACATTTTAAAATTCTGACAAGAAAAAAAAGCACTAGTGCGCAATATAAAAATTATCTTAAAGTATCGATTATCCCCTAATAATAGCCAAGTTGACAATAGTTATACAAAACTAAACGTAAATGACGTTTTGACCATTTAGAAAATATTAGAATTGGAACAAGTACTATACACATATTGTCTGTCATATTAAATGGTCGCAATTACGTAACAAAAGAATATAATTAGGCGGCAAACATTGCTTTCGAAATAAAAGTGCTTGGTTTGATATGACATATTTGTTAATTCATAGCACATGTTTTAGAATATATATTTTACGAAATGAAACGGATTTATTTATTTACAGGTTACCATTGAACATTCATTCCTCACTGGTTTTTTTTTTTGTTTTTTTTTTTGGGGGGGGGGGGGGGGTTATTTTGTTGTTTTTTTCTGTTTGGATTTGTAAAAAAGGAAACTGTCGTCTTATTTAAACGTAAAACATGAGTATATTTGGTACGCTGTGTTACCTCCTCAACTCGATATTAAAGGAGAGAAACTATAAGAATTATAATATTGCAGATTATGCTTACATGATTTATGAATAAAATATGTTTAAACCAACTCGGTATGAACTAGCTGCTAATGTATTGTGAATTTAATCTATTCTGAAATTAAACCTATACAGATCCCTTTATTTGCTTTCGGCACAATGCAACATCATTTAACGAACATGCAATTCATAAAAATTGAATGCTATACTGTCATTTAACATCTGATAGTAACTGATCTAAAATATATTTTATAAGAAAATAACCGTCACTTTCTTTGACGCCATGTTACATCTAAACACAATTTAACAAACTTAGTTTGAACATGTCCAAACGTACACCTTCACTCCCTCTCAATTGCATGGCGTACACACATTTGCAAAGAATTCATACAATTGAAAATAATGAAGATATATAAACATATACATGTAATCCCGTTTATTTTATTTAGAAATACAATATCATGGACAAAATTATGGAATTATGAATAATTAAATTGGTTTGTTTTGATACATTTTATTGTCTATTGCAATGCCATAATTGTACAGACGATTAACAACTACAAAAATGATTAAAAATGTCACTTTTATTACATTAATTCATTTATATTATTATGAACAAATATCACATGAACACCCGTGACTGATATCAGAAAAGAAAAGCTGATGCCGATGCTGTGCAAAATCTGAATCAAATACAAATGTATACGTTAATACGTATTCCATTTGAATCATCGACTTATTGTTCACATGCGTGCCTCAATACATTGTGAAGTATGTATGATTCAAGATACAGCGGAGTGCCATATAGATGCAAATCTAAATAAATAACGTGAGGTATTTCATTTTTGATGAGAATCTAATAACAAAACTGTCATCGAAGAAAGATTACTACAAATGTGCACGCTATGTAAATCTAGAAAACAAATATAACATTAACGTTCTAAAACTAGACGAAGAGATTGATATACTGTCGTAATAATCGTTTTCTTCTTTGTTTTGGTATTTTTTTAGTTACCATTATAATATGACTTATTTCGATAATGTAGACATCAATGACCTGTGATAAGCGTGGAGAGTGTTGTATCAGTTTATTTTTAACATAAATGCTTATTATTTTTCGTTCAATCTTGCACTATGCAATCTACATTATCTGCTTCGAAAGCGCAAATTAATAGTCGGTTTTCAGTTTCATTATCTTAAATTCCAGATTTTATACCTGAACTGTTTATTATATGAAACACGGAGATTTTTACTGTTTTACCTAAGATAATAATGAAATGTTAACATATATGCGTATGAAAGCGTATTATGTCCATAAACCCATGTGTCCGACATACGAGTACGGTTGACAAAGATGCCAACATTATTTCTGCATCGGTTTCTTAAAGTATGCAGAATTAGGAGGTTATGTAGCAATGCATATACTATGGTATAAAAAGAGCTTTATATTGTTTTACGATATTTAGAAAACCAGTGCATGAATTCAAAAGTTTACTTTTTTTATGTACCAACTACACAATAATGATTATCGAATGTTTACACTGTTCGATATTTTAAGTTACAGTATCGTATTCTGTGAAAGGTATATATATATATATATATATAAAGGGAGATTATTAAATTCACAACAACACAATTTATGATTTTTGGGATATTTTTAGATGCTCATTCACTGTATCTATATCATCCAACGGGTTTATGAATCTGTCCTTTATATAGCATGTGAGTAGTCATGAATCCTTAACTGGATCCTACTCATATAAAGCTATTTGTTCATGTATGTAAATTTGTGCACCCTGTCCAGATGTGTTCCATGTTATTTCATAGTATATAAGTCATGGTCGACACCAAATTTTTTGGTTTGGCAGAGGCCTTGATATTATATCTATGGTTTGCATTGTAGCTAGCCGCACTCGCCGTAGTCTGGTCGGTACATTTATGTTTTGGTAATTCACAAATAATTATCTCCATATATATATATATAAGCTATAATGCTTCCTGGTTCTTAGCAAAGCATTGACAAAGTGCAAGAATCACAAAACTATGATACTTCTGATAGCTTGATCAGCTGGCAAAATAATTTATTTCCTTTACTTAAATGACGATACGCTATTTTAAGTCTATTATAGGATGGAAAAAGTTCACACTGCATATATCGATATTTTTTTTAAAAACAAAACAATGCTAATTTAAATGACAATTATGCAGAGATAGTTTTGTATTATGAATTAGCAAAATGACGGGATAAAATAGACTGTCAAACTCGAAACCCATGATTCGTACTTATAATAAATGCATAATATGTAGTTGTTGTAGAACCGGAGTTAAATCACCTTTTCATCAATACACACATTTAACATAAAATCCTAGGAATATAAAATAGTTTGTTCTATTCAATTATAAACAACTATCATCCATGCATGCATAAAAACAGAATAATGCATACAATGTAAAAAGCTGTTATTGTAAAAGTCGTGTTTAATACTGTCATCTACACAAGCACTGGTACATGTATTCACTTTGCTTTTATACAATAGCATAAATTTTAATTGTTATTGCTATTGCTTTAAACAATGAAAATAATGTTGGAATAAAGACGTTATTTCATTTGATATAACAATTTTATTATTCTTCTCATAATAATCATTTAGAGTAGTTTATCTGTTTATTAGTTCATGCCATGATACCCGTTCCAAACAATCATCATAAGCGTTAAAATGGACAAATCTAAAACAAGTTTAGTTTCCTTTTCACTACTTGGCTTTGACCAGCAATTTAGTAAATTTGTAATAAAACGTTTGCCTAATGAATTAATAAGCTTTAGGTAACTTAGTCTAGAACATCTTTAAATTTGGGTTGTGTGTATACATATTTAATGTTATATCTGGCAGAGTGTTTAGTTTTACCGGTGGCGGTAGACCTCATAATGAATATGAGTGGAACAACATTATTCAACTGGTAAACCTTCGTACATAACGTTTTCAGGATCACCGAGTACCGAGTCTACAACCTTAGTGGTGAACAGTAAGCATTCTAGAGACGACGCTTTGAACAAATTGGCCACAGAAGTGACGGGTTATATATATTACTAACTTATTTTGTATACTATGACAATTTATACAAGTTAACAATATATATACACTGAGATAAAATAAAATGCAATTATGGTAAAATGTTTTCGTTCCTGCTTTTTCAAAACTGGTAAACGGTTGAATAGAAACTGAGAGTTGTGCTTTAGGAGAGATTATAGAGATACGTAAGTGTAAATATAGAAACACTTGCTACAATTTATTAAAATTATACATTAGGGGAATATTTGAGGTATAAACGTGGGTACATAAAGTCTAAAAGCAGAGACAATAAACAGTTATTTGCAATCGCTTTTACGAGTATTGACAAAAGCTTTTCGTGTAACAAAATCAATAATTTGGATTGTTAAGATAGTTTATATATTTAACACAACTGCATACCGGGTATAATGCCATAAATGAATTATTTCCAAGAATTTATTTGACGAGCTAAAATAACAACCCTAATTTCAATATCCTGATTAAATAAAGCCTAATTATAAAGAACATTTACATATACCGTAACAATCCATTCATTTTTCTATATATAACTGTTAGCATACGAGGTATAAAGAGCACAAGATATTGTAGTGAATTATGTAAATATTAAGTTATTAATCTAAATATAGTATGCCAAATAATAGTTACATTGAATCATATATGAATCAAAACGAACAGTATTTATTTACTGTTTTTAATTTAATAGAATATCTGAACGGCATCTTACAATATAGTTCAAAGCCATTACTGTATATACGTTCGTACCTGCCTTAAGCCGTCGATAGACTATGAGTTTATGCTCAGCCTGGTACTATTTTTTTTCAACAGTCGGATATCCTATGTTGTATGTGAATATCACATGTATAAAGCAATATTGACTCGAAAAGGTTTACTACTAGAAATCTATATATGATTATAAATAGTATTCACTAATAATTATATGTGCTCAACTTCGTTATTTTAGTTTTATTATTATTGTATCGAATAGTAGTTTTATTTTACAGTTGTTAATGTCAAAAGATGACGTACATACTTTTTTTGTCATTGGAAGGTTGAACGTAAAATATTTGTATTTATGAGTTTACTAATAAGTAAGCAAAGACACGCCTTACTGTCAATATCGTGGTCATAGTTGACTCCCAGTCCGGGCACACTCTTTGTGGTGGCTGGTTATAAACTTTGTTGAACGTCCAGAAACCACTCAAATATTATAAGAAAAAATGTGAAAAAGGACAAAAAGGTCCAACAACCTAAACTAAATGCTTCGGGAGTGTTTTTTAATTAAGTCAGCCTATTTGTTTGAAACAAAAATATGTTTTCATCCAAGTCTAGTATTTGTACCCTGATTTATTATTGATTTGTTTTTTATTGTGCTTAACTTGTTTCTGAATATATGGAATGCTATTCTGTTACGTGTAGGTGAAAAATAATGTTAATATAATAGCATGTTTCTGTCATTCTCTTGAAATGTAATCATATAATATATTCGCTATGTTTATCAATAATATGTTGATACTAAATTTTTCAATTTCGGTATATTTTCGTTAATATTTTTACTGTGTATGTTTAATATTTTTTGTATTGTTTGGGGTATTCCGTTGCCGCGTGCGGTCGAAAGGACGTCTCAAGATCATATATTGCTCGCCACTGAGACTGTAGGTTCGGTAAAGACGAAGGTTCTACTCCACCAAAAAAAATGGATATGCAATATATCACCTGAAATTTGTTACTAAAGACAACTTCGCTTCTAAATTGCTTGAGTCATCTTATCGTTGGAATGGTGTATGTAACTCTCTTTAATCTACTATGTGATTACATGTGTTTTAACATCCTCTAATTAGTATTCCTCTCTTGAACAAATTGGTACTCTTGTAAAAGTTCTGAATAATTTAAGATTTTTTTTTTAATTTGGAAGACTGGTATATATTTACTTTTTTTATGTACTCAGCAGCATTAGATAAGTACCAGAACCTGCTGTGATTACTTTTTGTTTTGCTATTTTACAAAGACGAAATTTAATAAGAAAGTATTGTTAATTTACGAGTCTCGTTTCAGAAATTAGTGTTACAGAGAGCTTGATCTATGTGACCTTTTCAATAAAAAACTTATAAAAGAGAAAATTGCTTCTGCAATATTTCTCATCGTTTTACAACGGAAGAAATATTTCTAATTTCTTTGGAACTCTTACCATCAAATGAATATTAATTGGTTGTCATTACTCCAAGTAACATAATTTGTAAACCATACATTTAAGTACTATTAAATTAGATACCCAGAACGTTGAATTTATGTTTATAATTATGTTACAAAATCTGACTCTAAGTCTTGGTCGCCATTTGTTTAAAACTACAAAAAAATAATGAGATCTTGGTTAAAAGCTTTGATGATTAATGATTCCTGTTTCAGTATATTAAGACAAAATGAAAAAGTACGGATCCGAAATGACATACAACCAAATAATAGACTGAAGAGTTAATATATACTCAAGGAATACGTCAGATGTAATGCGGTTTAATTGTTCGTTGTCAAGACATCAACATGCAAATATATTTATTGCCTATGCTGGACTTACGTCAGCAATCGTGGATAGTTGATAATAGGTAATCGTTTTAGGATGATTTCCTAACTGTCATAATAAGCATTAATTCATTGTTATGTCAACTAAATTTAATATAAATGTTCAATTTAAACTCTTCCGTCGTGTCTGTTGAGCGTTCCGAAGTGGTGGCCCGTTGTTGTCTCTGTTTCTATTTTTGTGTGGGTATAATGCTTTGAAATATTTCGTTTGTTTGTGTACTAGTATTTTGTGTGAACAGTTAGCGTTATTGCTATGACATTGGTGTCTTACAACCACTATTTTCGTAGATCCTGGAAGGTTAACCCGTAGTCAACCACACTCATGTGGCCTATACTCTATATCCCTGGACTGATAGTCAGAGGCACTTCCGATTGAGTTGCCCGGGCCAAGCGTAATTAGTTTGTATATTAATTATGTCCGTGCAGCTTTTGGTGGCTGTGTCCTATGGGTACTGTATCTTATACATCATGTTTTATAATAAGTTCTAAACTTTTGGGAAAAGACGCATTCTAATACAACTGTTTTAAAAACAAAACATTAACATAAAAAGAAGATATTACTCATTCATTACTGAATGCATAAACAGCACTGGGAAAACTATTGTTTAATATGATTTAAAATGTGAACGAGTTTAATTATTTAAAATTAATGATAAATGGATACGACTGTAGTTTTATAATTGCCATATGACTAAATGGTGCATTAACGTAATTTCTATAAGGAACGAGAAAAAGTAATATATAAAAATTATAGATTACCGTTTTCCCTTAACCGACCGCCATTATTCAATGTATGACGTCAACGTCTTAATATAATTTCTTTTACATTACGTACATGTGCTAGTTCCGAGTTATACGGACAGCACCGAATGATGAATCGGAAGTGATATTACCTCTTATATACTGCATGTGTCTACATAAAAGACGTACATACAATAGAATCAGTTAAAGTATACAAGTTGTGTGCAAATAGTTATGAATACATTGTATTGGTAAAAAAGCAGCCATTCATGTATGCAATTTTGAAATCTACAACAAATCATGCGAGGCTATTATCGAGCAGAAAATAAAAGTGTGATTCGTTGTTAAATATCTTATTTTGTATAATTGTCATATTTATGCCATAATTATTATATCCGGTAATGTATAATAGAACATATTTTTTGATTAAATTTTACAATTTATGTAGACAAACAGCAATGCAGGGGACGTTACTTCTCTTTGTAATTCAATGCTACCGCTTACAAAGTTATCTGAATATGAATAACGCACTACCCTGATTTGATTGAAAATAAATGTATGGTAGATATCAACATTGTACTTTTATGATACAATGTTTTAGGTAACATAACATATTTATAATCTGGTGTTGTTTCGATAGTTATATCCTTTTCAGAATATAGTGTAATAGGAACATTAAAAGAACCAATTAACCATTATAAATTAAACTGAGTTTGATATTGATAGTGTTATTATTTCTCATTTGGATAAGGAAATACCACAAGTTACCTAACAAGGTATTTAAGTTCCATTACGTACTCGTTTGCTAGAGGATGCAGCTTTGGTGTGTATTTTAATAAAAGTTATCTCACTAATTTATTAAAAATCATTTTATAGGTCAGTTAATTATCTGATTTTCTTGAGGCATGAAAACGATAATGAACAAATAACCCAACGGCTAATGGCATCGTTTTAGTGTATCTTACGCATCACTAAGAAGGTGGGCGTTTCCGGTTTCCTGTTTTATTAATGTTTTATTAATTAGTGTTTCTGATATCTAGAACAGAAAATGTCAGAGATTTATCATTGAGAGTTATTGATCATAAAGTATATGTTGATGTTTTTATTTATTGTTAAAGTTCTTGATTTACATACCAGTGCGGTTACTGTGAAGCACATCGACCTGCGTCCTTTGTTTTTCGTTTTTACATTATAATCGCTTTGTGAGGTACTGAGAAATAAATAATCAAACGCTTGTATGATTGATCTTGACTATATATATTAGAGAAATATAAATTAAAAGGTAGATCTTATTTAAATAAGTCAGAATTTGTAATAAACATTATTCTTAAATTAAACGATTTCAATATAAAAGTATATTTTATTACATTTGGTTTAACACACATCTTAATATTAATAACATTATTACAAATGTTAAAAATAACTAAATAGAACACATGAGAAATAAATTGTCGAACGCTTAAATGGTTATCATGCCGTCTTTTTGCAAGCGCTATATATCAAGCGGTTATGAATAAAATCATGGACATAATGAGAACTGATATTAGCTTTGACCAAATATTTTAGCAAGTCAATTACGAAACAACAGACATGGCAGTTTATTCACTAAATGTCGATGTTACAATTGAGTATTGTTTATCATATTGTTATCGCAGACCTCGAGATCGATGCAATTCAATATACTAGGTAAATGATCATAATCTTTTTTAAAAAGTACCAGTTCTGATTAATATGTAAGACAGCTATAAGTTATCAGATATACAGGCGAAGACTCTTTAGTTTAAACATGTTTACGTAATATTAAGATATATATGTATAATGTAAATTGATTAAACTACAAGTTATAACACTATTAGTTACAGTTATCTCCAAAGCGCTGTATGAATGCATATGTTTACCAGATCGAAAAAAATAGCATAAAAAGAGAGATAAACTCTCACAAAAGACATATCAGCAACAGAGAAACAAAACCAATAAAACACATTTTACCGGCTGGTTGAAAATGTTTTGGTCTGTATTTCTAACAATGATAAAGCAATAAGTCCATTGTTCTCTTATGTGATATCTACATGGCTGTATACCAATCTACGAGTACTCACGAGTGTTTGTAAATAATTGCTCTCTTTTGATTCTGACAAGATCACATTAGACAAATATAGTGCTCTGCATATTCGAATTCATTACCAAAAGCACAAACGGGGTAATTCCATATGCGATTCACATACATATTGGGGTTTAAATCACTGAAATTATTAAAAAATCGAATTTTTGGGTTGAATTGTTAAGTGTCGTTTATAGAAAAAGGATTACTTTGATACTGTTCGAGATTTAAGTTTGAATATATTTTTTTGCCTTACAAATGCATTATGCTCATAGATCAAGTACAAGTATAGGACATAGCTACAGTAGATAAGATCATTCCCTTACATACGACCATTCCCTTATATACGAACATTCCCTTATATAAGGCCATTCCCTTATATACGACCATTCCCTTACATACGACCATTCCCTTATATAAGGCCATTTCCTTATATAAGGCCATTCCCTTACATACGTCCATTCCCTTATATACGACCATTCCCTTATATAAGGCCATTCCCTTATATAAGGCCATTCCCTTACATACGACTATTCCCTTATATACGAACATTCCCTTATATAAGGCCATTCCCTTATATACAACCATTCCCTTACATACGACCATTCCCTTATATACGGCCATTCCCTTATATAAGGCAATTCCCTTACATACGACCATTCCCTTACATACGAACATTCCCTTATATAAGGCCATTCCCTTACATACGACTATTCCCTTACATACGACCATTTCCTTATATACGGCCATTCCATTATATAAGGCCATTCCCTTACATACGACCATTCCCTTATATACGAACATTCCCTTACATACGACCATTCCCTTACATACGACCATTCCCTTATATACGGCCATTCCCTTATATACGAACATTCCCTTACATACGGCCATACCCTTATATACGGCCATTCCCTTATATACGAACATCCCCTTATATAAGGCCATTCCTTGACATACGACCATTCCCTTACATACGACCATTCCCTTATATACGGCCATTCCCTTATATACGGCCATTCCTTTATATACGAACATTCCCTTATATACGAACATTCCTTTATATACGAACATTCCCTTATATAAGGCCATTCCCTGACATACGACCATTCCCTTACTTACGACCATTCCCCTATATACGAACATTCCCTTATATAAGGCCATTCCCTGACATACGTCCATTCCCTTACATACGACCATTCCCTTATATACGGCCATTCCCTTACATACGACCATTCCCTAACATACGACCATTTCTTACATAAGACCATTCCCTTATATACGACCATTCCCTAACATACGACTATTCCCTAACATACTCCCATTACCTTACAAACGGTTATTCCTTTTCATACGACCATTCCCTTATATACGACCAGTCCCTTACATACAGCCACTCTTATACATACGACAATTTCCTTACATGCGGCCAGTCACTTACATACGACCATTCCCTTACATACGACCAGTCCCTTACATACGACCAGTCATTTACATGCGGCCACTCCTTTACATACGACAATTTCCTTACATGCGGCCAGTCACTTACATACGGCCATTCCCTTACAAAATGCCATTTCCATACATACGGCCATTCCCTTATAAACAGACATTCCCTTACGTACGGCCACTCCCTTACATACGACATTTCCTTTACATACGACTATTCCCTTATATACAACCATTTTCTTATATACGGTCATTCCATTACATACGACCATTCCCTTACATACGGCCACTCCCTTACATACTGCCATTTACTTACATGCAACCATTCCCTTACATACGACTATTCCCTTACAAACGACCATTCCTTTAAAACTGCCATTCACTTACGTACGGCAATTCCTTTACGTACGGTAATTCCCTTACGTACGGCCTTTCCCTTATATAAGGCCATTCCCTAACATACGGCCATTCCCTTATATACGGCCATTCCCTAACATACGGTCATTCCTTTACATGCAGCCATTCCCTAATAAAAGGCCATTCCCTTACATACGATCATTCCCTTACATACGACCATTCCCATACATACGTACGACCATTCCCTTACATACCGTCATTCCCTAACATACTGTCATTTCCCTATATACAGTCATTCCTTTATATTCGACATTTTCCTTAAATACGTACGGCCATTCCCTTACATACGACAATTCCCTAATATACGGTCATTTCTTTATAAACGGCCATTCCCTTACATATGGCCATTTCCTTACATACGTACGACCATTCCCTTATAAATGGTTATTTCTTTACATACGTACGACCATTCCCATACATAGGACCATTCCTTTACATACGGTCATTCCCTTATATACTGCAATTACATTACATACGACCATTCCCTTACATACGACCATTCCCTTACATACGGCCATTCTCTTACATACGGCCACTCCCTTACATACGGCCATTTCCTTACAAACGTACGACCATTCCCTTACATACGTCCATTCCCTAACATACGGTCATTTCCTTATATAGGGTCATTCCCTTACATACGGCCATTTCCTTACATACGGCCATTCCCTTACATAGGACCATTCCCTTACATACGGACATTCCCTTACATACGGCCATTTCCTTACATAGGACCATTCCCTTACATACGGCCATTTCCTTATATACTGCCATCACATTACGTACGACCATTCCCTTACATACGACCATTCCCTTACATACGGCCATTCCCTTACATACGGCCACTCCCTTACATACGGCCATTACATTACATACGACCATTCCCTTTACGTACGGCCCTTCCCTTATATACTGCCATTACATTACATACGACCATTCCCTTACATACGGCCATTCTCTTACATACGGCCACTCCCTTACATGCGGCGATTTCCTTACATACGGTCATTCCCTTTACTTACGTCAATTCCCTTACATAATGCCTTTCCCATACATACGACCATTCCAGTACATACGGCCAGACCATTCCCATACATACGACCATTCCCATACATACGGCCAGACCCTTACATACGGCCATTCCCTTACATACGTACGACCATTCCCTTACATACGTCCATTCCCTAACATACGGTCATTTCCTTATATACGGCCATTCCCTTACATACGGTCATTTCCTTACATACGGCCATTCCCTTACATAGGACCATTCCCTTACATACGGACATTCCCTTACATACGGCCATTTCCTTACATGGGACCATTCCATTACATACGGCCATTCACTTATATACTGCCATCACATTACGTACGACAATTCCCTTACATTCGACCATTCCCTTACATACGGCCATTCTCTTACATACGGCCACTCCCTTACATACGGCCATTACATTACATACGACCATTCCCTTGACGTACGGCCCTTCCCTTATATACTGCCATTACATTACATACGACCATTACCTTACATACGGCCATTCTCTTACATACGGCCACTCTCTTACATGCGGCCATTTCCTTACATACGGCCATTCCCTTTACTTACGTCAATTCCCTTACATAATGCCTTTCCCATACATACGACCATTCCCATACATACGGCCAGACCATTCCCATACATACGACCATTCCCATACATACGGCCAGACCCTTACATACGTACGGCCATTCCCTTACATACGTACGGCCATTCCCTTATATACGTACGGCCATTCCCTTATATACGTACGGCCATTCCCTTACATACGGCCATTCCCTTATTAACGACTATTCCCTTACGTACAACCATTCCCTTACATATGACCATTGCCTTACAAAAGACCATTACCTTACAAACACCCATTCTCTTATATACGGTCATTCTCTTACAGACGGCCATTCCATTACAAACGGTCATTCCCTTACATCCTATCATTCTCTTACAAACGACCATTCTCTTGCATACGGCCATTCCATTACCTACGGCCAATCCCTTACATACTGCATTCCCTTACATACGACCATTCCCTTACGTACGGCCATTTCCTTACGTATGACCATTCCTTTACGCACGGTCATTCCCTTACGTAGGCCTTTTCCCTTACATACGGTCATTCCCTTACTTACGGCCATTCCCTTACGTAAGGGCATTCTCTTATATAGAGCCATTCTTTAAAATACGATCATTCCCTTATATAGAGCCATTCCCTTACATACGACCATTCCCTTACATAAAGCCATTCCCTCACATACGGCCATTTCCTTGTATAGGGCCATTCCCTTACATACGACCATTCCCTTATATACAGCCAATCCCTGACATACGGTCATTTCCTTACATAGGGCTATTCTTCACATACGGCCATTTCCTCCTATATATAGCCATTCCCTCACATACGGCCATTTCCTTGTATAGGGTCATTCCCTCCCATACGGCCATTTCCTTACATACAACCATTCCCTCACATGCAGCCATTCCCTAACATACGGCCATTTCCTTTTATAAGGCCATTTCCTTATATACAGCCATTCACTAACATACGGTCATTTCCTTGAGGTTTAAAATATATATTAAGATGATGCTTAAAGGATTAAAGAAATGTAACATCTTGAATATGTATTTAAAGTTCCTTCTCAAGTTTCAGTGATGAAGGAATAAATACCTTGAATAGATGTATGTGCTTTTGGTAAATGGCATCAAGTCATAATGTTTTCTTAGATTATACAAATTTGACTACGATATACTTTGAGGAAATTGCTCCAAATAGCATGGTGATTTCTTTGTTTTTGGTTATAGATCAGAACTAGTTTTTGCAGTTACCATCTTATAAAATAACCAAACTAACTTTATTTAGTAATTTCTCAATTATATCAGAATGTGTTCGGCCTGAAAATGATTATGGCGGTGTCATACTGAATTTGTATAATATCAGTTTAGTATGTGTAGTACAGCTTTCTAGATAACTATAGCGCATTTTAAGATAGGGAGATAATAGTTCATGGTGTATTTATTTATTTGGTTACGAGTTTTTCGTTTCAATTTCAGTTTCATCATTCTTATTGAATCTAGTACTTTTGATGCTGATAATAAGATACATTATTAAAATGTGTTTTTACCAAGTACCATCATGACTAAGTGTTACTTATAGATGTGTATGAGGGTTCACCACGCAGTTAAACTTTGTTTTTGATTCTATATTAAATAAGGTCTAGCATTTTCCCGATTAAAAAATATACATACTTAGAAACATTAGTATTGTTTTCATTGCAGATTTCTATTCGAATATAAAATTCACAATAACTGATGGGTTGACCAGCTTGTCTTTTTAAAGACATCGCATTGCCATTGATAAGTTTTATTTAAGAAATATCCTTAAATACTCATAAATATATCCGTCTGTTAAAATCCTACTGTCACGGGCTTTTTTAAATATTAAACTCATATTATTTTGAATTGCCTATTATGTATCAATTTGGATTCTTTAACTCATTTTACATAGTCTGAGTTATGCAAGTTTTCTTTTATCGATATTCAACTAACGGTAAAATTGTATACCCAGGTGTTGTTAACATGTATAAATTATTGGCTAATTTGGTCAGTTAAGAGATGTATTTTGACCACTGACGTTGGCAGACTAAACTTAAGAATGCCAGTGTCATGTAATATTTAACCGTGTTGTTCATGAACCTGAGGACTGAGGTTAGTACAATGTATTTGCTTTTTTATATTATTTTTCTAAGTTTACTTTTAATTTACTCTGGTTTTAACAATTTAATAATAATATTCAATTATTAAAAGTATATTGTTTATTTTAATTGGAAGGGTGTAATAAGAAACAGAACAGTTATACCTGTTTATAAATATTAGTAAAATTGTGTTACGGTTCTATGAACGTGAATTGGAATTGATATCATGGTACTTTTTGTACGTGGTGGAGAAAAGTAGGCGGTACTTTATGTACGTGAATAAGCAATATAGAATATTGGTGACGAGTATGTATTAGTAACCTTGGTGACGAGGAAGTTATGGTGATGGTGGTGAAGAGGAATTGTTGACGTTGGGAAGATATGGAGATGGTGATGATATGGTGCTTACTTTGACGGATAGGAGCCATTAATTAAATATGTGTAATGACAAACGTACGGTTCGGCCTTCAGTAAATTGTGCTAGAACAAGAGGATACTAACGATAGAAAAGAAGTGATTATGATTGTAACATAAATATTTAATGAACTTTGACGAACTTTATAAACAATATATATTAAGGTGTTACTGCGTATAAAAACGTGACTTTATATATAGTGATATGAAACTATTAATATTATCTTTATTGTATTATATTTAATATCATACATCTTGTAATTGAATTGGAAGATATTCTGGTGTCGAAAGACAGAATAGAATTTGCCAAATGTGTACGAACAATACTATAGAGTCCGAATACCATTTTTGACTAATATGTCCAAGATACTACGGTTTACGTCGTAAATATATTCCACGGAACGCATGGCCTACGTCTATTTATTTTGTAAATTTATTATCCACGAAAGGACGAAAACTACTTGTTAATATTCCTAAATCTATATATGAAGCATTTAAGGTTCGGAACCATCAGATTAAAACCTAATTTGCTTATTTCGTTGTGTTGTTTTAAAACGTATTAAAAAGTGAATACATGCTCGCGCGGCAGTGTGCATTTTTGTGTGTTACAGTTTTTTACTGTTTCTCATCTATGTGATCTATGTTATATATACTATGATACTTAAACAATTCAAAATATATTGATTGTAATATGTAATTGTTAAGTCTTTGCCATATGATTTAAAAATATTGTAAATGGCCAAAGGCATATTTTTGCTGATAGTTTGCCAATAAAATTGAATTGTAAAAAAAATAGATCTTAAGGTTTTTGTAGGTCTGCATTAATGATAGTTTTTGTATAAGCTTTTCCGTTGAAGATACAACAAATCATACAATAGAACACTCGGGTACAACAGCATTAGAAACAACAATATATATAATTACAGTTAAAGAAAAATAACACTTGATGACCATTTTTCAAACAGTCAAATATCCAATTGATAAGGTTACAAGAGAGATCATATTGACGAAGTGTAAAGATTAAAGCTTTATGCCAGATAAGATTGAATACCTTCAAAATATCACAAAACATCATATGTATAGTTTGTTTTATTATCAAGAGCAGGTCCAGTGATAAGAAAAGTAATGGTAAACGTTCAAAATAATCCGATATGTTGAACGTTTTTTTCGATGAGTACTTAAGTTACGTAGTGGATGTTGATTTATATGTAAGTTTTAGTTAAAAGCAGGCTATAACTCATGTTAAATTGAAGAGTCGAGTTTCTTTTGCATGCAAGGTCTTGTGAAAAAGAGTATTTTGTACCAATTTTGAAAGTAAAAAGACAGCGTTTACTTAAACTATTGAGCGTGTGACACATCGCCGCCGATACGGACATTAACATTGACACAAACCTTTTTTACTTTTCGAATTAGATAGATTCAAAAGCTTGCCTACATGTATCTATTTAATAACTGAGATCGTGTAATAACAACAGTACGAGAATATGTTTAAATATCTTGCACTAGGAAATAAAAATGCAGCATTGTATGTATATAGGACATGGTGGTGCATAATGATAATCGTCAAGTCATAGTTGCGAAGGCGGATTATTCCAAATAACACAAGGTGGAAACTTGCGAGCATGCACGCACTAACAAAACAGCTTTCACCCATCCGTCTACCTAACGCTTACACTGATCAGTGACATGTGGGGTGCGTAGATAGCCATAGCATTCTTATTTCGATAAAATCATTTAAGTTACTTCCCTTTGTCTGTACTATAGTAAAAAACAAACTTCCAGTATTTTGATAAGATTTTAAGTTCCAAATACTATGACAGTTGCATTTTCTACAGTAACCCAGTTTTATTTATTGCCTTATATAGGAATAATATTAATACTTGCCCTTTATACTGTAACCCGTGTTATACCAAAACTAGTTCGATGAAAACAGGATTTTTTAACTGATAGACGTCAGCGTGTTCGTAATAATTTGGCTTCTTTGATAATGTGATTTGTATTTTTGGCTTCCTTGATATGTGATTTATATCATTTGGCTTCCTGGGTATATGAGTTCTATAATTAGTCATTTGATATGTTGAATATATAAATGGTTACTTGATGTATGAGTTACAGTAGTAGTATGTATTAGGTTCGGGTTATGACCAACTGAAAATTGAAAAATATAAGAAAAAAAACAAACTTCAATATATTAATACATACATTCTATGACCAGGAGACAAGTAGTGCTGCAGATGGATATGATGGTGGAATTGCGATGTAGATGTGGCGTGATATGATGCGACGATGGTAGATGGAACAAGAACGTTGTACGACTTGCACGCATGTATTTGTATGGTTAAGTATTTACTTTGTATAGTGTGTATCTATGCAATTGATTATATTAATTCGAGAATTAATTCGTGTATATTTACACATGATTATCGTACGTTGACTAGTAAAATATGATAATACATAACGCATCATTGAGTATCATGTCTGCAGTCTATCTGAATAATGCTAAATTAAGTTTGATTAAATAATTCAAAATTATCATGATAGAAAACTAATGTTTTAATTGTCGTATATATATTCCCTCGTTTTAGTACTTGGGGCGTTGGTGGGTAAAGGTGTATGAAAACATGCATTAAGTCAAATGTACTTTCTAAATATTATAACAACTAAATTAAATGTGTAAATAGAAAATACATGAGTAATTAAAGAATATTTAAAAAATATAATTTTGATGTTTTTGAAGGATTTTGCTGTGGCGTTGACTTAATCCCATCGACCTAACGCTTTTCAGGGTTAGTAGATTTCATTTTAAAACGTAAACGCTCGAACATTCCTTATGTCAGTGAATTCATGTGCGACTCAAGTATGGTCAGTAGGAAAGCCACAACCTAAGAACACAGCTATATTTCATCCGAGGTCGGGACTATGTTTTGTTTTCTAGCCGGATACTTTATGCGGAATAACTGGAAAGTGTCCGCCATTTAATTTAAAAGATTTAATTTTTTGACCAGCATGGCAATGATGAAATAATTCTGATCCGGTAAGTTGTAAGTAAATCATGTGTTGAGGATGCAGTGGTAATCGGTATTGAATTATTTCCGTTTTAAATGACCATGTCAGAAACTGCTGGCCCGATTTAAAAATAATTTTGGATACTTTTGAATATTCAAATTATTATGATACGTCACTACCAGGGGACATGGTCACTTTTCCTAAATATGTGTATAGTGGGTAACTTAAATTAAAAAAACTACTTGTCTGATATCAAACTAATTTCATACAAATGTTTTTTAGGTGACATTCTATCAAAGTTGTTAAAATTTGTCTCCTTTAAATCTGCAGGCCAGTTTTATTCTTTTTTAATTTTCGGTGGAACTCTGGTGAGTGATACAGGACCATCATGGCCCTCTTGTTTTTGAGTTGCATCCCCTTTTGATATTCTGTCTAAAGCATTAGTGTTAAAGTGTTTCAAGGTTTTGTTTTGGATCAAGGAAAATAGATGATTGACAGTTTTTAGCTTTTGTTTGTTTCCTTTGTTTCTGGTTTAAGGAGGGATATACCTTTTAAATTATTTTTGAAATCAGTGGTATAATTAGTATATTATGAAACTAAAAGTAATTTCAAATATGATTATGTTGTTTTTTTTTCAGCGGTAAATGTAACAAATATTTATATGTGACGTCGTAAACATGGCCATGTTCCGTCTTTTTGACGTCCCAGTTTATAGCAGCAAAATCACTTATTTTTTTTACTTAAGTTGAGTCAAATATCAAATATACAGAAACGAAACATATATCACCATGTACACATTTGGATGTATGGATTTACAAATGCAAACATTTCGTCGAACGACAAATTCTGAAAATACTATATAAAAACGGAAAATAACGGATTTTTTTTTCGAAAAAACGGCTTCAAATCAAAATAACCAAACAACAAACCGAGCGATTTTTGCATAATTTTTATATGATTTTATACTACATATAGTACAAACAGATATGAGATTTTTACCCTACGTAAAGAAAAACATTTTAAAGCAAACGTCAACAACGGTATAGCGCATAAAGCATACGGTTTGTGATAATTAAACAAGTTTGTCCATACTACTACTTTTTCGCATATCTGCATGCTACAACCAACAGTTCAATGTAGCTCGGTTTGAATCCTTGACTTGCACCCGAGTGAAAGTGTTTGGTAAATTGAGAACCTTAACAAACAAATTCAGCTTCGTCAAGTGAATCAACAGAGAGAAAGCATGTGTATAGTTTACTCCTGTTTTCATAAGCAGAGCCCAAGGTCAACAACTGGTATCACCCTAAGTTTGTCGTCAGCTGTCAACAATTCATTCAAATGAAATTTCTGGGCAGAAAGCCACCATGCCAACCTTTGATCACATTCTAGAATGTCCATGCTAAGGCATCCCGCCCATTCTCAACTGCACTCTATTTCAAATTTAGGACCCACCTTTCACTGTGATATGCTACCGTATACATATCCACTATATTTACAGTCTGTAATATTTTGCCCCACCCTACATATTCACCATCATATATCGTATAATGTTCTAGAAACTATACAAAAACTTCCACTTATCTATAATGTGAGGTTTTCATACTTTTTGCGGATGTGAGAGACTGACTTTTATTTTTATGACTCCACAAAATTTCTATGAATTTTTAGATATATAATCTCCTTGTGTGTTGTTGGACAAGTCTCCGCCATGTTTGCTGCTTGAGACCACACACGGCTTTCTTTCTCTTTTGCTAAATGGTCCCACAAAAGTTTCTGAAAACTAAGAGGCACATTCTCTCCTTCGGCGTTGTTGGACAGAAGTCCCCATTAAGTTTTCAGTATTTCTTCCTATGTCGTTCATTTTTATAATTTCTGAATGGAAAGAGTGACATTAATGGAACCTGAAGAACAAGAAAATAATCCATTCACTTCTGTTTGTTAATTTACTGTATCAAAAGCTTTTGATATGTCACAGAATACCATGAAAGAAAATGGTTTGCTATCAAAGGTTTTGCAGATATGAGGATAGATGTCAGTTAACTGAAATGTTGTTGAATGGTTGGTTAAAATCCTGATTAATATTTATACAATATTTTATTTGTAAGAAGAAAGTTGTACATGTGTGTAATTATTCTTTCAAATATCTTACCACAACAGCTAAGTAAAGAAATTGGTCTATAGTTCGAAGCTATAGACTTGTCACCTTTTTTATTGATTGGTGTAACATTTGCTATCTTCCAAACGGCATGATAAATCCCTTCATTCAGAGAGCGGTTAAAAGTATTGCTAAAAGTTTAGAGATGGGTTGTGTTACACCTTTAAGCATCTCATGGCTTATAGAGTCATGGCTACATGCTTTATTTATATTAAGTGTGTTTAAAATGTCAGATATATCATTTTCTGAAATAACAAATTTGTTAAGACTCTCATTTGTTTCTGGTGTAAATACTGGTAGTGGACATTTATCTCGTCTTGGGTCGATATAGATGTAAAATAGTCATTAAGGTGCTCAGCCTTTTCTTTGCAAGAAATAAGAACATCTTTAGTGCCATTTATATCTGTTTTACAAAGAGTTGGGATTGAAGATGAAGAGTCTGAATTTTTAACAAAATGTCTAATAACTTTCAAGAAACCTCTTTTATCGTTCAATTGTAAATCGTATAATGAAATTTCCAGATTGTTAAAAAAGTTATTTTCGCTTGTTTTTTTTATGTTATTTACTTTGTTTCTATATTGCTTATATTTATTTCAATCATTTGCCTTACCTGATTTAATTGTAATTTCGTTTAGTTTGTCCCTTATTTTAAGATATTTTCTTACTTCTGAATCAAACCAAGGCCTGTCGTTTTGACGGACAGTTACTAATGTAGATGGTATGCAAGTTTTAACCATTTCAATGAATATTTATGTAAACTTTTCACATGCCTCATTAATAGAGTACTTTTATTAAGCAGTCCCAATCATATGATTCAACTTTATCATAAAGGAGATTGAAATTTGCTTTGTTGTATAACCATATTAGTATTCTATATGTAGAATTCAGCCCGTACGAGATTAGTTATATTATATATGTTGCTTTATGATCACTTATGTTCGCTGGAACTTCTATAGTACCAGCATTTCTATGTGGCATATCATATGGTACAATGATTGGATCAAGAATGGCTAGATTTCTGGTGGGCTCATTTATGGTATTGATAAGTGAGTTTAAGGTTAATATATCTTTCAGATTATGGAATGTTGGGTTGAGAAGGTTTTCTTTAAAATAACCTAAGAGGACGATATTTTTAAAAGTTTCATAGCCCTTCTCAATATTTGCATTCAGGTTATTGAAAAACGTGGTTTCTGCAGTTTTGGTACTATAGAACATCCCTTATAGTATATTTTCATTTTTGATTTTGACATTTATCCAAATTGATTTGTTACAAAATATTTACATGTCATCTCGCCTGGAATGAATAACACTATTTGAAACATAAACAAGTATCCCCCTTCATGATTAGAACGGTCCTTTCTATAAAATATATCAACGTTCTCATAAAGTATTAAAGAGTCATTTGGTATCTGATAATTAAGGTGAGTTTCAGTAAAACAAAGAATATCATGGTCTGAAAGGTTTACAACAATAAAATATATTTTATTTCTAATACATGTACTTCTAATATGTCTCCTGCATTCAAAAGTAGCATTAATAAAATTATCTTAAAGTCAACTTTATCAACAAAATCACTCAAAATTGTATCAACAAGACAGGTAATTCTAAATATATCGTCTAATAAAATAAATATACCAAGTTTTGTTAAAGATACCTTGAAAACAAGTTTATATTGTGCCAATATGCTACGGCAATTGAATAGACCAGCGATGGCGGCTCTCCATGTTCATATATCATTACCCATTGGGTAGTAACACTAAAGAAATGATCACACAAGAGGCCGCCATCATGCCATATACATACACAGAAAAAATAATAAGAATGCAAGTCAGTAGTAGAGAGATGAGAGTAGAAGTAGAAACTTGAGATATAATCAAGCGGACTGTATTTGAAAAAAAAAACATTATATATACAAGTTTAGGTCGAGTAGGAGTATACCAAAGTTAGTTTCAAAAAAATCAAATGGATAAATCAAATATTTTTTTAGAATGATAAAGAATCTGTCTTGAATAAAGTACGTGTTTTTGTCTCACAATGTGTTCAAAAGTCTTAAAGAACACGGATATATACATGCATACATATGTAGTAGGCGTGAGCATGTATGTACACACAAACACTAACGTTCACATGCATATATATACACAACAAGAACAAGAAAAATAAACCACATATGTAAACATACACATAGGCCTACAGTAAATAGGTTGTCTAAAAGCATTAACATTATTTCCAAATCATTGAGATGATGACTTATTGGGTGGGTTTTATGCCCGCTCTTTAATGTGTTTTACAAGTGTACATGTTCATCAGTAAAAAAGCTTGTAAATAATAATCATTATGTATCCTCAAAATAGACTGTAAGTATTTTTTTTAAAAATAAACAAGATACTTATTTGCATAACAAAGCCACATATATAGTTGTTTATATGTGTTAATTAGTAATAATAAAGCATAGCTTGAATCCCGGGGCATATATAAGTACTAACCGATGTAGACCGGCTTTCACATAATGTGGTGTCCGACCAGGAATACACTGTTCAAGCAATATGAATACGCTCCAGGGCACCAATTTAACCCGATAAGAAGCAATTCAATAATGCTCAGAATATACTGCAAGCATTTTTAAAAATAAACAAGATATAATACTAATTTATATAACAATACCACACATATTATTTATATGTGTTGGTAAGTAATTATAAAGCATAAGTACTGACCGATGTCGACCATTTATGCCGGCTTTTACATAGTGTGGTGTCCATCAAGGGATACACTATTTGCCTATCGTGTTATATGGATTATTATATAATGCTTATTTGCATGTGCATAACAATACCAAACATATATCGTTTATATGTGTTGATAAGTAACGATAAAGCATAGCGCGAATAAGTGTAAACAGATGTTGACCACATCGGCTTTGTCATAGCGTGGTGTCCGACCAGGGATACGCTCTCAGTCAAAATGGATACACTCCAGGGTATCCATTTTAACGCGATTTAGAGTACATGTTATAAATATACTGGTCAGTAAAATTCTGAAAAGTTATGCAGATGTTTTGCTATTAAATGTTATAATGGACAGTACAAATTTAACAGTTAAAATCACAAGTAGATTCATTTTTTACTATTTCAGTGTCGCAACGGATGTACACGTTTACTTGCTTCACGTCACTGCTATTTTTTTTTCTGTTATTCACTAATCGGCAGACGATATGTAGATGTGTGGCTATAAATAGAATTACAAATATATAAACACAAACAAAATCACATGTGTTATCTTAAATAACAATGTTTTTCGGGATCATGATGGTTGATTCTTGAGATAGTTTGTTTGTCATCGAGATTTATTAGGTAATTGAACAAGTGATTGGTTCATCGTTTCATTAAAGATAAAAAAAATGTTTACGGTTAGAAACACATTTGCAGCACACTATGCGTGAGTCAAGCGGGGATGTCACCAACACTTTTGATCCTTATAGGACTGCTTTGATCGGTTTTCTTCGTGTACACGGTACTATTGAAGGTCCAGATGTTTATGATTTTTCCACCTTTTCTCAACGGGATAAGATTCTTAACTAGTGAATGGTTATATTTTCGGAGATGAAGATCCTGTTTGGATTTTGTTTTAGTTCCTTTTTGGCCAAGAATACGTGGTGTTTATCGTGGTAATCCCTGAATTTTATTAGGATTTGTAGAGATGGACCACGTGAAACAAAAGTTTTAACAATTAACTCCTTGAAGGACAGATTTTTCTGTAAGGGTATGTCTGGGAGTGAGATTACTCTTTTAATGACAGGCTTGTTTATTGGCTAGCCTTTACGTTTGATCGCTGGTTTTGGGTTTGGCACCATCACTATCAAACATTATAATGTTAATGTTGTGTGTGTGTGTGTGTGTGTGTGTGTGTGTGTGTGTGTGTGCACGGTACAATCAGTATAAATACTGGTCACTCACCAACGTGCTGCACGTTTTCCTCTTGTGCAACAATAACAATAGAGTGGTAAATGGAAGGTCTGATAATGGCGTCCCGATTGATAACTAGTAACCATCGTGTAGTCAAAATCAAAATCGTCCAAAACACACTTTCCGATTATCAAAATGTTATCCACAGTTAACCATTAGCATCACTGATAGTTTTCTATCCTGGTTATCAACAACATTTGTTGTCAGAGATTAGTTATCCATTTAAAATTTTAAAATGTTTGAGTTGCGCTAATTACATGCGCTTATGGTCATGTCGCAGGCAATCCAAATCTTCTTATTATAAGAAGCACTCAGAAACAATTGGTGAGCATGATTACTGACATCTATTGATCCGTCATCAAAATCTCACGGTTTGACCCTTAAGGTGGGTAGAACTTTACTAAATCTATATAATAGAAAATGATGTGAATTGTTGATGCAAATATGTCAATCAATATCCATGTCTGGATTTTTGACGGTTCCTAAAGTACAAAAGTTATAAAAATAGATTCATATAACTTTTTATCATCAAGGATAATCAGGTGACCGTTAATACCCTAGGTCCTCTTCTTATTAAAGTACATTTCTTTGTTAAGATATAGGGGTTGGACTTCCTGTGCATTTTGAAGCTGTTCAGTATGGATAGTCAACATTTATACTGAATACTACAGTTATACAATTTTTTATTGATTTGAAAAGACATAAACACTGGTTATGCTGTTTTAACAAAATTTGGAACTGTAATAACCGTACAGACTTTCAAGCAATTGCTGTGTTGACTATATTTGTATATCGATATGAAAACATGACCATAAGTACTCTGTTATATTATAATTATGATTTTAGTATATCTGTTTTATATGTGTTGTGTATTTGTATATTTCAAAGCTGTTGTCTTGTTGTTTGCCATTTGAATATTGAAATAAAATGTCATATAGGAAAGCAGTGTTTTAGTTACTGACAAGCCTCGCAATAGGATGCTGCTGTATAGCTAGTCGGTATAACCCTATAGTAAAACTATTACACTATTCAACACGACTATACTGACATAACGGATGTAATTGAAATCAAAATGAAATCATATGACTCATTAATACGTCACAAAATATGTTGTAATTTAAAGCGGGCTATTAAGTTAAGCCTCTTCGAGTCGCGTACCCCAATACGGGGTCAGTGAGTGTATTTATCATTTATCATTATTAGTATCATTATTTTTTTACAACTATTATATTGTTATTTTTGTATTATTATTATCAATATGATTATAATTGTTATAAATATTATCATTATTATCATCGTTATTATTATTATTATTGTTATTAATATCACTATGATTATTTTAATTATTATTATCATTATTATTATTATTATTATTATTATTATTATTATTATTATTATTATTATTATTATTATAACTTTTTTATTATTGTCATTATTATTATTATTGTTATTACTAATTTTTTATTATAATCAGTTTTTATTATGATCATTTAAAATTTTTCTGGTTTGTTTTTATCATTGTATGTGTTCAAATATTTTTGACCATCTTTGATTTGATGTTAACATGATACGGATAAAGTACACACAGTAACTGCTTCCTTCTGTCTTCAAATTTCACTTGAACACATTTTCCCATCAGTAGTAGTATCATGATCTGTCGAGCCGATGTATAATTGCCTCAATCAAAATATGTAAGAATACCAAGCTTACATAAAGATTGGAATAATCGAAACGTTTCCAATCTGAAGTAGCCAAATTGATACTGATTTGTTATATATCTGTATCAATCGTTGTCAAAGCGTCTATTTTTCAAGTCAACGACACAGTTGACATGTTTCTTGGTACGTTAAAGCCATTTATTGAAATATACACCATGGAAATGCATCATTAAGATGAAGTATGCCAAATCCGTCTTAAGTCCCAAATCTTAACGAATTAGCCTACACAGATATACCGGATCAGATAGACAAAAATACACTTCACAAATCGACATAAAGTTAATAACTAATTATATCAATATGTCAAACATTACGATATGGAATACCGAGATCATCTAGCTCTCACTGAATATGAATAATACGAAAATGTTGCTGACCCAGACAAACATTAAACACAAAGCACATACTATACAACAGTTCCGTTTCCTCATTTATGATAAAGTCAAATTTCCAAGATTAAATTGACAATGGCTGAGTCTCCAGAGAAATTGCAGATGTTGTTTTGTTTAATTAAGGCGATACATCAAATTCTAGTCCAATTTCCCAGACGTTAATCCTTAGTTAAACCACAGTGAGACAGTCCTCCCAGTGTTTTCCCGAGGCTCGTAACTGCCAAAAATTGGCAAAATATTGTGTGTGTCGGACTAATCTTCCGAGTCCCGTACGTTTGTGTTGTTTATTTTGCCTCGTGGAGTGCTGCGATGGTTTTAATTCGGAGTTATTTTTTTTTTCTTGAAATCGTGGCATCGCGGGCCTTGGAAGCATTGTAGACCCTCTCGCACGAGCATCGTGTGATGCTCATGTGATAGTTGTACGATTTATCCGACAATCGTAAGACAATCGTCGGTCTCAAATGGGGTGGGCATAAAATCAGACGATTGTCGTATGATTGTCGTAAGACATCGTACGATAACGTACGATAATCCTGTGAGGTGCGTGCGATCAAAGTACGATGCGTGCGTATGTCGTGCGAGCCTCGTGTAACATCACTCGTGTTCCTATGTCCTCGCACGCGTGTCTTACAGGTAATTGCCCCTGCTAAATATATACCTCTCTCCGCAGTGTACTGCTAGTTGTACATGTACCACAAGAACAAGAAGACGAAGAAGATGGCGCTGATATCCCCACAAAGGCTGAGGCAGGACCAGCTGAGTTTTTGGTTGAGAATCGCACGTGACTTGCATGAGCTGCCTACGAGCCTCGCGAGAATCCGATTATCGGCCAATGCTCGTGCGATTATCTTCCGTTTCTGTTTCTCTTGTATATTGTTATTTTCAAACTTGGACTAGCACGCATCTTATAGACAATGTGACCGCAACAATCAATAGAAAATACAACGTGCAATGTTGCCATACTCTCAATTCATCGCAGCCAAAAAATACGACTCCCCTGAGGCTTTAGTTGATAGATACAACGCACTTTGTGTCACGCCGGGAAAGGAATATTGATAATATGTATGCTGTGTTTATGGTTTCTGAGCTAAGTCTCATGTGAGACCCAATTAGACAATTAAATGTTTATTGAGAACATGGCAAGAAATACAAACAATAATCAATTCGTTTAAAATATTTCAGTAATGCCTTTGTCATCGATATTATCGGCCGATTGCTACATTGCAAAATATACAGTTTCACACTTGAAAATTTGAGGCAGTAAAATATTACAAACAAATCTTATATTTTATTATTTCCTCTGAAAAACCACCCCTTAGTAAATCTTTATTTTATGTTCAATGTTTACAAATTAAGCTTAGCAATACTAAAATATAATAAGGTCATCCTTAAAAAATATATTATTTGCCGTGCTCCTTCCTTCTCACACAAAATTGCAGCTACCCAATTTTGTTTATTGACTTTCAAAACATTTTATTTTTCAATATTGTCTGTCCATCTGTCTTTAAAATGACTATGAAACATTTCAAAATTTGGCAAAAAAATAGCTACCTACCTACCCAAAGGAATAATTCTCGGTCAGAGCACAGGAAACAAATATTTTTTAAGGATGGCCTAAGTATATTTCATAGTGCTTTTTTATTGGCTGTCAGTATATATTATCCGACATATACCTACACCACTGACAGGCATCGTCCTCCAGATCTATAGAGGATAACTGTTTAGGGTACAATGATGAAACAAACTTACTGTATAATTTTGTCTGTGCTTCTGTTGTACTATTTTCAAAGCATAATGGTCATTAAAATGAGTTTATATTACTGACTTAATTTAAGCCAACTGTTTATAAAAAATATACCGGTTTTCACTGGCAAATCATGTCGCATTATTGGGGCTTGCAACGTGTAAACTATTTTTTGCATTGGTATCATCATTTATGAACGTCAGGATTATTTACAGCTTAACGAGGTATAAAATGCTTATTAGAGGTATAAAAAGAGGTTATATCATCCGTGTAGTTCTTCTTCTAAGCTACTTATTCAATTATTTCTTTGACAAATGTCGGGCCCGATTAGCTCAGTCGGTTACGCGTCTGACTATTAATTCAGGGGTCGTGAGTTCGCATCCCCCGCCCGGTAACAGTCTCCTTGATTATTGCTTCTCATTACCATTCGTTTCTCACCACTGATTTAAGTGGGAAAGTTATCAATTACTTGTGCTCAAGTACTGGTTAATCCCAGGAAACAGTGGTTAGGTTAACTGATCGTCTGTTAGCCCTCGATGGCATTAAAATGACGTTTAATATTCAATCAAGCAATCAATCTTTGCCGAATATAGGGAGATACACGATACGGTTCGTTTTATACCACCTTTTAATGGTATTTTACGGTGATTATCATTTCTATTTGAACTTTTCTTCTAGACAAAGTTTGTTACTTCTTTTCAGAATAGTTCATATCGTAATAAAAATGCACTTACGAAGTTTATATCCATTCTGAAAATACAAAAGTGGCGCGTATCTCTGTCACGTGCGCTTAAGTAACACAATGCGATGATTAATATATATGTAACTGGTTTTATCTAGTCATAAATTCAGCGACATTAGCTTATATTTTAGCTCTATTTTGCATACATGGGCGCAAAGTCTTATATGTCGTTATAAATAGGCATAAATAAACTTTATTTGTGGAATAAGCATGCCATAAAGTGATTTTTATTAGGAAACGTCCCAAATCAGACATTTACGACCAAAAGAGTGCAAAAAGGTTATAAGTAACATTTTAAAAACTCACCACATCTCATTGAAGTCTCTCTTATAGGTTTAAGTTTATCGTTATATTTGCTTTCTATTTTAAAGTAAATGAAAAAGTTTGCATGCATGTCATCCATAGAGAGATACAAATGAAAGAAGTGATAATTACATTGTATTGCCTGTCAACTCTTTGTACTGCCGAAATGTTATGAGAAAAGTAGGGATCATGCAGTAAATATTTGTTTCTGTTCATAGTGTATACTGTTGACAAAGTGAAAGTAGACTTCCGAAATCATATACTCATACCTCGATTTCAAAGCATCGTATATTTTTTTAAATTCTCAATTCATCCATGACAATGCTTATAACATGATCAAAGTACACCAGTAAGGCCACTCAAATAATAACAATGATTTATTATGCAACTGTCCCACGTAATCATTTTCTATTTCCAATGGCGTGACTATGCCTATACCATAAGGTTCAAGATTTATATTTAGTTCATAGATAATATTTCAAAACATCACACTTTCGAGCTCAAAAAATATCAACGATATCGTTCAAACACGAACCGACTGCAATAACATTTCTTGCTCCCAGTAGGTTCCAAATGTCTGTCACATATGTGTCTGACAGTATAAATCTGTGGCACCGTCTTCCAATGCAACGTTGTTATTGTTATTTCTGGTCACTCGTGATCTTGGAGATCAACTATTGCTTTATCTGTGTTCCCTTCTGTGTGTCCAAAGTGATGAAAATACATGACACACTGTCTTACATCTTGACGTGACCCCATGACTTTTACGGTAAATCTAAAAGTATTTCCGTTCGTATCAAATGATTAATCGGAATTGTTGCCATTATCTCTGAATCACATTTAAGTCCAATCAGATTATTTTTCTCAAGCCCAATAAACGCTGTATTAGACAGGAAGTAATTAACTTGTTCATGTGATATTATTGTGGTTTAGATTTTAAAGGAAACATTAAATCGGCTATAAACTTCTAACAGTTAGGTGATGGAAACGCAGCTAAGCCCTAAAACACACATATATATATTTATCTATTTCAAAATAGTGCATTTTTTTAAAGAACAACTGCCAAATTTACAAAATTACATTATCTGTTCAATGGTATATGTGTCTTATTTTTTTTTTTAAATAATTCTATTTGATATAAGTAAGGTGTAACAAAATGATGAAAATTTGTGTAATTGCTTCAAAGCTTTAGTTTTGTTGCAGTCCTACTAAATATACCTGTATGTATTGTGAAAAGCACTCGGTAATCACGAGTGAGCGCTGAAAATGAAAGATGATTAACATGACGAGAATCATCTAACACGTTAGTTTCGGGGTCAGTACTTTAATAGCATGCAATTATCGATTAAATTCTTTAACTCAAGGACACTGGGCCGCCTAAATTGCAATAAATGTCCTTAAATAGTGAATTTC
Source organism: Panopea generosa (assembly GCA_029582155.1). NCBI lineage: Eukaryota > Metazoa > Mollusca > Bivalvia > Adapedonta > Hiatellidae > Panopea > Panopea generosa. Next base: position 26,787,030 of record CM055906.1, on the reverse strand, counting down.
ATGTAATTTACACATTTTTTACAGACATTTTTTCCATGAGATGCAAGAAATAGATTAAGGCCCGGGCAGAGCTATCGATAATTGTTTAAAACATATACATTTACTTGGATTTGAATGTTTATCGTTATTTTATCACAAATATAAAGTATTTTGGACCATTATCATACCATTTTGACAAATTAATTGTAATTTGAATTTTATTCCCAGTTGCATCATATATAAAGCATTTTGTTTTGGTTTGGTAACCGTATATGATAAAAGTTGACTACACACTGTGGGATTATTTTTAACGATATTGAACAAATTAAACGGTGTATCGAAAGGATATAGTCTGAAAAGATTCTGGCATAACACGTCGTAAAAGTGAAGTTAAAAAAATGAAATTAAATTAAAGTTTTCTTACATCGACCTCACGTCTATGGAAGAAAACTTTAATTTAATTTCTTTTCAATATTCAATCAAACGAGTCAAGAAAAGTGCAAATTCGTTGAAGCCGTTAGTACACGGTAGCTCGGGAGTTCGAAATCAAACTTACTCTCTACTGAACCACGCTGAAAAATAAAGAGTATGAGCAAAAAGGGGTGAAAATGTACCTAAAAAAAGAATTAGTATATTAACCTCTCACATCTAATTCTGTGCCATATATTGATTGAAATGACAGTATCTCATATACAATATGTAATTGTGATGGAAGCAGAAAAAGTAGCATTGTGAAAATGACCATACCAACTGCGAAGAAAAATCTAGACACAGGATTGGTTAAAATCATATCCCAGGTAGGATCACTCATTTGCAAACCAGTTACTCATGAACACTGTCAAGAACTGTGATGTTTGTACAACACCCCAAGTCATGTTCACAGCCTGAACATATATCTAGTGGAATCTTCGATCAGCAAGCTTATATATAGTTCACGATGAAATAATTGGTTCATGTGGTACATGTAAGAAGAACTATTCTATGATAACATATTCATCTGTGTGCGACTGGAACGACAATATTGTAAAAAGTTGTAAGTACACTACACTTATAAAAGCTGGTTCAGAAGGACCAGTCAATTGTAAACGGACACATTATGGAGACCTTCTTTAGTTGGGTGTTTTATATCTACAGTATAGTGTGCCTTATATGGATCTCAAAATAGTTTTGATCATGAAATTTGAAATCGGAACATTTTTATTTTTGCAAAATTGTTTTAGTTACCGTGTTATAATTTTATTACATATTTATATATAAATTGAGAAAGGTCATGTGATGAAATTATTTTGTCAGGGCATCAAATTAAATACTGCAAGTATTTAAGTTACCTGCACAGTTACAAATGCGTAGATCACTTTGCATGAATAAAGTGACCATACTAAATGGATACACTTTTCTATTCAGGTGCCTAAGTGTGTTTAAGATATCATAAGTGTTTATGCCAATGTTCTGTAAATTTGGCTTCAAGCCAAATGTCGTAGAAATTAATAATGTTAAACAACGCATAAACCTGCATATGTGTGACGGACAGCGCACATGTGCTACATACATTTTTGAAATTTTGTGAGAATTATTTTGGACCCTTATTTTGAATGGCTGTCTGTGTTGATATTAAAAATATAACTGAAGTTGGTTTTATTTATGATATTGATATATCAGTTAATATTATGAACATGTAATCTTGACAGTCATATTTTAAAAATTTGAAGCGTATCGCCTACATATTTGTTTAAATAATAAATAACATACTCAACATATGTTTTCTATTAATAGTATAACCCGAATAAAGATATAAGACACAAGAAACATGTTTATCGTTAACGATAACTGAATGATAATATATTGGTATCTATTTACGATTTCTTTTGCGATGTTTTTCCCCAATCTTCACCAAATTCATTCTCGGAGAGACTAACTGCGTTTCCAAAATAGGTAAAACGGACCTCATACGTTAAAGGTTTGTCACCAGTTTCAGTGGTTTGGTTTGGTTGAATAGTTAACTTTTGGTCAAAATTGGTTTTTATTTAAAAATATATATAACGAGAAACACAATAAGCGACCAGGAAAAAAATAACATAATCGTTTTTATCCAGTCTGATCATAAGAGTAATATTAAAAGAATTTGAATCAAAGTTCGGCTCAAAACTTTAAAATAAAGACATTCATTTTAATTTATATTAATTTGTTTTTAAGCTCGATTGCGATGAAAGTTCAAAGCTTTTATAAACCGCTCTCGAGTCCGCTTCCTGGGTAAAACCAGTACTGAGTGTTGTTTTATGAGAGGCATCGGGTCGACCGGGGGATCGAACCCTCAGCCTCTGGATTGAGCGGCCAACACTCTATCCATTAGACTACCGCCCCGCTTAAAGAAATATGTTATTGATAATATATTGCATAAAGTGTATGAATTGCTATGTATTTTTTTTTTCTTTTCAATGTTCTTCGTAAAAAGTAAAATGTGAAATGTCTTACAAATGAAAATAGAAGTAGATTTACATGAAGTCGTTATTCTAGCTGTTTAAACAAAACTTAAGACAATTTGTAAATAATTGCAAGAAGAGAATAGCAATAAACTAAATGTCACCTCAGAATTGTGATAATAAACACACTGTAACATAACTAGTTAATGTAAGTGATGGGGTATAAATCTTTACAGAAATACATTTATAGTTTCCTTTAAATTAACAAAACGAAAAACAAGATTTGTATGTGTTCCGTTACTAATGCGATTGAAACAAACTTCAAATCCAAACAAATAGTAAGTGATACTTAAAATTTAGTTTTTTTATCATTAATGTATGGGAAAAATACTTAATATAACATTCAATTCGGTACTGTGACATTTCTTAAATCAAAGAAAGCAACAAAATAGAACAAAAATAAATGTTCCCCAAATTTAGTTTAGCCTTAATCAGCAGGTTTCCTGACCGTTGACATTATTTTAGCTCGATTTGTAGATGGGAGGGTAACTAGTTCACTGCCTTACCAATAAGAACTCCGATCTTTTCTGAAGATACATTTACATCTTCGTTTCATGTAGTTCACTGATCCGAAAATGAGGAACGTATTGTCACTATTATGCTGATTCACGCAGTTTTGCAAATTTAAATACTCCACTTATTTACTTTCAAGTCACAATTAAAGACATGTAATACATAGTTTGCTTTGTTAGAATTTTATACACGTGATTTTAAATTAGAATACTTTAACGTATCGCACATATTTATGAATAATTGATTTCATAATTGGTCTGTACATCAACCTGTTTATATAATTGCATAATAATATACATTCAGCATGTATCACATGTCATAGAAATAATATATTCAATACCAACTTGAAAAAATGAATTATAGAATTATAATTACTATGACAAATATGACTAAGACGATTGCGTTTCGTTGAATTCACATACTCCAAGACAAATGGTAGCTTGCATGCTTAGCAACAACTACTACATATTTTCTGTTCTGATCAGAAACTTAAAAACTTAAATGATGGTGACAAAATGACGTTATATTCCCGCTCAGGGAGCATACGACGTCTTATGATAGTGTAAATGATATACAATTATGTACGAGTACACGCAACGGAACGGGTTATCCTCTCCTAAACAATCAATAATATAATTGCCATCACAACTTTATGTTGAAATGTTGCGGTGATGAAAGTTGATATATTTTTTCTGGTGCATCCGCACATAGAAGTGATACAAGTGTAATTTATATATATTGTTTTTAATAATCGTGTCTTAGTGCAACCCATTTTGGGTTATATGTTGATCATGAGCGATGAACAAGTATATAAATATTTTTACAATATTATATAGACACACGACAAAACAAAAAAATATGAATAAAATTATATATTGTATATATACTACTATTTTTCACTCATCTCAAAATGTTCGTATTCTACACACTTCATATCTCAATTTGGCTGACATAATAGTTCAATATTTCATATCCTAATTTTCGTTTCCCACAGTATTTATTTGTATCGCTGACTCACCGTGTACATGCTTCTACATCCGAGTTAAGTCACGCAGGTTTATGGCCCGATAATACTTAATGATATCTTTTGTATTAATTAGTTTTTTCATACCAGAAATGGATTTTGTTTTTTATCAGGTTTGGACATAACACTCTACTGCCCCTGAACGTGATTTTCTTTCTCCCATTTGGTGTAACGTATTAAGAGTATGTAAAGGAAATTGTATGTAAAAATCAATAAGAACGAGATCGAATGTAAGTAACACATAATATGGTGTCCTTTTTCTATAAATGGTTACTGACTAGCCTTTGTCCGCAATAGGTTAAACGCCATCTTAAATATTGTAGTTATGTTTAATTGTAAGATCATATGAGATAATTACTATTTACTTTATTCCATTCGTTTAATTTTAATCATTTATAATTAGGAATGTTTTCCTATAAATACTTCTCTGTTAATTTTCGAAAATCGTTTAGAAACAGCTTCTAAAAAGGGGAAGTAAATTTATAATAATTTACGAAATCTTGATTGAATGCGTCATTATACATTCTTTTTCTAGCATGTCTATTAATCGTTTTCTGATATACTATCTGGTTAAAAAAATGAAATGTTTGCCTATTTTTAGATGTCACCTACTTTATAATATGGTTGTATGTGTAGTTAAGTACTGCGTAGAAGCACTGACAGGTGAAAAAAAACTCTGTTGTCGATTAATGATGATTAAACGTTTACGCGTTTTAATCTCAGTGCCTCTCCTAATTGTAAACCCGCTTTTGCGCCCTCTTTTGTCTTTTCTTTTGTTAAGACCAAGCTGTTATCGTATTGTTACAAAATATCGGCTTAGTCGCTTCTCTTTGAACTGATGAGCATAAAAAAACATCAGAAATCGTCATTAACGTCATTGTTTTGAGAGCTATTTGTCATCATTTTATCCACAATTCCATTATTTCTATAATTGCATTAAAATAGTAAAAGGAGAACATACTTTGATGTATGTTTTTTGTCACACAACACTACGGCTACAAACGAAAAAGCAACTGAAATGTAGGATAGTTTGAGTTTAGCCACATCTTAATCAATAGTAATTGATGATGTGTGTTCTTGACAATGGAATCAACATACTGAATATTATTCAAAAAGTAAAATCATTGGTTAATATAATACACCCAGCAAAACATTCTTCTAATTACAACCGCATTTATTTATACCTTTGTTTCTAGAAAAAAAACAAATACTAAAGTGTTCTGATTTGCTATAGAGTAAAACATGTTTGGATAATTATGACGGATGTCTGTGTAGGTTTCTTTTCGGTTTATAAAATCCCAACAATCAATCTCTACATGCAGGAAATCTAATTTGTTTTCTGTGAAAGGTTTTATTTATCAGGACAACGGTTATAGATTCCATATTATTCTAAATATTTCAGTATAAATTATTATTATTTATAACAAATTGTAATACTTTGTTACTGGTTGTGTTTTATGGTAAGTGAGTGTAAATCACATAGTCTACGCTACAGACACTTACTGTAACATAGGCCATTACAAGAAATTGTAATAACATACCCTTTTTGAAATAAATATGTTGTCGCATTGCTTTTATCAACAAATATAAATTATATGGATACTGTGTGTGAGGCATTTTTAAAAGACTGGTAATCATATATTGTTACAAATACCAGACAAACACAATATGACTTTTTGGTGTGTGTGTTGACTTTGACATACGTATAAACATAATATAGTATAGTTGATTGAATAACCGCTTTTCATATTAAGCATATGTTTTAAAGAAAATACAAACGTATCAATATATAACGATAGCGCTTCTGTTACATCCCCTTATCACTTTGCAACAAATACAAGCGTATCAATATATAACGATAGCGCTTCTGTTACATCCTCTTATCACTTTACAACAAATATAAACTTATCATTATATAACGATAGCGCTTCTGTTACATCCTCTTATCACTTTACAACAAATATAAACTTATCATTATATAACGATAGCGCTTCTGTTACATCCCCTTATCACTTTACAACAAATACAAGCGTATCAATATATAACGATAGCGCTTCTGTTACATCCCCTTATCACTTTACAACAAATACAAGCTTTTTTTTTCAATATATAACGATAGCGCTTCAGTTACATCTCATTATCACTTTACAACAAATACAAACTTTCAATGTATAACAATAGCGCTTCGGTTACATCCCCTTATCACTTTACAACAAATACAAACTTTCAATGTATAACAATAGCGCTTCAGTTGCATCCCTTTATCACTTTACAACAAATACAAGCTTATCAATATAGAATACGAATACGAATATGAATATTTTATTCAGCATAAAACATCAATACAATGTTTATAGCCTACACACATTGAAAGATTTGTGAATAACATGAAATAGATCATTTAACAGAGAAGCAATATATATTATCTATGTGAATTACATATATTTATATATGCATATATGATAAGAGTCACATTAACACGTTGTCAGTCGCTTTTATATGTAGATACTGACTGTTGTATATACATTAGTTTGATGATGTATGTTTATAATGATCGGTTAATTAATTGTTATCTTTTCTGCATTGTATATGAATTTTGCTATGTTTGTTAACAAAGCTTTTGAGTTTGTGGATATCAGTGATTGAAATTTGTTTATCGTTGGCCAACTACAGTAGTTTCTTTTAAAGTAGGTATTCCTCAAGTGTCTATATGCGGGACACACCAGAAGGAAATGATATTCATTTTCGATTTGGTTCATTTGGCATTTTGTACAAATTCTGTTTTCTCTTGGTATGTTATCGTATCTTCCTGTTTCTATCGCTAAATTATGTGACGATATGCGAAATCTTGAAAGTGCAAATTTATATTTATTTTCTTTTATTGCGTCTAAATATTTTTCTGTTTTAAAGTCATGTTTAAATAAGCTATAGTACTGTAGTCTGGATGAGTTGTTTATTTCTGAGTACCAGGTTTGTTTATATGTATCTAAGATGCGCTGTTTTATGATGGGAAAATGTATATCTATATCGAATTGCTGTAACCATATATCACTAAATCCATGGTTTTGGAGAATAGTTTTTATTTGATATGCCCAGTTTGTGTTTTGGTTATTTGGTAAATTATCGGCATCATGTTTTACCATTGAATAAATATTTTTAACTATGGAGTTTTCGCCTAGTTTGAGGATTTTAATCCAGCATTTTATCATATTAATTTTTCTGACAACTTGTAGTGGAACTCTTCCTAGTTCTCCATAAAGTGCATTTAAATTTGTAGATTTTTTAGCATAAAATATTCGTCTAAGAAATTTGGTATGTATTCGTTCGATATCGGTGGCTTTATATTCACCCCATATTCCAGAGCCAAAGTTTAAAATTGATCCTACTAAGCAATCAAACATTTTGCATTTATCTTTTATAGGTAATTCAATGTTTTGAAATATTTTAAATATATTGTATAATGCAAAACTTCCGTGTTGTGCTAGATGCTTTTGAGTTTGGTTCCAATTACCGTTTTTAAATAATTGTATTCCTAAGTACTTAAATGATGTGACTGTTTCTATTGGAGTGTTATATATGTAGAAATCTTGGTGTGTATGGCGTCCTTTTTCAAATATGACAGTTTTAGTCTTAGTTGTGTTTATTTTTAGACCCCATTGGTTACAATATCGTTCAATATCATTTAAAATTGATTGCAAGGCAAACGGTGATTTTGCAAATACAACTTGGTCATCGGCATATATAATTAAGAAAAACTTCAGTTCGTTGTAGTTAAAAATATCTTGTAAGTTACTATTGATGTTGTCTTTAATATCATTAAGGAAAAGCATGAAGAGCAGGCTTGAGCTTGGATCCCCTTGCTTTACTCCCATGTGTGAGTCGATAAAATCCGAATATTCCATGTTATACCTGACGCATGCTTTTACTACTTTGTACATTGATTTGATCGCTTCAACTACTTTACAACTTATGTTCTCATTTAGTATTTTTTGCCACAGAAACTGCCTATCGATGCTGTAGTAGGCTTTTCAAAATCTATGAAAACACAGTAGAGCTTTTCTCTCGAGTTAAGAACTTTTGTAATTATGGCATGTAATAAGAATATGCAATCTTCAATAGATTTATCTTTTTGGTAAGTAAATTGGTTGTTGATAATTTTGTCATATTTTTGTGACCATTTCGATAGTCTGTTCAGTAAAATCTGCGAATATATTTTTCCTAATATGTTTACGAGTGTAATAGCTCTGTAGTTTTTTGTTTCATTCATATCACCTTTTTTGTAGATTGGTACAATTATACCACGGCCCCATGTCTCTGGATATTCACTGTTGTTGAACATTCTGTTGTATAATTTAATAGAAATAGTGAGATTATGTTGAAAGATGATTTAAATAGTTCGCTAAAAAGTTCATCTTAACCACAATATTTATTATTTTTTTGCGCAAATGTTGCGGTTTGTAGTTCTTGTAAACTTATATCTGCATCTAAAATGGGATCGTTAAATATTATGTTATCATTTTCATTATTTATTGAGTTGTCTTTTAAATTGTTTTCGTTAAACACAGTTTTAAAATGATCGTAAAAATTTGTTGCGTTTAATGTTTCATTATTTTTATTTTTATTTTTATATGAGCTTTTTATTTTCTTCCAGAATTGTCTTGGATGTGTTTTCGCTAAATTACTTATGCGCTTTCCTTCTTTAAATTTAAATTCTCTCATTGACGTTTATTTTATTTTGTGCGTGATTTGGAAAATTTAATTCTGTTTTCATTGTTTCGATTATTGTTGAACATGTTTCTTGTTTTTTTTAATTCTTGTTTTGCTTTATGGCATTTTTCATCAAACCAAGGCTTATTTATTCTGTGTGCACGTGGTTTCACTGTGTTCTTATTTTGCAAGCTGTGTGACTTACCGAATATATCGGACGCGTTATCGTGCATGAACTCTGTGAATGTTGAAACCACGTGGTTTAGCGGGTCAGTGGAGATACTATCAGTTAGTTGTTGTAGCGTAGTATTTTTGTTTAACAGGTGTGACCTGAATTGGTCAGTTTTTGTTTCGTCCCATACTATTTTGTTGATAGGTTGACTGTCCGCTCGTGCGTTACTTGAGTTGTGTTGGTATGCTGTTTTATTAAAACAAAATAAAATTGGTGAGTGATCAGAAAATTCATTTGGTTCTAGTATTTGGAAGTTATACAGGGTTGTAAAATCATGAAAATTTAATAACAAATAATCGACTGTGCTATTTCCTAGTTGTGATTGATACGTATATTCGCCAACAGTATCATTGTATAGCCTGCCATTTGCTATGAGAAGTCCTGTGGACTGACACATGTTAAGCAGACGACGCCCATTTGAGTCGATCACGTGGTCTTTGTTAGTGCGTAATGGTATGTCGTGTGAGTCTTCAGTGTATGAATGGGTATTTAGATACTTGTCATAGGTGATAAAGTCTTGCATGTTAGCGGTTCTACTGTTTAGATCTCCGCAAATATATATATTTCCAAGATTACAATATTTAATTATTCCTAACTCTAACTGTTCGAAAAAATCAAAATTGTCTGAGTTAATTACTTTTGAACAAATTGGTGGTATGTAAACATGACAAATATAAACATCTTCATTAAATATCAATAAATCAGCATCAATTTTCAGCCAGATTAATCCATATTGTTCTTTCTCTATAATGTTTATATATTTACTTACATTATTTTTAAAATAAACTGATAATCCGCCACTGTAACGTCCTTTTTTTTTTTTTTTTTATTTATTACCTACAATATGAACACTTTTATAGCCTTTTATATCTAAGTTAATATCGTTTATGTCTGCCAGCCACGCTTCACAAAGAAAAATAATATCGTAACTGTTCAATAAAATGATGAAATCTTGATAACATAGTTTACGTTTTAGTCCGTTCACATTCCAAGAGATTATTTGGAGCTGCTCCTCTTGACTTTCCTAGTATTCCATGGTGGTTCCTGTCGCTTGGTTGGTCTTTGGGACAAAACGTTGACCGTTGATGAACAGTTTATCTCCAACTAGTTTGACGTTGTTGTTTCCCTTTGCTTTTTCTTGCTGCATGATTGGAAAAAGCTGTTTCCGAGCGTCGCGCACCTGGTTTGGCCATTGGATGCCTACTCCAAGATTTGTCTGTTTGAGTGTTTCTGTTTTTTCAAACGATTTCTTTCGAGCGTTTTCTCTGTCACTGTTGAATGAAACTTTCCTACAATTGGTCTCGGTTTGTGCTGCAGTCTCGGTCCTACCCTGTGTACTCTATCAAACATTATGGAGTCAGAGTTTTCAATTCCTAGCTTTTGTCTTAGCATTTCTTTTACCTTTTCCTCACAATTTTCAAGATCTCCTGATTCTGGTATGCCGTAAAACATAAGATTTTCTCTCATTGATCTTGACTCTAGATCTGTCAGCTTGGCTTCTAACGACGTTTTATGTTCAGAGAGTTCCTTTGTTGTGGCTTCGAGATGTTGACATTTTGTTTGTAATTGTTGTAATTCACTTTTTGAATTCTGTATTTCTTTTTTATTTGTCTCTGACTCAGAGTTCATGAATTGGCAGGCGTTTTCTACTTCACTAATGCGTGTGTCGATTGTTGATACTTTTCTTTCAAAGTCTTCTATTTTCAGGTTGATAGAATCCACAGTTTTTTGTATTTTGTCGACTGTTTTCATTTTTTGTTTGATTTGTTTGATTTCTTCTAGCATTTCTGTAGCCCAGGGTGGTGTTACTGTATTGTTCTGCGTTGGTTGAAAATATTGCTGTTGCTGTGTTGGGAATGTCCCTCCGTATACAGGCGGTGGTGTCGGAGACTGAGTTTGTCCGGTATTAAATTGAAATGCCATCGTATTTGGTGGATTCAAGACGTAGTATTGCTGTGTACTATAGTTACTATGTTGCGTAGTACTTACAGTTTGTTTACTTTTGTCTATTAACTGACCACTCTGTTCCCCGCCTAGACTCGTTTGACCGGTTATGCCACAATGGTTACCGCTATCGTCTAATGGTGACGTTGGCGGGCGTTTCTTTTTTCGTTGTTTTCGTTGAGTCTGGTTCTGTTTTCCAGTTATAGTTGTCTCCGACATGAATAATGATATAAGTCTAAACTATCATAACTTTATTGTTTCGTTATGTTCGTTAAAACTTAAAAAACTTAAAAAATATCCAAAATTTTAGGAGCGCGAAAACTCCATGTTCTCACCCATCACGAACGATAACTTAATATAGTATAGATGATTGAATAACCACTTTTCATGTTAAGCATATGTTTTAAAGAAAATACAAACGTATCAATATAGAACGAAAGCGCTTCGGTTACATCCCCTTATCACTTTACAACAAATCCAAACTTTCAATATATAACGATAGCGCTTCAGTTACATCCCCTTATCACTTTACAACAAATACATCGCATACTGATAACAAACATGGGTACAATATTGAAATTCGGCAAATATTTTTTATTGTTACATCTCCTTGGTTAAATATTTTTCTCTTTTTTTAATGTCACAATGTTATATGTGCGATGGTGTGGCTGTAAAACATTTCCCCCGTATATGCTTATGACGTGACTGCATGACTGGTTAAAAGGTACAAGTACACAAAGAATAAATGAATGGACCAAAGAAAGATATATGAATGAATGAATGAATGAATGAATGAATGAATGAATGAATGAATGAATGAATGAATGAATGAATGAATGAATGAAAGTCTTTATTTAAAGAGGGTAGCCCAATTAGTTGAGTAGAATTCAACTCAGTCGTATTTTTTGCAAAGTATTCAATCAATTAAAAATAAACGTGGCGAAATTATGACATCTTTTAAAATGGCATAAGCAATATAACTAAATATGTTGGGTTTTTTTAAATTCATATATTTATGAATACAAAAATTAATACGTTCATTTATTATAAAATCATTAATTCTGCAACTGCAGTTTATTTAACGATGGCATACTTTAAGATTTATTTTTTCCTCAAGTTACGCATTAAAGAGTATTTTTTATTTTGATTGTTATCAGAATAGTATCAGAGGATATTTTGTAAGCAAGTAGTTTTTCTACGTAGAAGGAACACATCGTTTTGCTTTGTGTGTTAGTTATGTGATCAATTTTGTTGGACGTAACTCACTATTTGCAACGTATACAATGCATTAGTGTTTATTCTTGTCCTTTATGTCACTGTTACTTTTATATAATGGGCTAAAGTTCATCAAAATGAGATCACATCGGCTGGTTCAAGAATACTGTAAAGTCCCGAACATTTGTGTAATTGATCTGTGAACACATTGCATGTTTTATCTGGAGTGCCACAAAGTCGAAAACAATCTATGTCCGATGGCTGCTGTTTTGTCCAATAATATGACCGATGATTTTTACGGAAGTGTCTGTCTTACGGCACAGAGTAAAAGTGCAATTAACGAACAAAGCATATTTAATAAAAATAAACCAATAACTCATAGTATTATATAAACTCTTACAACGGTGTAAACAATTAAGGTAAATTATGTATTTATCTTTCAGTTATTTAAATAAGACAGTGAGAGAATTTATTTATATATCTGTTAGATTAAATTTAAGTAATTTTACTGAAACGGGTTTTCATGCAGTTACTTGAAAACAGCTGAATCTTGAGACTTGGCGAATATTTATTAGGATCAATACGGCCTTGTAGTTATTTTAATAAATATGTGCAAGGATAGAACAGTCATAAATAAGTCCGTGTATCCTCTAGTCACATGATAGGACAGGTGTCGAGGAAGGCCGTTTTCCGTTCCACCTTACCTTACACAATATACAAAAAAAATGAACATGAATATATATATAATAGTAATATTTGATGTTAATGTAAGCATTACTGTTGATGACGGATTAAATAATTTTACCAAAAATATTAATTACATAAAACCACAGACTGAAATACAAAAATGATCTAATGCTGTCGGTGTGGTACTGCTATATAATATATGGTTAAGTATACAATTAAATAATGTTATTTATGTTTGTTGTTCTTGTTAAATGTCAATTCCTAGTTCGGAAGTCATATACATAATTTAATAAAGTCATATAATCATATCAAATCAATTATTTTATTGACACATTCCAAAACATGACTATATTTGATAAACAAAAACTTATTTTTAATGCAATATGTATGTATGTACTGTAAGAAACGTTTATTTTCCCATGAATTTATTGATAAAAATTGTTTTTTTTAATAGAGTATAAAAGAATTTGTTATTAATTTTGATGTCTTGTAAAACATTCAATTATTTTTATTAGTTGTTTACCTTTGTTGAAAATAAAAATGTTTTCCATACGTGGCAATCTAATCAGTTTTGATACGTATATATCTTATTCAAAGTGAAGGTAATTGTGAGAAAAAAAATCACATTAAAAACATCTCAATACATATTCGACTTAATTGAAGTTATTTATCAAAAAAAAATGTGTTCTTAACTGTTCAACAGAATACATATTTTAAAACGGAATTAACATCGATAACTTCAAATGTCTGTTTACCGGTGTTTGATATTACATTAGAATTATTTTTATTATTTGAATTACCTATACTCGTTTCCAATTAACTTGTACAATAGAACTTAGTTAAGGAATGTTCGACCCAAGTATTGTTAAACATCTACCATACATGTATATGTATACATATTTAAATAGGAATTCGGCTGGGACCCGATAATTGGTTCGAGTTATATGTTGTGTTCAAGCCATCCGTGTTCGAGCCAACAAAATTCTACTGTATATAGGAATTTATATCTTAATTTCCTGCGCAATATCGTTATGGGTGCCAACAGTGTGCCTGTTTCCGGTTTTCGATTTACCAAACACCCACCAATGAAATGTCATGCAGATTTTATCGCCTTCTCAGCAAACAGGTGTGATATCAGCTGCGCAATGGGTTTTTTCACGTCATGTACCAATCATTTCCTTGATTGTTTCAGTTCTGTCTAATTCCTATTTTGTCAGAGTTCTCATTTCGTTTCGATAAACCCCTACAGTAGAAAAGCATCTTAATGACAGAAACATATCGCCTACGTATTTTAATTTCCATCATTTGTTTTGTGAAATTCAGGGCATAGGAGAGATGTCTAATTCCTGTTTGATGTGTTTTTAAAATAATTGTCAAAAACAGCTACAATAATATGAAACCGTTGACAGCTTTGACAATAATACGCCGCAAGGAACAGACGTATATTAGCACAGTATCACTGCTTCTGCAGCTCGCTTTGTGAATATAAAACATTACTTTAATTATCAATGGAAAATGGAAATACAGATTAACAACGGACGATGGCTTGTTTGAACTAAAGTCATTTAGGATTTCAATTAACAATTAAATCCAAAAAGGTGAGTTATCAAAATACCTAAGGATTAATTCAATATGGTATGTAAAAATGCCAAATGCGACATAACACGAAAACATATATTGCCTTCTTAGAGTACTGCAGGATTCACATGTCGTTCAATATAAATACGTCGAAGTTGTATGCGATAACCACATTGCAATACACTTTAATAAATTTCATTTTTGGGGGTTTTGTTTACAATTTACCTAGTGTAAATCAGCAAAGCTATAATTTACGTACATGTTATTGTAAGAAATGAAAGGTGGATACATTTACAGTGGATTTTGCTGTAAATACCAAGTAGTCATTTTAACCTGGACACATTTGCCTAGGTTAAGTAGTCGCGTTTGTAGTGCAGATGTTCTATAAATAGTGACAACTTTCAACTACCGAAGGATGTTCAGATATAGTTCCGCAATTGAGTTCCGAATCACCGATTATTTTCATTTAATTTGGAGATATAAACCAACTAGACTGGAACTATTTTCGTTTCACTCTACTTTGATACTGTATATTTGACTAATGGCTTATCATTGTCGTAATTATTTATTAAATAAGCAAAGCGGGTGTAAGTAAATTTCCAAAAAGAAACTTATAACTAGAAGAAACCTGTATGTTGGGTGTTTCACGTATCTTTTCTGGACTGATGTTAAAAATGTATAAATGATGATGTTGTTCAAATGTGTCTCCACAAAACAAAATGCACACTCTATTCAATAGCCCATTCACACACACTTCACATCTCGTTCTGTTATACAAATTATGCACATCAATATTCACACAAATTAACGAAATGGTAAAAATGTCAGAATGCGCTGTTTCTCATATCATTGCAATCCTACGCCATGTGGAGCAGTGCTCATTTCTCCCAATTTATCATCTAGCAACCATCGGTAATTTGCGTACAACATGCCATTGTCATTTTCCTTTTACCAATTAAGTGCGCTTTTCAACGCTTAGATCTTATTCACTACGAAATTGCCAAAATAATTGTGCTTGCAGTGCAGTTACACTGTTAAAATTATCATCATTGTATATTAAATACTGATCTGAATGACAGAAGACAAGTCTTAATGAATAATAGCCATGCAAATCACCTATGACAATGTGACGTGTGCGAGTTCTTAATTAGTAACTGACATGCAAAACATCTACCACACAAATGCGTTAACATTACTTGCAAACAAAACAACTACAATGTTAACCTACAAATAGATTAATTTTTTTCAAATCAAGGAAAAAATTGAATAAACAAAGATTGTTTTGTCATTTTGTACTTGAAAATAAAATATCGTTCATTGAATCGGATGAACCGTTAACTCCATTTTCAACATATTTAAGGTTATATAATATGAAATATCAGCTTTCAGTGGTGAAACAAGATTTAAAAAATTATCAAAGTTTTCACATAAATATTTCGAACCGAACATAGCTCAAACCAATGGCCCCAGGAGTGAGGCGTAACTTTTCATTAAACGAATTCGCCACATACACTCGGCCATGGGGACCCTTTTAACAGTCATAATTAATTTTGATCATTATAGTTAGCTTAATTTGAACACATTTATTGCTAGCAACAAAACAATATCATATCAATTGTTTATTTTAAGTTGTTAAGTTCAACGGTTCGTTAAGCAGCGGTGGTCCAGAAGTAGAGCGCCCATCACAAATGCGGAAGGCCATGGGATCAATCCCCGGCTAAGTCATACCGAAATTTGAAAAATGGTACAAGAAGCTTCCTCGCTTGGCGCTAAGTTATAAGAAGATAGTTCATGGTCTTGTCGGCCAGCTGTCAGTGTAATGCTACTAGTTGGGGTATCATACCATGTATCTTCAGCATAATATTCCAGTGTGCCAAGGCTCAGAATACTGTCTCAAAAAGACACCGTCGCGATATGACTGGAAAATTGTTTAAAGCCATGCTAAACACCATACAACAACAATAACAAGTCATTAACATAACACAAAAATAACAAGTCATGAACATAACAGCAATGGCAATAAAGACTAGACGTATTCAAATCGTATTGCATCTTGAATTCACCGTATCACATTAAGCACTATTTAATTAAAGCAAAGATATCGTTGTTTTATATGATTTAATAAGTTAAATACATATAAATCAAATTTGAGATAAAACACATGTTAACTATATATTTTAGGAATGAAAAGCTTACAAACGTTACTTCACAAGTTTCTCCCGTTTCTTAATAAGCCGTATACATATACTAAAGGAGGTCATGTGATATAATCTAATATTAGAGATCGATGCAGAGTGCATTTTGTGATAGTGCTACGCCTGTCCATTTGCTTGTAGTAAAGTACTTCAGCGAAGTACCCGCCTAATGACTCATTAACATAGATACTTTGCTGAATATTAAGATACTTTGATTATAACTTCACCAGCACGCTAGAATGTAATATACCATTTACTGTCTATATATGATGCCATAGGACATAGCACATTTTTTGGCAGAAAAAATGTATCAAATTGATAAAAAAGTGTGTCACGTGTTAAAGACTTGATATCACATAACGTGCAGAGCTCTATCAAGACAAAGACAAAAATACTGAAATATATATTACTCATGCCTTGTCGCATTGGCTTTAGCAGTATTTTATCGTTTACGTATTCTGAATGCGTATCAGTATTGCCAGGTATCTTAAAAAATATCAAGACACAAGTTCTGTCGTAATAACCAATTATGTATAATAAAAGGATCCTAGCAATTTACGTGTTTGAAAAAAAAGAAACTAGCACACTCGGTTTTATCATGTCTGTAGTTCAACGATAACGAAATGCACTTACCGCTATTCAGTTTCCTGACAGGTGAACATATATGACGTAGAATTGACAATCTAGCGTACTGATACGTACGTAAATGATTTAATGATAAGGAAATAACTTTGTTGACATGTCATAAAATAACACCATACATTTCGCATATCAATACCTACTCTCAATAACTGAAACAATAACTTTATTGTACAATTCAAGTTTTATTTCAATACATGTACTTCTACAGATCACCGGTCATGTAAAACATAGTTTCAGAATATCTTACTATTTTTGAACACTTGCTCTTTCTCCAGATTACAACATTGTGTTGATCTAAAAGCTACGTAAGTATGTTGTATTTCGTATAGTTGTCCAGTTTCTAAACGGATCGAATACATTTATGTCTAGTAAATTGTGCATGCATATCTTATCACACGTTTATCAGATACATATGTGGCAAGGTATGGCCTAGAATTTGCTACAGCACCTGCTGTGTATGTATCTATGAAAATAGAGTTTCAGTCCATTGGAGAAGTCAGCATTCTGTTTAGCATCTACTTCTATACCATAATGTTTATGAAGTTCGATATTACACGTATGCAATAACAAGAAGATGATATGACATAAAAGTGAAACTAACAAATAAATAACCATTTTTATTAAATGTAAATAGACCTACTTTCTTAGCTAATACAATTATTCATTGTACATAGATACATATTATTACATGACCGTCCGTAGATGTTGACTTACTTCCTCGGGCAAATTAATTGATTCAGGAACGGAGAAATGAGAATGAGCCGGTTAGAAGTTATATGAAAATTTCCATATAATTTCTTACCTATACTTAGTATTTACTAAAATACATAATTAAATAAAACTAATGAAAAGAAGTAATTTGTAGTCGGCATATGCTGAAGGGGTTCATTCTAATATATGCAAGCTATATTGAAATGTGTCATTCAGACAGAGTAGGGTTGCTTAAACAAAAGAGTTGTTAGTATTGAGTCTAATAAATCAACTTGCCGTTGTACAGTTGATTAAACGAAAACAATCGATACTACATGCAGTCTAGACTTGATGTTGATGTGCTTCGCCTTATGTTATTTATGTATTGACAATATACTCTGTAATATCGTTGTAATATTGCTCAAGGCGGTGGTAAATTGGTCTATGTATAAGTTCGTTCAAGCTAAGTTTGCATATTGCAGGCACATTACATCATAAAATACTACTACAGTTTGACGTTGTTGATCAATAGAAAGTGCATGCCTTTAACACAGAGCGTTAATCGACTATTTCTATTTCTGAAATGTTTGGTATGAGCTGGTCAGCTTCGAACCCACGACATCCTGTCTAAGGCTGACAGGATCCTCTACCACCTCGTTAATGCACGGTTTGGCGCATATTGAGGATTTTAATATTGATATGCGTGCACAAAATATTCTAATTAAAACAGCAGTCCTTATGTGAACTTTTTAAACGCTGATAACTAACAATACGTGTAAGTATTTAACTAATAAATATTATTTTTGTTACTATTCATTAAATTTTACTCTATACTATATACGGTCAGTTATTTGCAGAATAGATATTCTTGTACATTAGATTCAAATGCAATGTCTTAATTGACAAGATTAACTGGAATAATAGAAATACTATAATGCGCTGTACAATGAAACCATTTACTTATCGTTAAGTAGGTTGGTAGACGCAAGTGATTTATTATAAACCATGTTTAAACAGGTATGTCATGAAGTGCACTTCGTTTGAAACGGTGTCACGTGTGTTCAGTGTTTACTTGAACATGGTGACTATGTAAAATAATGTCAATGTTCAGACTGAATGATAAAGTTCATTTGACCTGATGACCACGTTCACGCATTTGTCCTGGTTATGATCTACGGCTGCCATCTTCAGCCGCATCAGGACTAGTCATCCGAGATACTCCTGTTCCACTGTCGACGGCTGGGCGGTTTGGATTATTCCGAAACTGTTAAGACGGAATTTAAACCAATCTTTCCATTTGCTTGCCTCTCTTCTGAATGCGGTTGTAAACATACCTGAACAAAAAGCAAATGAGATTTGATTATTTGTACCATGGATTATTTACCGTGGCCAACTTACAAGCCAAAACAAAAGCTAAACATTTTCATAGTATATGATGCTGTTTCTTTTAAAAGTCAAGCTATGTAGATTATAAAACAAGAAACACTGAACGGTTATTGCCTTTGACCTTGCAAAGAAATTCATTAAAATCAATTGTAGTAATTGAATATAGTGCCTGTGATTTTTTTTTTCGGACTTTTTAGCATGTCACTTAGAAAAACAATAATGATAAAAGTTGCATAGGACACCAAAGCTTTGTTTTTATTTTTGTGATTTCTTATTTACTTATCCGATTTTCTCACTGTGGTGCTACCGAAATGTGGACACAGGACGCATGCGTATGGACGACATAAAGAAGAAATGATATGTGTTTGTTTTACTACGTATTACTTTTTTTCTATTCTCAAAATATTGGTTAAAAAAATTGTTAAAATATGCCATTTTGATATTTAATGTAAACATTGTAAAAAATGTAAGGGACGGGCCGAACCTAATGTTGAAAGAAGTTGTGGCCCAACCCCATTTCATGTTGAAATAAAATATGTTTAGACTATTTTATTTCATAAAGGGTGATAATTGAAATCCCAACAACTGCATCTCTGATAATTGGGATCTTTTCATATGCACATTCACAATGTATGATATATATATGATATATATATGATATTTATTTGTGAACAACAAGGTACAATAAATGAATGCAATGCATATATAGTATTCATAATATTTATATATAAAACAAAAAAAAAAAAATATATATATATATATATATATATGTATATATATAAATTAATAACTTCTACATATTGTTTATGATTTTCATATAACAGTCTTCGTTCTCACATTTTATATGTAAAATTATTTTACATTTTACTGACACAAATAAATGAAACACTTTTAAAATGTGTTCATATTATTCCCATATTATACTTTGAAGCATTCACGTAGAAAAGAACTATACGAATAAACACTGTGGAATAAACATATATTTTAAGAGTTTTTAATGTAAACTACAATATAAACCTAAAATAAATGACACTATCCTGCGGAACCCAGTTTTTCAAAGTTATGTAAGCTTAACCAGATGTATTGCTATTGATTTAACGATCAAATTACAGTTAACAGAAAAGAAGCAATTTTGTTGGGTCATAACATTGAAAAAGAAATGGCTAACTGATACGTTTCTGTTTATAACTTTACTGACAATACGTACATTTGACCATTATCGAACAAAAGGGCAATGGCGTCATTAATCGTTTACTTATTACTTTAAATGAAATCATAACAGGAGAAGAGGCCCAAATTGGCTAAAGTTGCTCACCTAATTGCACAGTCACTTCTTTAAAATTTTGATCAAACTGTAGACCTTTACTCATACAAAACGTTTATATCAAATATAAACAAATATGGCTGGTCGGTTCTTGAGAAAATTATCTTTAAATGAAAATTAACATACGGGGACCAGTTTTAAACCTAGCGTCATGGCTTGAATAAATGTGAGAAAAAACGGATTAGGTGATACTTTATGCTCCAGGCCCAGCACTTTCGGAGAAGGATTTTGAAATTTTGAAGAAAACAAAGTTAAAATTCTGGACCGGGGTCAAATTTAACCCTATTGTTATGATTTGAACTAACTTGAGAGAGCTGTATATAACAATGCTTCACGCTAGATATGGTTAAAATCTACCAAGCTCTACTCAGATAAGCTAAAAAGAGTATACACTCAGCACAAAATCAACTTAATAGAGAGGAAGTGAGGGAATTTTCCGCTTGCCAGAAAACTTTCCTTTGATAATATTTAATATGTTGTTATGACGTATAATTCAATATCGCTGCACTTTTACTCACGGACCATTTCTCGAATGCGATTTGCATGTCATTGTCGTGTATTATTTACTAAATAATATGTCATAAGCCTGTCCAATCATTCATCGATGACATATTTTTCCCACTACAACAGCCTTTGATGTATTTGTAATTGCCGCCAGTAAATCATTCACTACGTCCTGATCGCTGAAATAACTCTATTAGGTATGAATGCATACTTGACATGCAAACCATCAATAAAAATATGTTAACAACGCAATAAAATGTGTTTGTTGAACAAATCAATACGAGACTTATCATAGTTTTATAACTCTCTCATTCTTAAATAAATAAAAAAACATCTACAGTTTTTACGTGTATAAAAAGGAATATACATATCCATTTAAGAAAGGCCACCAACTGAATCAAACAGAGCTTTGTTTTATTCTTGAAGATAGCGAAGTTAAGTTTAAAGAAGAAACACGGGCATTACAGTTTTGGAACAGAATATAACAGAACAGAACATATATTTTGATTCAGACATGTACATAATAAAATTATTAGATATATCGTCATAGTAATATATTTGCAACTCATAATATAACATTTATATTAAATATTTATCTATGTTTCAAATATAGATGGCAAAATAATACAATAAATACTTTTCAAGGAGAAGAATAGGATGAACATATTTATCACAATTTAAGTTATAATTATTCTTTCATTGCTAAATTTATATTTAAATTTTACATTAAACATTTAGAATGTTATTTCTTAATTTCTGACAACGTTTTATATATTAATCTAATCCGATTAAAATAGTTTTGAGTTCTGCAATTCAATAAGCTTGTAAATGGAATATCTGTAGACGTTTTATATATATATCCTCCTTAAATCACTATAACAATGGCAGATAAAAAAAGAATTGGTATAAAAAAAAATTGAGTTTAACGGATTGGTACTATGCCAGTACAATGTTTCCACTGTGAATGGCATGTACGATTCTATAACATAATACAGTTCTAGTATTTATAAACCATAAAAAATACAACTGATAATGGGTGCATGTGACCACTATCGAACATTTATAGCGGAGCGTAATAACATTGGACAATGATGGGAGGGTCGCAGGTTCGATCCTCCGTAACGAATGTGTTTGGTGTCTTTGAGCCAGGCACTTTATTCGCATGCGCTTATTTCTGCTACTGTTTGTACCTATGTCGTCCATGCGTTAACTTGTTTCGCAGTCAAAGTGAAATAAATAGGTTTAAAAATGTTACTGACAGAACGTTACGCAAGGTATCAACGACATGATACTTTAGCCGAGCTTAACTATAAAACTGTAGAGTACAATGTTCCAGACGTGAATATCACGTAACGTTTCAACGGTTTGATACTTCTCTTTAGACTGAACTATAAAACTTTGCAGAATACAACTTTTCGACGTGTATATCACGTAATGTTTCAACGGTTTAGTACTTCTACTCTGAATGAACTATAAAACTGTGCGGAGTACAATGTTTTGAATATTATATCACGTAACGTTTCAATGATTTGAATGTCTTATTCTGACTGAATACAAACAGGATTAAGATAAGATAGCTTTAAACGTAAGATTGATTTCACCGGGAAAAAAATCAATCATGCCGAAGCGTATATCATAATGCAAATCATATCTGTCTAAACATCGAAAATGTATGTGTCCGTTTTAATTTCTGCTGATGTTATGTTTGTTGGTAAGCGCATGATTGTATGTATGTGTTCTGTGCATAATATTAAGCAACACAATACGACTAAACTAAATAAATTGGAATTGTGATTTATTAAACAAGATACAGATATCGCAATAATGCTTCATTATCTAACCTGTATATCCATTGCTGCACTGTAAGAAGCAATTATCTAATATTCAATTAAGTAAACGTTTTCTACATCATAAACTTGTATTAATACTTGTTGGTGCTCTCAATTACAAATTCCTTAGGCTTCATTAGTCTTTGATAAAGAAAACCCCATTTGTATTATAAGGAGTATATAATATTGATTTTACAGAAGCACGTTATTAATAATGTTTATGAGAATAAGAAACGAATCACAAGAGATGTTAACGGCTAATACATTTAGAAATAATAATGATAACTATTAAACATCAATATGATCATAACTGAACGTATTTATAATGAATCAGGAACTGCTTCCATGGAAACGCCTTCGTACACGTTTGAGTTTAGATAATACAATGATAGAATAGTTTTTTTTCCGAGATTTAATATTTTATTGTCAAAAAGTTATTATTAGAATTATAAGGAATGTTTATTGTATAAACGAAAGTAAAATAACTATTTAATATTTGGAAATGCTTTATAAAAACGACCATTGTTGAATTTTGTATATATCTTACCTTCCATTTCTTTAGAAACATTTTTTTAAATATAAACATGTACACATATCACAAATGCCGTCTCATGTTATCATTTTACATCTGCTCTCACTGATTAGGGCGCAGTATAAACAATCATCATTCCATTTCGCTTATCGTTCTTACATAAAGTTGCTAATACGCACGTATCTGTCTGTACTTTTATATCAAACGCCTATAATTTGTTAATAATGTGAATAGTTGAACAAACTTTGACTGCGGGAAAACTACCACATTATTCATCAGATAACAAGCAATAAAAGAAAGACTGGTAATCATATTTAACATAATCTCTTAAATTATTAGTCCATGTGTTCTTATATCAAAACCGATAGATTTGTGAAACTTTACCGTCGACGAAAGTCCCCCTTGGCGTAATTTTTAGCTAGGTGCCGAACAATATACATTACACATTAAGTAATTTAATTGTCGATTATCAATAATTCATAATATCTTAGGAAACATCATAAAACATACTGTTTATTCGTAAAAAAAAAGTAAAATGTATATATTATTATTGTTCAGATTGCGATTTTAAATAGAATATATGTGTGTATAAAACCTGCAAAACCATGATTGCAGTAGCGGGTATGTTGCATACATAGTTCATAAACTAGTTCACAGGACCCGACGAAGCATCAGCGTAGTCGGTAGTGCGTTTTACTAATACTGTACGGGTTGTGAGTTCGAGTCCCCGCACTGCCAGCGATGATTGACATACGGCAATGCGCCTTATTGGCATTCGTCTCTCACCGCTGATTCAAGCAGGAAAATTATCAGTTACGTTCAGAGATGGATGTGCTTGAGTACCAGTAACCTTCCAGGATCCAGGGGAAATGTACCAAAATGAGTCAATTTGTTTATTCGTTAAATAGATAAAATTGATATCAATAATAATAATATGATCATACTTATAATGATTATGATAATAATAACAACGATAATAATAAAATAATGATAATGAAAAAAATTGATAATTATAACAATAATAATAAAAACTAATAATAATTATAAAGGATAATAATGATAATTATGAAATACTAATAAGCAATTATTTTCTTCTCCGAGGGCATGTTTCAGTAATGCAGCAGATTTATTTTCAGATCAAGCCCAGAAAGAATGTTATAAATTTAAATTAAATTTGTTTAACTTTTTCCCTGTCAATGCATCAGCTTCGCAATCAATCACCAACTGCCAATGTTGCCGAACGCCCACACGAATACCCAGTTCTAGTGCATTTGTACATATATTGATGAAATATCGATAAGGCTCAGTTATACGATGCTAACCTTTACTTTGTGTTACATATAGAATGACAACCGACAATGTCTATACGGAAGAGTACATTATTGATTTCGAATTTTTATCATAACGGTTGAAGTTGCTATATGTAAGTGATAGCCAATACATGTATCTTGTGTACAAGACGATGCTTAGTGATTTAGAATTTATTTAACAAATTACTAGGCAATCGCTTGTTCGTAAGTAATTATTTATTCTTAATATTGTAAATGTAAGCAAATTTAGGGTTGCCTGAAAACAACTTAGGACTTCGTCACATCGTCTAGATACTGAACGAGTCGTTAGGAAAACCTAACAAAATAAGTGGTAGGGAAAAAAGTGAAACGTACTGTATGATCTGTTTTGATGTCAAATGCATAACAATTAAAGAAAAAAAACGTTGTACCATGTTGAAAAAAAACCATATTAAACATTATATTATAAGACATTGTACCATGTTTAAAATCATAAAATGTTGACAAGATATGCAAAATATTGCTATGTATATGAGTATTTATTATTTCAATCATTTGAATTAAAGAAAAAACACATAGTACACTGATTTTCGTCATTGGATAATAAAAACAAGTCAATACAAATGTGCACTCAGTATTGCTTTGTTCATAAGTAAAATAAGATAAATAATAATCCTACTTTGAACGGTGTTTAGTGTTGGATACCATATAAGATATTTGGACCTAATAAAATCCTATTATTATTATTCTTTTTTCTTCTTCTTCTTCTTCTTCTTTTTTTTTTCTTCTTCTTCTTCTTCTTTTACTTCTTCTTCTTCTTCTACTTTTTTTTCGCGAACAATCTTCTTGACAACCATTACAAATAGAACAGTGAAATAGACAGCGTTATACTGTTGATTGCAACTGCTCTATGATTTAAGACAGTGCGCATAACTGCGTCGAATTTTAGATTCTAATTTCTAAATTAGATTGTAACATTTTACGATTCAGTTGTCTTAGTGCAAAAACACGTGAATTCTTCCACTTTTCTTGTGTTGCTGATGTGAATTAAATAATCGTATAGTTTATAACTATAAGGATCACTAGGGAATTATAAATTCAATAAAACTTCGGAAAATAATTAACGTATCTTGAAAATCGTTTTAATGGTGATTAATTACAGTGGTGAATATGTGTGCGTATTATATAAGAAATCAACAGCTTAAAATGAAGCTAAAGTGAAAATTAAAATCGTATTTATCATTTAAAATAACTGATTTTATGACTGACGTTTCAGAAAATATTTCGAATATATAGATTTTATTTTCCACAGTAGCATCATAATATTATATTCTATGTGTATTTCAATGAACCAGTGTGTAGTTTCATAAATGATTTTTGATTCCTTAATACATTTTTTTGTAATTTAAGAAGAAGTCTAAATGTATGTTAACAGAGCAATCAATTAACATAACTTACACACTGATGACACAATATTATATACATGTCGTTCATAAATACATGTACATGTGAATGTAAGTACCGGTAAACAGGACAGCATGGTGTCCCATCTCAGACACTGAGGGATAGAGTGACGAGGCTGATTTAATGCGCATAATTTACTTAGTGATAAAATGTTTCTCAAAGGAACCAAAATGTCAAAAAATGATTCTACAGTTTGTATTATAGTTAGATGTGCATACATCGGCGCTCTCTCCAAGGTTAGAAATACATTAATTTATTCAGTTCTTTTCAGGAAAGTGAAGGCAATAGTTTACGGTAGAAAAAAAGCCTGCCGTGACCTATATCTACAGTGTTTTAGTGCCACATAACGATAGAACCTTCTATTCTCAATTTTAGCCTTGTTTGCCGGTACCGGTATTACTAACCTTCAAAAGAAAAATAAATGCATATAGAATTTTCTTTACACACAATGTCCGTTTATCAATGACTGGCAACCTGTCATGTTTGGTGGCCCATATTTTATTCCCAGCCTTTCACACTGATTCGAAACAGTGTACCCAGATTTCGTCACCAGTGATAAATTTCCAAATTGCCTTTGGTTATATTCAGCGAACATTTTAGGCAGTTTCTTTGACAATATCAACACGTGCCTTCTTTTGGTCGTCAGTTAACAAATGGAGCGCCCACGTAGCATACTTTTTTCTAACTTTAATATTTTTTTCTCAGAATGAAATGACTTGAATATTGTTAAACGCCTGCAATATGTGCAGCATTTCAAACAATTTCTATAATTTAAGATACGATTTTCTTACATGTTGCTGTCTTTGGATGACCAGATTTTGTTACACCTAAAATAGACTCTGCGCCAAAAATCAAATTTCTTTGTCCAACTAATAGCTGTTTCATAAGACCCGTTCGTCAACCAATAAACCCATGTGATTCCATATTTTAGATAACAACCGAGTTTAGTATGAACTTTAATATAATTTCAAATTTCTTCACTAATTGCTACTCGTTTTCCAATTTGTTTTAGAACAGTCAACGACAGTCACGATTTCTTATATTGAAAATACTATAACTCCGGAATCCCGTGTTTCAGCAGATACATGTATAATTGTGTAGGTTTGAGCTATCAATGTGCAAACTGAATACGTGGATTTTGCGCGATACATTTTGAACACCCCTAGTACAAAATTGATGTCATATTAGTAACACTGTCGTTACAGATTTAATTACATCTTCGTAACCCAAAGCGGTGGTCTAGTGGTAGAGCGTCTGCCTGACATACGAAATGTCAAGGATTCGATCACCGGCCGGGTCATACTAAAACTTGAAAAATCGTACTAGAAGTTTCCTCACATGGCGCTCGGTTTTATTAGGATAGTTCTGTGTCACGTCAGCGCGGTGTCAGTATGCTGTGGCTGAGGCGGGTATCATATATTGTGTCTGCGGCATCACACTTCAGGGTGGCAGCGCTCAAAATACTGTCGCAAGTAGACATTGTCGCGATATAACTGACAAACAGTTGACAGCATTACAATTAACACCATACAATAACATACACATACTAATTTTACGTATTAATGAGTAAACTGGGTAACAGACTATCCTGGCGTTCGTTGGCAAAACAGACCCACTTGAAAAATCGTGAGACACTTTTAAGCGGTATTTTATTTTGTTATTTCTGCGACATTGCAAAATTAAAGAAAACAATAGCGTGCTGGTGTTGTTTGAAATACTAGTATGTCAAAGGTTATATTTATAGCGTAAGGTCTTAAAATGCTAAAATACTTCATGATTATTGTCCGTGTCTGTCTTATGTGAACATAGTTCTAGGTTATCTCAAAAATATTTTCTATCAGAAATTACTTAATTAAGTTTAAGTATGTTATCATTATTTTAAATAACTTATTTTATGACTGATGTTTCAGAAAATATTTCGAATATATAGATTTTATTTTCCACAGTAGCATCATAATATTATATTCTATGTGTATTTCAATGAACCAGTGTGTAGTCTCATAAATGATCAATCAATTAACATAACTAACACACTGATGACACTATATTATATACATGTCGTTCATAAATACATGTGCATGTGTATGGAGAGGCATACCAGTAAACAAGACAGCACTGAAGTATGGTGTCCCATCTCAGACACTGAGGGATAGAGTGACGAGGCTGATTTAATGCGCATAATTTAAAAAGTGATAAAATGTTTCTCAAAGGAACCAAAATGTCAAAAAATGGTTGTACAGTTTTAATTATAGTACGATGTGCATTCGGGTGTAGTATTAACCTTATTTAAACATGAGTGTGATATTTACGGATAAAGACATATATTTCGGCTTTTGAATTGGTGCATGTAAAACATATTGTCAGCAATGGTAATCAAAGTATTTCGTAATATTGTGGTTTTCGACGGCCCTAAAAAATTATTCAATATCAAAAAAATATTAAGTATAAATAAAATATTAAAATGTTATCATCGTGTTGAAAACAAACATTTGTGAAAATCAAAATAGTAATTTCATTTTACAGATGTAGTAAATCATCATTGAGTATTTCCATATTTAATGCAAATTGTCAGAGAGTGTATTATGGAATGTAGCCTCTGCCAATTACTCAATGACACCGATATGACAGTTTTGAAAAATATGCTTTAAAGTCAATAAAATCAGAATAATAACAGACACAGTAGCGCTACAAAATGATTCCTGAATGTACAGTTCGATACGTCAGGTTGACCGATACGACGACCGTGTTGTGGAATTAAGTGTTCACTTACCATACAAGATAGGGTTAACGCAGGAGTTCGATACAGCAAACAAAAATAGACCTCTCTGTAACTTTGAATCAACCTGTCTGGCACTTTCCCGGAGGAACCACCACATGGCCGACATGAAAAAGTACGGCGTCCAACATATTGTAAAGGCACTTACTGAAATGTATACACAAATGCTATATTTACTGTTATTATAAGATAAGAAACGAACTTGTCAAGGATCAGATGTTAACATATAAAGTAACATGTTAATACATCAACCAAATATGGATTAAGTTTAATCGTCATGATATGTTATTAATCAATAATATCACATACTTAACGGTGCAGGAGCGTAATAGACTTATAACATATTTCTACTTTAACGTAGTGTCATTCCGAGTCATCGTTCGGCGTTTCTCGTATAACTCGACTCTGCTACGTAAAATGCCAAAGTACTTTCCGACTTGCCCAAACTTCAATTTTTTATAATAATGTGACGTTATTTTCAGACGTACGTCCTACGATGACTGACAAAAACTTATATGCGCATTTTTTCTTCATTCTTTATAGAGGTGATCTTAAAAATAAATGGTAAATGTACCAATGTTCACATTTGTGTGATAAAATAAATCTTTTACTCGTGCTCATTTATCATTGAATGTATTATTGAACACGTTCATAAATATGATATAATACTCGGTAGAGCCTCGCATAATATATTTTGCCGATTCGTTTAATAAATAAAATAATAAATAAGCACTCCTGTAAAAAGCTATATATATCAACAGACAATTGAAATGGTTTATATTGCCTCATTATTGAACTGACTAACTTTTTGATTGACAGACAGACATACAGACAAACAGACAAAACTACAGATCAACCAAACGATCGATGGAATTATTTATTCATGAAGCACTTTGATCAATATATCTGAGGTAACAATATATTTTATTTCTCTTGTTCTGCTTCTAATATGGTTACTCAGATACGTTGTGTGTACTTTATAGGTCATTCGTGTGCTTACTCATTAAGATGGGTTGTTTTATCAAAACCTTCAACTGATTTTAATCGGTTCCATGTAGCGATCTTTAGAATATCTTAAGACTAATGTTTTTATACCATTTCTTGTTTATCCTTTTTTTCTCCGGATGACTTGTTTTTCTTATATTTCTAAATGAATCATCAGGTTTGATGCATTAACACAATTTCTGTAATAAGCGCACAAATGCATCAAGTTTTAAGATGAATTAATTGTCCCTAAAGGCCCCTAAATTATAACTAGAAAAACAACATATAATGCAAACGTAGTCACAAATCTGTGTTGTCTATACATGTATGAATATATATA
The DNA here is from genome assembly GCA_029582155.1 of Panopea generosa. Taxonomy (NCBI): domain Eukaryota; kingdom Metazoa; phylum Mollusca; class Bivalvia; order Adapedonta; family Hiatellidae; genus Panopea; species Panopea generosa. Next base: position 26,756,716 of record CM055906.1, on the reverse strand, counting down.
TAAAAACATAGTATACATGTATATAGATAATGTAGGGACTCATTTACGGTTTCAGTAAAGTGGTACAGATCTGTACAACGACTGTTGACGATGAAACCACGAGAAACCATGTCAATATCAGCTCTCAACTCGAGTAACAGTTAAATGATATTGTACAGAAATCTTCGCTCAATCGATTGAATGATTTCAGTAAAGTTGCCATTTGTAAAAACAATGCTTTGAGTGGATTGAAAAATAAGATACTGCACTAAGACATCTCCATAAATCATGAAATAAAAATGCATGTCAATTTTGGTAAAGTTGTGATATTATTCTGCTAAAATGGGGGTTTTATCGAGTTAGCAATTCGAATCAAGACACGCTATTATTTTAATGATATTGTCTGTCTGAGTTTATTAAATTTGAGGAGTAGAATGATTGTATTTTTCGCACCCGAGAGATATTTTAATGTGAAGTAACTGTTATTTTTTCCCATTTAAAGGTAATTGGAATAGACGTATAATTTTGTTATTATTATAACTGTTATTATCAGTATTTATTACTTTTTTTTGTTATTATATTTACTAGTATCTGTATTATTGTTATCATCAATATCATAATTACATTGTTAATAACATTATAAATCAGTTTTGGATGTTTCTACTATAAACGGTGGTAAACCAAACATTTCAGTCACTTTATACTTTAAATATCGGTAAAACGCTTATACTCAAATTGATTTTATCAAATCGTTATCAGTTTTATCATTAGTTATTTCATATGAGCAACGCTGTAATTTATCATTTTGATATCTTATTTATATTTATTTTATTACAAGTATATTTGTACATATGCTATCATTTAGAATCAATTGCCAGTACAATTACATGCATGTACACTTGTTCATCAATGCAAAAACCTTTAACATCATCATAAGGAGTGAAACATCATTCAGTTTTTTGTTGTTGTTTTTTTTTCAATTTTGATGTATAGTTTTCGTAATGAAAGTATTGATGTGCATTTCAGTTTTCTTGGTATATTGAACTTTCAGTAATCATTTTCACTTTGTACAATGGCTACAATTCGTTCTGTCAGTTTATTAAATTGATGCATTATAACTTAATGGTGCACAGTCTGAATTTGTTTTTTAACTTTGTACCATAGCTTAACTTTGAACTGTCAGTATTACTATTTTGACATCCTTACTTTACACTTTCAGTATTCCTTTATCTATGTGTCATAATTTAATACAGAGAGTGCTTGTTTAAAAGCGGTGCACTAGATCTCGTAAGTGGTACTATCGCGCCTTTTAAAACCCGAACTTTTATTAGTAGTTAGTACCATAGCTTTACATAGTTATTTCAGTATTATCAATACTATGTATCATACGCTGTAACCTACCTTCGTTATGTCCACATCGTTTACTAATTTGTCAAATAGCTTTAGTTCGTTCAGTCAGTTTTCATATTTCAGTTAATATCCTAGATTGAATTTGTGCAGTCAGTTTTTTCAAACAGTTCTTCATTATTTCTATTTCATGGGGTAAATTGCTTTTAAGCTCTAGAAATTAATAATATTTTCCATATATAGAATCCCTGCCGTTACAAATTATTATGAATATATTGATGTAACGATTCGGCACAACTTTTTATATTATAAACTTAATATAAAGTATAAAACATGTTTTAAATTGCAAATAAATGTATTGTTAACTAACGATATAAAATGCAAGGCTTTTCTATAATTGTATCAATTAATTGCAATTATACAACCATAAGCCCACAGTGCTATTAATCTAAAGGAATCAATAATTTCAAAACAGCCTTTATATTAAAATGGTTAATCATTAAAACAAGCTTGAAATCTGTCTTATCAGCTTATTTATTTTTTCCAAAATGAATGATTTTGTAACGATCGATGTATTGACCCGGCGCAGGCTGTCAGTCAAACAGGATAAAAATTCAATAGTTGTTTCTACGCCGCTATTTGACTTAGACAAACAAATGCTGTCTTAATAAACAGTGCATTGTATTTCCTTCGACAATCACTGCCAAGTCCAGTGGGCAGGAGCGATAGTCATTCTCGCGTCGTTTCAATTGCAGAACATACAGTTCTTTATACTCTGTTCGACATATACTTACATGTTTCATTTTGATGTTAGTACAATCAATAATGTCAAATTTAAAGTCACATGGAAATATTGAGAATGTTTTTTGTAAGTGAATATGCTATTGTTTTCAGTATTTTATGATATTGCGAAAATAAAAACACTCACCTATCACTAGTGTCATTTTTAACGTTCTGATTTTTGCCTTTCCAATCCTCCCGGAAGTTGAGCAGCGCAACAATGACCGAGTTGCAGATGGTTTCCTTGGGGAATGGATGTCCTTTCTAATTCGGCAGTCCTCTGTAATAAAGCAAATCAGATAAATACAATTGCCTGGAATGGAATGAATGCTGTGAGCAAAATATTGGGGTGATGGTAATTGAGTTGAGTACATGTATGAAGAAAAAAAATATCGTAGACCCCTATGGCATTTTGAAAATTCTAGACTCAAAACGAAATACATACACACTTCTAGGTCAGTTGTTCTTGATAAATTATCTCGACTAATAACCTTTGATAAAGAACTACTTAAAAGACAACTGTCAATTTCAATTGGACAGAATGAGATAGACATCTATCTCATATAACACCATGAGACACCACACCACATCAATAGAATATCTAAAATGTTAAGATAAAATATATTATTGTCTTATTATTTCTAGACTTTAATTTCTATCTAAAAAGGTCACAACTATATGTTATGAATAAAGATACTGTTACCCCACTCACCAACTAAAGGTATCTTGTGTTAAACATTGACATATTCTTCATTATCTAACACAATTGGCCTGATATTATTTCTTTTTTTTTTTTTTTCAGTGACAAAGATTATAAACGATGAGCTCATTCGTCCAATTTCAAAATGAATGTATTAAAATATCAAAGGGCTGAACGGCCTGAGGAATGCTCACTCGTGCAATCTTGCCCGTCATGTAGTCTTTCTTATATTCCTTGCCAGAATATGATACACGGATTTACCAATGCGCTTATAATTGAATACAGATCGAAAGACAGTTAGAAAGAAATCTTGTTACAATAATGAAATAGTTTTTTAATTTAAATAGATGATGATCTTTGGATATGTTCTAATTTTAGTTGGCTCAGTCAACACTGTATACATATTTTGTTGCTTTTGGGGGTTTTTTTCATGCCTTTTTAATATCACAAACCAACGTATTGATGACCCATTAAACGCATAATCATAGTAATGTGTTAGTTGAAAAAAAAGTATTCCACATAATGTAGCTACGAGCATAAAATCATATCAAACAGTACTTGAAAGACGTATGCAATTCATTTCACAATAAACCAAACAACCTAGAAAAAAAAGAGTAAACAACAAAGTATAACACGGGTTGGCTATCTTTTACTTTTGAGACGACCCCCATATAGTGCGTTTCCGACCAAATCGCCTGAACATTGCAACTTTCGAGACGACCTCCATATAATGTGTTTCTGACAATATCGTGCAAATACGGCACAAAAATCACACTAGTGGTGTTAAAAATATAATTTTCTGTATCGCCGCTTGGAAAGCTTCAGGGTACTATTTTACAAATGCACAGTAGTCTGCATTCCATATTTTAGTGGTGCCCTAGTTCTCCCGTTTGCAGTAGTCGTCTGCATTTCATTTCTTTTTAGTGGAAATGGTATGCTTTGACTACAGCATATTTGAAGTGTTTGCTCACTGTTTCAAAGTAAAAAATCGCAATAAAATCAAATTTGGAACCTTACGTCCTTTGCTATGGAAAATGTATTTTTTATTATTAGGAACTATTTGATCGGTCCGAGGAAAGGAAATTGCCGTTCACAATATAACACAGTTTATAGAACAAAATCATAAATGCCCATCAGTTTTACTATATAAGGCTTCCAATAAAACCATTACTTTAAAACATAATTTACCCTGATGACATCAAAGTGTCTGGAATAGTATGAGCTGAATATTAAAATTCAAATTTATGGTGAAATGTGATAGCTTGAAAACAGATATTAGACAAAGAACCCCCGGAACAGCAATTATTAATGGAAAAAGTGTCACATTTTAAACAATCATAATAGTTTTTTATGGATTTATAAGTTTCTACGGATTCATTTGTTAAGTATACGAAAAATAAAAAAGACGTCCACCACCTCGATTTGAAGCCGTGAAAAATGTTTTTACGTAAAACAATACATGTTTAATGAAGTCTTCTAAGTTTCAATGTATCGATATTATACACGTTACAATTTATATTTAATCTGCGCCTGTGTAACGAAACTTTGTATAATGACACCCGATCATTATCTGGTGTCAGCAAATGACTCCCTTTTATTTAAAGTGTGTCCTCATCATCAAAACATGACTCTCTGTTTTGAATCTTGTCAGAAAAATGACTCCCTTCTGTTAAAATTGTGACCACCTTATAAAGTTTTGACTCGCCGTTTTTTATGTCTTTCTGTCTGTCTGTTTGTCTGTCTGTTTGTCTGTAGTTATAATTTCATCGTGTTTGTCTTGAGCTTGAATGTTTGTGTTATGATACCTGACGAGGTGTGATGTTTTAAATTTTGTTTATCTTCACTTCGAGTTCCCCCCATTTGGGCTTACTTTTTCAAGTTCAATCAGATCACTATAATCGTACATTTAAACTTTGGATGTATACAAATGAAATTTCAGTGAATCGTTGTATTAGTCGAGCGTACTGTCCGAAGACAGCTCTTGTATTATCATATCCTCAATGTGCATATTTGTTTTTGTTTTATTGTACAGGTTGATTGGAAAAGATCCATAGCAAGCACTTCAGGAGATCAGATTGAGAGGGGATGGCTACATTCATTCAAACATGCGACAATCGTCAACGAGAGGTACATCGTAGAACGACAAAGAATCCCATGCGGTTAATAGCAGTACGAGCACAACCATCTTGGTCAGTGACTGATAACTTTCTTGCTTGAATCAGCGGTGAGAGACGAATGACAATGAAATGTACAGTCGTATATCACTCATCACGTAACTGCAGCTTTGATAGGAATCGAACTCACGAACCCTGCATTGATAGTCAGGAACGTTGCCGTCTGAGCTACCTGTACCCAGCTGTTGATATCTTCTTATAAAACATAGTTATTTCTTTATTGTGTGTTTTAGTGTAACGCCATTTTCAACTCATTTCAGGTTATATATGGTAGAGAGAAACCTAAAATAAATTTGAGTAGAACCACCGTCCTTCTTAAGTTACCGGCAAATATTCTCACAAATTTTGACCGGGTGGGACCCGAATTTACGATCTCAGCATTGAGAGGTAAGTGATTCTGAGATGACGTCTTAGACCACTCGGCTACGGAAGACCTCTTAAGGGTCACCATTAATGTCTATTTTCACATAATAAGTGCATATCACCGACTTCTTTGAAGGCTGACCAAGTATCATAGTACAACAAAAATCAAATTTCCAGGTATCGTAACTGGAGATCGAATACAGTTCGTCTTGATTTTATTGATAAGCCTGACTATAAATTTCCATAATAAAGAATACTGAAATACTTATATAATGGCTGGACGGATACATTTTATTACGAATTATATAGAAGGCAGGTCTAAATATGTATGAATCAATGCAAACATGCCTCATAACACGTGTTCCTAGAGGAGATGCTCATCAATGGTTAGTCCGATACCCTATCCCTAATTACTCTATGTGTACACAAACATACGTGTTGTAATATATATGAAAGATGCATATGACTGAAACCGAAGCGTTTTAACAAATTGTTTAAGAAATATACCTTGTTTATCTGAATGAATAATAACGCTCAATTTCTAGGGCTATCTTCAATTTTGTGTTTCAACAATCCGTCGTGTTATTAACAAAACTCTCAAAAGAAAGCTTGAAATATTATATAAAATGTAAATATAAAATTATATAAAATATCATTCCTGTTCAATACCACAAAAGCATATGGTTATATTACAATAACAATACATCATATAGTGCATACAGCACCGTTAACGGATAATATCATTCGACATTATACATTTATAGATTACTGATTTTTACAACTGTACAATTATTTTCATAACGTAATACATTTATTACAAGTATTTGTTTGAAATTAGACATGTATTTTCTTGGGAGCCTGAGCAAACTATAAACAATGGCAATATGATTATTATATAACGTACACTTACCATTTGCCTGTCGAGCATTCTTTGAAATTTTCCATAATATACAGATGTATGAAGAGGATATCACAAGTAGTGGTAAGAGATAAACTGTCATCAAGTTAAATAAATTGTATGCTAGTTCGTGTGTTGGGGTTGGGAAAAAGTTGAAGGTCACACATTGTTCAAAGTGCTTGTATACCGGGTGGCGCTCCACGTGGAAAATGACACTCTGAAAAAAATTAGGCAATATTATAATTTATTTTATTTTTGACAAAATTGTCAGAAAATAGTGCAGCCATGGTGTTGTACATGTACTTGTTTTTAATGTGTTTTTGTTGTCCATGACATGATGATTTTTGTGTCGCTGATGTTTGTGTTGTTGGTATTGTTGATGTTATTGTTGTGTTTGCTGTTTTACTGATGATGATGATGTCTTCCTGTTGTTCAATTTGTCAGTATTGTTGTGATTTTTTTAATTTATTATTTGGTTTAGATATTTGCAAGATTGTTTTATAATTTTTAAAGGAAATAGAAACATAGGCAGTTTCTTTACGGCGTAATTGTGAAAATGATAATGTCAATTTATTTTAAATGAAACTGAGTTCAATATTGACTGATCATTCTGGTTTATAACTGAGTTGTTGTGTCAGCGTCATATTTTGTTATAGTTTATATCTATTCATATAAAATAACATTTACAAAAACATTGAACATAGTACATTACATAAAATAGCATATGTTATTCTAAAAAGAATTATAAAAAAAACAATATACAACTCATAAAATATTTCTTGTAAGCACATAACTAGAAATATTATATTATATGTACAGTTTTTTATCAATAAACATTTAAAACCCATTACCAATCTTGACTTCTGTCTAAAAAGTATTAAAACAAAATAATAAAACAATGACAAGAAATAGAAATTCTAATACGCATTTTTTGGAATGGTTTTAAAATATAGTTTATCACTCATGTTTCTTAAAACAATTAGTATATACACTAGGTGTTACACGTTCGGATGATGATATATATAGTTACTTATATAGATACTCACAGACATGTATACATTTTAATTTATTTTAATTTCATTAATGAAAAATTCAAATGATTTTCCTATAATTGGTTGAAAGAAAAAACAAGATAACTAAAACAAAAATTAACTCGGCCATTTTGTTTGGTTAGTTGTTTTCATGTATAGAAAATTGATGATATATTGGCGGTTCCTTCAAGAGTTAGCATATCTCGTTAGAGCCTTACTTAAACGATTAGTGACATCATGATTTTATGTTCTGATATCTAGGACAATTAAAATGTTCTTTACTGTTGCATTGACTGACAGGTTTGAATGGTAATTTCAATCGCAAATTGGTAGCAAAGAAGTATACTGACGCTAAGTAGTCACACTAAATCACAATTCGTGCTGTTCAAGAAAGTTGTTTAAGTTAGATATTTCATATTGAGATTTATTCGAAATAAATATTATCCAACATACCGATTTAGATATCAATGTCTTAAAACATAGTTCGTGCTGCTCAAGAAGGTATTAAGATATTTCCTGTTAAGAATTAATCAAAGTAAATAGGATGCTATTGTACCGATTCAGAGATCAAGGACTTAAAAAAAAACTTCTATTAGAATGATACAAAACTGAAATTGAGTTACATGTAATGCAAAACGACACGCAACACTAGCATTTAAATAGTTAGCGTAAAGCAAATTCATTATCAATTTCGTTAAAGATAAAAACTGTATTAAGCGTCAACGAGCGATACAAATTACATATTTAACTGTTTAAAACAGTTGAAATATCATGTAGCATGGCATGTGTATATAAGTGTTAATATGTTGATTTGTGTTTAACAACCACCACTTGCAGTTTCAGTAAAATTTAAAAAAATATTTAAAAGAATGTTAACTTTGTGATCAGTGAATTAAATATTAAATACTCATTGATTTTCGATTTTCAAGTTTTCTTCAAAAAACAATATAATTATTGCTGGGCATTTGTTTTTTAAACAAACTTAATGAATAAAATACGAACCTAGCTTGTTTTTAAGAAATCTATTTCGTATTTTCCATTATTAACTGGAAATGGTTTCAATTTATTTACTGGTCATCGCATAATAAGCATTTTACTTGTTACACATAGGGCTTGTTAAAATAAATCAAACAAAATATTACAATTTTATCTACATGACACATTTCGTTAAATTAAAAAGAAAATGTGATGTAAAATATCAGGTGTATAAGTGATTTCATTGTACACCGCCTACCAATGGCTACATATAAACACAATTGGTGGACTCGAACCGTGTTTAGGAGAGCATGGAACCTTGCTCATTCCCTGTCTTCACATAATTAAACATGACCCTGTAAGATAAAACTAGCATTTTCGAACTATTGTCTTACAAATACGACAGCATATATTACATGTATGACAATATATTTGATAAAAGAGTCCAATGGATCCCATTAGACAACATTGAAAACGAGGTTTAGGAAATCAGATATACATTGTAATATGAATACAACAAAACACTGTAAAAAAAGGACACAGTCCAAGTTAATTTGATTGAGTTAGTGTGTATGCTGTCTATATACTATTGATTTACCCCTGTTATTAGTCCGACATCATTTCCCAAAGGTGTTATGTTTTCATTATGTGCAAGCTATGTAATACATTTTAGATATAACGCATCCAAGCAAGGCATGTTTAATAATGCCCATTGCTCTTATAGTGTAGTATTGTATTTTATAATGTGTATTGTCATTGTATTATAACGCATTACAACGCCTTACTATAAAAGTCCCTCATATTGGTGATCGTATAATGTTTTACAGTGTCTTAATGATATTGTATTATAATGTCTTATAGTGTCCTAATTAGTGTGTATTATAATGTCTGACAGTGTCTTAATGATATTATATTATAAAGTCTTATTATTATAAAGTCTTATAGTGTCTTAATGAGATAGTATTATAATGTCTTATAGTGTCTTAATGATAGTGTAATATAATGTCTTACAGTGTATTAATGATAGTGTACTATAATGTCTTATAGTGTCTTAATTAGAGTGTATTATAATGTCTTACAGTGTCTTAATGATATTATATTATAAAGTCTTATAGTGTCTTAATTAGAGAGTATTATAATGTCTTATAGTGTATTAATGATAGTGTACTATAATGTCTTACAGTTTCTTATTAGAGTGTATTATACTGTATTTTTCAAGTAGATTTTGATTACGTATATTGACATATTCAATACGTGTTTTCATTATCAGGTTAGACAATAGAAAGCGTAAAGTGTATCGAAGTGAACTGTCCCTTCGACATAATATCACTTCATTTTATACAGTGCTTAGGCTAACGCAGCCAATTTACTGCTGAATAAACTTAAAATTTACCACATGTACTCATTCTTAAAACTGTTCTTGTTTAGTATTTGTTCACATATACATTATATATTAGGGATGCAAATATAGGGAAAATGATAAATAAATTATGAAATAATAAAAAATGAAATTGTTTTAAACTGCATCAACAATTGATAAATATTGTGCATATTGAAATTCGACATATCTTTACTATATAAGGTAAATATTACGATCCGAGTACCCACGCAATCAACAATTTGAAACTAGCATTGGCAATAAAGTGGTTTTATACGATCTGATTTGATAAATGGAATTTCAGATGCGCTTATTTGCCTTATCTGTGAACAAATCAGCTGCAAATACTGACACTTTTATTGTTAAATCAATTTTCGACAAGATAAATACCGCGTCCTTGTTTGCTAATTGGACATACTTTTCCAGTCTTTTAATGAGGTTGTAAAATTAATGTAGCGCAATGCTACAGGCAGTTTGACTAATCTAGCAAAATAGAGAACGCATTAGAACTATCCAGACCAAGTATATATATATATACACACACACACACATGTATATATATATATATATATATATATATATATATATATATATATTATATATTTGTACTCAAAACGTACATATTCATTATATAATGTACGTATGTAGGGCATGTTAATTAAAGATGGTAACCGTTTCTGTTGTAGATGACTGTATCATTTTGACTAAGATTGACCCAGTTCTATCAAATTGCCTGAGAAAGATTATTCTGTCATTCCAATAATTTAAAACAGTGTTCACGTCAAGCAACATATTTAATTGGCCGTTTATAAAATAGCATGTGACAGCCACATTGACGACTAAAGTAAAAGGCTAATCCAGACAGGAAACTGTGCCAATATTGGTCTGGAAACACAATGGTGACGAAAACATCCTGATGTCTTAAATTGAGGCGCTAGACAACTGTCCTTATATCCGTCTTGTAACTTTTAATATAACTTTTAGTATTTTTAATCTTGTGTTGCCAACGTTTGCTTATAGGTTTTAAATACATATTTTGATGATGTCATTTTTGTAAAAGATCGGAAGTGTCAATGGTAGTTCGCGGTGTTCCTATCCGATATTTTGACGTCTGATGTAAAAACATAAAAATAATCAGTACAGTTATACTTTGAAATATCAGCTTTCATTTTAGATTTTTTTTTATAATAGTACCGCTTTTAATCATTCGTTAACAGTGCCACCTAGCGATACCTATTTTTCGGACGACTTTCGCCATTTTTCTTATAAAATGATCAGTATTAATTCAAAACTGTCTTGTTTTCTTTTTGTTTTGTTTTGTTTTGTTGTTTTTTTCAGGTGGGTGGGTGGGGGAGGGGTTGTTAACGAGATCCTCCGGGACTATATAAATAGTGCAACAGTGTTCAACTTGAAAATTTACCATTAGATAAAACATCATATGTGTCAAAAACGCAATGTGTCAAGATCACATGTCCAAGAAAGAAGTTAGGACAGTTATGATCAACTGACTGAATGCATCGTTTTTTGTTAAATTAAATGAAATGAAACTAAAGATCATTATGAGATATCATTACCTACGTTGTTTATATGTTTACAAATATCTTTTTTCCAGAAGACAATCTAATAATTTTGGTTTGGCTGTTTTTTTGTTTCTGTTCTACCATTCTCTTTATGGAATTGGAGCCCTTCTGAAATTCTCAAACTAATGAACTTTTATAACGATTCTATGGCAATGAATGTGCATAATTTATAAGGCATTGATTTGTTTTATTGCTTAATATAATCAAGCATGGGAGTTGCAACTGCCTTAACCCTTTGCAAAAAACAATATAACATCGTTACAATATCTCTTTATCAATATTTACACGCATAACCGATCGTATATCAAAAGTTTGCAATAATTATTGTCTCATCCAAGGATGGGTTGTTTTTTTCAATTTACTTAAAAGAACAAAGAACCACAATCAGTATGTAAAATGACGAAAAAAGAATGAAAATCGACTGAAGTAGCAATTACTGTTAATACAGTCTATAATTCATATACATGTATGAGGCAGCCTTAACAATTATGTGAATGATATAATAAATAAAGAAAACTAACGTCCATTGTCATAACGTGTATTGTAATGACACATAATTAAGCAATTGAGTTTTATATTAATGCGAATCTATGGTTTTCTTCGACACACAATACTGGTTGTCATACAAAACATAATGGGCTTCGGGTGTTCGTAAATAATTATTTTATTGAGGTTTCAATTAAACCAGGTATCAGTTGGTAATAATATTTCCTTTTTAAATATTTTAAAACACGCCTAAGTGATAATCATTTGTCAAAATCAATCGTATCGGGAAACTTTGTATGGTAGAATTTCAGATTTTAGGTTTCAATCATATCTTAATAGTGTAAATGTAAGCAAATTTAGGGTTGCTTTAACACAACTTAGGGTTTCTTTACATCGTCCCGAAATTGCAGAGGACCGTTGGGTAAAACCTAACAAAATAAGTACAGAAAATAGGAACTGTACTGGATGTTTTCTCTGAGATGATGAATTTCATTCTTTGTTTGAATGTCAAATTTATGAAAATAATACATCAACCATTAATTTATTAGACAATGAAGCATGTTTAAAACTGTACAAATGTTTAAATATCACAGCATAAAAGGTCTGCAAAATCTTGCAATGTGTCTATTGGAATCTTTTGAATTCAGGAAAAGCACAATTCTTAAAATATGTAAATTTACTGTTTTGTTTTTAAAAGTAAATTTTAAAAATTTAAAACAAACGTGTAATTATCAAATGATTGTTTGAGGTATTTTAATCTCCAGTCCTTATACAAAATAAATTTCATGAAATGATTTTAAATTATTCTAATCTTCAAATTTTTGTTTCATTTGATGAGTATTGTAAGAAAGTTTAGTCAAACAAGTAATAATTTGTTACAAAACAATTACAATATGTTTAGTTTGGGATGGCCTCGATCCCGTTATGCCTTTTATGAGAACATTTACATACATTGAAGTACATATTAAATACTATTTGGGCATAGTTAAGAATATATACAGTAATGTTGAAAGATGCATACAAGTATCAGAGTAACATGAAATCGGTTGAAAGTTGCTTAAAAAAACATGTTCACAATAAAAATTCCTAAAGTATAAACATAATAAACACGTAAGCATGAAATAACTGACAATTACATAAAGCAAAAATGTATATATATATATATATATATTGCTTACGCAAATCAAGTACAATGATCTTACTGCAACCTTATAACTTATAAATTATATATATAAATACTATATTACCGGACGTGTAAAAAGTACTCCCGTACCTTGTGTCAGTTTCAATACATGAAAATCAACAAGCTCGTTGAAAAAAAATATGTGTGCTTTAGCCGTTGTTGTTGATGCGTGTTGTTTATTCTATCAGTCATTGTGAACGGTTCTATTAAATCAATTCTGCTATTTTTATTTCAATGTCACGTTTTTGTGATTCCAATAAATCCTTTTGCCAATTTTTGTTGAACCGCTCTAAGAGACGACGCGAATCGTATAACAATAAAGACATTTTTTAAAAAAAAACTAGAAACCTATACCATAGCAGCTTTGAGAAAAGTATTATAGAAGAGAAAACAACCGATTCCAAAAGTACTATTGCTTGTTCAGTATATTTGATATCTAGATAGTGACTTTAATTATTCTTATATAATTTGAAGGGTATTTCGTGAATAGCGATTGTGTTCGGGAAATAAGACGACGTGAATTGCCACACGGAAATGTAAACGATTAACACCGGTTATTCTGAATAATGAAACTAATAGACGGTAAGGACGGACCCAGCTTTCCCGGTTTGGTCCGTTATACATATTAATGATATTTGAGCAATTTGATTTGCTTCAGCGACAGTTGTATGACGTATACAAACTATTAACTATTTGTGATATTGTGAGCACACTCACAGATGTTATGTATGATATTATGGTGTCATTGTAGCACATACGAGTATATACATGATTAAATAAGTCAGTATAAAAATAATGCGATTGAAATTGATCACATCATTTTAAGTTTACTTGATGATCATATTATACTTTTTTTCTTCATTATAACCTAAACATAGTAAACAAAATAACTGTTCACTGTTATAAATCATTTGGTTATAGACAGGTTCACGTTTTTACGACACATTGCTAAAATAAAACAAAACCAGTCGCCAAAATTAGTTCTGCACCACTGTGAACCTATCGAGCTGAAGTTGTAATTAAATTGGTTCCGCTTATGTTATGCGCCGTAGTCATTTTAAATTTCAAGTCTAGAAAAAACTATTTTATTCCGTCAAATGCCGGACCGTGAACGTCGATTATGAAACAGACAAATCATTTGCAGAGAGAAAGGCCACCCACCGCCAGGAAGATGATTTCTAACCAAATGCAAAACATAGAAATTAATACAGTCGGTCTGAGTGTGGTACCTTTAAACGATTATTGATTTGCAAAAATAAATATAATCAAATTTGATCTGTGTCTAAATACTCAATTCACTTCATATGTTTTTATTACCAAATGAAAAAAACAACACTTTCTTTTGATCATAAAATTGAAATTTGAAGTAGTTTGTTAACCTACTTACTGCGTTAAGAGGATGAATGCCTGCTGATAGAGATATATAGACAATAAAGCCTGTTTTATATTCTAACACTCTGGGTACATGCCTGGGTTAGACAATTAAACCGTACTTAGAATTGATTGATGTTATTTTTTAAGCGTTTATTCTCCTAATTATTCGCAATTGTTAATTACACATCGAGGGGTTTAAGCAAAATAAGTCTAAGTCTTTATTTATCTGTATGCACTTAAACCTTTTTCACTTTTATCCCTCGACATTAACTATGTTACACACTATAGTCGTCCAATATACTTACCTGTATCTTATCATATTCTCGCACGTGTTTCCATCTCATTCATGACACAATTTAGGTTGTAAGTAACGCAAGCTTACATACAAACGGTATATTGGCAATCGTACTATTTGAACAAAATAAAAAACAAAATTTTCTCAGCAATATTTAATTGTTTACTGATATTTATATAAATACATAATAATCATTAACAGTTAATTAGCCTCGCCGCCGAATCCGGACTGCTAAGTTAATTTAAAACTCATCTAATTTTAAAGTATTTATCGCGATTCTAGTCTAACTACACAGTCACGCCCCTTATTTTCAACGGTTACATGATTTTTGCGCTTAAACAATGTCCTATGTAATTTGTTTTGAAATATTTTCAAAATGGCCCAGAATTGTGATTTCTTGCTGTCAAAAAAAAAGAAAAATAACCGTTTAGTGTTACCTTAAAGTGATAACTGTATTATAATCACATTCCTTTTGTATTGGCCATAACATACTGCCACATAGTGTTATATTCCGACGAATGCTCCAATAGTATAAAACAGACAACATTATCGTTCAATTTTGTTTTTGTTTCTCAATAAATAGCCATTCAATAAATCAGCAGGCGATTTCACGTAAATAAAATGAGGACGTGTATACTAATATGATGTAAATGATAAGATTTAAAATTATGAAAATGTGAAAAAAAAATCAAATTAGTCAATCTGAGTAGTACCAGATAAACTTTATACATATTAGTTCAATGCTGACAATGTTCCTGGATAAAGTACTACCCTGGTTATACATTTACAAGTAAAAATATCACCCCATTGGTGCAAAAACGTGCCTTCTTTTTGTCTTATACATTTGGTACCTAATTGCATCAATCGGGCGGTATACTGTTACAGGGTATATTAATTGTTGAAACTTACAAATAAATGCCATGTGAACGGCTTTCTCCTTTAGAGTTTAAACAACGGAACATGTGACTAAATGCTTGTATGTTTATATGGACTAAATGCATGTACATGTATATGCCTAACTGTATATGTTGCATGAACGTGTATAATGAGTGATGGTTGAAACAGGACTGCATTTTCGGTTGTAGTTTGTGGACGTACCAAGTCATCGTGCCGTTACGTGAATTGTCATGGTTTGGTTTGGTTAAGTTGTGGTCATTCACCCGATCTATTCAGGATAATTTTAGATATGAATGCATGGACTATTGGCGTCAACAAGGTATGAGTTTCAAGGCTCGCTTTTCATAATTGTACAATAAAAACATATTTACATACAATTAGAAAAAAATATATTAGCAATAGAATATGCAGAATAAACATGAAACATAAACTTGAAACCTGCAGAACAGCAGAGCTTCAATTATAAAAGTTTATTTAATTCTCAATTTGCCGTTTGTTGTGATATATACGAGTTATAAAGAGTCTATGCTTGACTCCTCGACAGATATAGACAATAAGATTATTCTTATCCAAGAATACAGCTTTGTGTGGCTAGCATGTAAAGCATAAAAGCCTTTTTCTACTTTTACCTTGTGAAATGTTCTGTTGTCATAGAGTATGTACCTCGAGGCGATTGGCATGTTTAACAGTGACGCTTATTTAATTAGGTATAACTGTAACATTAACAATTCATGCGTGCATCTGGATAAAAATAGCATTAGGAATTCACATTGCCTGTGCTCTTTTCTCCACAGATTGTTTTACAGTGAATACATTTGATTGCAAACTTGTTGAGGAGTGCAGTCAATAATCTGTCTAAACCACTCCGTTAGGACATAATTGGAACATAAAAATAATGTATTCGTATGCAAGTCTTAGTGAAAGAATAAGACAACAATGTGCCATATTAAGGCATCGTGAAAGGATAGGTGCGTGCCAAAGTGAGGCCATTGTATTGGAAATAGACTTCCCGATAGTGTTTATAACGGTTCATATATAAACACTATCAGGAGCTTCCAATTCCCGTTAAATATATCAATTGTTCCTTTTTTTCCCCTGGCATTGTTCTTTTATGTTAGTTTCCTGTTTTTTTGCATGGAGTGCAATGCAAAAATAAAGATTAAATAAGTGCATTGGAAACTTAAACATAAGAACAAAATACAATACAAACTCAATAATTCAATGATTCACTTACATGTACAACTATACAATTGTTGTAACATTATCTATGATAGTAGTTTTTCATATATAAATGTATACTACGTTTGTTATAAGCATTCATGTTAACATAAATAGACACATAAAGATATCCCGCGACCGATTTCTTCATTATTTAAAAGGTCGTAAACAAATTTTATGTTAAAAGGAGACAAAATGTAATTTTTTTCCACATGTCTAAGACCCAATAAAACAGTCTTGTTGTACATATTCTATTCATATATTCCCAATAATAACTTGCATATGGATGCATTGTTGATACATCGTCAAAACAATGACACGAAAGGATCAAAGCCGTAAGTGCACACAATGTCGGCGATGGTTCTGACATAATCATTTAAAGTTGGTATAGTAACGGAATAATAATGCATTTTCATTATCTACATATTATGATCAGCGTGCATCCTGATTTATATAATCCCATTTCAATTATGATAGTTATCTTGATATTCATTGTCATAGTAACTAATGTAATTGGAGTTAATGTGATCAAGAATTGCTAACGTAAACAGCAAGACGGAATTGATCTCAAATAAATCATAAACTTCAAGTATAAAATGATTGATAAGCAACTAATTTACACTTTAAATCACATGTATAGTATTATGCAGTAAAATCTTGTATCATTGTAAATTTGGTGAGTTTGAAGCCTTAAATGGACAAGTGCGCAATATACTTATATGTATTTATATTCAGATACAATATGGCGGATAAAATATTATTAAATTAAAATTTAATCATGTTATGTCTAGCTCTCCCTTCCTTTAATATGTTTTATGTTATGATTTATCGACGTAAGAAGAAGAGGACGATGAGAACACCTGAAGCTATCCTTCAATGTCTTTCTTTCTAGCAATTGAAAAGCGGTTACTCATGTAACCATTTCTTCTGTTTGTATGTTTTCTTCTATACATTTATTGAGTAACCATGCTTTGTTGGCTGTGTCATCTGTGCTTGCATATCCTGTTTGATATGTATTTTTTTCGAAACTATGGATAATAGTTGCTTTATATCAAAATATACAATAAAATTTATTTATTGACTATTACTTGTAAGTCCCTAATTTTACTAAATTTATCAACTGTTACTTGAAATTTTACTCAACTCAAAAATTTGGAATGTTAAAGCTTAATTTAAATTATCATTTTTATGTTAACCTTTTTTAATGTGTTTTAATGATGTTTTTTTAATTGAATTATTTGTGGTATTTAAATATGTGATAAGTTTTAGCTCAGATTTAGAGAAATTGAGTTTCTTTGAGTTGCTTTATCTCAGCTTGAGATGTTAAAGCCCCAACATACGATCAGACTATCGAATGTAAATTAGTTACTCTACAGGGCGTGTTTTATCAACTGGGAGTGTATAATATGGTCTAACAATAGAACAGTGATAATAACAGGCAGCAAAATGTTTGTAAAACAATGCTGAAGGTTTACATTGTAACCGATAAAGGAATGTTGGTGTCAATATCGCATCCCACTTTATCATTAGGGACTACATGGTCTTTAATTAATTATTATCAGGCAATTACTGTTTTATCAACACTATCAAGTGATTAGATAATGTTGTTGATTGATATCAAATTAATTATGTATATGAACATATGTGCCTATTAATTTTAAACCACAATTCAAGCACTATAATCAGTCTAACAGATATGCCCAAAATCCTATATTCAAGTTGGTATAGCCCATTATGAATCATTTAGTACGATTTGGTGGGAAATTAAATACATAGCTAAAAATATTAAGAATGTTACATGTTATGTGCTGATATTTTTGTCACTTTTAGTGACGGAAAATAAGAACTTGCAATTGTATTCATACTTGGATATTAAATTAATACTTGGATGCTAATGATTAAAAAAATAACAATCAACACTTTGTTGAATATATTAGGAATTAGACTTGAACTAATGTTGATGTGATTAAAAATTGCAAAAAAGGTGTATTTTTCAACACAATACCTCAAATCATACCTTGGATACAAATAGGTGTGATAGTGACTGTGTTAATAATAAACTTTAATTAATGTTGGTGTTTTATCATACATGTGTATCATCTGTAAACTATAAATTGTGGTGGTAATGTACAATGTCAAAAAATGTGTTTTTGTTATCACAATGTAATACACGGAGGGAGAAAAAACATTTCAACTTCATTAAAGCAGAAATCATGATGAATAAATCAGTGGTAATTAAGAATTTACTTATAATTAATTAAGAAAAAGACCAGAAATGTTTTTCGATTTGGTAATTTTATGTCACTTTCAAAAGCTTTCATTTGACAAAAGCCATATATATATATATAATTTATATATATTCATGATATTCCTTGTGAAAACACCTTTTTTTGTTTGAATCTAAAACTATCATTTCTGTTTCATGTGATATAATACATTTGTAAAATGATTCATTCATGTGGCACCATATTTTTTTTTAATAAAGAAGAGGAACAATTATTTAATTCAATTAAATATGGTGATATACAACTGTTGGTCATTAAAAAAAAGGATAATATAAGAAATCATTTAAAAGTTTAGTAAGTTTGGCATGATTTGTAGTTTGTATTTAGCTATTATATCTTAAATACAGCCATTTGAGCTACAGCATGCAAGTTTGTTTACAAACACTGGCCACTTGACAAATTTTGACTAATTTGCTCCTCCCCCAAAATTCAAATTTCTCTGTAACTGATTGTCTGTTAAAAGCAATAAGTAATAAATTATTGCAGATTTTATTCTGAAATTTTCAGGAACTGCGAGTAATATTAAAAATATGTTGCATGACAAATTTCAAATTTTTCAATCCATGAATTTATTTTATTCTCTCCCAGATCTGAATGCGTTTTGAAAATAAGGGAAAACACTCCCACCGCCATTACCTCGATTTTATGCCCAGGTTGGGTCTTTAAGTGATCCCAGCCCAGTGCGTTATACCTTTCGTATTGTTAAGACAAGCAAGACAAGCAAGACAAGCATAGTTATTGTTTTTTCTTCTTTTGCAGTATGAAGCATTGTGTTGTCATAGAGTGTACACTTCGCATAGTTTGGCCTGTTTAACAGTGACACTTATCTTATTAGGTATAAACGAAGCATTAACAATTCATGTGTGTACGAGTATCTGTTTTTTAGATAAGCAGTAAATATCACAAAGAATTCACATTGCATGTGTTATCTTTCCCACAGATCGTTTTAAACTGAATATTTTTGATTATACACTTGTTGAGCGCAGTCAATAATCTGTCTGAACCACTCCTTTAGACATAGTTGGAAATTATCATAAGTTTTAGTATGCATTTTTTGTGAGAGGGTAAGAAAACGTGTCATAGTTATGCATCCTAGTTTGCGTGACAATTGAGACCATCTACAGTAAAAGCAGACCAGACTTTACACTAGATCTATATGAATGTATGTTCGATGTGTCTGTATGTATGTATGTGTGTGTGTGTGTGTGTGTGTGTGTGTGTGTGTGTGTGTGTGTGTGTGTGTGTGTGTGTTGGTTGGTTGGTATGTATGTATGTGTGTTTTGTAGAAGCGTACATGCGTGCGTACATATATGCATGTATGTGTATGTATTTTAATACTTTTGAACACCTGGTGAGACAAAAACACGTACATAATCCAATACAGATTTATTATTATTATTATTTTGATTAATCAATTTTATCTTTCTTACACTAACTTTAATAAACTCCTACTCGACTCAAACTTGTCTATACAGTGTATTTCAAATACAGTCTTTACTTTCTGTTGATTATCTCTTAATTCTCTAAATCTACTTTCATCTCTCTAATACTGGCTGGCATTCTCAGTATTGTGCATGTGTATGTACATGCCATGATGGTGGCCTCTTGTGGTATCCTTTCTTTAGTGTTACTACGCAATGGGTAATGATAAATGTACATGGAGAGTCGCCATCGACAATTTAATGGCCGTAGTATATTGGCACATTGTAAACTAATTTTCAGGGTATCTTAATCAAAACTGGATATACTGATTTTATTAGACAATATACTTCTCTTGTTGAAACAATGTTGAATGCCTTTTTTGATAAGGTTTATTTTAAGATGATTTTATTACGTCTACGTTTAAATGCAGGAGACATAGAGAGCAATCGCAGACCGACAAATGATACACATGTTCTATCGATTAGAAATATTAGAAATACGATGTTATTATTGAAAACGTTTAAGATCATGATAATCTTTTTTTTACCAAAACTCACCTTGATAACCAAATACAAAACGACTCTTTAATACTAAATGAGAATTTTTATATATTTCATAGAAAGGACCGTTCTAATCATGGAGGTGGGATACTTGTTTATGTTTCAAATAGTACTATTCATTCCAGGCGAAATGATTTGGAAATATTTTGTAAATAATCAATTCGGATAAATTTCAAAATCAAAAATGAAAATATACTATTAGGTGTGTTCAATTGTCCCAAAACTGCAGATACAACGTTTTTCAATAACTTGAAGGCATATACTGAGAAGGTCTATAATACTTGTTCTCCTAGGTGATTTTAATGCAAATCTTATCATTCTATAACCTGAAAGATACAATAACCTTTAACTCACATATCATTACTATAAATGAACCCACCAGAAATCTAGCAATTCCAGTTATCGTATAATAGAATGTGCCATATAGATATATTACTATTCCCTTACAAGCTAAATTCTACATATATAAGACTAATTTGGTTATACAACAAAGCAAACTTTAATCTACTTTATGATAATGTTGAATTATATGATTGGGACTGCTTAATCAACTGCTCTATTAATGAAACAAGTAACAAGTTTACATATTTTTATTAAAATGGTTAAAATCTTTATAACGTTTAAATTAGTAAATGTTCATCCAGACGACAGGCCATGGTTCGATTCAGAAGTTTAAAAGTTTAAAATATTTAAAAATAAGGCACAGACTAATGAAAATTGCAATTAAATCAGGTATGACAAATTATTGGTTTAAATATAAGTAAATAATATTAAACAACAAGCTAAAGAAAACTTTTTTATAATCTTGAAATTGTATTGAACGGTTGACAGTTGAACGATAAAAGAGGTTTGTGGAAAATAATAGACATTTTGAAAACAACCAGAATCTCCATTTACAATTCCACCTCTTTGTAAAGCAAAAATATATGGCACTCAATATTCTTTTTATATTTGCAAAGAAAAAGCTGAGCCCTGACTATTTAATATCTGCATCGACCCAAGACGAAAGAAATGACCAGCCAATAGTATTAACATCAAGAACAAATGAGAGTCTTATAAATGTTGTAATTTCAGAAAATGATGTATCTCTCATTTTAAACACTCTTAATGTAAATAAAACATGTGGTCATGACTCTATAAGCCATGGTATGCTTAAAGGTGCAATAAGATCCATGTTTAAACCTTTAACACTACTGTTTAATCGCTCTCTGAATGAAAGGATTTATCCTGACGTTTGGAGGATAGCAAATGTTACACCAATATATAAAAACGGTAACAAGGTTATAGATTCAATCTAAAGACTAAATTCTTAATTGGTGTAAGATATTAGAAAGAATAATTTTGAAACACATGCACAACCTTTTTCTTACGAATAAATTATTACATTTTTTTGTTTACGAAACAATTCTATGTATTCTCCGTCTTCTGAGAACTGCTTGAACTAATACTAGCGCTTGCATTTTATGAGCGTCTAACATTTGGTTAGTTAAACATTATAGCATACCAGACAATGATTTCAGCGTAATTCATTGATTCTACACCCCTGAGGCGATTATCTTACACTAACCGTAATATGACTTATTCCTTCATAAATACCTCGCGCTATGGGGTAATAATTCTAACATACTTCGGTGTCATTACGCTACTATAAAAAAAGATAGTCCGGAACAAAAATACAGATGGGTTGTATTCAGGAAAAAGTATATCTAATGAGGCTTTCGTTGCGGATTGAAAGTTCTGTCTCTGGGGATACGATACGTATAATCATAACAGATAGTTATCGCAGGTTGGGGCGAAGTTGTTTTCTCTCGTTACATGTAATCAGGTGTATGCGTTAGTAAAAATTATATTTTAATATTGTCGTGTTTTCTAATTTTAATTTAAAAATATTTTATTTCAATATATATATGTTGCAATACAATAACATTTAATATTTTATCAGCTGCAAGAATGATACACAGAGAGAAAATCGATTGGATTAAAAGCATGCTTATGTTAGTCCGCTCCTTGCTTAAACAGATAAAATGATGGCAGATAAACGTTTAATGTTATTGGTAATGTTTCAGTACCTTATTTACGTAAAAAATTGTGTAGAAAGTTAGTAGAACAAAGGTTTGTATTTATTATAATAATTCTAAATTAGAGAGAGAGAGAGAGAGAGAGAGAGAGAGAGAGAGAGACAGACAGACAGACAGAGACAGACAGACAGACAGACAGAGAGAGAGAGAGAGAGAGATATATATATATATATATATATAGAGAGAGAGAGAGAGATGAATGAGAGAGAGAGAGAGAGAGAGAGAGAGAGAGAGATTGTCGGGCTTTTACTGCTGTTATCAATGGAAAATCTGACAAACCTTACCGGGGTCGTTCCATAGACCGCGGGAAATTAGCTATTGGTTCCACATAAGTACATGTATATAATAAACTTTAAATAAAAGATATATATAAGACTCCAAGAGACCACCTTTAGAGAATCGATTGTTCTTAAAAATGTAGTTATGAACAGATTTGAAGATCGCATTATTTTGCTGTAAAGATACATTACAATTGCCAAAAAGTAAAATGTCGAGAGATATTGTAGGTATATTACGAAGTTTATTCGCCATTGTGCTTCTCAAGTTGGAGTAGCAAGTACACTTGAAACTGAAGTGATACGAAGTTTCTGTTACGCCGCATATGCAAAGAGGCGATTCAACAATGCCTTTATGAAAGAGATAGTAATTCAAGCTACTGCAGTTAGTTCTTAGCTTACAATGAAGAATTTGCTCCTTTCTAGAACCATTATAAAAGTACTGTGAGACTTTCTTTAATTTAATCCCCGTTTAGGAGATATTTAAATGCACCAACAGAAGAGGAACTCCGTATATTTAAATGAAAGTTGGTCCACTCACGTATAACCGAAGGAAGCAACGAGTTGTAATAGAGTGAAGTTCTTGAGCTGACTGTTTGGAGATTTTCAGAGTTTCTTAAGTTGTAATTAGAGGTGACTGCAACAAATGTAGGAATTAAAGTGGATAAGTACTCAGGCGAAAGGTTACTACTAGCTTTGTAGAATTGCGTGAATTTGTGCTTTGTTCTTCTCGTTTCGAGTGATTCCAAACAAACTTCGTACTTCTAAACTCGCGTTTCTATGGTGTTTTTTGCATTAACTTAATGATGAATGAAAGTTAATTTGATGTTTTATGTCAATAGAAGATGTGTCTATTTATCCATTGATACCACTGGTTTGCATGTAACGCCCTAAATACGTTAATGACAGGGTCGTCATATTTCTTTTGGGACGTACATCGTATATGTACATGACTTTATTAACATTCAAACAGTATATAATAGCTTATTGTCTTAAACCTGTACTATTCATATTTTGTGTTTAGAAATTGTTCTTTTCAACGATAAATGAAATCGTTTTAACAACAGCATGTTCTGAAATATTTGCAAAGTTTCAGCTTCTCGACATTAAACCTATATGTGTTATGGATCTTGCCAATATAGGTTTGCTTCATGAATAAATATAAAGCAACTATTTAATATATAGAGGGGATGATGGCTGTCTCTTTTAAGTATGTCAAGCAAACATGAACAAATTGATATTTATATAGAATATCCATTTGGAATATTATCAACATTAAGATTATTTTAAATTAAATGCCCTTAAAGTCAGCCAGTTAATAAGCAACACTCGTCTACTATTATATCGGCGTTGTAGCAAAAACACGCGACTACATTGACAAGGTACATAATTATAAAATAGAATGATTTAACTTGTATAATATAAATAATGATTCCATTACTGTAAGTGATTTGTTCAACAGACTCTTTCATCGAAGGCATCTTAATATTATAATATTTGTATTCTGGAAAAATAACATCACAAATGACACTCATTAACGTTGCTACTTCATGTATTAATTCCATTACTTTTTTACGATTACTGCACGAATAAAACGCTTAAACGCTTATGCAGTGCTACATTTTTTTCGTGGCACCGTTATGTATTAAACTAAGTTAGTACATGTAACATGAGTAAACATATATTGTTCCTCTTACCTGAGGTATACTAGCGATCGTGCTCAACAGCCAAGCAAGTGTTAGCAGAATCTTAGCTCGTCTGTCAGCATCGTGTATACTTAGAGGATGGACAATAGAATAGTAACGATCAAGGCTTATTGTCACCAACACGAACGACGAAAGATAAAATCCAAATGCTCGAAAGAACATTAACACCCTACAGGCTACATCTCCAGCAAGCCAAGCAACGGTGATATGCCACACTGTTTCAATGGGAAGCATAATTAGGGCAACTATAAGATCTGCGATGGAAAGATGCATTATAAATGTATTGACACGAGATTTAATTCCTCGAGTACGAAACAATGTTATAAACACTGTTAAATTTCCAGATGTGGCAATCAGAAACATACAAGAGTAGGCAACCACAGACACTAAATTATCTCCAGTAAATGTCATTTCTCGAGGTAATGATGATGTAGTAGTTGTATTCGCGGAAATATTTTCAAACAACATAGTCTCATTTACGAATGCATTCACACTGTTCTGATTGACTGTTGTTAAATATGGCAAATTACCCACAACGTCCTCCAAAGAAATTCTTTTATCAAACCTCATAAACTCGAAGTTGTCACCCACTATATCATCCGGCACATTCATTGGTCTATTACTGTCTTTCGTCTGCCTAGTATGAGACATTTTTCTTAATTTGTTACGACGTAGTTAGCCGTGTGGTTTCCAGCAGTCTGACCGATTTAGTACACATTTGTGCTTTATAGTATGTCTGTGTTAAGGGAATGAAGCAATATGACAGCAATAAACATCTCACTGAGAGGGACATCCTGTCGGAATATCAACATTTTATTTTAGATGTCTCAGCTTAACAAAACTTTCCTGACGTATATATGTTTATTTCTATATATTTGTAGTAAATATCAAACCTCTATTAATCTTGTTTTAAAGGAAAGCCTGTTGTGGTATACGAATCATATACGTATTATTTTGTTTTCAAAGAAACAATCATTGGATAAGTCGATGTATAATGTATATCCCTATTTGTTTTTTACTTCAATCAATTTGGACATAGAGCAATAATAAGAAATGCAGAAGAATATATGTAATTTTTAATTTGAATATAATTGTATTGCCCAAATATTAATTAGCTATTTTATTTTTTAAATATTATATTGATTACACTTTATTTAGCTGTATGCAACACCATTTTTCACTACATATACATAATATCAATTCTTACGTTAATCGTTTTTCTAATCCATAAGTCCATAGAAATAGGCACATGCTTTGTTTCCACGATTCTATCATTTACTATTATTCAACTGACTTTCTTTACACACCCATATTGTTGTGTAGTATTATTAAGCTAAATATTATATACTAATTGCACAGCCTACAACTATTCGCCTGACATAACTAATAGCACCTTTTTTCAATCTTAAATGAAATGTTCACTTCTGTATAGCCTAATCTCTGAAAGCTCTATATCGCACTAGAGCTAATATGAAGTATATGCATATCGATGAAAGAACCAGCTATATGTATTCAAAACTGACACTGCCTATCCAATAGCCATGTTCGCTGTCAAACGACGTTAGTGGTATTTCCTCCTTGCTTGAACATTCCTGAAATTGATAAACCAGATTGATAAGTTGTGAGGATCAGCATGTGCTCGATTGGTTTAGCACTTCACAAGAGTATGAAATTTTCTTTATTTCCTCCATTATTTGAAAGCATCATACATATTATTACACAAATAACATATTAATAACCATGTTGAAGAGCAGCATACATATTATTACACAAAGAAAATAATTAATAATCATGTTGAAGAGCAGCATACATATTATTATACAAAGAACATATTAATAACCATGTTGAAAAACAGAATACATATTATTACACAAAGAAAATAATTAATAATCATGTTGAAGAGCAGCATACATATTATTATACAAAGAACATATTAATAACCATGTTAAAGAGCAGCATACATATTATTACACAAAGAAAATAATTAATAATCATGTTGAAGAGCAGCATACATACTATTACACAAAGAACATTACTTATCATGTTAAAGAGCAGCATACATTTTTTACACAAAAACATATTAATAATCAAGTTGAAGAGCAGCATACATATCATTACACACAGAACATATTTTTAATCAAGTTGATGAGCAGCATACATATTATTACATTGAGAACATATTAATAACCATGTTGAAGGGCAGCATACATATCATTAACCAAAGAACATATTAATAACGTTGTTGAAGAGCAGCATACATATTATTACACAAAGAAAATAATATATAATCATGTTGAAGAGCAGCATACATATTATTACACAAATAACATTTTAGTAACCATGTTGAAGAGCAGCATACATATTATTACACAAAGAACATTTTAATAACCATGTTGAAGAGCAGCATACATATTATTACACAAAGAACACATAAATAATCAAGTTGAATAATGTTCAGTTCAACTAGGTACAGTTGAATATAAATTAGTTTTTAAAACACCTCTCATGAGAGTGGTTACAAAACGTTTAATCATTAGCCTAGACGTAAGTTTTCCAGAAATTCGGACAATACGAATATTGTTAAAAACTATTTACAAAATTTCTGACTTCTGAGTTAATATAAAGCAAAGTGATTGTTTTGTACATGGTACAGTTAATATTCTTACTGTTTTAGTTGCAGATTTATTTAAAAATACGTCGTTTCGTGGGGAAATGTTTTCTTAATTTTGAGCACATACTTATCTCAATATTAAGATTAGAGAAAATATGTTAACTTGCATCAGTATTATCGTCAGAAATAATTCGGAAGTCATTATTGTTTATCAAAAGAACACAAACCATTGAATATATTTTATATGCTCACTAACAATGTATTAATAATTGTCTAATTTATACAAACACATGCCAAGAACTTCATTAGGCATGTAATTTATCAACGCAATGTGTCGTATGTGTAAAAGAAAAAAACTCGACAAAATGGTAGCGATTTTTATTTAGTGAAACATTCCACTAAGTTCAAAATAGTATTGCTTAACATGTACAATCAATCCTGTGTTAGACAACCAGTTACATAAAAGGAACGGAGCAAGTGTGACATTTTAAGACAGCGTGTTACATGTCAAGTTGATTTGAATAGTAAATGTGGCTTCTTAAGACAAGTGGATGCATAATAGAAAATATTGCTTTCACATGCTTCATACAGTAGGTAAAGATAATTTGTTGGCAACCGTTTTATTACAATTCGTCATATATTGGAAGTACAGACCTACAGATGAACTCCCAGACGTCCTTTCTGTGTTTTTTTGTTTGGCAAACTTGCAAAAAAAGAGTCATTTGTTAAATAGGTCTGACTTAATAAAACTTCCATCGTCATGTCTCGATTATTATGAGTAAATACGTTTTTAACGTGAACCACTTCCAAATGTGTACTCTAATGGATGCCAAGATGGCAATCAGATATTCCATTGCTAAAACGTATGCACGTGCTTAAACTAGGTTTTCCTCTTAATGTCATTTATTTTTTATTCGGTCTGACGAAAATACAAAAATAAAAATAAACAATATAAAATTAATATATAATACAGATCTTTGAAAAGCAGTATCAAACCAAGACAAAAACACTAAGCACCGTAATTATGTCTGCCCACGGGGTATTGCTAAATAAACAAAACAATAATTATCTTCTTGCACATATACGATACAAGATACGAAAGTTTATTTATAATCGGTATATGATATAACACAATAAACATTAAATATGTATAACTGTTGGCCGACATTAGCTTATCAATATTCTATTTTGAGCAACTATAAATGTGTTTCATGGTACCAATGAGCCAAAAATGATAACAAGTTTCAAGTTTCAGTTGCATTGCCATAACATCGATACATAATTATCACTTTACAATGCGTCTTAAATCAAATATGGCATATACATACATGTACTCATGTACAATGCCACGTATAGTTAACATATGTTTGACAAAACATAATTATGTTAAACATATGTTAAGCATGTGTTTTACATGCATTTTGATCGATTAACATGCTGTTCAAAACATGTGTTTACCATTACGTTAAATAACATAAGGCAGTCAAAACATACGTTAATACAAACATGTTAAACATTCGTTTGTCATATGTATTTGGATCCATATGGAATCATACATAACGAATGCGCTAACATCTCCCACAACACATGGCATACACTAAAGTTGGAAATAGCACTAGTTGTCAGCCAGAGGCATGGGTCAATTTGAATATGAGAATGAAAACTGCATGTTTGACAAAGGAAACTCATGTTAGCATGTGCAAAGAATAAATTTAACATAAAAAATAGCAGTCCTTACGAAGTTTAGAGGTACGGTTTTATCAACATTTAACTATTTTGCTGCTTGGGAGTTACTGGAATTTATTGTATGAGTTCTTAAACAAACAAGCAATACCATTAACATACATGAAATGAAACTAATCAAATACTATATAATTTAATACAAAATCATAAAAACAAAAACTACAAACAAAACTATGAAATAACAATAGTTATATCGATATATCCCTTGTATACATCGATACCGCGAATGCCAGTATAACAATCTGGGAATACATGCGCATAGCTCCAACTTCCGTTAGCGTCTGCATTTGTTTGCATTTCGTATCGGCAACTGTTTATTGCTCAACACACTTTAGTAACCTTATTACTGTTTATCACTGACGCCATTATTTACATGGTTGGAAATATTTTAGGCTCGCGGTATTATGTATGACCAGTATAAAATTGTTTTCATAATAATTTACATATTTAGAGCTTACGCTAAACTGATTGTGATGAATGTATCAAAGAATTCTGAAAACAATTCTATACAAAGTTTTCATATTGGAAACAAAATACAAGAACGTATTAAATCTATATAAATACAAAGAAAACTTCGAACATTTAAGTTTTCAACTATAACTGTTTCATGCTTGTAGCGGCGTTAATGTTTATTTAAGCAACGCAAATATTCATACTTTTTGAGACGTTACGTTTTCCTTTTAGTGCTGTAACATACATTAATGTTACATCTAACTACAAAACAACGACCGTGCATTAGAAACAATTCCATATAAGGCGACCAAAAGTCAAATGTAACCGAAAGATGCATGGTAGTGTAACTGACTGTCAATACACGAACCTTTCTATGCTTACTTTAGCTCAGTATTGCTATCAATTCTGAATGTTTTGAAATCATAAAACCGATTCCATGTGACTCGAAAAATGAATACAACATAGGCTGGTTCTAGCATTGTATATATATATATATATAAATTTAATAAACCTCATAATCAGTTTTAATAAACCGAGTTTGCTGTTTGTATTGACTTAACTCTGTCTCTGAATGCTCTTTTCCACAGAAATTACTGTTCGGTTTGTGTATTATACATGTCACCAGCGCCCAGATTAAGAGTGTATTTTACAATTAATGAATCTTGAGATAAATATTTTATATCGCGAACAACCCAGATGTCAACCGTTAAACTCGGGTTAACATTTGTACGTCATCTATTACTTCTTGTAACATTTTGACCATTTCCAGCGTACGTATATTTTTGTAAATGCTCCGTTATTCAAGGTGACATCATGCAATTAAAGTATATTATATATACGCACTCACGGCAGTCAGTTTTCACATAAATATATCTGCCATAAAGCAATAAAAAGAAAACATATTTCCAAGCTAAGCACACATTTGTTTTTTGTGTATTATGCAATCATTATTTTGGTGTAAAGGCATGGGTGATGAATACGAGTCGGTTTGGCCCGAATGACATCATGATTGCGCAATACTCAAATCTCATGCACGACGGTTAATATTGATGGTACAATCTCTCTAAACCATATTAGAAAGACATATGGTGTAGTGACTCAATTTTTAAAAATGACCTAAATGGTCCAAATCTCTTTCTTTCTCTTTCTCTATCTCTATCTCACTAAATGAGACTTGAAAACTGATACTAGAATCTCGGACCTCGCTTGGTGCTCAGCATTTAGAGGATAGTTCTAGGTCTTGTCGGCCCATTGTGACTTGGTGGGGTATCATACAATGTGCCCGCGGCATTATTCTTCAGTGTGGTAGCGCTTGGAATACTGTCACATTAATTGAAGTCAGTTACTTGTTTATTAAACTCTTAGAATAAAATAAATGACCCGTGTGTCCATACTATAATTAATACTACAATTTAAACTTAAAAGTGTTTTTAGCAAGTATACAGAGAGCTTAAAATTAAGTACTAATGTAATATAAAGGCCGATTGAACATGTGAAAAATTTCTGTCAGTGATACGCTAGTTAGTGTAAATATTGTCTGCTCAATTTGACTCCATGTTAGGTCAATGAGTCAAATAATTATCGTCTGCTCCTTTTTTCAATCCATGTAATACCACATCAAAATAAAATATTGGTATAAAGCGTGTGTGTATACGTTAAATGAAACAGTCAACAACAACAACAAAAGTATATTAAATAAATACAAATCTTACATACGGATGGAAAAAGAAAGAAAAAGGTAACCCCAATTGATTTGATTAGTGAAATATGAATTAATACCTATGTGTTAACACAAATGTTAAAATGAAAAAAGCAACACTTTTACACAATTTGGTATCATTTTATTAAATTAACGCCAGTTTCAGCTACACATGAATTGTATTCAATTCTGTCCTTTAGTTTCACAAAATGTTTACAAACTTCAAAAATTGCCATGAGGGAACACGTGATTTGTTTCCAGTAAATGTGTTGTCCTGTTTTAAACGACAGAATATGGCTGACTTCATGCATGATGGTCCCTATTAAATGTTTTTCACAAACATGATTAGTTGTGTATATATATTGATATAAGATTTTGATGATTGATGTGAAATCACCGCATACTCATTAATATTTGGTCTTTCTTCGTCAATAAGATTTATTACTAAATCTGTATATGGAATCCGTCTGGTACCAATTAGTTTTAAAAAAATCGATAAAACATTTCTGTTATGTAAGCAACACCTTATGTGTTGGTAAAATGCATTGTTTTTTTTATAACAAACAGATGTTATTTCTTCACTATCGATTCTAAATTGGCGATTAATTTTAGACACAATTACGCCACTGTTACAATACAATTTGTCGCACATATACATAACGACATTCATGTCTTTTAAAAAGCAATTGCCATGTCCTAATTGACATAAGTATAAGATCACTGTATCAGTTATATAATCCATTATTTTTCGTACAAATAGAGTCGTTTTTGGAGTCTGAAAACGTTATTTTTAATCACGGTTCGTAATCTGAAATCAAAATTGACCTAAGTTGTAATACCGGAAATGTTACATCGCTCATACATCATATTAACAAAATCGAAAATTTATAAGGGGGAACAAGTTCAACGGAGCTTCTGAGAAAGGTAAAATGGATGTAGAGAAATGGACTCGTCATTTCCGTCTAATGGCTGAAGGCAAACTACGAAAGGGTCGAAGAGGATTTTACGTTGTTGATCAATCAGATGGTAAAGAAAACCCATTTCTGGGACCAAATGAAATACTGAACACAATGTCATTCCGTTATAAATCCAATGTTGGATCGAGACTATCACATCTAATAAAAGACCCGGAGAAATTATTAAATGGGACTGATGCTGGTGAACTAAATTATGAAGGAACGTCCATGACAGAATCTAAAATTACAAACTTGTTAAAAGATATTCAAAATCAGTATAATGACTATGATATCATTGTAGCTTCCAAGTTTTAAAGCGGACTCAAGGAGTTAGGCGTGTCAGTTAAGCTGTAAAATACCAAGAAAACAGGACAAAATAGGCCATTTCCGCCAGACATCCCAAAACGGAAAAACTTAAAAAATTGGTTTCATGCATTTAAATGGAGAACTCCAGAGTCTAAAGACTTTATCATTATCTTCTTGAATTGGGAACAACGAATGTAAGAGACAGAAAAATGATGATTGAACATATAATTCCTGACCAACTGGATTCAATCAGTACTGTTGCACACCATATTGTGGAATCCAGGATACCGATCATGGATAGAGATTCAGAATCTTTTCATCGGAAGAGTCGAATACTGAGAGTCATTGCTGGACATGTCGTACCATTCAAAAGGAAACGCAGCCTGTTGTTAAGTCAACACAAGATTATCCCGAGACTACTAAGGGCCTTATATTTGAGACATACCATGCGAGTAGAAATAAGGACACGAGAAGATTAAATACTGTCAAAGTTTATAAGGGGAATATTTGCACTAACGACACTTACAAAAGAGGCAAGATGAGTACAATTCTTGCACAGTGTGTGATTAGACATTTCGTAGTAGATACAATCTAATGAGACATAAGAAAAATAAACACTGAAGAGCAACCACAGCATAAAGATTATAAAACCTGGAGATTACCTCCAGGAATCCCAGAGTATAAGGGAGCGCCGGGAGCGCATTAAGGAGCGCCAGAGGCGCATTTGGGAGCGCCAAGAGCGCGTTTGGGAGCGCTGGGGGCACATTTATGACCGCCAAACACGCATTGGGAGCACATTTGGGAGCTCTGGGAGTGCATTTAAGAGCGCCGGAAGCTCAAGCGTTTAAGTTAAAACATCCTTGTTCCATAGTTTTAACTGGACCAAGCGGAAGTGGTAAATCGGTGTTTACCAAGAAGATATTCCGCGAAAAATACATTCTACCTCCACCGCAAAGAGCCATATGGTGTTACAGACAATACCAAACTCTCTACGACGATGTGAAGAGACACTTACCAGAGGTTGAATTTGTGAAAGGGATCCCGGATTTTATAGAAATTGTATCATTCTAGACGATTTGGTGGGAGATGCAAAGAGAGATGAACGCGTTGCTAATCTATTCACGAAAGGATCACACCATAAAAATCTGACAGTGTTATATTTAACACAGAATTTGTTTCTACATGGATATCATCGAGAGATATAAGTTTAAATACAAAATATTTGGTGTTGTTCAATAACCCTGTGGACAAAATGCAAGTTTACTCGACGTATATACCCTACCAATAGTCATCTCTTCATGAACGCGTATAAACGAGCTGTAGAATGCCCGTATGGACTTTTAGTTGTAATCTACAGGCAAACACATCCGAACAAGATATAGACTGCGAGAAAATATTCTGAATGGAAAAATAACTTATGAACATGGCTCTTTGGCATTACCGGCAATCTGCGATTCAGACTCATACATGTCAAAAGTTATAAGGGACACACCACCATATTATCATCAAGACTCGACAAGTTGTTCCTCCGACAAAAGTGATTATTCCGAAGATTTTGACATAGATATGCTTATTTGTGACTACTGTGGGATCATGTTTGGGGATGGACACGCTTTACAGAACCACGTGAAGCAATGGTGTGTAGAAAGAAAACAGAAACTGGATCATGAAGATGTTGACACACAAATGACAGACGAACCGAATAAGATAAAATGGATAACGTTACCAGACGACGATGAAAGTGATAAAGAAGAGATTAATGATGAATCATCTGATACAGATGACAGTCAGGAGGATGAATCATCTGAAGATGATGAAGGAGAAGTGTGTTCTGACATGTTCAACAAGGTTTAAGATTTAAACAAGTCTCTGAGGCAACGTAAATATAATACATATATGGACCACAATATGTCCTAAGAAGAGGCTAAAAGTGAAGCGAATAAGAAGATGATGATAACATACACAGACGACGTTATAGGAATATATAATCAACTAACTCACCATATCTGTCAACTACAACAATGGACTGTACACCGACAAGTTAGGAAGGATGTCGAAAAGTACAAGTCTCGTAACATGGAAGCAAAATTGGCTACATTTAATTTGATCGATTTTGGAAACAGATTCTGATGATATGGAAAAAGACAAAACAGAAGAAGTGGAGTGTGTGGAAGAAACATAGGTGTTGAACATAGACAATTCTGTTTATTCTATGCTGAACATAGATGTGGTTTCAAAACGAAACAAACCATAAATTTGTTTGGAAAACCAAGTGTTAATGAAGACATTGTTATACGTTTTGTTCGATCATTGTAAATATGTAGTAGTAAATTATAAATATTCATTTTGTATCAATACAAATGTTAATCGTCAATACGTGTTATGGTATTTTATTAATAACCCAAAGACAAATATGTGTGCACATCTATTTTACATCGTTTAATATAGTTTGAATAAGATTACGGTTGTCCCATTTTAATGCAGTTCATATCAAAGAAAATGCGAACAAATGCATACAAAAAAATGAAAAATAAAAAAAAATAGTTAACGTGTGATCTAGTTTGCGCCAAGCTTCCCACTGACACTGTAGAATTTTAGAAGCAAAGATGCTCGGTTTAGAGTGAAACTTCCAATATTTAATAGGTTGTGTCTCAACTATGGATTTTAAGTAGTCGTTCCTGTGATACAGATCACTCCCGTCGGAAATGGCGTTAATCTCTCGTGTGAGTAATAGTTTAAAAGTCTAGCCATTCTACCATTTCCATCAATAAACGGAATTAAGTGAATAAAAAATGCGAAGAACCACGCTGAAAAATTTATCATTAACAAATCATAATCTTTATTGACACCTTCTCGAGACAATTTATCTTCTAGGTATGATGAAATATAATTCGTATAGTCCAATAAGGTAGGTAATATTAATTTAACGTCACCTTGGGATGGGTACTGTACTTTTTCGCAGGTCATCGGACATGAAGTAAAACGATCACAATCCGACAGCTCTCCGGGGTTTCTGATAAGGCTTTTCATAAGTAGACCATGTCCACGTTCAGTAATGTCCGATGTGAGCAAAGCCTCGTGTCTGCTTAGGTTTTTAAAAAAGTTTAGTGCGTTTAACAAATTTTTAGTTTCTGTAAATCTTTTAGAGTCTTTATCTGAAGAAGCACATTCTAAAGCACGTTTAACACTTATAGAGTCATGAAACCCCACATCTTCCTCTCAGCACGTTCTGCTCAAAAATTTTAAATCGGAGATCCATATAAAATGATTACTTTTCTCTATATTTAATGATCTAAACTTTACAATGTCACTGATCATCTCGCTAGTGTGTGTTCCCGATGGTATCTCAAACTTTAGAAATGTCTCAGCGAGATGTTGAAATTATGTTATTAATTTTCATTGATTTTCATTTGTATCACATGCCATATACATATTTTTCTCATGATACGGCATGGTAAAGCAAGGTACAATATTACATAACTCCGACACAAAAGCATTTCCATATTCTGGACTTCTAAGCTGAAACAATCTCAGTCGTAACACTGGCGAATCTTGAATCTCCCATGTCATAGCAAAGTTCATTAGCTCGTTTTCGTCGGTTAACGAGTTCACCATACTGTCGAATACTGAAGAGATCAAGTTCATGTTTTCAGTTTGCTGTAGAGAAGTAAAAATGACTTTGTTAAGTAAAATCCCTTCTTTTATACTCTCATGAGAGCTAGAACATAACGCTATCGATTCTCTTCCGTCAATAAAAAATAATTTTAATTCTTTTTGTTTCTTAAAGGGTAATACAAGTAATGCCTACTATATAAAACTTTCATTTTTGTCCAAAAAAAATATATCGGGAAATTTTAACGCTGAATCTATTGAAAAAAGCAATTTGTTTCTTGATAGAAACATAGATGGTTTATATCTACCACCGTATAAATGTTTGCAAAACACTTGATGGCTTATTTGATAACCCATGCTTAGTTCGAGGTTCTATCTTCAAAAATGTTTTTAATATAACCTTAAATCCCTAAAACTATAACTGACATTAAAAACACACCCACATTATATTTTTTTTAAAAAAAAGAAGCCTTGAAAAAAAAACAATCTTCTGAATCTGTTGCAAAATTATTCCATTTTTTTTTCATTTATTTCTTGAATATAACTAGAAAAAAGACGAATATTATTATGTGTACAAACATATTTTAATTGTCATTTTTTCTAAGTGTGAATAGTTTTATGTGACATGACCTAAAGGATTTTTATATTCATGGCTTCCACACGTGTGATGGCAAATGTTTAAAATGTTGAACACTTCAGAAAATATGGCATGTCTAATAATTTGAAGTGTCAAATTTCAAGTGTTCCGATTGTCAAAAGGAAAACATGGTAGTGACACTTCAGAAAATATATTGAAACGGTGACTAGTGGTTTATTGTCATGTATTGGCATGTATTAAGTGAAATATTTCACGTGACATGAAAAGAAATGTTGAAAATGTAATTTTTTTTTTTTTTTAAAAATATATAGTCATATCACGAATCACCTTTTTCTGACTGGGTGTTTTTTTTTATTTAACTTAAATGTTATAATATATAACTGTTATAAATTTGATATTTTGAAAAAAATGCGTTGAGTTAAAAACACTGATAATTATTTCAAAGTGCATTATGGATTATATAAAAGATACAGCGATTAAATCTATTTTATAGACCGCAGCGTCGTTAGTGGTAGAGCGTCCGCCTCGCATGCGGAAGTTCGTGGGCTCGATCCCCGGCCTGGTCATACCAAAGACTTTAAAAATGGTACTAAAAGCTTCCTCGCTTGGCGCTCAACATTTAGAGGACAGTTCTAGGTCTGGTCGGTCCGGTGTCAGTATAATGTGACTGGGTTGGGTATCATACCACGTGTCTGCAGCATGATACTCCAGTGTGACAGCGCTCAGAATACTGTCTCAAGTTGACAAAGTCGCGATATGACTGAAAAATTGTTGAAAGCAACGCTAAACACCATACGACAACAACAACAAAAAAATTTTTATGACCCTTACGTTCTACGTCTAGAAAAACATGGATCCATTTTTTCATATTAAGTGTGAGTATATGCAATCAGAATATGCAAAATGAATTGAGTTTGAATGGAATTTCCAAAATTATGCTGTACATATAATGAAATAATGTGAATTCATTAATTTTCGCTGAGAATCAGTTTCACTGCTTTTCCATACAGTACTACTCGTCGAAAAGACTATTGCTGTCTATGGATATCAAAACAAACCCAGGTCCATCAACCGACAAAGATGAAATATTAAATGCAATATATGGCAAGTGAAGATCTTAAGTCGGAAATCCAACATGTAAAATCTGATATAGTCATAATTAAATCTGAAATTGAATCAATGCGGCTTACATGTACGGAATTAAAAACGGCTACCTTAAAGCAACACATCCACGTTTAAACTTTTTTAAAAAGTTTTTCAATTGAGTTGTGAGAACATTTCCCATACATAAATATATGGTCAGTGAGCTGTAAATGTGCTAACAAACACTATCCAGAACGCTTTAGAATTATAAAAAAATATGTCCAAATTATAAAGCGTGACAAACGCTTTATAAATTATTTTGAAATTGCCGAGGATTCCAACTTGGCTTCAAATTGAATTATGCGAGTCATATTAAAAAACTTCACGTTTTAGTGCGAAGTGTACTTTACCTGCCTTGAAAGTCATTTTGACAATTTTTTTTGACTCGGGTGAGTTACACGCATGTTTAATAAAGTGTTGGTCACGCATTACAATTTGGGCATCATTTTGTTCGGGATTGTGTTTATATGCTCATATACAGCTAATTGATCATATGTTTGTATGGGAAATGTGCTAATAACTCAATTATTTTTTTTTTTTAAAGTTCAAACGTGCATGTGTTGCTTTAAGTATTGAAGACAAACAAAAGAGTGTAGAAATAGGCTCGATAAAGCTGAAATTGAAATAAAATGTGCGCGTGATAATCGAAAATGTGCGTATATTTGGGTTAAATGAATTTGTTAATGAATATAATGAAGGTTTGTTAAAGAAAAATGTGATTGAAAATGTATTGAATGGAGCATGTCCTCTAAATAGTTGATCCGAAAATTGCATAATAGATACTTTTAGAATTGGATATTCGAAACCCAGGTCAACCGAAAGTAACATTTGTAAACTTTTCCGAATTAACAGATAAGGTCAAAGTGTTCAAAGCAAGAGATGTCTCCAGAGAATCTGGCGTACGAATTAGTGATGATTTGACATTTTAACAGTGATCAAAATTAACTGAAATGAAAATTAAAGGGGAAGTAGGTTATTATCAAAAAGGCGAAGTTAAACTTAGAAAAAAGAAGGAAGGTTTTGAAAACAGTAAATCACGAGTTTTTGTAAATGCCAAAAGACGTCGACAAATTTCTGCTCAAGTTGAAATAGATACAGAGTCCAAAAACTCTCGTTACTCGGATAAGCATGTAAACGGCCAATATTATGACGTATAGGAAAGTGGCTGAGGCCCATGCCGTTTAAAAGTTGAATTAAATATTGCATATTGGAACATATAGGCTTATCATAAAAAAACTGAATTTATAGACTTTGTTGATTACATTTGCTCTTTTGATATATTCGCGTTAGCAGAAACCTGGGAAGAAAATAATAATGAAACCAAACATTTGAAATCAACGCATGAATGTTTATTTTTACCTGAAAGGGCGAGCAATGGAGAGAATGTCTGTTTATATCAATAAAAATATTTTAAAATTTGTAAGTAAATTCCAATATGAGTGTGCCATCGGTTTAGCATTCCAGCTTGATCAATTGTATATGATATTTGAAACAAACGTTGTACCATTATTTGCATATATCTCCCCTAGTGGCTCGCCATTTTACAATAATAAGCAATTGAAATATATTGAGCTTTAAGAATACGTTATAACTAATATCACAATAAATTTCGTTTTTCCCGATTTTATAATGTTAAGTGACTTAAACGCAAGAATAGGTGAACAAAGTGAATGTATAAAAACAGTTGATAATGTAAATGAACTTGAAGATTACAATGATTTCTTTAGTAGCTCTGTTGAGGAGAAGCGTGTATACAGTGACAAAACTGTAAATACAAGTGTTATAATACACCTTTGCACATGAATGAAAAATTTCAGGAAAATCTTGCAAATGTATATACAATCAATTGCATTTATGATATGTGCATTGAAAGAGAAAATACTAACTATGATATAAATCAAATTTTATCATCGTTTACTGATATGCTGAAATATGCTGGTAAAGAATTTGAAAGTCAACCAAAACGGTATGTTGAATCGCAGTCAAAATGGTTTGACGAGAGTTGTTATGTAAGCAAACGTTTAAAATATCGTCTATTGCGACAATATAGACAAAATAACAATGAGCAAAATTTACAAAGATATATAAGTGCCATTAAACGAATTTAATAATATGTATAAAATTAAACAAAATATACACGCTGAGAAACAATTAGATGCATTAATAGTTAATATGAACGATTCTAAGTCATTCTGGTCTAGACTCAAATCAAAGACAAAATGCGGTCGCAAAGTTGAGAACAATATAACGACTGAGAAATGGGTCAATCATTTTGATAGACTTTTGAGCTCAGAAACTGGACACCTGAATGAAGAAGTAAATATGGTGATAGACATGGAATTCAACGAACCAATAGATGAAATTGAAGATTTTATATTCAATACTGAGATAACCGAAGATGAAATTCGATTGACCATCAAAAGGTTCCGGATGGGGAAAAAACAGAACGTGACTGTTTACTGCCTGAATTTTTTATATATGGTATTGATGCCGTTGCACACGTCTTAGTTAGACTTTTTAATAGATTATTTTCAACAAGTGAATACTCAGAAAATTGGTGCGAATCCGTTATTCTGGTACTTCACAAAAATGGTGATATAAACAATACAGATAATTATAGAGGTATTTCATTGCAAAATGTTTTAAGCACATTATATTGTGCAGTATTGGTAGCTAGACTAAATTTATTTTCATACCTGTACCAAAAGACTTCTGAAAGTCAAAGTTGATTTAAAGTTTGAAATTCTACTGGTGACAATGCTTTTGTTTAAGATTTATTATTGAACGTTACTTAAATCGGAAAAGATGTAAACTATATGTAAAAGGTAGACTATTTCATGCACTCCAAAGTAAGTATAGATCTGTTAAAGCGTGCGTAAGATTGAAAAGCACTAGAAGTCAATATATGAAGTATACAATAGGTCTGAAGCAAGGGTGTCTGGTCAGTCCAATAGTATTCTCTTTTTTTATTGATGAGCTTGAAAGTTTCATGAACAATAGCAATATTTCAAGTATTCAATTACACCCAGACATTACTCAGATATTATTGTTTATGTTCGCAGATGATCTAGCTCTCCTTGCAGACATTGTTGTTGGATTACAAAGACAGTTAAAATGTGTCGTTAGACTTTTGTGATGTAAATAAACGGAAAGTAAATGAATTAAAAACAAAAGTTGTAGTGATAAAAAATGGCGGTATTTTTGTCAAGGCATGAGACATGGACTTAAAATAAAAAAGAACTTGACGTAGTTAATAGTTTTTGTTATGTTGGTCTTACTTTTACAAGACA
Organism: Panopea generosa; assembly: GCA_029582155.1. NCBI lineage: Eukaryota > Metazoa > Mollusca > Bivalvia > Adapedonta > Hiatellidae > Panopea > Panopea generosa. The sequence continues at coordinate 26,715,321 of CM055906.1, read as the reverse complement.
ATTATCATTAACAAACATGACTAAGGAACTTGGTATTAAAGGTACCATATTCTTATCTCAATCTTAAGCTCCTTATATGATTCTGGACAACTGTCCAAAACCGTATTATTCCAAATATTTGATACTAAAATCTGTCCACAGTTGTTATACGGCGCCAAAAAGTGGGGCTTAGAAACGTTTATCGATTTAGTAAGGGTCCATTATTACGCTAGCAAGCGGTTCATGTGTGTTGTGTAAAACAAAAACATGTCATGCTCTTGCTTTGAGAGACTGTTTTAGATTCCAACTTTTTATTGAAACATACAAATGCTGTATAACGTTTGGGTTTAAAATACTAAAAATGACAAAAGAAAGATTTATTAAAAACTGTTATTTGATGATGGTAAATGATGATAGAAACGGTAATAAGAATTTGGTATCCATGCTTTAACATGTTCCACAAAGTAACGGTTTTGTTCATGTATGGGAAAATCAAGGTGTTGGTTATGAGATATATATAATTCAGATTTAAAGAGAAGCATGTTTTCCAGATAAATATTTTAATAATCCAACTTAACATAAGTTTACCATTTTAATGGCAACACAAAATGACAGTTTGATAAAATCTGTAGAAACTGATCACTATTATGCCTTTAAGAGACGAAAAGAAATTCTATGTGCTACTTGTTAAAATGTACCATTATGCCTTTAAAAATACGAAAATAAGTTTCATGTGTTACTAGTTAAACCATACATTAATATATATGTACCATGTTATAATATTTCTGTTGAATGCATGTAAAACTGTTTATAAATGAAGTAATACTTCGTGTAATATTGAAAACTCACGTACTGTTTTGTTAACATTTATTTGTATAAAAACATGTTGCATAGGCTGTTGGCGTTAAAGCAAATAAACTTTTTGCCATTTGTCATCATTGTCATTGGTTCAAATACATATTTGTGGGTAACTAAATCTCGTTGAAAACTAATTTCAGATCTAAATCGTTTGAGTGCGATCTTTCTTCACATTTGAATTAGCTCTATTTCTTTACGCGTTTAAACTATTGACATGTACCAGTATTGAATAGCTTCCTTGCACCTTCATAATCGATTTTAAATGCGCTCCTCGCAATACGGGTGTTACATTGTATCCTATGAAAAGATGTCTTTTAGTCGGCGCTTTAGTGTTACGAGTTTTCATCAAACTGAACAATATGAAAACAAGTTTGGAAAGGACGTGCCACAAGTTGAATAGGTGTAAATATGTCGAACTCACTCGTTATAAATTTGTATTCTTCGTAGACAGAAAGAAATGGAATAATAGGATACTTTTGTGGGTCTTTTATTTCTGTATCGTACTTATTCGCATGCATTGTTGTAGGAAGTCACACTTGTGTAAATGTGTCGTATACTATAATAATTGACATATTCGAATAGACAAAAGTCTCTCTTTAGAACTTTCGACAGTGATGTAAATGAAATACACGCAACTAAACACACGACCTCTAATATATTGTATTTAATGAGAAGGATGGAATTTAGCTTCAGTTACCGGTATTTTGCTTAATTAGTGGACTAATTAAAATGCATATAAATATAGTTCAATAATAGCAAAAAGCATACACTAAAATGAAAATATTGGATAACACATAAATTATATCAAGCTATAAGACAGGCTTACCTTTAAGTAAAGGTAAATATTACGCAGTACGGATGTTGGGGATTTAATTTTGATGTCGAGCTTATCCGCAAAAAAAAACGAAAAGTAATCCCCCACGAAAATAAATAATTTCCATTTTTATGTGGTTTATTGATCCTGATTACACTCTCGTATAAAAGTATAATCTAAAATTTGTTCGATGCATGTAAGTCTTTATTCACGCGAATTGTCGTTGTATTTACCTTTTTAACAAAACAACAGAGAGCAGTATATAATGATTACATTGTTATGCATGGGTTTTCGCATTCCGTTTAGTTGCGATTTCTGTATTTAACATTCATAAGTTATAGAGACTTTCACAACTATAAAAGACATAATGTATGCCCTGGTTCTATCCTTCCATACAGATATATGGCGTTTCATTCTTTGATTGTTTGCCAAAAAAATCAAACGTATAACAAAAGTGGAGAAACAACGCATCCCTATTTCAAATGGATTATCAAAGTTAATTAAAGCCAAAAACCTGTTTGAATTACAAAAAAAAATTATATCTACTTTCCTATTAGATGGCATAACCATGGGAAAGGAAATTACTTCTTATGAAAAAAAGTACTCTTAAGATGATTTTATATCTCAAATATGGGATAATCAATCGGGTGAGCCACACATCTGGCACGGAAGCATCAATTCAGTCGGGGTAGAACATCTTTAAACCGAACTATTGACGAAGAATTCTAGTTTCTGATCAAGTATTAAATTGTTCTGAAAACATTCTACATAAACCAGCATCTCGAACGTCCAACTACCTTCTAACCATCACTCGATGTACTCTGTCATACAAAGCTAAGAAACAAATATTCGTACATGAAATATTAGAGACAAATATTCGTGTGAAATATTATCTTATTCCACTTATTCCTTTGAAGAAGACAATTTATCTGTCATAGATTCCAATTTCTAAACAGTTTAACAAGTTATTAACATTTTATTGATCCGTATAATATAAAGAATTCTGCTCATTAAATATCCGCTTATTACAGACCTAATACTGTAATTAGACAAAAACATCCATATTTAAGTTTTGAAGTGGAAACTTATCATTGCATTGTTGTAATAGTATCTGATGAAAAAAGAAGCTAAACGTAATTCTAATCTTCAAAAGAAAAGAAAATGCTGTATTCAAACGAAAATGTTATAAATTTTTTTCTTTGTTTATACCAAGTACATGTTATTTAAAAGTTATTCTGGGGCGTTTATACTTTTGCTAAGAAGTACATTATCAAACTGAATAAGTGATCTGCATACAGGGGATGAACCTCACTCCGGGTGGGTGATGCAAATAAGCTGTCTTAGGTGTCTGCAAGTTGAACCGCCCCTTTATTATCGAGTGATTGTTTGTGCGCCCTTATGTATATCGTCCACCCTCTTACACATCTTACACAGACAATTAACCTCGCCCACGTGAGTGATGTTAATCCCCTGAAGTCATATGACATAATCAATCTGCTGATGAAGTCCTTGGTAAACGGATAGTGTCGTTGGTTAGTTTTAAATGATTTAAAATTATCAATTAATGTTAAAATTACCACTTTTCACCAAAAATACATAAGGTTGTTCGATCGATTTGATACTTATATATCTATACTAATAACATGATAAAAGATTAAATGAACAGTATCAATATATTTTATGCTACCTTTACAATTGAAGTGTAATTAAGTATTAAGCTGTAACTAACATGTTTTTCCTCTAATTGGTTATATCCAAATGTGCTGCACTTGCTTATTAAATACAAGCAAAATATTTAAACATTTACCATTACCAATTCTAAGACATTAAAATAACCTTTTTATATTTTGGCTTTTTACTTCAGTGACTACATATAACATGAGTAAATACTTTATAAATGTTTTCAAGCAACATATTTTAGTTGGGTTGAATAGGGTTTCTTTTAAACTTTTTAATTATTTAAGATCCGGTTTATTATACTATATTCAAATGTAAAAATGTGTATTGGCGATGAATGTATGAATGTGGTGTCTTGTGGTTATATATGATAATACTAAGTGTGTAACACGCAATGCTCGTTATGCAGTCTATTATAAACACTTAATTTAATAAACAATTTATTATTACTCTCCTTTTGGTATATAACGCTGAATATTAGATATTTACTTGCAACACATTTCGATATGATAACATATTACGCGTGAATATGGATTTATATAAAAATGATATGGTTAAAGATCGTGTTTAATGTTACAGAGTAATCGTCATGTAAGTACATTGTACATAGGATTCTAAAATTGGAAGGCACCAAAGTAAAATTTGATGTTATTTAGTTAATCAAGAGTTCCAGTGCTTCCAATCAGATTGGAATAGATGAACTATTCGGAATAATGGTATCTTAATATACCACATATCATCACATGATGTCACAATGCTACATTTAAATTCTTCTCAATCTGTTATTCCTCGTTAGTCAGTAATTTCACCATCTGTATTCCTAATTATATAAACACTTGAAATAGAAAATAATATTCACTGAAGTAACACTTAATAAATAAAAGAAACAATTATTGCTTCTAAATGGAATAAATCCATTAAACCATTATCTTCACAGTCGCTTGTAGTGTTAAACATTTTTTACGAAGTTTTAATAGTTTAATATTACCACATCACTATTATATTTCCTTTGGGGATCTTCGTAATATTTATGTTCTAACAACAGTGAAAAGCAAATCTACAGCACATGTCTGTTCAAGACAAATATATAGAAAAGAATCATACGTTGAACATTTAGTGATACTTCAATGCGGTTAATGGTCAAAATCCGCAATTAGGTATTAACTAACGATGGTGATTAAAGAACAAGCATGTAGTGTATTATAGACCAGTAAAACTGTTTAAAGCCAACATGTATATACACTGTACTCAAGCCCCTCACTACCTGAAGTGAAGCTACTGTTGGCATTCGCTGGAGATTCAACGTGAAGGTCTGCAGGTTGGGTGCTGAAACGTTTGATTCTGGAATACCGTTCAAATGTGCGAATGTTCTGTGGAGGAAGGAATGATGATAGATATTGAGGCGCGACTGGAGGTTCTCACTACAAATTTGAATTTATCTATGTGTTCTTAATGAAATAAAATATCCAAAGTAAACACATTCACTGGTTGGTTGACCACTTTGTTATTTTTAAAAGAAATCAGTGAACGATATTTCTATTTTTTGTCCTCAAATGCTCATAAATACATCCATCTGTGAAAATCCTATGAAAGTCATGTGTTTTATCACCAATAATGTTTCAATGCAGTATATGCTGTGCCGATGTAACGTAATGGTTTTACTGCCACAGAAATAGACTCCTCAGGCATTACTTCACGTCAGAAAATGACCTCGGTCACCATTTCACATTGGAAAATGACCCACGGTCACAAAGTGCTGTAACCATAAAACACTTTACGCGTCAAAAAGTGCCCCCCCCCCCCCCCCCTCCCTAACAAAGTTATGACCCTTTTCGTTATTCATGTATATTACAAATTATAGAAAATGTCTATTGTTTTAAGTGAGATCGTCCGTCTGATTGTCAAGTAATCATAAAACATGACTTCTAAGAGGAAGAATTGGACATACTCTTGTATTAGAAATATAAGAACATTTTAGCTTGTAATTTTGTAATTGTATCGTTAAATACTAATAATGGTTTCGTTGCATTGGTGGAAGTGGAAAATCCCGGACTTATTTGAACTTCCTATCTGTAGATTTCTAGATGTTATGTTAATGGATCCACAAATTAGAAGACCCGAGTACGATGTTTACTGAATATTCATGTTTTAATATATATTTTCAACTCATCATTATTTAAAGTTCTTGAACTTTTCTTTCGATTATTACTAACATTTAGTAGCAGAATAAAATATGCAGAACTTTATAGCAGATTATAGAAATATAACGCAAGGCGGTCAGTTCCTTTAAAGCTGATCTCCAATAGTATCTACTATAAATTTTTCCAACTTGTACAATAAAAGAAAGATATGCACATTGCGAATACGATAATACACGAGTTAACACAGGAGAGTTCGCTGGACTAAACGATGAACAATTTCATCAAAACAATGAACATTTTCATTGAATACAATATTATTTGTGAACATCTAAAAACCTAAAAACGTAAGTCATAAAGGGCATATACGTGGATAAAAAATAAAGTATAAAAATGTAAAACCAACAAGAAACGACACACAGATACCCAGGCAAATACAAGCATAGCCAGAATCCACATCTTCGACAACATTGTAGCTTCCCATGTGACCCTGAGGATATACTTTGTTAAAATTTATAGGTACAAAATAATCAATTAATCAGCCAAATAAGGTCAACAGAGCAATATTACATAGTAATATGAGCGTTACAAATAGCGTTTGTATACACCTTGTACTACCGCACATGTGTCAGACAGAAATAAACAACGCTATTTTCAGTCATATCGCAACGGTGTCTACTTATTCTTAGCGTTGCCACATTGAAGTATAATGCAGCATACACGTGGATTGATACCCCGACCCATTCGCATTATACTGACCTCGGACCAACTAGACCCAGGGCTACTCTCGTAATTGTTAGTTACAAGTAAGTACAAATACAAGAAACGGTTGCAGCATTTCGTTGCACTTATTCCAGTTGTTAAATCTGTGTTTTCTGTTGTAGATATTCATGTTTGAGTTTTGGACTGACAAGGCTTTGACATACTGTAGAATCAAATTTTCAGTGCTAAACTCTAAAATACCTACCAGTTAGCACATGGTAGAAATGAACAAATAACTTAAATACAAATACCTAAATAATGAAGAGAAAGGAAACTATAGTTTTACTACCATCGCCTTCATCTGTAGATCCGGAATATTCAGGGAGATACTTGTTAAATGAGTCCTATAGAATGAGCCTGTTATAAGGCCAGCATACTTAAATAAACCTCTCTCTTCATTAAGCTTCAAACTTGTTCATTGCTTGTTTGATCAAAACATCAGTTTCCATGGAAACATATCTTACACAGATGGATGCAACTCTTCTCATTTGCCTTGACCTTTACAAATCTTGATTTGGTACGTAAAATCATCAATGTTACATGTGTGACACAACTGTTAGATGGTATATATAATAACAGTAGGTCTTGAACTTGATATAGAGACACAAGAAACGTCTCGGAATAATTGCAGAGTAACACTACATCTTTCATAAAAGTGCCTCTTATATACTCATTCCGAGCACGTCTGTGTACCTTGTTAATGGGTTTCTCAAGAATATCCCACTTGTAATATTTCATCACATATGTTTTAATAAATAACAACCTCTGAAGTAGGTGAAATATCTCACATAATTATTTGGTCTCCGGACAGTATGTAAATATATTATGATTGCATACACTTGGCTTTTATATATTTTATCAATTTTTCATCCGCGTTATTAACTTAACGCTTGTGTCACATATACTAATCTAATAATCCATGGCTTTGACATCGCAATGTTAACTTCATTTAAGTTTAAGTAAACATTACAATCTCTATGTCAACCCAATACAATGATATCGATAATCACGATTCTACATTTTTGCGCTACATATATAAATTCTACGTGATATTATCTGTATACTAATACACATATTTTTACAAATTAAACTTTCATAAATATACATTTTAAACAATGCTTTATTCTCAAAATATGTATTTCTAATAATCGCAATTAGATGTAATACTTCTGTAACACATGATCCATTCACATCCTCCAAATTATCATCATCACCATCTCCATTACCTGTATCATCTTCATCGTTGATATGTAACAGTAGTTTTCATTGCGATTGCATCTTCTATTGTAGTAAACTTTAAAACAACTTCAAAAAGAAACAAAACGTTGTTTGTTTTTTGTAGTTTTTTACCCGTGTTTAAAGTCATAAATCGCCTTAAAACGAATTGCATCGTCTCGCTTAAAAAGTATATAGTATGTTATTTATATAGAACATAAAATCGTAATGTATGAAATTGCATGAAACCAGATTTTACTAATTTTAAAAAGAATAAATCACGTTTATGTGCAGCGAGGCATTATGTGTACAACCGCATACTTATCTTCTCTTGCTTGGTATCAATTTTAATCCCTAAACACGCCGTGTCTTTACTAATCGTCCGCTTTTTTACTGTTATCGTCGTCTTCTTCATATATAATAGCAAAATGATTTTCAGCTGTTTTAATGTACACCATGAATATATATATATATATATATATATATATTTAAAGTGTACTGAATTATCGATTATACCATGTTAACATAAATCACAGACCACATTTCCTTTATTTATAATTGTTTGTAATTTAGTATCCTTAATCGTTTCTTGGACATTTACATCCATTCGTCATTACTTTCGTAACATTCTGGTAATGTTAAAATATCTGCAGCATTTGGAATATGTAGGGCTACCTGGCATGTTCGACTCGCTATGTTGGTGACCTTGTGTGCTAATAGTTTCCATTGAAATAATGTTACTATTAGGCTTGCCATTCGATTGGCATATACGTTGTCTGGTGCTATTGTGTCGTTAATAAGCATTAGCGTGTGTGAAATATACAAGTACGCCAATGTGTATTTGTCCAAATGTTGGAAATATGTTTAAGCTCTGTTTGAGACTGTCGTTTTTTCAATTTCTGTCAGCGATTTGCTCGAATAGTAGAAAGAGTTTCCATACTGATGCATAATAGCCGATTTTCCCCCTGGACTTGCAGCGAAAGTCATCAGCGTTTCTTTATTTGGATGGAAGTGTGTCATGTCAATGTAAGTGCTTAAATAAGTTTTCAGCCTGCCAAAACCATTATATTGTTCTTGTTTCCACATAATTTTCATTCGTAATGACTACTGGTACCGTTGGGATTTTGTTGTAAGTTTCTATTTTAGTTTGTTTCTTCTGTCAATTCTGCTGAGTTTTTGTTTTGTTCTATTTGTTTGTATGTATTCCGAACTATGCTATTGATAAATGAGCATGTGTCAATCAAAATTATCACCGGATCTGCACTAATTGCTATTTCGATTGCCGGTCTTGATGTACTAGCTGAATTTTTTTTTTTATGTTTGTACATTATGGAATTTGTTTCCATCGTGATTTGTTTCCATCGTTGATGTACTTCCCATCTATGAAGCACGCTTGTCTAAAATTTCAAGAGCTCTGGGTTCTTTAATTAGTTTATCTAAATGCATTTTTGCCTAAGTACTTTTCGTCTCAGGCTTGTTAAAGACATCCCTGTATTAGTTGTGATTTAATCTCTTTGGCTCTGTTATTAAATTTATCGTTTGTATAAAGTTTTCAGAAATGTGTATTTTCAATAGATACGTGATTTGATTATCAACATGTATAAACACAGAATCCCATGTATTCTTATGGTCGTAGATTCTGGATAGTTTATTCAAAGTCATATTTTGTTTCCGGCAATGTATTTAGTATACCATTGACACGCTCACAGTATAATGAAGTAAAAGTGCACGTTTTCTGTGTATGCCCTTAATGGTCATGCTTGCTGTTAGGTTTGATAGACAATTTAAACACGTTTTCCATGGTGTTTCCTTACTGGTCACGTCTACTGTAAGGTTTGATAGACAATTGAAACACGTTTTCCATTGTGTTTCCTTAATGGTTATGCATACTATAAGGTTTAATAAACAAATGAAACCGGTTTCGTGTTGTGTCATTAATGATCACGCTTGCTGTTAGGTTTGATAGACAATTGAAACACGTTTTCGTGTTGTGTTCTTAATGGTCGTGCCTACAGTTAGGTTTGGTAGGCAAATGAAACATGTTTTCCATGATATGCCTATCGTTGGTCCATGGTCACAAATAAACGATAAGACTAAATCTGACTAACATGTCACTGTAATAAACTATAATTTCCACTTGCGTATATCCCTCTGTTTCGTTTTAATACTTGAATTACTTATGTAATCTATTTATAATCGTAGTCAAAAAGGGAGATCGTAAGACATATTGGGTAATTATACACAGAAGAATTATACTGTTTGTTGTTTTAAGGTTACATACAAAATAACAAAATGATGTATACTACTGTTCGAGAGAATAAGTTTTAAATTGATAATGATATTGAGGCGGATACTTTTTCAATAGACCTGACGCAAGAATACCTATCTCTCCACCCACTGACCACGTGCCATTGTTTGTCCAAGTAAAAACTATGTAGTGTTACTTAGACATCGTTAGCTTATGTAAGGAAAATAGCGGCGTAGCAACTAATATCGATCGCTGATTTATTTGATGACAGTTCGCGTCAGGTCAGTTTCAACTAATTGCAATTGAGTGCTGAAACTACGGATTGCCAGTAATAACTAAAATCTGTATTCTATCAATCGCAACAATTTCTATTGAATATTCACAAAACTTATATAGAAGTTATATTATCATAATATCTGAAACTGTCCCAAAATCCGATGATGAATGATAAAGTAAACAAAATTGCACACATGTATGACACAAAATATCGATATGGTATCAATGTCACCACATACATTCCTAACAGAATGAGAAAACAAATCTTTATAATAATGAGTGAACGAGGTTTTCTTTGCAAAACAAGATCATTGTGTATTGATGATCTAAGATTGTGTTTTTTTTTTATTTTTGGAAAATGTTGATATGTATGTGTGGGCCATATGTTTCATAACTTTAAATACAAGGTGTAAACCAGCCATTGAGTTTTTTCTATAGTAAATAATAAAAGTTGGAACGCTTGTAGTTCATAGAGAAACCCAAATGATTGAAATGAAATTTACATTTTAATATTTGTTAACCTTTACACTTCCAAATGTTTGAAAGGTAGGTTCATGTGTCATATAAGATATATTTTCTCCGTTCAGTGTGAACACATTTGACAAAGTGAAAGTAGACTTGCGAAATCATGTATTCATACATCAATAGCCGTGCTTCATGTTTTTGTCTAAATTTACAATTCAAACATGACAATGCTTTTAAACTATTAAAATACATCAATAATACCATTAAAAGAGCATTAAAATAAGGAAAATGTTTCTAGTGGTGGCACTTTGCCTACAAGGACTTAAATATGATATTCGCATTTATCAGTAAATTTTTGTTAAATTAAATGTAGCTTTTGTTATATTTCCCCCATATCGTGTAACAGTTATCACATATTGGCAATATGTTCGAATTGTAAAGCATAATGTTCATCTCATTTTTGAGAAAATATAAAATGTGTTGAAGTACAGTATTTTTAATGTTTAGCTTTGTTACATACATAGTCACTATGAGCATGCCTGTTTAAGATATTGTAAATGTATGCACCTAATATTTTAGGCTGTTACATTCTCTAATGGATTATCATTTATTCTTAAATTAACAAGCTTGTGCTTTTTAATCTTTATCTCCATCCAAAAAATAAAAATATGAACATTTCATTTCTCCTAACGCGCTTTTAATGCAAGTTTCACTCATAATTACATATCATACATTTCTCGTTATTTTAAATACATATCTTTAAACAAATTCGTATTCCTTCAAATAGTGATGTTCTAAGACATACAGCAATGTCACTTGTACATGTACATGCTTATAAGCATACATATATTTATTATAGACTTTTTTTCTATATTTTATCTTCAAAGCTTGGTTGAAATTGGTTGTAGTCCAAAGACATATCCAAAGAGACTGTACAGTATGTGGTATATATACGTGTTTGGTATACTGGTATACTTTTATTTAGCCAGGTAAATATATGTGAGATTTGTTTTTGCAATATGGAGCCGTTCAAATTATCTCAAATAATGCTTAACGTACATGCTTATGCAGATATAAACGTTAAAATGTTCAAATTAGCGTTTTAATTATTGCACAAAAAATAAACAACAACGATAAAAGTTCTTTTTTGCATGGAGTAATCCACTGAATTAAAAATGTCTCTTCGTAGGGATCTACGCACACATTGCATCCGAACAATTACTAGTACATCTTTATCTGTCCAGGTTTTTGAAAAACAAATTCAATAGTTTTAGTTAAATGAAAGTTTTGTTGAATTCTGCCCACTCGGCCAGCATGCCAGTTATAAAACTAGCATCCCTACATTATACGCTTGCACTTGATATCCACAATTATGTAATACTATGCAATGATATCGAAATTCTACATCCTGAGATAAACAGGTGTCTTTGCATTTTATAATGATGAGTGTGTGTTTCGTAGAGACGGACTTACCACTTTCCTGTTTGAGTAAACGTTATGTTTCCATCGAAATTGTTTTATTCCTTGCAGTCTATTGACATTTTATTCCGCATGTTACACTTTTATATAAAACACCAGCAGGGGACTCTCCGAGAAATTATAAAAACATAACATGTTTCACCTTATTTCTGACCACGGCAAAAAGCTTCAGATTGATTTATGAGATCATAGAGGTTTTGTCAAACTGTGTACACTCTGTAGTTTTACTACATAATACGTTTTCTTCCAAATGAAGACGACGGCTGAAGAAGGCATTTTCGCTCTTTAGTCCATCTAACATTATTTGATTTACCTCGTGTGTGATTGTCTATGTGTTCCTGCTCTACTCCATTAATTTTAAATACACGTCAAATGGATCCTTAATAAATATGCTATTACCTTTGTTCCAAATACATTTGTTCGTGTGCAACCACAGCCGTGTTAGCTGGCTTGAAATACCTTTAAAATGCAAGTGTTCTTAAAGTAAGATTCGATCACCTCTTGTCACTATGTATCGTTAAGTTTGTATCAGCACTTAGTATATTATATGTATATATATGTATATAAATTTGTCCCTTGCTTAGTGGAGTTTTGGTTATTTCTTAGTTTAATAGATGGATTTGAGTTTTCGTTCACAGCTTTATTCGCTGTGCTTACAATGAGCTTTTTATCACAATACAGCTTAACTCTCACATCGAATTTCATTCATATGCTTTTCAACGAGATGCGTAATTTACATCACAAATGAAATTAAGGACCTTGCAATATACGTTTATCCAATATATATTACAATAAAACGGTATATGTATAGTTTTTTAAAAACAAGTTTAGAGCTGCTTAGGTAATTTATGAAAAGATGATATAGCAAGTTTGAGTAATATATACAAATACATTAACAAACAAAAGTGTTTTTTTACATTATAAACAATAAACGTATTTTAAAAAAAAATAACAGTTTTTACCCTAAAACTCATGTATTGTTTATTTGCATCTATGTTTTATTTTTATAATATATAAGCATGTTCTTTCAACACCAAATTTAATTATAAAACTGTTTTTACAACACCCAGTTGAACTGAATCATTATCCGATTTTCAAAAATATCAGCAAAAACATTTACATTTTGATGTAAAATTCGGATATGCTGTTTTAAAATCCTCTTAATTATATATCAAATTATTATTAACAAAATCCTACCTTTCTTAAATATATATATGGGTTCAAAAAATCGTTTTCAATTACCTTTTCTAATGTTGTCCTCTGAACAGTTTGAATATTAGTTCAGTAGAACTAACATAAGGTTTTGTCTTTAACAAAATATTTGACATCGGCAAATGTGCATAGCAAGCATGACATGTTTCATATGACTATAAACATCCGTGCATTATGATTAATGCAGACCAAAAAACCTCTGATTGGCTCACTTTATCTTTACCAAAAGAATCATCCTGTCATAAGATTCCAGTCTTGAAATATTAAAATACTACCCCTTGTAATAAACGAAGAAGAAAGAGCAAAATATCTATAAAAATCTGGTTTATTTTGCAAAGTTGCTTAGTTGCAAATCACATAGAATACATGCTAGGAGCGTTACATTTAAACAATAACCAACCCATTTTATGAACGATATTAAAACGTATCGAATACTAATTTATCAGCGTAATATTCTGATTGGTATACATAACATGTTTGGTTTTACCCTTGAATGCGGACACCGATGAAAATGTACAGAACAACTCAATATATTCCTTTATTCGACCCAGCATGTTTGTATTGCGTATTCCAAACTCTTAACTCTCGTAAGACAAAATAGTCGTCATTTGAAGACATATATATATATATATATGCATCAACAGAAGAAAATTTTAAAAAAAATACATTTATTTTGCCAAATGTTCAAGTAAACCATAATTAGAACGAAGCTTAATGTATGTCACATGCTAATAATAAACTATTACTCACTATAGTTTACCAAGTTAACACTCTACAATACTAACATGGTGTTTTTGTCCGATAGTTCATTCAATCCCGTTTCTTTCCATTTCAATTTTTCTCTTGCAAAAACATCTATCTCTAGATAATGCTTAGTGAACTGTTTTTGCAAATATTAAACTACATGCTACACGTGCTTCTGTTGTAAAAGGATTTTAAATGATATTTTGAGACAACCTGTCTTTATATGGAACTGTCTTCTAAACACCTGTAACACTAATTTGAAATTACACGAATTTACGAAACAAAATCAACCAACAGAACTTTAGTAAGCACACCATGCATACAAAAGATTCAAAAGAAAAATGTTAGCAAACTCATTTTTTCCCAAATGTCGATCAAGTCCATATTTCAAACATTTCTGTTTGAAAATATGATATAATCACTTATGTTAATGTTAAACTGAATAAAGCACAGTTTTTCACTTAACATGCAAAATTACCATTCGAAGTTATAATGTTGATAATCGATCGCATCATCTTATATATATGCTAGACAGTATTTCTCAAACAAGCAACTAGTAAATGCATCACCAGCTAACATATCACCATAAAGAGCAGCAAATATGTTTTTTTATTGTCTGCGTTCTTCAGTTGCAATCAAAATCTTTTAAAGATATAAATTGATTGATTCATCGGCATGTTTTGTATAGGACTAACATAAGTTATTACATACTTGGTTTAAATATTATTTAAAAGCACGCAAGAAGGGAAAACAGCAGACTAGATGTAATCAGTTTAGTTCATGCTGCGGAATGATAACTGCAACACTTAGCACGTTTTGTAGCAGTGGTGTGTTTTTCAGACACATTGAACGAGAGCTATGGCTCTGAACAACACTGAACCTAAGTACAGGGCAACTTTTTGCAGCATTGGCTATATGACTGCAGTTTTGAATTCAAGTATAAATGCAAGGACTTACATAGAACTTAAAGATAAAAAATTGAATCATTTGGCTGATTTTTTATAAAGCAGCTGGCGAATAACTGATCATTTCGCTAATCTGTATCATATTTCATGATTAATAGGCAACAACACATTAAACATAATAAGTTGTATGTAACCATAGATGTTTGCTAATGTTTCGATTTTGCAAAATCATCTCAACTAAAGTGTTGCATTCAGAAGTTCAGTTTGTATTAATTGCTTTATTTTATACAGTAGCCACATTATGTAATCAGGAATACTTCAACAGTGTTAAAAACAAATTAGTGGGAATGGCTTGTTTTGATGAGAATTTAATTATGCAAAGTAAGACATTTGTTTTCCTGAAATGAATGGATGTTAGGATTGCATTTATTACGCAATATTTCCTGAGAGTGTTCACAAATTCTCAATCAGATTTTTTTGTCATTGTACATTCTTGATAAAGGTTCAATTTAAAGAACAAAAAGAATGAATTCGTTTTATTTAGTTTTGAAACACATTATGTTTAATGTCAATTTCAAATTTACAATCTTTTCTTTGGTATCGTTTCTCTAATTAATAGGTTATTGGCATGGTATACGTTTCGTCTGCATATTAAGTATATTGTTTCACGTTTCCTGTCTGCAAATATGAAACAATAACTTAAGTCAATGTTGAACTAAGTGAGGCATAGTTTTGCACTTTAATTTGCAAAACGCATGTCAACCCTGTTCGTTATTGCGAAATAAAGTCACATAAGAGTTATGTTAAAAATACATAGACTTTTGTTATATTTTTCAACATTATATACAGCATAAGACTAAATTTTATATTGCCATCGTAATACTTCCTCCGTGTAAATGTATACTTGTATTGTTATTGAATACCGTTATGTAGCAACAGCGCTAGAAAATATGCATGTAATGGCTACCTGGAGTATTCTGACATCAAGCATTTGTATACGTGTATGATAATGGACGACAATACATGTATGAAGGGCATCCCAGTAGCCCGGTTGGTACTTTGACAATATGTGATTTGGCCGGTTAAACGTCATGTATATATTTGGCGTCGTTAACGTCATGGGACACTCTGGGTAACCATGTATATTTTTGAGCGCTGTAGCTAGATAACCGTATTGCAAAGAGAAAACGTATAACTTTTTATTGCAATATATTTCTTATTCTTGTGCTATATTAAACTTTGAAAATATACTTTTTAACACACCTCGTAATTGGTCCATTTTTACTGTTTTCATACTTTGACTTCGGGAACATCATCAAAATCATTATGTTATATATTTCCCAAACTAATTTATAGTACCACCAGCTAACATTCATGTATCACCATAAAGAACAGCAAATCTAGTTACGTTTGTTCTGCGTTCTTCAGTAAATGATATCCTTAACGACTATCTGCCTCATTTTATTATTATATCTCGCCGTACTCTCGCAATATCATAAGGATTGGCATCATTTTTACATTTCATTCACATTTTAAGGAAACATACATTACTACAAATGGGCCTGTGTGGATAGGTTTTGTTTTATTCTAATTTACTTTCGGTTTACTTCACCATTTAGAAAAAAAAATCGTTTTTTTGCACTAGATTACTCTTAATTATATCTCATGAATGTGCATGAGACGTAAAAAAAAAAGGATAATATGACTGCTACAGATATAATTACGGTTAGCTTATGATACAGGCTTTATTAGTGATTTGTTTTTGATTTGTTTCTTAAAATGTTCTAGCAAAACCAACCAGAACCTATGAGGTGAGAAGTGTCAGATATTTTAGAATATTTTCACAATGAAAGCATACTTAACCTGCAGTCAACCTCTAAATTGAATGGTTCAAGCTGACCATCAGTTCATCCTTATGTCTTGCATATAAATATTTCATTAATATAATTTTACAGGAGTGTTTATAGTGTTCATGGAAGTTTCATACTGCAATTAACATGTTGCAAGAGTTTAAGTCAAGACTTGATCGATAATGTGAAGCTGATTATATTGGCAATAATTATGCAAATTAAAATGGTCCGTATCAGTTTAAAGTAAGTGCTGTTTATTTCTAGGCATAAATTATTAATTCATCACTTTCACAATATATATATATCCGTTATTAATATCTGAAAATGATGTAGAGCCACTACAGAAAAGACAAACGTGGCCGAAACTATCCCAAATATAGTCAATCACGTTTGAAAGTGTTCCCCCTTAGTTGGTATGAAAAACATGTCATCTTGGCAAAAGCTGTTTCTGATGTCCTTGTTATACCTTTAATGTACACTACATGTAAACGACAATCTAAAAATGTGTCCATGTGCCTTATATCTCATTGATTTATCAACACAGTTTAATGCTGATTTCATCATAAATATTTATGATAGGGTATGCTTCCTGAATGACCAACTAAATTGTCTTGGAGATCTGTTTAATGGTGTGTCGGACGCGAGGAGTAAATAGAAGGTAGTACGTAAACATTTTTAATCCCACAATTTGATCACCAGATAAGACTGCTAAGTAAAACAAAATTCATAATGTTGGAATGACTGTTATAATTACAAGATATATGATACGCATTCATTGACAGTCTTTCATATAAGATAGGTTTTATCCAAATATTTGTTTACCAAAATCTAAACCATGTAAATGATTTTTTGACTTACATGTATAATAGCAATTAAACAATTAATTCGCAAATATATTCAAACCTTTCTTATCTGCATATTATTTTTCCATCTGCACCGAAATTTAATGTTTCTCTAGCATGGTATATATTTTGTACACTGCATATAAAATATAATTCATATTCTTAGTTATTTGTGTAAAACGTGTTAAGAGATATTGAAACTGAATACCGTATACTCTGTATATAATGATGACGAACCTGTGCAGATTGAAAATGGTGATTCTTTTTACAAATCTTTACTTTTTTAACTTAGCAAAATATGTATTGTTAAAAATCATTTCAACCATACATCATAAAATAACATATGTTATGCTTAAAGAAGAATAATTACATTTTCCATTGGTAGCTAAATTGTTCCTTCCTCTATTAGAAAGGGTAGAAATGAGAAACATACCACATATAAAAATCGGTGTAAGCGAAATAGTTCTGCACATTATTTAAATTCAAACAGAAGTTTGTTTTATTTGCATAATTGTGTGCGGGGATTACCCAGACAATGAGCTTTAGTTGATATAAGAAAGTAAGTTTAAAATATTACCAATGGTTTTTATCCGACGTGTAATGTAACCGTTCTTTCAAAAACAACATTGTGCAATATCAATCAATTAAGTTAATGTATAGATTATTTATTGTGTTTGAATCTTCAAGGCCTACGTTTATTTTAGCCAATACATTAATAAACTGTCATGTCGCTCAAGATTGTTTGTGCTTGTTTGGAAGGAAATACAGTTAGATCTGGTTTAGATTTACTTTTTTCATTAAACATATTGAATTAGCATCTACTTTGAATGAGTTATTCTTATCGTGTTTTGTGCGTGTCTATCCACAGTATCACATAACAAAGAAACCAGGTTGTTTCCGGTGAAATCCATTATCGTGGTCGATTGATCTTTTAATCAATTAGTTCTGAAGAATGATGGCTACATCATTCAATTGAGTCATTTAATTTTGAGGCCTCAACTGCCGTACGCAAACTAAAAGCAATACATATAAATTAGCTGTTAGCACATAAACTGATATTGTCATCGGTGGTTGTAAATTAGAAATATCCTCTCTCTTAGATAATGGCCTATCGTACTCCTTCTTTACAGTAGTTAATGTCAATAACCGGTCTCATCCTTAAGGTATCACTACACAGTTGAATTTTGTTTTTTGTTCTATATAAAATATGGTTTAGGATTTCACCTGTAAAAAAGAATTCCAAATAGTTTTTTTCATAGCAGGAATGTATGTACATATAAAAATGCACAACAACTGGTAGATTGTCCACGTTGGTTTTTTTAAAGAGGGTGCAGTGACACCCTGAGCTTTTTTGAAAAAAAAGTCCTCAAATTCTCACAAATCCATGCATATGTCGAAATCCTTTAAAAGTAAAATTTTTAACATCTGTGATGTCTTGCTGCAGTATATGCTATGCAAACTTTTGTTCTACTCATCTGCAGCAAGAAATCACAGCCACTATGAACCATTTTGAATATATTTCATAACCAAAGTACATAGGCCTATTATCTAAAAGTAAGAATCTTGCTACCGTGGCAAAAAAGGGGTGTAACTGTGTAGTGAGACGTTAAATCGTTAGATTTTGTTTTATACAGGTTTTTGAAACTGAACAATTTACTTTTAGATATAGAGAAATCATTCATTATAGTGAATAAAAGCATTCTTTTGTCAATTTTGGTTTTAATTAAAAAGTGTTACATTAAACAGTGAAGTAAAATGTAACTTGTATCACATGCGTTTTAATTGGCCTAACGCTGTACGTAAACACAATGAAAGTTATTGTTTAGATTTATTTTTTACTATGACATCCTTAGCTTGTCTAAGGGAAATGCCTGGGAAACAATCGATATCTATCGTTCATTACATTACCGACTTGTTTGATTGACAGTCCGCGGCAGGTCAAGTAGCAGTGTGTTTCCATCTTACGAAACATTTGCAGTGATTAGAAATCACTTTATCAACATCATAAAATGTTAATGTGCGTATTTTTATAATAGTAATACTTTGATTTCTTCAATATCAATATGATGTATGAGTTAGTTTTTATCATTATTGTTACTCCACCATAAGTGTTTGCTCCTTTATCCAAAATATACTATTTTAGATCGAGGCAATGGGTATATTTCTGCCTGAGCAATATGTTTCCAAAGAACGGTCGAAATGTTCTACATAGATAGTAAGTGTCGTGCAAGGATAATACATAATCATACACATATGACTGCATTTGATAAGACGTCAAGAGTCAATTGCTTAATATGGTCGTTTCTAGATCGTATCATTTCGTTTCCAGACAAGTGGGGCAATTTGTTCAATATTAGCATTAATGTATAGCAGAATGGTTCTTTATAGCGTATAAAGAAATATGACAAAGAGTTCCTAAACCAAACAGGTAAAAAAAAAGTTTTATCAAATAATTATGCTTATTCTATATTATTCTTATTTTTGGGTTAATTAACATAAATATGATAAAGTTTGATTAAAAAAGTAAATGTTAAACATTATAAAAGTAAAAGTTTATTATGGTAAATAACCATGAAAATTACTGCACCAACATAAAATCCTTACACTGTCGCTTCACAACCCCTCAAAATATAGTTCTATATTTATGTGATTAATTCAGTTAAAATCAAAGTTTGTTTTTTTTCAAAACATTTCATTTAAAGTCAAAATGATGTATTAAATAGGTCTAAAATTAAGAATATAAAATACTTTGCTTGGAATAACGAGTTAAGTTATTCGCGTAGTAATACATCGAATAATAATGACGCTGCTACTGTTTATCCGCGCCATTTTAGAAGTTACTGTTAAGGGTGGCAGGTGTATTTTAGAAAAATTAATAACTAAGTACGCCGGAAAATGCACTTTGTTGGGAAGTAAGTAAGTAAGTAATTTCTTCATTTAAAGAGGGTAACTCAATTGGTAAACCAATCTTCCTTGAGGCCTTCGTTTAAACAAACAAGTACATATCGTCCCATTGGTGCAATAAGGTACCAAGTGTTTATAAAAAATTCTCACTCTATGATCGTGGTTACGACTCTCATTTACGCGCACGCACACACATACACACTCTCGCTTTTTATATTCGTATAAAGAACACATTTCAACTTAGATACACTTGCAATTGTGCATGAAAATTTGAATATGATAGAGGAAAAACAACTCAACAATAATAAAATCGGTAGAAACAAAACAAAAATCAATTTTTGTTTACAAAAACTAAAAACGGTATGGTATTTATTAAGCATATGACTGTTGGAGGTACATGTATTTCTAATTTCAATTTCATTTTATCCAAATCAAACAATTACTTGCAAAAATATTTAACGAACACGCGTTTCTTATGCTAAGTGGAATACTAGTCCAAATAATTGCACCCAAATATGATAGACTACCTTTAAACAGTTCTATTCTAGGTTTCGGAATAAAGTCATTTTTATTTGAGCGTGAACGCAACATGACGGATGTATTATTGATTGACTCACCGAAGTTGAATAGTTCACACGGAGCTGTACCTTTTGCTATGTTATACATGAGTTTTGCCGTTTGTAGAAAAACAGTTTGATCGATAGTTAAAATATTCAGTCTTTCGGATGAAATATAAAGACTTTCATATTCATTTCCTAAAATATACTTGCATGCTCGCCTCTGCAGTTTAAATAACATATTTATATTTTTATTTGAAGTATTTCCCCAAACTGTACAACAATAATTGGTTGTATGTATGCTTAATAATATAACGTTCTATGGTTGATGGAAAGATAATCTTTTACCTTTGATACTAGCCAGATATATGATAAACTTTAAATATTGAGAGAGATTGTAAATGTTTATTCCATAGCATGCAATCGTTAATAAATATTCCAAGGATTTTATCGCTTTTTGTTGCAGTTAATTCTGTACTGTTGTACGTAAGTTGTATATTGATTTAATTGTAATGCTTTCGTTTCTGACGAGAAGTGATTAACATAACTTTTGTTTTATCAGTATTCAATACCATACCATTTTGAATGCACACATATTAAGACGATTAATTGAAGTTTGCAAGTTACCCTTTAAAAATCTATATTTGTTTGTGTGTCATATAACGTTGTGCCATCTGCATATAAGTCTGTTGTTGAAACGTTATTTATAAACAATTGCAAATCATTTATGAAAAGTAAAAATAACAATGAACCTAAAATAGAACCCTGTGGAACCCCTGATGTTATACAATTGATTTTCGAAGTTTCTGAATTTATAGACACAACTTGACCTATGTTTGTAAGGTAAGCTTTCATCCACATCAAAAAACAATCACTACATTTATAGCACTTTAATTATGCTGTTAAAATAGTATGACTTACGAGATGAAAGGCCTTCCGAAAATCGATCATGACAGCCCCAACTAAGTTGCCATCATTATTTGCCGTTAGCCATTTATCAATCATACAAATTAATGCAGATTCAGTTGAATGACATTCCCTTTGTGTTTTATGCAATAAGTTATAATTATTTATATATTTCATCAAATTAATATGAATAAATTTTTCTATAAGTGTTGATAATGTTGGCAAAATTGATATAGGACGATAATTATTTACGTCATCCTTTCGCAGACTTTTATTCACAATTAACATAATACTTTCATATATAACAGAGGATGCTAGTTTTAGCAACCTTGAACCATAACATCTAAACCTGTTGCTTTGGATGTATTTAAATTAGATAGATATTTTGAAACAAAGGTTAATTTTATATCTGGGACGTCAAAAAATATATTTTGAGGCATATTAGCGCTGAAAAAAGTGTTAAGTAAATCAAAAATTAAATGCTCTATTGGACCCTTTAATTTCGAAGCTATGTTTACAAATTATTCATTAAGAACATAAGCCTAAATCTAAATTATTAGATATACAATTTTCATCGAATTTTATCCCAAGAATTTGATTATTATCAGAGCTTTTAGCCGTGCCGAATTCTTTAAACAACTTCCATATTGACCGTGGATAATCTTTTCC
The DNA here is from genome assembly GCA_029582155.1 of Panopea generosa. Taxonomy (NCBI): domain Eukaryota; kingdom Metazoa; phylum Mollusca; class Bivalvia; order Adapedonta; family Hiatellidae; genus Panopea; species Panopea generosa. The sequence goes on along the minus strand of CM055906.1, from coordinate 26,692,821 downwards.
CTGTTTTATTTTTGTACTATACGATTTTTTCTTTGTATCGTGTATCATTTTTGAAACCTTATTTCGTGCTGTTTGTATTTATCTATATCCCCGTTGATTTTATATTTATTTCTAACCTTCATGCTATCTCAAATGCTAGTTCTTATCCAGTCTGGTTGTTTGTTATGCTTTGTTCTATGTTCTATGTTTCTTTATGGTGCCATGTTTGTCTGCTACTTTTAAGAATAAATTGATCCAATGTTCTTGCATGTCATCAACATTTGTATGATTATTTATTGTTTCCCATTGGATTTTCCTCATGTCGTTTAAGAAGTTAAATTAGTTTAATTTTTTAAAATATCTATAAGTGATGAATCTGAGATAATTTTTCGTCTGGATACAGTTAACCTTACACAATATCGCGTAGTGATCACTTATAGATAACTGTTTAACAAACACGTTCTAAATATTGTATTCCCGGTTACTACAAATATGATCAATAAGTGTACTTGATTGGGCAGTTTCCCTAGTTGGGGATAAGACTAACTGACTTAAACCTAGAGAAGAAACAAAATTACTCTAATCATTGTTTATAACAGTATTCAAAGGATTTTTATTAATATCGCCTAATACAGGGTGTTTCAAAATATATGTTACAGTTTCGTGGGTTTATAATTTGCATTGTTTTATACAATATTTAAAAACAGAAAATACAATTTTAAAGAGGACATTTCAAAATTTTATTACATATTAAATATGCCAATTTTGCTTGAGAAATGAGATGTTAGTCAGAAATTTCATAAAATTTAATTTTCAAATGATGTGTTCCAAGTGACGTCCGTTTTGACGAATAACGACGTCAATTAATTTTTATTACTGCTGGACAAGTTTCAGCTGATACTGTTTTGAACTCTCTCTTGATTGATGCTTTCAACTCTTCTACACATGTTGGTGTACATTGATACACCCTATCTTTAAGATAACCTCACAGAAAGAAGTCCAACGGGTTGAGGTCAGGGGCATGGGGTGGCCAAAATGGATCTGTTCTCAAAGACAGAAATCTGGTGCCAAATGTCTTCTTTAGCCAAGCTAGAGCTTCTGTAGATGTGTGTGGTGTTGCTCCATCTTGCTGAAACCACATCCTGTGCATATTCACTTTCCTCCTGTTTAATGCAGGAATGAATTTCTTCTGCATGACATCTAAATATCGACAGCTGTTTATCGTTTCTGTTTCACCATCAGTGTTTTCAAAGAAAAATGGCCGAATTAGTCCAGTTGAACTCAATGCGGCCATTACGGTTACTTTTTCAGCATGCAACGACTTTTCAGCGTAAATGTTTGGTTTTTCACTTCCCCAAAAGTGGAAGTTCTGTTTGTAAACAATGCATCAAGAGAGAGTTACAAACAGTATCAGCTGAAACTTGTGCAGCAGTAACAGAGAACTCTGGAAAACTAGTTGACGTCGTTATTCGTCAAAACGGACGTAACTTGGAACACATCATCTGAAAATTAAATTTTATGAAATTTCTGACCAACATCTCATTTTTCAAGCAAAATTGACATATTGCATATGTAATAAAATTTTGAAATGTCCTCTTTAAAACTGTGTTTTCTGTTTTTACATATTACATAAAAATATGCAAATAATAAACCCACGAAACTGTAACATATATTTTGAAACACCCTGTATAATGATTTCATGATTGTCATTTGATGTATTATCAATAAGACCTTCAAATCTAGCATTCCAATCAATTTTAGAATCTCGGGGACGGTCAAGTGTGCCTACAATGAATGATTTCCCCCCTTTCCGGTAACATTTCCAACCATAAACATAATAAATCATTTATTTCTAAATCTTTTCTACGATTAACTTGAATTCCATTTTTTACATTCACTATAATACCTCCACCAGCATTTTACATATTATCTTTTCTAAATGGCATTTGTTATCCTTCAATTTTAAATACATTTGAATTTTTATGATCATTAAGTTTAGTTCCACTCAGTCCAATTATATGCAAATGATTATTTTCTGGCCTTGTTAATAATATTTTAATTTCTGAAAACTGTGTCAGGTTTTTCCCATATAGACCTTGAACATTAATATGTCTTATATTAACTCCTTTTTTATTAAGGCACAAATTTAAAACATCGTCCGAACTGTTTTCGCTATAATCATGCTTCAGCATGAATGTGTCTTCTTTGTCATTGAGTGGCTTCAATGACTTTTTTTGTGTTTTATTAACACTTAGTATTTTATCTTCATTACTTTATAACTGTTGATTATATGTTCCGTCATGTTCATGTAAAGTAATTGTTTCACAGGCGAATTTTAATAAAGTGCATGTTTCACATATAAATGATAGATTTATAAATTTATTTTTCATAAGTATGGCGCCATTTATTTCGGCAGTAATGCCGAATTCCTATCTTTACTAGCAATCTTTCATTATGGCCAGTAATTATACGTAATCATTATGGCATGCTACTCGATTTGGTGGTGCGCTTCCACGTGCGTAATTAATAACTTGATTTTCCGCGTAGTAATTTTCTCTTGAAGGCCGGGCCTGCTTTGTAAAATCATTGAAATGTACATGTTTTGAAATTGAGCGAAATGCCTGTTTTTTTCTACTCAAACCGTCTAGTAGCCGTTTTGTTCCAGACTGAGACACATGTATTCCATTTTAAGCAAAATACCTTGGTTCCGGATAATGACTTTTGTCGTAAAACATATCATATGTTTCTGAAATGCGTTGTACCCCGATGCGTCCCCAATAAGCACCCAGGAGCTTAATGGATGTTTTCAGATATTGAATATCAACGTCCTTTCGGGGTGCTATGAAACATAAATACACTTCGCAGTCCTGATTTGCTGTTTTTATGAGACTCAGCAAGCGTGCATAGTCTTCTTCAAATATGTCCTGGTCCGTGCCTTTTGATGTATCATTGCCTCCAGCCATTATTATAACCTTACTAAATACTTTCATATCATACAGCCGTATATCTTTGTATAGTGGCTGGATTGTTGCCCCGTTTGATTCATGATTCCGAATATAATTATCGAGACCTTTTGGATTATTCTGCTCAGGATTGAATCGCCAATAACTAATATTTGTTTTGGAGCTTCTGTAGACATCTTGTGCTGCTTTTCAAAATTTTGATGGGTAGTGTCTCTTGGATTAAAGTTAATGATCACTGGAATCTGGTAGCGTTCGTCTTTGATTGATAGCAAGCTTTTAAATTGAATAAAATCATCCATTAATTTGCTATATTTCCTTCATATTACTAAATTCGCAATCCAAAAACATGCTTCAATTTTCAAAAAGAAACGACATAAACATAGCATTTTCAAGAACCAGAAATTATGTACGTTTCATCCTTACACTATCCTTTTGATGTTAGCGGACGCACGGTGACGTCTCAGTCATCAAAGAGACGACAGCAAACATGTTGTTTCATTCAATACATGCAATGAAAGTGTTAAGTTCGTTTCCATATAGACTTTCTTCTTAGGTTGACCCCACAATTATTGAACCTACACTCATGTGTATATGTCTGTTTTGGTAAAGTTCATACCGGACCCATTTAGCTTTCGAATACATTCAATGATTTCCTAAACGACACGAATACTGCACATGCATTTAGTCCGTATAGTGTATGTATGTACAGAAAGGGAATATAAATGCAGACATACAAATTGTCATACTACCAGGAACTTAATTATTTTACGCTGATTTTTTGTTTCATTTAAATGGTATTAGTATCACGGATTTTGAAAACTAAATATTTAATTAATTGAAAGTATTGACAATATGTTATAATGATTGGCTAAAATGTTTGACGGTTTTCATTATTCATTATTTTTTTACTATTTAATCACATGCCGCGGGTTTATTCATCTGGCATGTGTTTCAATCAAACATTCATATAAGCAGGTTTTTTTCGTGACCGGCGTACCGATAAGGCACCAGCTGACTTGAAATTTGACTGACACATGTGGTGATAATATGACATAACACCGCAGGGGGTCCATATTACCGAGTGCCATACAAGTAGCGGTATAGCATTTTGTGTGTTTTTCAACCTAGTTGTGAATCTTGGTAATTATATATAATATAAAATTAAATCATAATTTCAGATTTTTTTTGTAAGTTTAATTGAATTCCATTTTAGATTGAAATTTTGCAAAAGTATTTCCAGGGCACTTAGTATTTTTTTGGCACTCATGCGATACGCGCTGTACATAATGATATCGCATTAAAACATTATATCAGAAAGTTTTATGAAGCCACGTTCGAATCCCATTGGAGAAAAAAAACAAGTTAAAATTTTAAAGCATTAGGTTCACTTCAAGTGCATTTTTCAAAATATGTTTTTGCATCTGTGTAAAACAATTATAACAATGATACCGGGAAAACAATAATGTCAGAAGTCAACTTTCGAGTTCCAGCGCACAGATCAAAACATAGCTATATGAATCCATGCATTGCGCATTGAATATAAAACCAATTTTATTTGAAAATTTACAAAACGATTTTTTAATTTCATGTCATTTTGCTACCGACGAGTAATAAATGGGAAAAGGTTGATTTCATCATTTATAAATATTTTTAATAATCAGTATACAAAATTACTCTTAATCAATCTTGTATACTGAGATATATAGCAAACAAATATGTAAAAAAGTATATGTTAAATATGCATACAATTATTTGTTTTTAAAATAAGTATATGTTTAGATTTTTGTTTCAAAATGAATGCTGACGATGACGCTATAATTCAATTACGTGATTTATAGGATGGTGGTGGTGTTGGGGTGGGGGGTATAAATAGCTACTATTAAGGCGGAAGATGGGTCTTCCAGAATTATAATTACTTGCCTAAAAAGGTGACTTCATCAATTGTTTATATGTCTCTGCCAAAACCAATGAGGACAATGAGCTCTAACATTTCAGTATCGAAATGTCAAAAGAACAAACATTTTAGATAATAGGAACACACACGGCAATATTGTGTCTATCATATTGGTCATGTATTAGTATCTCTAATTGTTTTTAAAAGTTTTTACTTTTTTTAAAATATATAAAACGTGTGACTAGTGGCGACAAACTATTCATCAAAATATCAGCAGACATATAAACTATTCAGTCAAATGTTACTTGATGATTTTTTTATGTCAATTTTTTGTAAATGTTACATTTGTTGTCATGTATGTCTTCTTTTATATAAACTTTTAACCAATTTCGAGAGTTTTGCCATCTTCACATAATACAAACGAAATTAAAAAACCTTCATGTACATATTCTGCGGTTCCTTATTCCATATAATTTGCATCATGTAGATATTATGTTATTAACCAGTTTTTAGTGTCCTTTAAATTAATCAGTTTCAAAATATCATAGAGGTGTATAATAGGAGTGTCCGTAAAATAGTTGACACATGAAGACGCGTATAAGTACTGTTATGTACGGTATTCGATATGGTCATCAGACTACAAATTGGACCTAACTATTGATCAACTGTGTCTTTGTAGTAACGGTAATAATAAACAGGACAAACTGATGAACACATCGGCATCCGAGACGATGTACATGTAATTACATGTAATTACAGACATGAGCCTTATATATTTATTAAATATTACAGATGCTTGTCGGTATTTCCTTTACTGATCAGACTGCAGTTTCGAATCTGAAAAAAAATCAACTGCTTTAAATTATTTTATTGTCGCAGTACCGGTATTTACAGGTATTTCATAACATATTGTGCATATTATTATAAACTAATTACATACGAAACCCTCAACAAGCGCAAGTGCAAAGGTCATTCATTATCATAACGGAATATGGGTATTTATCGTCTTCAACTGATGTGCACAAACGACTTTTTTAACAAACAAAAATATATACATTCCTGATTATGGTATCTTACATTGTACATTGTACATATCAAGGCCATTACACCGGATCATATAAGTGTGTATAATTATGTAATACATAACTCCAATTACACTAATATCAAATTAGAAATCGGTATCTCGATATGTGTACTTGTTATATATATCCCTGATCCTGCGGCATATACGAAAATATTCAAAGAAATTAAAGAAAATATCAAGTATATAACAATAGTTTTATTGAAAATACTATTGCTTACTTGTGTGTCTCTTTTATAAAATATTAAGACAAAAGTTTCTAAAATATTTCTATTGCAAATGGACGCGTTAAAACAAATTCGATATTTTAATGGTAACTATAGCAAAACGATGGATGACTAAGTTCTTAATGAATTTAATTTTATCACCTTGGAAAAGAAAGCGTTTGGTACCCTCTTATATAATTGTAAAAAAAAACAACAGTTAAAGTCAAATTATCGATTTAAGATTTTTTCATCTTGTGTCTGATTTCTAGATTTTACCATTCGGATTGAAGTTTATTCCACTTCAACTGTAATAGATCACTTAGAATGATGTAAACATTTATTGGATTTAAAACTGGTTTCGCAAACAGCGGATGTGTATGCGGATCTTGGCAAGAAACTTTTAGATATTTCATGGTAATCAAGGTCCATTAGCAGCTATTATTTACAAGTTTCCACACACATTGACACAAACTTTTATGAACAGATGCGTTATGAAGTGTAGAAAAAGATGCTAGAGCGGGATATCATATATTGAACCCGTGTTGAATGACTGTTTATTCATGTATGCATTTGAAAACAATCGTTGTGTACCTAAATGTCTTCAGAGGTAATTTGTAACAAAAGGTTATCACCATAATTGCATTAAAAATAGTTTGGTTCAGTATAAATATTTTTAATTTTCAAAGTTATTAACCAAGACTTAAATGTACAGACCAGTCTACGGCGAGTGCGCCTAGCTACAATACAAACCATAAACACACTATCAAAGCATCTACCAAGCCAATAGATTTGGTGTTGACCATGACTTATATACTATGGATTTACATGCAAAATATCTTGACAGGACGGACATATTTACATACATGAACTGATAGCTTTATATGAGTAGGATCCAGTTAAGAATTCATGACTACTCACATGTTATTTAAAGGACAGATTTATAAACCCGTTGGATCATAGAGATACAGTGAATTCAAATATATTTAATTCCATAAAGGGAGGTAATACATTTAATCGCTGAAAACAAATATGTCTGTATCTTATCACTGATATTTTATTTTCTGCATTTAATTACTGGTAGAAAAATTGAATGTCTGCATTTACATACTGTTAGTAAAAGTTTGTCTTGTATTTAATCAAAGGTAATTTTTTATTGCTGGTAGTAAAGTTATATTGATATTTAATTAGGAAATTATCAAAAATACATGCTCACCAGGAGAAGTATTTAAAGAAATTATTCACCAAAATAACATCAACACATACTATGCAGAGTGATACCACAGTCATGGCATTGTACACTCACGACTCACTACACAATTACGCCCCTTTTTCCAACGGTAACGCTTAAAAGAAGGCCTAAGTAATTTGAAATATTTTCAAAATGGTTCATAGTAGTTGTGATTTCTTGCTGCAGATGAGTAGAACAAAAGTTGCCATAGCATATACTGCAATAAGACATCACAGATGTTATAAAAGTGACTTTTATAGGCTTTCAACATATACATGTATTATTGACCATTTGAGGACTTTCAGAGTGTTACTGCACCCTCTTTTAAACAGCAAGTTGGCCAACCTGCCAGTTATTGTGTATTTTTATGAGGGTATACATTCCTGCTATGAAAAGGAATTCTACGTGGAATTCCCTTTTTTACCATGGAAATCCTAGACCTTATTTTATATAGAACAAAGAACAAAATTCAACTGTGTTGTGAGACTTTAAGTGATAAAACTGACGTATCGAGTTAATCAACTTATCTCGCTCATTACCTGTTATAAATTCGTCCCCCATGAATCGAGATAGTGCTACCAAACGTAAAACAATATGAATAAATGCTTTTCCAAAATTGGTAAATACCATCTCTTTTTTCCTATACTCTAATTTGAATTGAATGCATGTGTAATAAAATAAATAAATATATGTCTATTCCGTGTGTTTTGTGTTTATGTGAATAAAAACAAGTATACAACACTATATCATAAGATAATCTGAAATGAAGGTACCATTAACTCGTCTGCAGTCTTTGATTTTATAGCCATCGACGTAAACTAAAGTGAATGACTATGATTACGTATAACAAAGTGAATGACTATGATTACGTATAACAAATTGAATGACTATGATTACGTAGTAGCAACATTTTATCTTACTAATATTAAAATGAATATCATCCCGTATTTCTCTACAGTGCCGGATAACAAATCTAGTAAAACGGGTTTGGAAAAGCTGCTATTTGCCTGTACATGTCATCCATTATATCATATTTTAAAAAAATATGTTTGAACTTTCCATTTAAAGAACGATTTAAGATAGTGCGGTAATGTATTTTTTCTGTACTATTCTTGCAGCAATTAACAGTTTTTTGTCTAAGACGATGGGATTGAAATTAAATTAATGCTGTTACCATGTGTTAGGCCACGTGTAAAGATTTTTTGAGAAGAACAAAATGTACTTTTTAAAGGATAAGAATACACAGACAGGATTGATAGCTTAAATATCATCAGGATTTTTCATATTTGAATATGTGGCAAAACTATATTTTCCAATCTAACATAAAACATTAATCAATATAGCTTGCATATATACAAGAATACTCACTAAGCTATTATTGTCATTCATGTATATTCATATTCTCATACATGCCAAAATAATATGTTTGAAAGATATTTAAACCTGGCCAACTCGTCCGGGTTATACTATAGGAATGGAATATAGTTAATATTTATAGCGTATATACATACATATAAATGCAAAGAAACGCGCGCATGCACACACACGCGTGCACGCAAGCACACACGCACCCACGCATGCACGCACACATACATTCATATATTTGTTTAAATATATATTTATGTCTTATAGCTATCAAATAGTATATAAGTAATGAAATATTTAAATATATTTAAATATATATTTATGTGCTATAATTACTATATAGTCTGTAAACGATGTAATATTTTATTTGGATGTGTTAATAATCATAGTATTATGGTATAAAGTCAGTGCTGATCAGTTCATTCTAGATCTCATCTTGAATGACATTCGATTTGTTTTATAGCATTGTTAATTTCAACTTTCAAAAGCAGTTGCGTCAGCATTTTTTCCACCTCAATCGATCTCATATTTACACTTAATAATATTTTAGACTTTTTTTCAAGATAAGCATTTTTACGGTGTATAAAGTTTTTAAAACTTGCATTGCTTTGTTTACTATTTTGCAAGTTTATCAGTAAGCGTACACATATATAAAAATAATGTGATATAAATGTATAACATATTGGTGTAAAATATTTTTATATAATCAAAATAAACGTCGCTTGTATTATAGAAAACCATGGTTATTTGTTAAAAGTATCGTTTTATTTTATGCAATATATACTCTGTATTAATCATGCTGATACTTCAATAAAGAAATTGCTATCTACATACATACCAAATACTTACACACGTACTTGTATATGTACATACAATCAAAAATAAAATACGTTTCATAAAACGATTTAATTCTTGTTTAGCTTTATCATATACACCGTTTACTTAAAATGGTAAAACGTATGTTACGGGAATAATTATGCAAATCGTTATTATACCTAAAATAACATATGGAATATCGCTTAAACGACACAATCCTCTTAACTAAGTTGATTATTTACTCATATTGGGAGTTACACTGAACGAACTCGATTGTAATAATATTCTGCCTTGTTACCGAGACATGGATCTACTTAATGTAATTCTTCCAATGTCGAATACAGACAGGATGTTTAAGTAGCGTAGGCAATATCGTCATTTATTTGTAATAATGTTTAATTTTAACACCAGCAACTTTGGTCCAATATCTTTCTTTTATCAAATGCTAGATCTATGGATAGACAGTGTTTTTATTTATTGGATATCCGATCTGCTCTACATAATACTTGATTGTGCTAGACCAATTTGTGTACTGGCAAATAATCCTAGACACTATTTCGCTGCGAACATCATTTAACGTTGTTATACGATTTGACAACATAAGCTAACTGTTGAAATCAATCAATGAAAGGTAAACATCAAAATATCAAACGGTGTTAATAAAATACATCTTTGCTGAATTACAATGAATATATTATTAATTTCCTGGGAAAATCAGACGTAAACAAAACTTTGTCGTCACGGAACTGTTACGGAAATCAATAATTTACCACCGTAAACAATATATAACGGAGTAGATTTGGTCTGGAAAGTTGGTGCACAGTAATCATTCTTTGTTATAACGATTTAAATACTACAAAATGCTTATGAATAAAGTTTCCATGGATTGTTGCTGGGGAATAGAATTTGGTATTTAACACCTGTGATTTGTGGATCGGTCACTGTCGACATACATGATGATGGGTCAAACGCGGTGATCTGTCTAAAAAATGTTTGATAAGTTTACTTATTTTGTACAAAAAAAAACAATTTGGGCATATGTTACCCAAGACAACTTTCTCTTATTCTTATAGACTGGAAATATAGCTGTAATATTCGTTTTATTTTAAACAAATAGAAAGACGTGCTTTTACACTTTTTTATATTATTTTATAATTTCTATAAAAAAACATAAAGGTACCCCCATCTTTGTTTTACTTATTCCTAGTTTATGATTTGTAAACTTACAGAAGGGTTAATGCATAGATACGATAAATTCGTCGGAAAAATAAAAACTGTGAATTGGTTTTCAGGTAATCTACCTTGTCGTAGGCGCTTGCTTTAAAGTAAATAATAGCCAATCGTAGCGCTCTGAGCATGCTTAACAGGCTATTGAATATAAGAAAGCGCTGAATGCTTTAATATTTCATGGATATGGGTTTTCTTGTTTTCAACAGTGAAATTTTTGGGCAACATTAGGTCAGCATATGTCAATTAGTCCCTTCCCTTCAAAGAAGAAAGCTATGTTCAATCCTTGCCAAAATAATCTTAAATCCTTGTTTCCCCTCCTGTTACGGAGCATTTTGACCAATATTTGTAAAACGATTAATCAACAAATATTGGCTTCGATGTGATATCAAACAGTTGCTACATAAAGTTGCACTTAAAAATACATGCATGTCGCAGAGATGGTTGTGTGTGTAATCAAGTCACTATTTGCCACGCTCCTACCTACTCACTCGAATATTAGCTACCTAAAATTGAAAGCAGTGTTGTTGTTTCAAGGATAATGATCAAATTTCGTTCAAATTACGAGTACAACAAAATTAAAATTATGACAAAAAATACTGGGTCAGAAAAAGCAAACTAGTTATTTTTTATCCGGGATTTTATCATTGCAAAAAATGTACGGAAGTCGTGATTAAGTTAATAACTCTTGTTGGAACAAAAGAAAACGACAGTCTTCGTACTCGTATATTTGCTTTGGTCTTAATGAACTTTTTTCTCTGCTATGTTTCGCGGAACCATAAATGTCATTTAAAACGAGCAATAAAATAGGTCGACAAGATCACACGCGTTGATGAAATCGCTTGTATATTCTAATTGAATTCTACTTGTCATGAAGATGTCAAATAGGCATTTAACATAAGCTTCTTTTAAACAAAAGCAAACAGAGGAGAACAAAGACATAGTTGTAAGCTCAATGAAAGTACATTTTAATGATATCGATCGTAACTGTATTTGAAAAGGCCTGCACATGTTTATTCTTGAACTGCTGTGTTTTTGTCATATGAGTTATCAATCTTTTGGGGACTTTCCTGCAATACGGAGTTGGTACTTCTTTATCCTTCAGCAAGACACTTTGTCCGCATAATTATGCTTTGTATTATATCTAACTAGAAAGTATTCAAGCATGATCTGTCTTAAGTTGTAATCACTTGGTTCTGACTCAAGGTAAAAGTCTGTAATTGCCATTTCAAGGCGACTATCGAAACTTCTGTCAGCAAAAAATATTTTTTCTATCTATAAATTTTTCATAATGGAAAACAATATAAATAGAAAAATGAAGATTAAAACCGTGTTAATAAGTATATGGTAAAATATGGTAAAGTGGCCTTCTCCTTTTATCGAAAGGGGTTGTCAGGTTTACAACAATCGAGTTGATATTACGAATGAGTTGGTTTTTTTTAAATGTCCTACTTGTTATCACAAATAACTTGTTCAATCTGAGAGTAATTCATTCACTGAACTGCCAAAAAAGTGACTACAGCATCAAACTCGAACACTTAAAACATGATTCGACCAGAATAACACATTATTTATTCAAACCCGACCTTTTTTCAAAATTTACGTCAGTAGGTAAACATTGTTTATATCCTCGTTAATATTAATTTATTAACCCAACATTGAACAACTGTTGGCTAAAATGTATAATCAATAATGCACTTCATTTTATATTAGATTTGGTTATTTTTCACTTGATTTATTGTGTTTTTCATTTTCGTGATAGTATTTAAACTTTATAACATAATACCGGCTCAAGTGATGGTTTAGTTAGTCTTCACAGTGACTAAAAACTCTAGTTTATTGTGAAAGGGTAGTTCAGTGAGCTTAAAATTGATAATGGATTTGGGGGTGTTTGATATCATTATGATTTTTTTAATGTTGTTTAATGCCATTTTCAAAACATTTCAGATAATACATGGCATATCCAATTTTACTGGTGAAGGAAGACCTCAAAGTCGGAGTCAAAGAACTACTGTCCTTCCGCAAGTAACTGGAAACTTGCTCACATAAAGTTTTTGGAGCGAGCGGGACTTGAACCTACGACTTTAGCACAAGAGGTAAGTGATCTTGAGACGGCGCCTTAACCCACTCGGTCATGGAAAACATTATGATTAAACATGCGTCACTGCAGTTGCTGCAAGGAGAAAATTATTAACAAACCTACAGGATATTCCGCAAATACAATATCGTAATACGTATATATTACTGACTAAAGACCAAATACGTATTGTAATATGTTTATTGATACTATAACATACATTTTTGTTGTAAAAATATTTTGATCATCTAGTTTTGTTTTCAATTATTTATGAATAAACAAAACAGATGTGCCCGATATTAGTTAATATGCGTATCTCTCGTGCATAATGGCATGTATCTCTGTAGAGATAATGTAATTAGTACCTCGTCTCCGATCAATGCACATGGGAGCTTATACTATATTCATACTGCGGATCAATATATGTGTTTAAACATTAATACGAAGCCTTTATCACAAAACACATTACATTGTTTAAGCAAACGCAATTTAATGTTGCAGTTCTTACTTTAGTTAGTTTACTGAGACTCATTTGCCAATTATTGATATATTTAAAATGAACAGTGTATACCCCAAGAAAAAACACTGTCTTTTAGAGTACCATCTAGTAAGGAGAATAACGAATGTATCAGCGAAGGCAGAGTAAGGAATAACTCTTACTATGTGGCGGGTTAAAGGGGAAAGAAGATGAACCGAAACTAATGAGACAATAACTGATATATCCAAAAATGAAGTATCAAAACAATTCTCAGTTTAATGGTTGTTTTAAAGATATGCTCGTACATGTATAAAATAATTACGCATATTTCTCTAAAATCTATGGCAAGCGAGACTCATGGACAAATTTCCCTTGGCAAACGAACAGAAAATATGTCTTACTTAATTCAGAACGTATAAAAATAAAAAATAAAAAAAAATATTGATTGATGCATTTCAAGGATCATATTGATCATATATATATATATTGAATAATTATTACATTTTTAAGGTAGACAGGTGGTTAGAGAAAGGCATACGAGGATATTATTTTCTATCTCGAAATCAACGTTAATTTATATGTTAAGATTCGTTAACTTAATACCATAGAATTGTTAATAAATGATTTATTGGTTAATTATCTAGTCGTATACCAATTATTTTACAGTATAGAGCACCTTTGTAGAGCATCTGACCCAGAATAGGAGGGTCGTGGGTTCTAGCATTCTAGCAAGATTCTTTATCAACATATATTATGCTTATTAGTGGTTAGTTTAAACTTATTTAGTTTAAAAGGAAGTTATTATAACAAATCACGCTCGAAGTCTTCGTGGGTAGTACCAGTATTAATCATAATTATGCGGAAGCGTGTAGGAGGGCACCGAGTGTGGTTTGAAAAGCTTTAGAGGTAAAATTAATACGTTAAAACTAATCCTTTTACAATGATTGGTGAATTAAATTATATTAATTTCATTCATTGCATATAAATCAAGCTCAATGCATTGTAAGTTGTACAAGGTTGTTAAAACGTGGTGTCATTGAAAGTAGCGGCGGAAATGTTAATACAAAGACAGGAAATGTATGCATGCTGTTAAAACACGAAAAACTGTTCAGTTCGAAAACAGCTAAACAGTGATTACATTTTATTTACTTTTATAATTATGTTTTTATTTTATTGTCTGTTATTTCTAATAGAAAAAGACAAATGGTTGTAAGCTTTGATGTCCCAAACCTTTCCTTTTGTGAACATAAACAACTATAAAACAAGTAGTGTAATTATGCATGGCTTTTAGTCTTAATTTGCACATTTAACGTTTTGGCATATATTCATTGTTTGCGACATACACATTGTATGTTATATATGGCATTTATTCGTTGTTTGCGACATACACATTGTATGTTATTTATGGCATTTATTCGTTGTTTGTGACAGATGCATTGTATGTTATATATATTTATTTGTTATTTGCGATATATACATGGTTTGTTATATATGGCATTTATTCGTTGTTTGCGACAGATACATTGTTTGTTAAATAATGCATTTATTCGTTGTTTGCGACTGATACATTGTATGTTATATATTGCAATTATTCGTTGTTTGCGACTGATACATTGTGTGTTATATATGGCTTTTATTCGTTGTTTGCGACAGACACATTGTATGTTATATATGGCATTTATTCGT
The DNA here is from genome assembly GCA_029582155.1 of Panopea generosa. Lineage (NCBI taxonomy): Eukaryota > Metazoa > Mollusca > Bivalvia > Adapedonta > Hiatellidae > Panopea > Panopea generosa. The sequence goes on along the minus strand of CM055906.1, from coordinate 26,677,821 downwards.
TGTTTGCGACAGATACATTGTTTGTTATATATGGCTTTTATTCGTTGTTTGCGACAGACACATTGTATGTTATATATGGCATTTATTCGTTGTTTGCGACATACACATTGTATGTTATTTATGGCATTTATTCGTTGTTTGTGACAGATGCATTGTATGTTATATATATTTATTTGTTATTTGCGATATATACATGGTTTGTTATATATGGCATTTATTCGTTGTTTGCGACAGATACATTGTTTGTTAAATAATGCATTTATTCGTTGTTTGCGACTGATACATTGTATGTTATATATTGCAATTATTCGTTGTTTGCGACTGATACATTGTGTGTTATATATGGCTTTTATTCGTTGTTTGCGACTGATACATTGTTTGTTATATATGGCTTTTATTCGTTGTTTGCGACAGACACATTGTATGTTATATATGGCATTTATTCGTTGTTTGCGACAGATACATTGTTTGTTATATAATGCATTTATTCGTTGTTTGCGACAGATATACATTGCATGTTATATATTTCATTTATTCGTTGTTTGCGATATATACATTGTATGTTATATATGGCATGTATTCGATGTTTGCGACAGATACATTGTTTGTTTTATTTGGCATTTATTCATTGTTTGTGACATACTCATTCTTTGTTATATATGGCATTTATTTGTAGTTTATGACATACACATTGTATGTTATATATCGCATTTATTAGTTGTTTGCGACAGATACATTGTTTGTTTTATTTGGCATTTATTCATTGTTTGCGACATACTCATTATTTGTTATATATGACATTTATTCGTTGTTTACGACATACACATTGTATGCTATATATCGCATTTATTCGTTGTTTGTGATATACACATTGTATGCTTTATATCGCATTTATTCGTTGTTTGTGATATACACATTGTATGTTATATATCGCATTTATTCGTTGTTTGTGATATACACATTGTATGTTATATATGGCATTTTTGTTGTTTGCGACAAATGCATTGTTTGTTATATATGGCATTTATTCGTTGTTTGCGACATACACATTGTTTGTTATATATGTCATTTATTCGTTATTTGCGACAGATACATTGCATGTTATATAATGGCATTTATTTGTTGTTTGCGACAGACACATTGATTTTTATATAAGCATGGATTTGTTGTTTGCGACAGACACACTGTATGTTATATATGCCATTTATTCATTATTTGCGACAGATACATTGCATTTTATATAATGGCATTTATTCGTTATTTGTGATAGATACATTGCATGTTATATAACGGCATTTATTCGTTGTTTGTGACAAATACATTGAATGTTATATAATGGCATCTATTTATAATGACATTGCCGTAGTTTAGTTCTGACACATTACAAGTTATATATGACGTTCAGTCTTATCGATAAATGAAGACCACAAAATCATTCTGAGTAAAACATTAGCTTAGAAGAAGTAAGTTGTATACACTTTGGCGTTACATCTTGTCTCAGATAAATAATCTCAGCTATCAAAAGAAACATATAAGTTAGATGATATTTCAATTGATACGGCGAGAGAGAATTTTAACCCTTTTTAAACAGTGTGATACTGTACTACTAAATAAATAACATAGTGTATCTTCATTGCATGTATGAGCATGCTCGTACGTTACGTGTCACACATAGTAAATAACATAGGGTATCTTCATTGCATGTATGAGCATGCTCGCACGTTACGTGTACACACATAGTAAACAACATATTGTATCTTCATTGCATGTATGAGCATTCTCGCACGTTACATGTACACACATAGTGCAAGTATGATGACAATCAACATATAATTCTGTCTTTCATTATTAACCCTCACATAAAATAACTAGAGAAATTCAGCAAATACCAATATAAAATATGATATTTGCACTGCACGTCAGATATGTCTGGGATGCCATTAAGGAGATGAAATCTGCATTAGAAGCATATGTCTTAAGCATCGTTATTTGCCAAATGCAATAAATAAAATGTAACTTAATGGATTTTATTGATTGTAGTAATTGCTTACATAGTATAAGAAAGATTGCATGTGTTGTGAAAGTCAAGTCGAATGCATTCATAAAAGATCATGTTTGACTTTGAACGTACATGAAAAGCGTTTAGTTATTAATGTAGAAGTCAGAAGAAAACACACCACAAAACGTTTAATGATACACACAGGATGAGTCACTTTACGCTTACTCTCCACATATGCTTTAAAACGATATATATATATATATATATATATATATATTAATGGTTTTGAATCTTTGTTTTTATATTTAGCCCTAATTGTATACCATTAACTATCCGACTTACATGTTACAATACAATTGTATACAATAAAATAATGTTTTATTTGTTTAAAGGCTCATGAAACTTCCGAAACAGTCGTTTTTAGTATTTTTAAGTCAGTTTTACTCTTCCAGATGATAGAATACATGTTTATTTGATCACTGAGAGACTTTGCAACCGAAATAAAATAAATATAAAGCACATTATTAGTACATAATTAAGAACGGGTTCTGTTTACAAATTATTGTTCGTCTTTTTCCGATAAACACCTTCGGCAGAAAACGGGGAATTACGAAGCTTGTTCGGAAACGCGTCGGTTGGTCATATATAATCAATTCACTTCAGAGAGAAACATAGTATAGGGAACTATAGGGGTTAAGGCTAAATATTAAATAACAGCTTGCAGTTAGATAAATTTTAAGAACATTTTCTTTATTCCCCTAAGTGTATTAATGAACCTGAACCCAAGAGCTAATTTTTTGCCCGTAAGCGACGATTCGTTCATATACAATTAAAAATAAAATAATTTTTTAAATAACTGTACTAAACAAACCAGCCTCGGTAGCCTCTCAATATTGACTGCGATAAAGTGATTTGTGACGTAAAAGCGCGTGCGATAGTATCACGCGTATATGCAAGGGAGGATCCTGAGCAAGAGTAACTAGACCAAACTAGTATTCCGTACTCATTGTTTTTCAGTGCGTATAAATAATATAATGCGTACTATGTTCGATAAATGTTATTGCAGACATCAATATATTTTAAACAAAAAGAAAACCCAATAACGATACACAATATTAGTGAAGCCATAACGTTTCTAATCTTGTTAATGAACCCCTTATCTAACGGTCTAAATTCGCACACTACCACTTCTTTATTTTAATTTGTGTACTTCAGAACACTGGCGGCGGTACAGTCGGAAAGCAACCGAGTCATTACAGAATTACAAAAATGTAAACAAAAGTTAAAAGCTCGGTCCGTTCGTCTAAGAAATACACATTTCGATCGAAGTTATTTATTTTCTCTCTTTTTTAAAAACAGTCACTAAGGGGTCTTCAGGAATGGTTTTAGCAATGCTATAAACACATTTGATTATTATCATTTTTTTTATTATTATGAGTGTGCATTTTGGAAGTTTAATGAGGCTTTAATAAAGTGAGCTAATATCCAATATAAATATTTTAAAAGCTAATATGGAGCTTTCAAAAAGGACTTCATCATCAGATTAAGTGATCTGCCTACAGATTTAACACCTCTCTGAGTAAGCGAGGTATCTTTCCCACGAAAACAGTTATCCCAAAGGTACCCAGTAAAATATGCGGACATCCATTTTAGGTACGTACGACAGGTTGTACCGATCCCCTTCCTTATTGATGGCATGTGCGCCTTATGTAGACCGATGACTTAATAAGAGAGTTGGTGAAGTTATAAGTACAAGAATGAAAGCTCCAATTTAGCTTTTAAATTATTTGTATTTGGCATTAGAAATTTAAGAATTACCAAAATCCCACACAGTTAGATTTTCACCAAAACTTAAGAATGTATAACGCGTTTCTTAAATGTATATCATTTACGATAAAAACGTCTAGCAGTGACTACTTAATTAAACTAATGAAATATTGTTTCCGACGTAGGCAGCTTATTTAACTTGTTTGGCATTCTGTGCAAGAAAACACTTAGCTTTGCTACGGACATCCATTGTTGGTTCATAGGGGTCCGTTCAAAGTCTTAAGTGTAAATATAACCTATAACGGACAATGCTGAACATAATATTATAATCGCAAACTTGCACATGTGTACTGTGAAAATTAAGTCAAAGGGTGTGTTCATTTAGAATCTGCAAAACAGTGCGATATTGTTGAATCATTCGAGACATGTACTAGTGACAACAGTGGCTCTAATGTTATATATCTTATCCACAATTTGATTACGTTTGTAAAATGTCAAGATGTGAACGTTATAATTCGGGAGACATTTTATTGTCATAAGCAGTTAAATATTAAACGTTTTTAATAGTATGCAAGGTGGGTCTATTATTGGCGGTGTTTAAAAACATTAACATGAATTTTGCGCTTAATTCTTCCTATATGCATGTTGTGGATATTTTTAATGTTATCTCGCTGTGGGTCATATTCCGTCAGTAAATAGGTCGTCCAGGTGGTGACATCAACAAATGTATAAATACGTTGCTTGAATATATTGCAGATTACAAACTTGATTACATGTTCAATGCACATTTAAGCGTTATCTGTCCGATACGCGCATATCTGTGCGTATGGCCTATCAAGTATAGACTTATGTTACAGGTACGGCATTCGTGTTCTAAATTACAGGCTTTAAAATGGTGAAATATGTGAATTTACATTTTTTGTCGATAATGTAGCAAGCACAGCTTTCTATTTGATAGATTTAAATATTGTTTAAAGTAATAGTATGTTTTCTATAAACTGTCCCATATACTGTACTCTCACTTGTGATAATAGATGTTCTACGTATAACCATACATATTCAACTGAATTGTACAGTATTACTTAATATGAATGTTTTATATTACACGATTATTGCGCAGTATCATATCCTATCCAGTTTCAAGGTTATATCAACCATTTGATGGATGCTTTAGTTCGCTAAATCTGTACCTGTTTTTATTTGATATTTATATAACATGTGGATGGTAACATTGTATCATTCTAATACATATTCTTAATACATCCAAATCACATTCGCAAAACAAATTAGATTTGAAACCGTGTGAAGAAATGCAAATCTACTGAGAACAAAGCATTGTAGCCTTGTCAATGCCAAGAATAACCAAAATCCGTTTCGGAACGTAATTCGAGATTAAAAGTATCAGTAACATTAAAACCTTGTGTCTGGCTCCATGAGGGTTGATTAATTTGTTATATTTTTAAGTAATCGACATGCAACAGACATTTTGTCCCAAATGATGTATTATCCAGTATTTTTGTTATTACTGTAAATGAGTATTTGGAAGCATTACCGAGGAAGAGATATTACATGCCATTCCAATCGTGCCTCTGGTCTCGATGGAGTCACTATAGTTTTCTTAGATATTAGTGTAATTACTTTGCTTTTAATGACATGCTTTCAATTGATTAATTGATCGAATATGTTATGCCATCGAGGGCTAATTTACGATCAGTTAACCTAACCACTGTTGCCTGGGATCCTTAAAGGTTAACCAGTACTCGAACACACTCCATCTCCGCAAGTAACTGAAAGCTTTCCCACTTAAATCAGCGGTAAGGGACGAGTGATAATGAGTCGCAATGTCGTATACCAACCATCATGGAGATGGTGGTCAGGCGGGGATTCGTACTCGCGAACCCTGGATTGATAATCAGACGCGCTAACGACTGAGCTAATCGGGCCCGTCTCATGCTTTCAAGTTGAAAACTACCAAATATATTGGGATAATGTACGTATACTAACTACCATAGTTATATAAAGCGGGTCCTAAATATGTCCTATAGAAGGTTCAATTCATTTTTTTTTGTGTAAAAAAATTACTTGTATGGCAAATCCCAAGCTGATTTCTAAAAACTGTTCTCTACTACAGATTAAATATTTGTATTATTGTCCGTTTCACAACAATATTGTCGAGACCTATAGGGAAACATGTGTTACCTTAACTGTATTTTTAAAAAGTTGCTCTACTCTAGGCAAAATACGTTATTTAGGAATGCAGTTCTCATTAAATCAACTGATAGTAAGATGTTACCTGTTTCAATGTTACAGTACTTTTGCGTCATTTATTCGTGTTGGTAATATGTTCATGGTGTTATAATGGAACAAGACAATGTTATTTTTATAGGATTGTACTTTTGTCCGTATTTTTTTCTCTGTTTATGATGTGAGTGATTATCAAAATGGTACATTTAACCGAAATAATTTGTTTAAGAAAAAAAATAAGCATTACCTAAATAATAATGATGGCGACGTTTCAAATTTAAATAAAACTGTTATTTCACTTCAAAGGAAGATTTCATTTTTTTTTTCTCAAAATCCTGCAATGAAATGCTTTTTTTTAAATAGTTCCTGCTGTTTGACAAGTGCACATTATGTCTGTTAAATGCCAATGCCCATATAAGGTACCTAAATCTTATGCAATTTTGTCATGACAATTGTCTTGACTACGTTTCTGGCATATAGTCGTGGTATTTTCAGACTATAGGTCTGGACCCTCTTCTCGTGTTTGCACAGATTCTATGAAGAAGGATGCTTATTTGTTATTTAAGATTAGATCTTCGCAGCTCTCGTTTGTTGATTTTTTTATTCCAAAGAATAATCATATTTCTCTGAAACTGCTTGACTCGAATTCACAGTCTTTAAAATGGAATCGTTTGCTAAAACGTTCTATTTACTTTATTTTCTCTTCAAAAGGTTAACATGCATCAATTAATTTTGTGTTACTTATAATTGTTTAATGTCGAGTTTCTTTGATTATTGTTTGAAATTATTACATTGTATATAATCAGTTGAATAAATGCTGTTATATTTACTCACATCTATTTCAAGTACACTTATACTAAACGGTTATTCACTTGATTGGTCACTGAAACTTTCACCACAATCGCTTGTTATGTCTGCTTACAGTGACAAAAAATCCACTTACACGTTCAAACGTTTTGGGTTTTTTTCATAGCTCGGTTAGTAGGGACTTACCCGGCACATAGATAATAGTATGCCATTTTCCTGTATGACTATTATGATTTAACGACTTAAATGGCAAAAAAATTTCGAACCTACAAGTTCAGTTCTTACTTTCATTTGTTCAAGACAAAGCTCCTTTTGCATTCAGGCACGGGAGACTGCCTATCAAAAATATTAAGTTCTTAATGACAAATTATTCATGTAATGCATTTACCAGAACCTTAAATCGAGGCAAAAGCAAAGAAGTGTTCTACCTACTCAGACTTAATAATACGAATTGCATTCAGCATAAAATACATCTGCGTAATCACATTACCCTCTACTGAACAAATGACATGCATTTAAATGTCGGAAGTGACTAGGAAATTATGAGATAGCAGAGACTGTATTCATCTCGTCGTTATGTGGTTAATGCAATCAATTTACACGGAATGATGGAATTGGATTCATTGATTGCTGGGGAAGCTTTGATATTGTTCGCTTTTCTCAACATATCTTATTGTTATTTTCAAAAGATAAAGTTATTCCATCGTTCGTACAGAAAAATACTATTTATAATGAATTGCTGAATATATAAAATCGTAACAAACAAGTAAAAAAAGCACAAAACAGAAATACAAAGTATTGATACCAATGAAACTGCGATTACAGTGAATACAAGTTGTCCAAACATCTCTAAAATTTTCCGAATATACAAAAGTAGTGATTGTAGCCGATAAGGTAGGGGGGAACAATATTTAGTATCAATATGATATTTATATAAGCATATCCACATTGGTCCTTCGTAAAATCAAATAAATTTTGAGTCAGTTTATTTGTATGGCCTTGTAATCAAACCAGACTATGTTTCTTCCTACAAATAATTTGATTTTAATGCAACTATCATGCTTTTCAGACAAAAACAATAAAACTAATACATTTGCATAAAGAATATGCGCAAAGGATATCAGATTAGTAAATGAACTAGACACGGTAAGGTGCAATTATTCACTGAACATGCTTATCAGCACGGTCTAGACACTTTTTCTGTAAATTAGCAAGCAATGCACAAATGAAAACGGAAGTCTAAATGGCCATAGGTAATAGTCAGACACACTGTCGACATCTCCTTAAGCTAGATCTAGAACTCAAGTGAAATCTTAATTTTATCAAGAGGCATGCGTTGTGCATTGTTATACACAATAAACATTTTTCCTATTAAATAACGATGAATGTATTCCTATCTATTCTCAATTAGTAAGAAGACATTTGTTTTTAAAAGACATAGATAAGTTTTTATAAGAATAACATAATTGTAGATGTTAAATAAATGTTCGTGAGTTTGTTTTATTTCAATTTCATCAAATGTAATTTCTTCTTTTTTTAAAGCGTTTGTTATCACGGCAGTCGGTTTGCTATGTAACTAATGGTTTATATCTAATTAATATAATTATTTATTCTTATTTATATATATTTATGATGAGAATTAATAGTTCCGATATAGCATCGGGTTACATGTTATCAATGTTAATAATTAAACGTTCATAATAAAGTTATAATTAATCGTACACAAAGCCCTATAATATACATTTTGCTTTAGTATATACCTTAAACTATACCATTTGATGATTGTTGAAATAAGTTTTAAAAGATAATTCATCATAAAAAGATGTATGGTACAATTATAATCATCACTGAAATAGTATTCATAAATCATGAATCATTTTAAAATAGGTGTTTACCTGAATATAAGAGTCAGAGATTTTACAGTTCAGAAAAGGACGGTTTTCTGCTTCATAATAAAGCACTACCATATTTAGCTAGTTTCTTTCGACACAAGTTGCAAGAAGTCTGCTTGAGATTTCAGCGTCAAAGTGTACTCGGAGGAGCTTTATTGCGTTGGGGGGGGGGGGGGGGAGAGAGAGTGAACTGCGACAAAGATTCTTTCTGGCGACAGGCTTTAGGAAGGCTTGTGTTTAAAAATTCATAGGAATATTTATTGTGGGATTGTTTCATTAACACTAGTTTAGTCTGATACTTTAGTTTGAAACCGTTCTCAAACAACAGGCTAGCTTTCTGCCGAAACTAGATTGTATCTTAGTGCAAAGACATAGGTTTGGAATAGTCTCCAAACTTATAAGTGTATATTTATGCTTGAACTGAGCATCGTTCCAAGCATACAGTTTTGTTATTAGTTTGAAACCGTTCTCAAACAATAACTTTATTTACGTACTGAAACTTGTTTATGTTTCATGCGCTTTCGTTTAGTTTGAAGACTAAGGTTTGAAACAGTCTTCAAACATATAGGTGTACTTTAATGCTGGATGAACAGTGTTCCAGACATACAGTTTTGGTTTGAGTTTGAAAGAAATCTCAATCGTATGCTGTCCAGACACGTTGTCTGAACAGCTGGTCTCAGTTGAACAGCAGTTAGTTGAAACATTATACTGTATATAGTTAATTGGTATGATTATTTGTCTGTATGGTTTCTAAATATTAGAATCATTTTATTATTTTTGTTTGTTTGTTTGAAGTTTACTTATCATAAGGCAAGAAGCCTGAGGAAAATTTATATATTATATAGATTGAACAAAATTGTTTAACATAGTTTCAAGCTAGGCTGTTTCACAGCTTAATCCAGTGAAGACACGGTCGCCTTACAGAAGATTCCGTTTTTAGTTCAAGATACTCACCCAACATCTTGACAATGATGCCTCGGTAATGTAATGAAGAAAATTGTCATGTCAGACGTGCCTTGCGTGCTGTGAATAAACTTCAGTTACATCTTAAACATCTGATGACCTAAAAATGTAATTGCATACATTATGCTACAACAGTACAATGTTTGAAACAGTTGTATTAACTAGCCATGTGTTCCATGAATACTATTTCTCACAATAACATTTACTTAGCTCAGAGCAAAACGTTGGTATGGCATTCGCAATGTGTTTGTTACTACAGCTACATTGTACATGTTACGAAGGTTGAGAACCAAATAACTGATCTATGATCTTTACTTTGTAGAATATGGTATTCTCTTAATGTGAAATATATTGGCAATGTGTTGCTATTGATGAATAAGAAAGTTAATTCTGCGGTGTTGTATATACAAAGTATGTGATATAGGCTATTTTGTTTGTCTAACAATTAGTGCGTGGAAATTACAAAGTATGTTTTACTAATACATCCCCGTTTAAATATAAAATGCAAACGAGGAATCAAATACATGAAAACAGTGATGATCAATTGCCGTATATACCGAAAAATCACAAAATATCCCTGCTTAAAATGTTATCATCAAAGGAGACAGAACTTTAATGTAATGGTGAATGTGATTCATTACGTGTAACTGTCACGTGACAAGCACTATAACATGTCTTGACAAACGTACTCCCGTGGTTCACTCCGTATGATAACAGTTGAGACATAGATTATTGCATTTCACAAAAATCTGATTACTTTTCTTTCATACCTTTTGAGACTTACTTGAATATGACTGCCAGTCTTTGTTATCAAATATCGGAACTTTCTCACGACATCAAATAAAATTAAAACCTAAAACAACATCTTTAATTTATATAGTGAACGTGTAAAATCGCTGCTCATCTTGTTTACTAATGACTTAATTGCACTATGGTGTATTTATATTTTTTTTTTCAATAATATGTTTTTATTCACATCAAATATTTAAAAAGTTTTGCATGTTTAATTTACAGCACTGACATATTTAAGATAGAATACACATACATATAATATAAACACATATTATTACAATCATATATACAGTCATTTTATTACAATCAAATAATTCTTAGTAAACTTCAGTAGCGTAATTCTATTTTTTCTTTGTTATAAGATTACATGGCACACACAACAAATTAAAAAAAAACGCCAGATTGTCTATGTGGTACGCATACTTATAACACAAATCAAGTATGGGGATGAATATATATTTAAATTAAAGAAGCAACCTGATATTAAGGTGTCTCAAACCGCTCGAATAAAACAAAAAGTTTCTCACGTACACGTAGAAAAGCTCCACTGCGAACATTTCGTAACATTACACTTGACATTCATGTTTGTGTCAATAATAAACTGAGTCAAAATGACGGCATCGTGAATAGGAACAAATCAAAACAATTATATCACTTTGGTGTTATTTATATAAGTTAAGGCATGTATCTTTGTCAGTATATTACACTGTTTACGGAGTACGCGATAATGTTACGACAGAGAATTGTATCACTTTAATGGTTGATCGGGATCGACCGTTTCGAAACAATTAAGTCATATATAACCGGCTAAATATTGTGCAAATACTTCACGTCGTTGAATTCATCTGACAGCTCCCGGTGGCTGTAACATGCATAGTTTCTAGCCCTGTTGATTCATGTACATAACGGTACTTAATACATCGATATGAAATTTAGCAGTCGCATAGAGAAAACATTACATTTAAGGACACTATAATGATAACTCTCGTGCTATATTAAATGAAGAAACTATTTAAAAGACAACGTTTTATATGATTCACAACATACAGTATTATTTCAAATCTTATTCTGCGTGATATTTTGTTTAAAAATACTATTTTCGAACATGGTTTCACTGCCAAACACCAAGGGAGAGTTTTACGAACACTCAAGTACTGTATTTAATCGTTATGGTGTAACTCATAAAATCAAATGATTTATAACATTTAAAGAATTTAGATTGCAGAACAGGCATTTTAACGGGAATGTTCAGTTTAATATAGATCATCAGGTGAGTTTTGCTTCATTGGACCATATTGCCCATTGTGCGGTCAACTAATTTACGTAAACGATAAAGTAATTGACCTTTTTGCATAATAGATACAAGAAATTAACAAAAAAAAAGTAAATACCTTGTCGGGATTGAACCCCCAGTATTTCTAATAACCATAACAGTATTTTAAGTTTAAAGTTTTCTTCAGTGTAAAAACTGTACATAAACACTGAGAGAAATACGAAATCGTACGTCATTAAGATAGGATAATATATATATATTTAAACAAAACGGAATTAAATATAAACTAATGTTTGTTTGGAAATGACCGACCCTGCTCTATTATTATATTTATAACACTAAATTGCAATTATTGTTGATAATATTATATAATTTAAATAGGTTATTATTTTGCCATTCGAAAACAAAACAATGAACAAGACTCTGATATATACGAGATGTGTCCAAAATGTTCGTGGGCACATTTGTTTCAAAATAAACTAACAGTTAATAGGGGGATGCATACAACATATAAAGCCGGAATCGGACATCGTTTTTCGTTAAATACGCAATGAATTATCAAAATACCATAACACTGATTGATTTATACGTAATTACATACAATGACTAACTACACGGTAGCCCACGTCGCGGCGTCGCCAAGACGTCGTGTTATAACTTTCAGCACATCTAAAGTTTCTCAAAGTAACATACACCGTTTGTAATCTTTTTTCTCATGCCTGCTGACTTATTTTCAAAATATCGAGCCACACTAATCCTTCTCCAATATGTTTACTACAAGGCGGTGAGGTCATGTCGTTCTTCTTGTCGATATCCTAGGTGAGGAAATACATAAAAATCGTGAGTGCTTTATTTTCGATAGTCGCTCTATAGACGTCTTTCATAGTGGCCCATCCTTCGAATATCGCCGGTGACACTTGTATATACACGTAAGTGAACGACACATTGGTGGATTATCTGTTTGAATCATGTCTTTCGTTTCTCTTGGAGTTTTCCGAGCGAAACAAACATTTTTATGATCGTCCGCTATTCTGGGACGTCAAAAGTCACCATATTTTACGAAATCACGTGTTAAATGTAAGTAAAATTGCTATTAATGTTAAAATCTATGTAATATGCCGTTGGGAAAACGTTCCATCTGGCGTACAAATCATTAAGCAGACGTATTATTTTGGGCCAAAACATAGGCTATATAAAATGTTACTATGGGTGTTGGCATACGGTCTTTTCTGACCACCTTGACCACTAAGTGGCTAGTCGTACGTAACTATGTACAAAATCATTCAATTTCACCATGCATTAATAGTGTGTTGCCTATTTGACGGGAACAGAAGACCGATTCCGGCAATGTATGTATCATCCTAATTAACGAAATACTTTGTTTTCCAACGAATATGTTCACGAACTTATTGGACACACCACGTGCATTAATTTATTTAGTGTACTGGGCTTCCTTTGTGTATATACATTCTTCATTTACATATTTAAACACGAGTCTCGAAAGAAAACCAACTCGTCTGGTACTCGACTAATTCGGCGTTAGATAAAGTTGGTAACCTGACAACCAACAAACCGATTTGCTTGACACATGTCAATTCCATCCTACAAGCAACGGATATGCCTAACAATAAATCGCGATATTATATTATACTTGTTTCAAATTATTTAGGAAGATAAATTTTAAATAAGAACCTTGCTATAATGAAACATTTGGTTGTCAAAGAATGTTAAATGTCTGTATTTTATATTTGATGCAAACGGAACTATAAATATACACTTTTATTTTAAACACCGTGTTTTTACTTCAGCAAATTAACATTGAAACTTTACCATTTTGTAATGAATGAAGGGCTGTCCATTGAAAAGTAAGAATGTTTTCTTTAACGGTAAAGAAATCATTTAAAATAGTATTAAAAAGACATACAAACACAACCTTCAACCACAAGTTGTTTAAGCTTAGCATGTCAGGGAATACAAGAACATCTCAAGATAATATTAATATTGATTTTTGGCAAAGACATTTATTTATTGATTCGATAGGAATTTTCAGACTTACATTATTCATTATTTTGGACCTAATACAATCGCAAATGAGTCATCTGTCCGATTAAAAGCGTGTCGTCTCTCCGACCTAACACACAGACATGCATTTGTTTCTGCGTTATCAATTACCCATCTAAAATGTGATGTAAAACAGAGCTATCAAGCACGGGATATCGTTTTCCATTAGGATGTGTCTGTTTTAACGGTATCTTACTATGTACATTTATTTATACGCGTTATATTATCTAGAACAGGTCATACAATAGAATAAGAGACAATGTTACATGCAACAAATGTTATGCCCCCTAGTAACCAGTCATTTATATTCGAGCCATATTTTATATGATCCATGTTCCCAAAGGATCGGAAATATTACACTCAAAGTTTGTCATTCTCCCTTCTATGTCTCATTATTAAAATAATGATGAAAATAGTTAGTTCAACTATACAGGGTTTGAAACATTATACTGTATATAGTTGATTTGTGTAATCATTTGTCTGTATGATTTCTAAATATTAGAATCATCTTTATTTTGTTGAAGTTTACTTATCATGAGGCAAGAAGCCAGAAAAAAAATTATATATTATATAGTTTGAACAAAATTGTTTACCATAGTTGCTAGACTGTTGCACAGCATAATTCAGTGAAAACACAGTCTCCTTACAGACGATTCCGTTTTTAGTTCAAGATACTCAACCAACATCTTGACACATATTTATAAAAGTGGCGTATGCAATGAAGGGACCAATAAAAAGAGATAGCAAACACATTTTCAAAAATGGCGTATACATTAACGGGACCAATAAATGGCAAGAGGCAGTAAAGCCTATCTCCAATTATGACGTGTTCATTAAAGAAATAGTTCATAATAAATATATATAAAACAAAATTAAAAATTAAATAAATGATTGCAAGTTAAATCATGAGATATATCAATGAAATCTAACACTTTTTTTTTAATAAATTTGCTCAGCTTTACTGATAAGTATAAAATGATGACTTTTATTTAAAGATATTAACGCATTGCCAAGGTCAATTGATGGACATAAATGCAGATACTCGAATTCAAAGCCAAATGCATTGTTTTTTTAATGTTTATCATTATATAAGAGTATAATTTGGATAATTCTATGTCTTAATGTAAATGTTATTTTTAATGTGGTTTAACATCATTTTCAACACAATATAGATTATATATAAACTTATCCTGTTGGAGAAAGTTGTTGGAATATATGTAAGTAAAAGCAGGCCAAGCTGTAAGAACGTGCAGACTTTCTGACTTAATGGTTTGTACCAATTCAGGTTCGAATCCAACACCTCAGTGGTGAGAAGTAACTTATCTTGGGACCAATCACCTTCGGGGATTAAAGACAGGATCAGTCATACTAGAACAATGGTCAATGCTTTGCAACATATGGCAATTAACATGATTGCATAATAACGAAAGCTGTTTAACTAGTTTTATTATAAATAACAGTATTCATAGGTATTTAATTCAATTAAATTCAAAATTAACTTGACAGTTTTCAAAACACACACTCAAATTCAAATATAAATCAGTAGAATATATCAACACGAGTAACATCAGCTATTCAATTGTCATATTAGTAATTTTATGTTGAATATGATATCAGATGAATTCATTTTGCTGGTCCATACACGTAGTTTTATTGCATTATACTTAAATTGTAAATATGCATTAATAAAAATGTTACGTCTTGATTCAATAAACATTGAATTGTTAAGTAGATTCTGAGCAGCAAACACAATACAAATCATCTCTCCAATTACGAATATTTTATTGAATTGTATTTGAATAGGAATCCATTTGTTTGCATTAGAATGTTGATTTTTTTCCACAGTTTTTTTTTTCAAAAGTATTGTAGTTGTTTAAAGGTAACTAGCACACCTTATCGTCGTTCCAGGGATTTACTAAGCAGAATTATACAAATATTTAAGAGTTTAGTTAAATGCGATATATTGAAACAACTGCAATGAGTTACTGCTCAATACAGTACTGATTATTTGTACATTTTGTGGCGTGAATTGTACATTTTAGTGCATGTATATAGAAAGCGTTGCAAAGGAACGCATATCCATGACAGAATTTTTTTGCGAATTCTGAAATTATTTTTTTGAAAAAGTTGTTAACTGAAATACATGATTTGGGTATATATTTAGCTTATTTATATGAAAATGTTTAAACTAAAACAAAAAGCACAATGCAAACAACAATATAAAATTAGTCGTTTACGCTGGCAAAAAGCAGGTCAATTATTAAGCCAAAATGACGTCCTAAGCTACGCTTAATTAGTCAAGTGCCAAACAAGTTAATCCATAAGACGTGTTCAAATAGGTTTAAGGCCTTAAAACACAATTACAAGGAAAAAGACTGTATTCGTGATATATAGAACCATCTGGAATTGGAGCATTTGGTAGAGCAGATGAATTTAGATGTATAATATCGATTTCATCATGAAAACGATAAAGATCTTATACTATGATATATACTCTTTCAAATTTATAAGTATTCATAAAAGGAAGTACTAACTAATTTTAATATTAGTATCTGATATTATTCCCTATAGACTGTTTGAGCAGTCTATGAGCATTCTAAGAATATTTACAAAAATGCATTCACCGAATCTATTTGAATACTTTGACCTTACTGCAGTATGGGCTTCTTTTGAAGGATATTTATACATGTACCATATGGTGTTTTTGCATATTTCGAGAGGTTTCAGATGTTATTTGATAGTTACGACTAGTCAAAAAACATACTTAAGAGTTAACTGAGCGGAGTTTGATGACCATATACTGTATCAACTACTAAAGATCGGTAACAATGTGTGATTTCATTTTTTTATGAGTTGAAAACGAAGAACCGGAAGAGCATATTAGGCTAATTTGATAGCATCCGTAATCATTTACTGAAAACGTCTGGATTGGGATTTAATATCAGGGCATATTGGTAAGAAACAGTGTCTCTCAGACTGTACTACTCCGACAACCATATTTGTCTCAATACACTTATTTAGATGTCATATGGCGATGTGGGAGGGATAATCACGGTGGAGTGCACCCGTTACTCAGTGTACGCTCTAGCGGTATATCTTACTACTGACCTTTATGATTTATTGATACATTGTACCTGTTGGATGTCCTTATCAAATTACGTATTGCACTTATCTTAATTACATTGGTTATGTCAATACTGGAGTCGGTGGTACTGAGAATGCTTGTTATGTTTATACTTTTCATTTTTTATTGGTTTTGCTTCTCGAGCTAATGCTAACAATTCACGAGAGCACACTCTTCTTGCACGGATGCGCATTTATTTTTGGATAATAAACGTAAAATTATCGCAGAATAAAGCATAAAGTAATTGCTAACTGCCATTGATCTGTGAGAGAATAAATGAATCCGAGCACATTTATTAGATTTATGGTTGACGATGGATTACTTCAAAGAGAACTGTATTAATTCAATGCATGGTTCGTATGATCTTATTTGTTTGCTCCTTAATATATTACTATTTTATTATCACAGACTCGCTTAAAGCTATATAGGAATTCAAATTTTAAAGTAGTTTTTCATGCTTCTACACAAAATGATAGGAAAAATTCAATCATAATTGCACAGTGAACATTTCTTATTAAAGATACTTTTGATGCGCAAACAGCTATTGAAATTAGTTTTAACATATACACTTTGAAATATATACAGTGAAATCGTTGCTATCAAAAATAAAATTGGTAATAATGTGTTATATAACACTCGCGACTAATATTTAATCAACCAAAACAAGCAATAAATGCATATATTCCATTTTTTGAACGTGTTAACTGTCTGGCAAAAATAGAATATTTAATATGTCGAACATAAACTTTTGCCTTCAAATGAACAGTCTATGACGTAGTATTAAAGGAACACTTACAGTAAGAATAGGAATGTAAATTGTATAGATATATGTACATTTTGAATGCAAAATATACTTAACGCCTTTAAAATCGCACAATTTTTAATATTTAATGTATTTCTTTCAAAGGTCTGCTATTGTTTTTATTGGTTCATATATGTTAAAAAGTCAATTTATTAAATTTGTGTTAAAAAACTGATGCGATTGTTGAACTGTAATGGAAAGACAATGTATGAAATTTAATGTTTTGGTTTATTATTCATGTCATTCATGGCCTCTCTAGATGTGTTTAAAGGCGATGAGTATAATGCCGTCATTGAGTATATCGTTAAGATATTTTAAGATATCAAGATATTGGTGATTAAAACATGTATATCAGACAGAAATCAAACCTCATAACAACACAACTGATAACTTAAATCTTATAAATGCCATAACTGTTATGATCTCCTTTAGAGATAAGGATTTTACCAGTTGTCTTGCTAAACATTAGTTCTGACACTGTCTTCTATTCTTGATCCATACAAAGGACCTGCCACACCACTGTGCTATTAGCTTCGAGCTGTACAGTCTACTGTCATAAGTAACCAATTCCAAAACAATTGCTTGTTGTTTGCAGGTTTAATTTTTGAATAAGTTTTACAAAATGCAGTTGTGACGTAAGATTTTATTCGGAAAACAACATAATCTAGTATTATATTCATAAACATGTTTTAATCATTTTCGCTTGATATACCATTAATATTTTCTATTATATTTCTTTGTTATCAATCATAACTACATAAACAGAGGAAAATAAAATATTTTGTGACAGGTGGTTTCATGTATGAACACGAATATGCCATATATATTGTCTTTCAATCATTTACAAAGAGTTAATCCGTTTTGCAGAATAGGCAGGCTTATACGGTACTGTTAACGTTCCTATTTGTGTCATGTAAGTATATATTAATTGTATTTGACATTTATCCAAATTATGGTATACAGATGTCTTACACTTTGTAAAGCTCTTGGTTTTGTCTGATTTTCTAAGTTAAGAGTAATAAAGAGAACTCTAATTGAATTTTAAAATGTACCGCTGGTATAAATTTCAATGGGAACGGCTATAATTCTGTCGTTTACATTATTCAATATTGGTATAAATGCCGAATATATAAATGAGTCAAAATGCATTGAAATAGTTTATAATATCATTTTAATAGATTTTGGGATATACCAGAATAATCATGGGTTGCTTTAATTAATATTATTTTTGTTTTTAAATATTTTATTATTTCATAATATATACATTTTACAAATATATTTGATATAATACATACAGTTTAACAGAATGTATTCTATGAAATAATGCTATACGAAGAAGAGATGGGGAAATAAAAGGAAAAGGGAAAAAAGAAGTAGTTAGAAGAAGGAAAAGAGGCAGTTGCAGACATGAAAAGAGATTAAGGTGCTTTACACTGTCAATTTGAATTTAAGTTCAGTTGTGAGATTTTTATTAGAATAATTGAGTTTGTTCCATTTATTTTCATGTTGCGTCACTTTATCTTTTTTACTCGCTATTATTTTTTCTAAATTTTCATGATATTTTAAGTATTTTATAAAATTGTTGAACTTTGGAATTGTCTATTCATACTTATTTTTGAAAAGAAAATATTTTCCATAAACCAATATACAGTTTAATAAACTTGAATAACTGCTCTGGTCAAGATTCCCCAGAGAAATCGTTGAATAATCCAAATCTATTCAAAGTTTTTCATTCAGATACATTTCAAGTTCTGTCCAAAAAACCCTCGAAATGTGACACTCCCAAAATAAATGTTTGTTTGTTTCGACATGCCTATTGCAAAAATCGCATAAACTTGTATTATAAATATTACATTTGTACAGAAATTCATTATAAGGTAAGATTCTCATTATGTATTTGTATTGGAATGCTCTTAATTTTGAATTTATTAAACATTGAAAGGGTAGATTATGTATACTTTTCCAATTTAGATTTGCTATTTCTTGTTCTTTAAAGTCTTTAAAGATGTTTCGCCACATCACCGAAATTATGTATTTTAACAGTTAAACAACGAATAAAAGATCAATTTATTCAAACCTGACGTACACGTGTTGTAACCATTACAATTTTAATGTCACTTTAAGTTAAATTGTATTAAATTACATTAAGTTCTTTAAAGCTTGTGCTAAGTTACGTGACTCGTGGCATTGATTTGAAGTGGAGGCAGACTTTTTGACACGCTCAATTAAAACACCTTTTGACTAACGGAAGTGCAAGTAGAGGACCGATACATTTAATTATCGAATGACAATATCAAATATGTCTAAGTAAGTTCGTCAATTTGTTAAATACATGACACAACAGTACAATTTAAAAATATATTAAAATCATTTCAAACAAGACATACAACAATATATGCATGGTAGGTCTGGTTTTCACAGTGTCGGATATCTGTCTAATTAATTCTAGTGAGTTGTCTTCGAATATTTTCGAATGTGGTTTGGTATGATTTTCTATATAAAATATATATATATATAATGGTGTAAAACCTAAATAAGCTTAAAGATAAAATTGCCGTTCTCACGAAAGTATCTGGCTTTCAAAAAAATATCAAAAATAAAGAGTTTGACGATGCTTTCTTGAACATGCGACAGTGATATCAAGGCAGTGTCTACGACATGAAGGCGCCCGTGCCTTTTTCATATATTTCTTATGCACATTGCGTTATATCTTTTGAATCATTTTAAAACAAAGGATGCAAAGATTTTATCATATTTAAATTATTGCATAGACTTAACATGATTGACGTTAATGTGCATCGACATTTGATAAGAAAGTGGAATTTGTAAAACTATTAAAAAATCGAGGAAAAACTTGACATTTGTAGATTGATTGATTAGTTGATTGATTGATTGAATATTAAGCGTCATTTATATGCCATTGAGGGTTAGCAGACGATCAGTTAACTTAATCGCTGTTTCGATTCCTGATCTTCTGGAAGGTAAACAATACTCGAGCAAACCCGATCTCCGCAAGTAACTGATAACTTTCCCTCTTCAATCAGCGGTGAGAGAAAAATGATAATGAGACGCAATGTCGTATATCAATCATCACGGAGATTATGACCTGGATTTATAGTCAGACGCTCAAACAACTGAGCTAATCGGTCCCGACTTACTTTTGTAGACAGTATCTTGATTTCTTTGCTACTGAAAAAAATGCATTCCCATAAACCCGGAATTTTGCATGTGTTTGATTTGTATCGGCATAATATCAAGAAATCTCAAAAGTAGGAGCTCGCTTGCCATTTCCCTGAATGAATGAATTACGTTTGTTAAATTCTATTAGTTTAGTTTTTAGTTATACTAATTTATTTTAGCTCGATTGCGATGAAAACTCAGAGCTTATATGAACCGCTCTCGAGTCCGCTTCCTGGGTAGAACCAGTACTGAGTGTTGTTTTAAGACAGGCATCGGGTCGAGCTGGGGATCGAACCCGCAACCTCTTGCGTGAGCGGCCAACACTCTATCCATTAGATTACCGCCCCGCTTGAATCGTTCTATTGTTCTATTGATTTGATTCATAAATTGTAATTAATCAGATTTGATTTAAGTATCACAGAACTTTAGACATCATTATAAATGACAAATAAATGTTTTCAAAACTGAGATCTCAAAAACATAATATACCTGGAGCGATTGTTTGTGTTTTATCATAATATTCTGTTGATTAAGTGATGCATACATCAAATTGAACACACGCAAGAAGTAACGTAATTATGAGTTTTAACTTTAGATCTGACTTCAACATCTTCTGTCTGTATTGCTTCCTCTTGATTAGCAGCTGGGAGAATCTTAAACACAATTTGCTTGATTTAAAGATATTGTCTTCAGCATTGATTGGTGCTGTTTTATCTGTAACGTATCATTTGCCGTAGAATTATCTTCACAGGAACTCTCCAGTATTCCACTTACAAGTTAATTTTCTTGTTTTCATTCTGCAGGAATAACGTTTTTGTTTAGTCAGCTTCCTTATGTTATATTCATGTTATGTGCATATTGTAATTGTTTTGGGCGTTGTTTAAGACAACCAAATGTTGTTGCTTTTTTTGTTTTTGTTATCAGTTTACTTTGATTAAAATATCAATGTCTCATTTTGTTTAAAATTTAGCTAAAAACTGTTTGAAATATCAATAAAATATGTGGCTTTGGTATAATGACACTGAGTGTTAAACATGTTTGTAAATGTCAAATGACTATGTTAAGAACATTCTGTGGACATGATAACTTTGAAAATAAATTGTTCGTTTGATCTAGCTTGTCTCTGTATAGTACGGCGTGTAAATTAGTCGCACTGAATTGCCTTGTAAGGACAGCGTAGTTATAATGAAATTAAAGGAATGCTTTTAAATGATATATGTTATCAAGATTCTGTTTTACCTATCAAAATATATAAAGGTCAGTTGGACATGAGTATTTATCATGTAAGATAAAATATGTATATCCGAGTTCCACCATTTTACTCACCGTTTAATATTTAACAACTCGTTGGTATGCTTAATCAATTTAAACATTTAGTACACTGTATAGCATTCACTTATTAGCAAAGTTAAAATGCGTAATAATATGAAAGATAAAATATGTGTTTGTTTCACGTAGTAAATATCTCATTCTAATGAGACAATAACCATTATTTCATAAAATCCAGAACAGGTTGGCGAAGAGCATTTGAAGTTGTTTATTTGATATAAACTCATATACTCATATAATAAACGAACAATGCAACATTATAATAAACCTCATCTAACACATATATAACTTAATGTAATACCACAACAGGCGAAGCCATACTTATGTTCATTGATAATTCTAGGTAGCACCAAGTCAGTTTTCATAACTCGAGGTCAAAACATAGGTCATTGACAAATAAACAAGAGGAGAATTTACTGGCTTCTATTGCATTAGATTATCGAAAAATCACAAATAAACGCAATATTTGAGATAGTATGTTCTGCAATTGTGAATGCTTTCTAACAGTGCCAACTGTAATATCCAAATTTCAGATGTTATAATTTCCAACAGTCCAGCTTTAATATATCAATTTACTTTACTAATTAATATTTAGAATGATGTTTAAATCAACTGATACTTACAAAGTGTCCATTAGAATTATATATTATCCACTACAGCACAAACTTCGCATGATAAACAAAATTAATGTTCTTACTCAAATAATATCATGAAATATTCTGAAAGAATCTATAAAAGTCAAGCACATTATTGGACATTAAAAAGTACCTTAGAACATTCAGAAAGCTTCGAGTTTGGATAAACATATTGTTTATCGACAAATATCATTACTAAAGCACTGACATTACTTTCTCATCTCTACAGAAGATACAAGTGACCTACATGCCGAGTTTTTTTCGATGAAATGACATTTAAAATTTTCGTCAATTAAACATCTTAATTTGATAATACAGGATTGATTTAATAATAACGTTTTCCCGAATATTAGATAATGACTTCTGTTATTTTATCAATATATTTCTATCTTACTCTAGGACCTAGATATAATATCCCGCGCAGCGACATTTGGATTATTTATGGCGTGATGCGTATCATATATTAACACATTCTGTATCAATTTAATTTTGTATCAACGAGAAACCTTTGAAATATTACTTAATACATTGTTATTTTATAACTATGTTTAAATGTGTAAATTAATTTGCGGCCGACAGTCTCTTCGGGGCAATATCCAACAGCCCACATTGTAAATAGTTGCAGTTGACTCTTCTTTATTTCGTAACATATCAAAAAAAAATAAATATCTGTTCCGCAATTAGATATATTACAGGGTTAGTAACGAAACAGGGATTGCTTATTCAATATATAGTCTCAGACATCTTAAATTGTTTTCATTTCCGCCTTGCGTAGATACCGCGGTTCGCCTAGTTAATTGATTTTGCAGACGGTCTAATTGTCAACATTATCGGCATTTTAAATTAAACTCAACACTAACATCTAGAGCATACTGAGCATATATATGTAATACCCCTTGGCAAGTCTTCTGCCCATTATCAATTTTGTAACTCCTACCCGTGACAAAAAGTTAACCCGTACTAAAACCAATAGCATCGTGTATCCGTACTGTGCCAAGTTATTCCTTCAGATAAGATAGGGGGCTCGAATGATATGTTTTGGCTATGATATATCGTGGGTATGGCAACATCTCAAGTTGTACTTTCTATCGATTGTTGCGGTCACATTGTCTAGGAGGTGCGTGCGAGTCCAAGTTTGAAAATAACGGTCTACAATCGGAACAGAAACACAGGATAATCGTACGGGCATCGTACGATAAGCAGATTCCCGAGCGATGTTTGTAGGCAGCTCGTGCAAGTCACATGCGAGTCACGTGTTATCAACGCCCACAGTCCGTGCACGAAAAGGCTATTGAATTAAAGCTTTAGAAAAAGAAAAAGAAGAAAATGGTCAGGGGGAAGAAGACAGGAGAGAAGAGGCCAGCAGAGGTACCAGAGGAAGAACCCCAGAGCAAGGGAAAGGGCAGGGGGACAAGAGTTCGGGCAAGTCAGGGTCGGGTGCACCCAAGCTGACCAAACTGCTGAAGTGGAAGATGAACAGGCTCCAGTTCCTCCACCAGTACATTCGCCCGAGGACTAAGCCCGTGGAGCTATGCAAGGTAAGTAGTGCCATTGCATATGTTGCAACCCACCTTCTTTTTTTATCATATGAATTATGATATGCAATATTTCATGATTTCCAAGTGGCTCTGTGGCTCCTTCTATGTTGATGATTGAATTGTTCTTTGGTTCTGCTTCAGGCGAGCCAGCTGATGAGTCAAGTGAGGGTAAGGATGATCAGGACGACGATGATGACTTACAGCATCGCAGCAGTAGCCCCACGCCGGGTACCAGCTCCGTCAGCAGCGCAGCGGCCCTGAAAAAGAAGAAGCCAGTACTTTACGGCTCAACAGGTCCAGCAGCACCTCCAGCAGCAGCAAGCCTACGTGATATCTTGACCAGTTCGTTCCAGCTCACAGCCTACGACCTCAACATTGTCTCGGAGGCCTTCAAGATCGTCTAGGCCGGGGAGATGGGAGGCCCTGAGGACACTACTTTGACCGCATCTGACCTCTCCGCGTTGAGGAAGGATCTGTCGTCGTTATGGAAGGATAGCAGCTTGCTACGCGAGCTGAAGCAGGGCAAACTTTACAGTCCGACGGATGATGAGTAGGAGGAGGACAAGTGTTGTGTGCTCACAGTGGACAGTTGACAGTGTTTTAATATTGGAACATGTTTTGTGCTTTTAACTTATGTCATATAAACAGGGTAATATAAAAAGCTTTTTTCTAGTTCAAACTACGTTAATTTATAATATATAGAATAGAAAAAATTTCAAACATTTTATTTAACTTTAACCAATGCAATGTGTCCATATATTGAACATTCAATAAAGAATATAATGACAAGTACATAACAAATGAGGTGTCCATAAGTGCACAAACAGTTTAAAGTATGCTCAAAAGTCAATTGTCGTAGTTTAGGGCAGCTTGTTGCCAAGGCACAGATCCAACATCTCTGTTGTAGTAGTGCTTCAGTTGAGTGTGCAGCAACTTGCCGGCACGGGTCTTCCTAGGGGCATGGCCCAACACTTGCATCTCGGCCATCAGCGCGTCAGTTCGCCAGGCTCCGGGCACTATCTTGCTGTCTGCATCCTGCTGGTCCATGTCAGCGTTCTGTAGGTTGGGGTACCGAAGCCTCATGATTTTGTGCTGTACCATACACGCGTTAACGATCTTGAAAGCGGTTTCAGAGACTGTGTCGTTGCGGCAGAGCAGGCAGCAAAGGCAGTTGGTCAGGATGCCAAAGTCGTTTTCAACCACATGCCGGGCTCGGGAGAATCGGTAGTTGGAGATCCTTTAATCCTCTTCCAGGTATTTCTTTAAGAACGGCTTGACCAGGTACTCAAGGAGGAGGAAGGCGTCATCTTCTACGATAAAATAGGATGTGTTCTTGTTGTCATGGGGAAGGGGCTAAGATGCAGGTAGTCCCAGTGTCCCGTTGCGCAGAGCAGGATGCAGGGTGGAGCGTTTAAAGACACCGGCGTCTGACGCGGAACCCTCTGCTCCCAACGCTCACCCACAGGAACTTGTAATCAGCGTCAACGAAGCCCAGGAGCACGATAGAGTAGAACCCCTTATAATTGTAAAAGAGGCTCCCGGACTTCTTCGGCTTGCGGATGCCAACGTGATTCCGGTCCAGGGTATCGCAGGCTTGGTGGAAATTCCTTGGGGATAGCCGTCAGGGGTCGAGTGACAACCAGGACTTCATGTCGGTACTCAGCATTGCAGACCTCCGGCACCATAAGTGAGACGGTGTTTTGAGCCACCCGGAAAGCGTACTGCAAACTGTGGTAGGATTCGCCAGTAGCCAGGTAACGCAGGTTGATTGCAAGCCGCAAGCCAGTTGACAGGGGGAGCCGGTGGTTGGTGATCTATTTCAACTCTTATCTCGGGGTCAGTCTCGAAAACATCTGCTGAAACATGACAGGTTCAATTCGCATGTAGCCCTTGAAATCGCCCCTCTCCTCCCTCATCAGTTCTTGCATCAGGGTGTCGTAGTGACCCAGGTTGGCGCGCCGCAGCAACCAGGGCTTCACCCAGACCGTCCGTCTTCTTCTCTGCTACCTTGCATGCTCTTCTTCTGCCACAAGGATTGCTGCCACTACTGCGTCCTACCTCTGATGCAGCCTTCTTAAACGGAGTCTCAGCTTGTGCAACCTCAGCATCTGATTGGGGTATCAGCGCCATCTTCTTCGTCTTCTGGTTTTTGTGGTACAACTAGCAGTGTCCTGTGGAGACAGAGGTATATATACCAGGGGCAATTAGTCACAAGATACCTGCATGACACGCGTGC
Source organism: Panopea generosa (assembly GCA_029582155.1). NCBI lineage: Eukaryota > Metazoa > Mollusca > Bivalvia > Adapedonta > Hiatellidae > Panopea > Panopea generosa. The sequence continues at coordinate 26,651,179 of CM055906.1, read as the reverse complement.
GAGGACATTGGAACACGAGTGTTGTTACACGAGGCTCGCACGGCTTTCGCACGTATCGTACTACTATCGCACGCACCTCACAGGATTGTCGTACGTTATCTTTAGACAATCATATGACAATCGTATGATTTTATGTCCCCAGTAGGTCCATTTTGGACCGACGGAAGTTGTACGATTGTCAAATAAATCGTGCGACTGTCACATGAGCATCACACGATGCTCGTGCGAGGGGTTTACGACGCTTCCCAGGCCCGCAGTGCTAGGATTTCAAGAAGAAAATCTCCGAATGAAAACCATCGCAGCACTCTAAGAGGCTATAAAGAACGTACGGGGCTCGGAAGAATCGTCCGACACACGCAATGTTTTGCCAATTTTTGGCAGTTATGAGCCTCGGGAAAACATCGGGAGGGCTCTTTCACTGTGGCTAGCTATACGTTTTATTGCCATTGTGAATGGTAAGCATGTATGACAATGATTTAAACATTTGGGGCTTCATTATATTTTTAAAAGATTACATAAAAATATAGCTACATCTGTTTATTGTAATACATCACGTGTTGCCAGCTTTTTAACGTCAAGAATGTAAATGAGCGTCAGAAGTTCAATATTGTTATTTCATCGCCAACTTCGCAATATTCGATCATTTGTAAATGCAATCATACAAACTGAATACTCAGACATTTTAAGTTAATCTTATTTCCTCTAAGCATAGATTTAACCGATCTCATCAAAACTAGCATTTAGTTTGTACTAATCTATTTTCGAATTCGAAGACAGCTCAGTGTTGATATGAATCGCTCTCGAATCTACTTCCGTTGTAGAACCGGTACTGAGTGTTGTTTGATTCAGATGTGTGGCTGAAAATCCAACCAGCAACATCTCGCGTGAGCTACCGTACCGCTTGGGAATTAATCTTTAAAGACAAGCCTATTCGTCAAATGTATCGTCTGTGCAATTAAAGCATGATACAAATAAGATACTTTATTTTATATCATTTATCTATCCCACATGATATAACATGTTATAAAACTTACTTAAAGATTAATGATCATTTACATCATACTATTTATTATTTAACTTTAAATAATTGATTTCTATCTTGTAGACATGTAAGTGTTTTTATTCCTACATGTAACATTTCCGGATAAAGACAAGTGATAATATAATTTTATAGCATTGTTGATTGTCAAGTTTGGCAGAGAAACTTAGTTATATTCCCATGGCAGAGACCCACCATCATCAATAACTTCTGTTACTATGGTTAGTGAAAATGAATGCTAAAAAATCCAATACGGTGTCATGACCATGCCTTTATTTATCTACATACGTATTTGCAAATGCTGACAGCATTCTTTGTATTATTTATGTGTCAAATATATATAACCAGTAAGTTTTACTCTTTTAAATCACTAACACATCTGGGCCCAGTTGTTCAAAGCTCTGTTAGCTTAATCACCTGTTCAATGAAATTTTGAAACTTCAATATTTTCTATACTTTATTATTTTATGGCATTTAAAATGCATTGTTAGAAACAAAATGGCATAACTTTTAATAAAACAATAAGCTAAGATGCTGTAAATCTCAAAATATCGTGATTTGAAATTTAACTTAACCCAGGGCGAAGCTAACCAAGTTTTGAACAACTGGATATTGGAATGAGTGTAATAAGTATAACAATAAAGGGCAATAACATAGTCATAGAGTTTTAACAGAATACTGTATTTGGAGGGTTCAACGCAAAACTATTGTAACTGACATTTTTTAAAAAAATACATTAAATCAGTAAAGTTTCAGCTATGATATACACAAATGTATTTCATTCAGATACTGTATGCTAAAACATGATACATGTATTATTGCCTTCTCACTTAAGATTGTACATTGCTGCGTAATAAATTATAAATATATTTACTGTCTTGTCACTGTATCTTCATATTTTATCCCTGTTGGGTAGATTTTTCTACAACAAGACTTCAATAAGATTTCTTATTTATATTTATTTCTTGGTGATAAAGAGAGGAAAATATTCAATTAATATTTTCAAATCTGCTGGTTTCCTAAAGTGGCATTTCGGGTTTCATCATTTAGTTGCTTTTGTGTTTTTAAACAGTTCTGTAATAGCAAAGGTCTCTCTATCAATTGCGAGAGCTGCCTTTACACTACTTTCGAAAACAATACAATAGGCGAAGTATTTTACCATACTGGTACACTAAAGTAAGTCTACCTGTCTGTATTTCTTAAATTTTTAAATGCATTACAGATATTACACTGATCATTTTGGGGGTTAAAATTGGGAATTTAAAATATATCTGTGTAGAAAAAAAGCTAACATGTGCCATATTTCTAGTTCTCCAATAGTTAAGATATAGGCTGTGCATTTTTATAACACCTAACCCGGTATCTAAACACTGTCTTATAGAGTCTTTATGACAATAATGGTTTTCCGTAGTAGAAAAACTTTGAATGTACTCTCTTACTTAAACCTCTCCTCTGCAATTTGTGTTTGTTCTGGACCATCTGAATTACCCCCTCCCTTATTCTGTGACCACACCTATTTGAATTGTATTTGCTGTAACAACCATTTGTTCAGAAATTGATAAAGTATTGAAAAAACGTTTGCATACTATAAATGAAATTTTGTTTCGAACCGATGGCAAAGACCAAGTTACTGAATTCTTCGTCATGTGACTTACAAATTGTGCATATTTCAATAAAAATGGCGCTGTTTATTAATGTTTGCAAGAAATCAATATGTATGAAAATTTCTCCCTGCCATCTCAGTAATTTTTTCTCCACAATTATATTAACACTTAAGACCACATGGAGGTTTCATCACCAATGATGATTTAATACTATTGTATTTTGATATGTAACTATTCCCCTCATTTCTCCTTTCTTTGCAATGCTATGGTTCCATTTGCTCTCATTTTAACTTTTTTCTTCCTCTTTGATGACAAACTTTCATATTTGTCAGTAGCAATGGCATAAACATCGGACATTTCTTTGTTACTGATATAATCATTGTTTGATTTACTGCAGTAGTTTTAGTTTTTTTCCTAATGCAACTTAGGGAAAATATTTTTCTTTGTATGTTATTAAATTTTCATTATCAGAAAGCATGCAATCTTTGTCAAAAGTATCGTCATTACCTTCATCCTCTTCTTTCTATCATCATTCATATTTCTTCACGATCTAAAAACTCTTATTTCATTTTCATTTAAGGCAACATCTTTTTCATTCAACTCTGCACTTGTTTCAGTCAATTGTTTTAAACTTTCAGTAACAATATCTTTTGTAATTTGTAATTTGTAATTTGCTCATATCCATACATAAACCAACACTTTCTTTCAATTTGTATTCACATGTTCATTTTCAATTGCATTATCATTTAAATGGATGTCAATTGGTTCTATTAAGTCAATACCAAATACCTGTTCACTCTGTGCATTTGCCATATTCACACTGTCGATTCTTATATGTTTCAATATTCTCAGGGTTTTCATTGTTTACTTTATGTAATTGTATCCTGAATCTGCACAGGTTTTATCATCATAAAAGCTTTTTATATCAGTTGACTGTAAAAAAAAAAACACTGCTGGATAATTAAAGGTTTCCAATGATTGTTTTATGAAATCTAAATAATTTTGTACCAATGTAAAATTATTTTTTTCTGAGCCAAACTGCTGCGCTTACAATAATTAAGCACTGAAAAACTATATGTAACGCACATACAATATTATGACAAATATAATTTCTTTCGATTATTAGCTGAAATTCAACAATATTTTTTCACATATTGCAGTGTAAAAAAGATATAAAATTATGCAATATTTTTTGAGCCCAGAAAGTCAGTTACAATTATAGTTTCGCGCTGAGCCCACGATTTATCTGCTGCAACACCAATATTCCATTAACAATACAAGTACGTGCCATTTTACAATTCTAACGAGTGTATACATCTTCGATTTAACTAATTATCTCAAGGCAATGACAAAGTAGAATGAGAAATTTAATGGTGTAATAAAAGATATTTATGTGTTCTATCTTGAACTAGTCACATCTAAACACATCACTTACTGTATTGTGTTCATTGATGGAGCTCAATAGTTGTCAGCGGAAAGAGATCCACAATAAGGATAACTTATCATTGAATTTCAATATATCTGGCTTTTAATAACACGACCCTGAGTCGGCGAATGTCATTCTAGCAATATACGATCACTCGTAGAGAGGAAGTTGGTTTAGCGAGAGATATATTATTCGGATGTACGCGTGAACAAATTCCAGAGTGTATACCTGTTTTGAATCCTTGTACTTTCAAGCAAATACCAATCGACTGCGTGGCATTTACTCTGATCCGAGAGAAAAGAAGCCGAAAATATCAAATAACTGTTTGGTATGATTGAAGTGATGTTTATTTTATGACCTTTTAAAACAAATAAAAAGAATTAATCATTTTTTATTCAAATCCGTTGGCGTAATAACGATATTATAATATAAGTTCATATATTCATTTTCATGTTAAGGTCTGGAAATAGTCAGTAGAAAAAAAACGTCGCTTGGAAAAGTAAACCTGGTTCATGAGAGCGCTTTGCCTCGACATTCACCCGTCGTTGTATACGTGTACCAGTATTTATAAAAGTATCCAGCTTTATGCACACATGTATATTAAATATTTGATATTTGATGAATTTCTATTAGCCGAATAGCAAGAAAATATTAATTTAAAGCATCACAAGACGGATATAGTGTCTTCCCTGTTCATGATGGAGGCATTATACCATATATACATTTCTTTTCAATCAGAATGATATTATCAAGCAACACTCAATGTACTCCATGATCCCAATGAATCATTAACAATATATGAATAAAGTTATATATATCAAAATCCTAATCAATATCTGCAAACAGACACATATAAGCTACTATAGTTTTATTCTTAATCCATTTCACTTGTTATTTAATGTGTAAACTGTGTGTATGTCTACCATAATTTATATATATTGTAACTAAAATATTGTTTAAACAAAAGTCTGCTAATAAAACGACCACCATAAGCACTTCGATCTAATTTTAGAAAGTTTCGACTGTAGACGAGTCGTCGTTATGTAAATCTAGCAGTGGTATACGAACACGCTGATAGGTCAATTGCTTCAATGGAAATTTAATCATAGCACATTTTTGTCAACGCATTAGAATGCGGGAATCGTGGGACAGACACGGGCATCCATGATTTCGCATTAGGGTAAAACTATTACAAATATTATAATAGTTGCTTAAAGTATCCGCTTAAAACGCAGAACGTAAGTAACAAACTGTACATGTATGTTACCATAGAATTACTTGTACGTTATCATTTTTATATAAAAACGTAGTTGTTGTTGGAACTGCATATATCATCACCATAGATATCTAGGAAAGGTATTACGATATCACTCACAATGAAAATATATCACAGTAAGATTACTTTAATATATAAACTAAATATAGCTCCGAAAGCAATCATGGTTATTCTGCTTGTAAGTTTACTGAAACCCTTGAAACAACAAATCCAATACCTATGACGTCAACAGTTTACAAAGGTATCATTTACATTATCAATTCTGTCTAATACCGTGTTTCCACCCACATGGTTCTATGTTTAGCTATATACTCGCTAATATTGTACTATAACCTACTTTGATTTGGTTAAAACGTAGTATAACTTTTCGTGTACTAATATGTTTTTTGCTTGGATGTTTCTTAAAACCCGATTATTTGTACACGATAAAACCTACTCACTTTTATATATAATATTTTTATATTTTTCATTTCAGAATACACAATTGTACATGTATATAGCAAGATATTTAGTAATGGAATGTAATAGAAAGATGCACATATTATAGGAGTTTTTCATATAAATGATAAAGATCGTAAACACAACACTAGTTAATGAATTAATAACACGCATGTATAATGGTAATTACTGTTCAATCTGCTGTTCTAAAAATTAAGATAAACAGAATAATTTACTCAAAAATATTTCTAATAATGTTCCATTTTGCCCTTATAGTGTTTGCCTTTGATGTAGGATACATATAAAGTGAGTATAACTCAAGCTTTTTATAAAGTTTAATTTGTTCTATAAAGACATCAACACTAGGTTTACATATTTTCAATCTGCACGAGTCAATGTATTTCTTGTAGATCAAGATATATGCGAACATAACATTATCTTGTAAGGATGAAATTTAAGGGCCAAATTCTACTAAGTTGTATTCAACAGTTGAAGAGTTGAACATTTTTTCCTTAAACAATCTACAAAATAGGCAGGTTAAGGAGATAACAATAGAAATAACATGATATATAATTAATTATTTATTTCTTATTCAAAAATTGTATTGAGTGCTATAGAAACCAGTAATATGTTTACTTTCACTATAAATAGGTTATGAAATTATGAAACGGTCAATAATATTGTTTATATAATTATAAAAGTAAATAAGGTGTTGCCAAAAACAGTAAACATTTAGATAGTTTGCAATAGCTGAAGTCTGACAAACGTAACATAATGTGATACAATTTTCAGCATCAACAGTCATGTTGAAATCTAATTTTATTCATTTTTCTAATCCATCAATCTTTACACCTTCATGTAATATATAACCGTATGAAGCTGTTAAAATCTAACAATTGCTATCAGGATATTCAATTTGAGAAAGTATTAACAGTTTAGTCAATTAGAGGCGTCATGCTAGATTTGAGAATATGATTACAAATTCTTAATACGCATAAATTGATATTCTTTGGACATCTCTCTATCACATAGAGAAAACTGATAAAATATGTATTACACTGTCTGTGTGCATGTGTCAACTAACATATGAACGATTACGCTATTCGTGTATAAAGCTATACTAATTTCCAAAAGAGTAACGAAATTCATATGGGATCAATAAAAAGGTTTAGGAAGTGAAAACAGACAGCTTAGCCGATCCGGATTTTGGTTTGTAACAATACAAGACTTTAGCACAGACCCAACTAATCCCCGCGTGTGACCATTACATAGCTCTGAGGTATGAGTACGTTGACCAATCAACAAAAGTTAAATGATGTCACAGTTTTGGAAAGTAACAAAGGGCTATGAATGACAAAGAAGTTCATGATTTTTATTGCGGTGAACAGATTGGATTCGGGAGAAATATTGGACTGGGATCGACTAACTATATATTGACACACATTACCAAAATAAGTGTTAATTTTGTAATATCACAAAGTTGTTGTTATTGCACTTAAAATCAAATACAACATGCTATTGGCATAAACCTTCCTCTAAAATTCTGTGTTATTTCCAGGTGCGTGTTTTAGATTTGAAAAACAATTAACGGAATCAAGTATGCCGCCGAAGAAAATACATTTAGAAAATATTATAAATATAACCAATATTTCCGAGGGAGAGATAACGTACAATCATAATATTTACTGTTCGTTTTAAATACGAATGCAAGTACGAGTACATGTCAGAAGTGCATCAAAAATAATGGTCTTTATTGAGTTTGCCATGTTATCGAGGAAACGTCATGTGACGCGAACTCGGCCAATTCGAACAACAAATCAAGGCCAATATGAACCGAAATTGGTTCAATACTACTTCCGGTTTATTGAACCTTCAGTAGAACATAATATGACAATATGACAACCCTTGGACCAACAACAAGGCCAAGATGAAATCACTTAATTAACAGCCTTATATTAACGTCGTACAAGATATATACTGACTGATTAGGACCATAAATGTTGTGCACTTAAATGTCATGTTAAATGTTAAAAATTGTTAAACAACCATTGACATTTTTTGTTTTCATAATAATGAGATGCTTTTTATCTATTCTAAAAATAATTTTATTTTTAAGACATTTATAGCGTTTTTTGTCCCTGATATATTCCCTTTAAGTCGTGTTGCATACTTTATTACCTCTCATGAAGGTGTTTAATAAATCCGATTTTATTGGGGGGGTTTTTCTTCTTTTGGCAATGTTCTCTGGGCTTCCAATAGAACATTTAATCATAATGTATCGATTATCACAACAGAAGTCTTGCGTGCTGTGTGGTCAACGCAAAATATCGCACCACTCTTTGACGCAGAGTTGTTGGTATGTGCTATCATCGCATCGATCAACACTGTCGTTTATACCATAGCTCAGAATTTCTTTTAAACGAACAGACATTGAATATTAACGTTTCTCCATTTATCTACATATCATAAGATTTCTGTCTGACTGACTTTCATTAAACGTCTTAAGTGATTTCCATATTAAATAGTGCCTTGTTTACAACATTTTTCTGACACTGCTATGTAGGTTTATAACTATTTCAGACGGTGTTAACAATAAATCTTGAACTATTTGTTCACTGTCTGGATTGTGGTAAAATATAAGAAACTGACAAAAGTTTTTTTATAGATATTGATATAACTTGGTAATGTCGATTGCTTATGAGACTGGGATTGTATCAGGGCGTTATTCGTCAGAGTGCAGTTAATAATTGTAATATTCGCCCGCTTCACATACTTTAAACATTTTCTACTATCATATTGCGTCTCTGGCTTCCACAACATCATTAAATACACTTGCATATACCCCAACCCCCAACCCCCATCAGTGGCAATGAAGCAATACTATATATTTAACTAACATACATTGATCTGGTGATAACGAAAATAGTTATTATTTGATTTTGTATTATATTGTTTTATTCAGATGAATATTCAACAACAATCATCGAAGGCTGTGGATATTTTTATAGTATAAGACGTTTTGTTTTCTCGCCTGATAAACGTTAAGGTCACATCGGTGATTTTGGAACGGCTTCATTTAAGATATAGACATGGTAAGGAAATGCTCAATTAAATGTTAGACAACAATGTACAGAATTTACAATTAAAGAAAAATATTTTCCAAAACAATCATCCAGTCTGAAAAATAGCTGTTTAAAAACGATCAAACTGAAATGGTAAGAGAATAGTTCCGAAAGTGTAAACAATTAACATGTATATACTTTCATATGAAGTATTTTGACCTATGGCTTGGAATTGGAGATAAGAGATGAGCATCGAATAAATAGATGAACATTTGCAAGATCTGGTGTAAATAAAACTGACTTTTCGATGATAGGGTGAGGACGATAATCAATAAAAATACTAAAAATACATAATCAAGCAACAACATAATGCAACTTAGTTAAGACTCGTGGTATTTTGTTTCCATTAAAATCATACTTCATTTAGTATGTTCAACCTTTGTAACATAGTCCTTTAGCACGATCTCTAGCGGTATTTAATGAATGAGCAAGTTGATTAAAAACCATGATCCAAAAGAATCAGAAATGAGAATAATAACTAGTCAAAGTAATAAAGGGTGTCTATATAACTTTGATATATCATATGATGTGCATCAAGTTAACCAAACCCCTTAGTCACAAATCAATTTAAACATCAACTATTTGTAATTAAGAATGCTGAGATAAAAATAAGTATAATAATGTTTTTTAAGAAAATTTAAAGGACAAACGTTATCATATGGACTAATTTGTGAATTTGATAAAAAAAAGTTTATAACGAAATGGGGAAAAAACAAATTTGTTTGAATACGTATGGAATGAGAATAGAGACCGAATATATGAATGGATGATACATGCTATGCACTGTTACTTGTCTTTTATTAACAAAATACACTTTAAAACTATTGAATGAAATACATGTGCATTCTATATAACTAGAATTATTATCATTTTCTAGAAATCATTTCTAGCAATTATTTTACCAAACGATAATTTGTATATTTCACCATCAATTCTATTGATTTAAAAAAAAATGCGTCAGTTACACGTACTATCTTTATAAATGAGTCTACAAGAATGTCTTATTGTCTAGTTTAATGAAGCCAATGATGAATCGCTTGTCCAATCCCTAAGTCTCTGGGGATGGTAAACGACGTATAAGAGTTCAATGGCACTTACAATCTCTGGTCAAGTCCAAGCGTATTCAGTGTGAAACATACTGCATAATAGTAGCAATGAATAACCTTGAATATATTAAAGAAAGATGTAGAGATTATACAATTATCTAGTTGAACGACGGTGACTTCATTCATGAGAGGTGTGGTTGAAAATCCATCCATTAGTTCATTGGTAATCTCATGCACATGTATACATGTCTCATCGGTCAGAAATGTGAATACAATAATTGACAATTCAATAACACTAAGGTGCATACACAATATTGACAGAAATACAGTAGTTTGGCCATATTTGAATGGTGACGCCACTGATGATATTTATGAACTCATAAATATATTCCCATTTGTTTTCGCCTCATTGTTAAAATGTTGTTTATTATGATATTATTATTAAGGATATCCGTGTGAAATTCAGTTTTCATGTAATAACCCAAATATCTCAAGTGTGTAGAATTTGTTTGGCCTCTTTGAATATTTTGACAATTTTATGGAATAACAATGTGTGTATTTCGGTTTATCAGAATTTATTCCCATCCGTAGGTCGATCACTTCCAATGTTTCCACCTTTCCAAATTACTTACATTTCAGTTGCTAATAAGTTCAGAACAAGAAAACTGGGTTCAACTGGATTCAATTAGTTAAGTCATGGTGCGTCTGATTATCGAACCAAGTGATCGTGAAGTCGACTCTTTGACCAGCAAAAGTACCTGATGTACAACATTGTGTCTATCATTCGTTTCTCACCACTGATTCAAGTGGGAATCTTATCAGTTACTTGCGGAGATGGTTTGCTTGAGAAATGGTTAATCTACGAGGATCCCAGGAAACAGTTGTTAGCCTGCTGTTAGCCTGAGTTGAGTCTGCTTAACCTCGATGACATCAAAATGTTAATATGCAATTAAACAGAACAAGAAGTTCCATAACGGTAGACACTTCTTGTTGCTCAATCACAATATACTTCGAATCGCACCTAAGATTGTGAATGAAATTATTAAAATATTGTTGTTTTTTTTCATGATAAAATTGATTGTACACTTTAGATAGGCTTTTAAATTAAAAGAAATCACACACACGCGCGCTCAAACACACACACGCACACACACGTACACACACATGCACGCACACACAAACACACTTGAATACTCGGTTTCATTGTTATCAGTTTATTTTTCAGGTGTCACAGACCATGTGGCCAAAGAGTGCATTAGTGGTCCTAGAGGTCGCAGGTTGGATCCCCTGCTCCTGTAACTAATAACTGATTAGTGTACAATGAAAATAACAGAGATTCCATTATATTGTAATAATTGCATTAGTCTTGATATGTTTGTACTAAAGCGCTCTATAGTTTTCAGACGAACATCATTGTTAGGTTAACACATCTGTAAACTGTGGATTTGTTTTAGTCATTATAAGTTTATTGTCAATATTTGTACCAATATGCGTGACGTAGAAAAAGGAAATGACGCAATACATATGTATAGTGTGGAGACTGTAGATGGTTGTGGGCGAGCCAAAATAGCCTAGTTTGACTTCTTGTTTAAAACATTGAAGCTGAAAGACAAGCTATCATAGATTACATGCATGCGATCATGGCACCGATTCCCGTTTATGCTGCTGTTGACTATATAATACCTCGAGAACTAGACTTTGCTTAATTCAACTATGCGTGAGCATGCTAAAATTAGATTCCCAGGCGATGACCTGTTTGTGAAACTAGGTTTTCGATTGTTTACCAAAGTGAGATTAATTAAACTACACCTTAGAACCCTGTCAGCAATACCCTAGTCATAAAATAGTCTGATTCATTATATGCAAAACTTCTCTATATAAACGAAGTAACAAGTACGGTAACGGTAGAAATGCATTAATACCTGCATACATATCACTGTATTGGGTCGGTCAGTACCAAGCCACCACAGGAGAGCTTGAATCTGGTTAATGGGTGGACACACCCCCTCTCTTCCCCAGTCAACACTTCATAAAACAAGGCAGTTTAAATAAAACGATCCTCACATATTATAATTTGATATTCTCTTCGTGTTTATAAACTATATTTTCCCATTTGGTACCATTATGTTTGCAGTGTAAAAACACATATGTTACGGCTAATTGCATGTAAAAACATCTTCAAATCCGATTACACCAAGAACGCAGATGTTTTATAAGATGTTCCACTTAACCAATATCCTATACTTGTCTGTGTAAGCTATTAACTTTGCACTGATTTTCATCTCACAGATATTTGCTAGATGTGAAAATATGTCAATAACAGTTTCACGTGGAATACTGCCTTACTGAGTACACAATATAAGAAATTTAATTAGTATTGTTATATTTAGTAAGTATAACGAGAAATATTCCCGCAACATCAATATAAATATAATGGACGTTTAACCATCAGAAAAAACAACAACAAAAGACTTGATATAAAAGGGTTTTTATATATACAAAAGGACTTGCTTTGGATCCTTCCAATATAGTCGCTATACATAGTATATCAGCAAAAGCAAACTGTGTCATACAGTAGCTGTTACGCTTTAAAAAGCATGAAAAAAGAAAAAGCATGATAAAAATGCTCTGAATTAAAACAAGACGGTAACCGCCTAGCTGATGCCATAGAAAAGCCATTGGCTGCATTTCACAAAATAATGAATGATTGTTTGTTTTCGTTTGCGACGAGTTTTGTCAAAAGTGTTTTTGTTAAATGAAAACCTGTTCCGTCTTCGCAAACTCTAGGGCTACAGTTAAACGCTACAAAACTGATATATTTGATAATATCAGCCAAATCCTGAACTCAAAACCAGTTTTAATTTTCATTTAGCATTATTACTATTTCAAAATTATGTAATACTTGTATACAGTGATACCCAGACACAATATCTATTTAAAACTATCTCAAAAGAGTTCAACTACGAAACTTTTGTATGTGATTGTTTTTAAATGTATCGGTTTCATTGGTATATCAAGGCTGTGTACTTCTCGTTGCTTTACTTCTAGTGTAAGATGGGATATTTATACATGCAGGAACTTCGGTGATAGACGGGAGTTCTAGATAACTGATAGATCAAGGTTGTGTACTTCTCGTTGCTTAACTTCTTCTATAAGATGGGGTATTTATACATACAGGTACTTCAGTGCTTGGCAGAGTTCTAGATCACTGATAGATCAAGATTGTGTATTTCTCGTAACTTAACTTCTAGTGTTAGATCTGGTATTTATACATAAAAGATCTTCAGTGCAAGACGGAGTTCTATATCACTGGTACATCAAAGTTGTGTACGTCTCGTTGCTAAAACTTCTAGTGTAAGATGGGGTATTTATACATTCAGGTACTTCATTGCTTGACGGAGTTCTAGATCACTGATAGATCGAGGTTGTGTATTTCTCGTTGCTTAACTTCTAGTGTAAGATGGGGTATTTATACATGCAGGAACTTCAATGATAGACTGGAGTTCTATATCACTGATAGATCAAAGCTGTGTACTTCTTGTTGCTTAACTTCTAGTGTAAGATGTGGTATTTATACATGCAGGAACTTAAGTGTTAGACGGGAGTTCTGGATCTCTGATAGATCAAGGTGTGTACTTTTCGTTGCTTAACAACTTCTAGTGTAAGATAGGGTATTTATACAAGCAGGAACTTCAGTGCTAGACGGAGTTCTAGATCACTGATACATCAAGGTTGTGTTCTTCTCGGTGCTTAACTTCTATTGTAAGATGGGGTATTTATACAAGCAGGAACTTCAGTGCTAGACGGTGTTCTATATCATTGATCGATCAAGGTTCTGTATTTCTCGTTGCTTAACTTCTAGTGTAAAATGGGGTATTTAGACATGCTGGAACTTCAGTGATAGACGGGAGTTCTAGATCACTGATAGGTCAAGGTTGTTTACTTCTTTTAACAGGAAATTTACTCTTGGTTCAACGTGTTGTATTTTTAAAAAGTGTATAGAGTGTCAATCTAAGATAAACCTTATGGAATCTTAGTGGAAATTCCTATATGGCTCTCTTAAACATGTCTCCCATTATAACAAAGCAAGAACTGTTTCCTTAAAGAGACCTCCGGTGATGTTTTAAAACATGTAACTTCATAATTGAAGAATGTGTATCTCATATTCACCTGTACTCTTTATAAACTGTAGAACTGATAAATGATGGTCAATGCAGTATTTGTACAGCAATATTTGTTCAATGGTAGAAGTATATAGCAACGATACTTAAGTAAATCATACGACTATATGGTTGATAATAAGTAGACTTGTTTGAACTTTTGGGGATATCATAGCGCTGGAATAAAAATCATATTATTGCTTATAAAATTCATAAAACGTCGATTAAGCATATTTTTATCCGTTGTTCTTGTTTAAACTAGTCAATATTAGAATACAAAGACAGAAAACGAAACCATACAGCAATTTTACCGTCAGCTTTTTATAATGGTATCAATCGCTTTGTTTTTATTTATACCATTGAAAAGTAATATTGATGAACTTGTACAAATAATGCAGTAGCTCCCTCGTCCATACCGTCAATACGCATACAAACCTCATCAAAGATAGGCATGCACATAAACAGTCCGACAGACACATACGCACGCACGTACGCTCACAAACATGTTGTTCTTGAAGTATTTCTAAAATATATGACATTCGTATAGGGCCAATTTTTATCTTTCAAAGAACAGAAAAAATATATATATATTCATTTAGATGACTTATACGTTTCACTATATTTGCGTTGTTTGTTTTGTTTTACGTGGGTTTGGGAGGGGTGAACCAAAATCTGGATACAATGACAACAGCATCTGACAATATTTTCAAAAAAGTACCGATTTGACATATGTCGCATGCATAAACATTGTACAAATCTTTGTCTACGCAAAATAGCATTATTTCATTTTCTTTGCGATTTCCGTGGATGTTGTGGTAACGCGACTAATGGAAGATAATTTTCCAGGGAGGTCACTAACCGAGTTTCAAAGAAATCCGCTAGCCTAAGGGCTAATTACACTCAATGATAGATAATCGCCGGTGAACTGTAGACGAGTAATTATAGGTAAATATAGTTGATATATAAAATAGTTAGTTCCCTCTTCCCTTGGACGTCTGAATAGCAATTATGAGTTAAAAGACTAAAACGATCTTGCTAGTGTATGATTGAATATTTGACGTTATCGATATTGTAGGACAGTGTACAATAACTGTCTTAAAAGATGGTCAACCCATACGGAAACAACATACACTACCATGGTCAACCGACACTTTATATTTTTAGTTCCTCTACATTAAATCATTGTTATCGAGATAACCGTGAGTCAAAGGTGACATTGCTTCATTAATATACATGTACCAAACGATAAAACAATTAGTCATTGTGCTAAAAATAATTTATAACGAAGTAATAGCACGTTTTGCGAAAATCTAACTTTTATATGAATTAAAACAATATTTTCCAACAATCGAATTATTTAGTTAATTTATCAGAAATAGTATAATTACAAAAAAAACGTTGTTCTTAATATAATTCTGATTAATCAAATGCGTTACATTTATGGCTGAAACTTACAACACTGTGATATGCAACACTCCTAAAATAATACTGTTAACCATGGAACTATATTTAGAAAATATTGCATGATTAAAATTTATCTTCAGAAATATTAAACAATCCTCAATAGCGTTATTTTCTTCATATTATAGTCATTATTATTTCATTTCGGTTGTGATGTTATTTGTAGCTGATGATTCTATTCTTTGCCGAATAAGAAATACGTAGGAGTAGTCACCACGTTTTTTGCGGTACGAAACAGCCAAAGGTATTACGTCTTAACATGCCTTTGTGCATTTTTATCAAACTGTCAATCTGGTGACACAACCTGGCAAATAAAAAGTAAATAATGAAAACACATATGTAATACGGTAAAGTAAATTTTTACCGTGTATCTATTTGATTAATAAATCATACATTAAATAAGTATTTTCAAACTGACAACTTTGCCATAAAGTATATCAAATCATATATTTGTCAATAATTATAAACATGAACTAAATGTTAAGAGCAATGTAAATAACCCAAGTTATGTATTTTATATATAACCATTAATAAACCTTGATGATCCCTTTTTAATTTCAATTACAAACTACGACTTTAATATTACTGACGACTTCATAATAGTTCAGAAGATTAATCAATCAAATATATATCTGTTACTGCCCTTAAAGTATTCTAAGAAACGAATGGATCAAATCAAAATGTTGGATAATTCTTTTGTAACCACGTTTTTAGATTTAAACACCTGTATATAATTTGTTTCAACAAACTTTGTTTAACACCCTGTAGCATGTATTTTATCCAATATATTGGGAATAACGTGGTACTAAGCCCTCATTTCCCTAATATGATTGTACTTTCTTTAAAAAACGATAATGTCTAAACTGGTAAAATAACTGTCAAATTTGATTTTAGCAACAATGACAAATACTCTCAAATGCAGTAATAAATACGCTGTTATAGTTTAAACTGTAAAACTACATTCCACGCATTTATCATGTAGTCAGTTTAGAAAATTCTGGATATTAAATATGAAGTTGATTTTTTCTACTACATCACATACATGGTGTGATTTATGGTAAATGCAAATAAAATGAATTTTATTACCATGTTTTCTTGTCCTTTTTTTAGCTTTTATAATTTCCTATTTTCTCCTGCTCCAAATATAGTTCTACTGCCCGTATACTGAATTATCATCATTCTTACGAAGCTTTGTCAATGTGCTCGGATCTAGATATTATAAATTTCCAAATGTATAGCCGGGAACGTGATCTAGCTATAGTGATTGAGCGGCAGACCGTTGCGTCGTTTCTTCGATCCCCACACACGTTCATGTGTTATGTCTTATCAGAAATTGTGATAATTCAAATTTGAACATTTAAATACATTTCACTTACAAATACTTCTATATCTTTATCTGTAATCATTCAAATAAATAGTAGTATGTGTGTCTCATAAGTCAGTACTGGCTGGATGTTATCAATCGTGTTTTTAAATATGCAAATTGTTTTATGATAAGTAAAATGTTCGTGAAATAAAATGGCATACTTGTTATTACCGTATGATCACTAGCATGCAACTATGCATCAGCTTCAATAGCAGTATCAGCTTTAATTTAGTATGTGCATTAACGCAATCCCAAACTTAAAAGTAAATATAACATGAATACATGATATAAATAAAAACAATAACACTAAATTGTGTGTTCAGTTTCAAATTAACTAATATTACTCTGTGGCTATAACAAAAAGAGAATAATCATCAAATTGAATGTAATAGTTAGCATCAATATAAATATGTATACTATAAGATAAGATAAGATAAGATAAGATAAGATAAGATAAGATAAGATAAGATAAGATATTGTTTATTATTGTGATATGTGCATACATGCATTAAGTTATACACATAAACAATTGACAAAATTATTTGGCACCCGGCCCAGTGGGCCTATATGTTACCAGGATAATCAAGAAAGTAATTATATACAAAATTCGTAAAACCTCTATTATATACATATGTTAAGTTAAACTATGACGTACAAAGTGCTGACAACATATTAGCAATATATTCCCTGAATATCCAATATTGTCAGTATGGAGTGTAGTTATGATATATGTGTTACATATGAAAACAGGCAATATATCATACATCAACAATACATGAGGTATTAAATCTAACATAATAGTTTACGAAAACAAGATATTTCTTCTTTTTAAGAAAGCACAGACAAGAAAATTTGTAAGTCGTCATGAATGCGCTGATATAATATGTGGAAGTGGCTGGTTTATATGCATGTAAGCATTTTTTACAAATACATCGCTGGACATTATACAGTTCACACTGAAATAGAAAGTGTTTCTCATCTTCTACTGAATTTGACTGACAAAGTCTCTGATCAGGTTGTTCCTCAACGTACTTTTCGGTTTCATTTCTGAGTGGTAAGATACCAGTTCTGAATTGACACAATACAGAGTGTTTATTCTTGTTTAAGTTCATCATAACGTAATCATCGCAATTAAAGTTTTCCTTAAACAGGCGGTATGTTCTCTTTCCGATATACTTTGAACGTCTTCTGACCAGACATTAGAATAATGGTTTACTAGTAATCCATGTGCTTGTGATAAGTATATAATTGTTCTGATTTCGTAATTTGCTGATTACCCCAGCATAGACATAACGTGTTAAATATCATGTGACCAATTATTTTTGCATTTTAAATAAACGAAATTAAACACTTTTTGTCCTAGTGAACATTTGTGTGCCAAATTATTCACAACTAAAGAAGAAACGGTCCGGACAAGAGGAAACACAGTGACACTGTATAAATTTGATTTCCAAACACTTGATCTTGAGCTATGACCTAGACCTTTGACAAACAGACAAGTTATATAAAATTCCAACCACAACCGAAGATAAGTTGTGGACAGCAGGGGACGCACGGACACACAGACGCAAGAACGCACGGAAGCACGGACGAAAGCAGCGCATTTCTATATCCCCTGCTCCGGTCTACGAGCGGTGTCGGGGGATAATAATTTTATCATCAATTGCTGTATATACACTATTTTGAGATTCAGAATTGATAAATCTACGTGTTCATATAGATATTTCTTTATAAAAAGCCTGCACCACCCAATTTACCTAGGAAAGTTTGTTTCCGTGGTTGTTTTAAAAATTGATAATTATCTAAAATGATTTTACATTCAGTATAACAGAAACTATCAGAAGTTTTTATCAGTATTAGTCGCAGCATTAGTATTAACACACATGAACAATGAACAAGTTACCATGCCACTTCAGCGGTCATTGAAACAGCACTTAAATTTCTAAATAACCTTTCGTTACATTTGTGTAAGAGTTTTTATGCACGAAATTAAATGTACATGTATATGCATTCATAATAATTATATGCACAGAAATATATTGTATAGACAAATTAAAGGATTACTGTATTTTTTATATAATTCTATTTATGACTATAAAAAGCTAATTAAGTGTAGTTGTCGTTCACAATAATTCCAGTATAATTAAATCAAGTAAATTGAAGAATTTAAAATACTTCATTTTTAAGTACATTCTTAGTGATACATTTTTGTAACACGGCAAGCATCTGCCTTTAAGGTAAAGCTAATTAAAGGTACATCATACCTGGTCCTGACATAACGAAGACATTAACATTGTAATAAGATGAGATGTTATGACCAGTACTAACCACAACTTTTTGTCTGTTAATAAGAGCATGACGTAATATTTCTGAGTATTTCCATTAAGCAATACATTAAATGTATAGAGATTAATGACATCAACATCGACCAAAACTGAATTAGATAAGAAGTATTTGTATTCGTTAAAAAGTTCATGTTAGCTACATAAATGTCAAGTATATAAATAACAAGACATCATTTATGTTGCATTTACATTTTAATACTAAAACGTATACCTAATCATTGAGGAAGCCATTAGTTGATTTTATAGCATGACGTGTTAGCAAACATTAATTCTGAGTGATTCCATTACTTTAATGGAGTATGTAGAAATTGATGACCTTATATTGGTGAAAAAGTGTATAACATTGTATGTGATTAACGCTATTAAAATATATGTCAGGTAGTTAAATTCCAGAAAGGCAGTCACGTTATATTATATTGTTGGACTACAATTATCACGTAGACATCGAAATGATCGTTAGTTGTTTTAGGATGAATGGGGATAACGATCTATTTCGTCCATAGTATATGTTGCGAATTGGTCTGACGCGGGTTGCCAATAATAATGTCGATAATCCGATCAGCGATCGATATTGTTTCTCTAAGTTAACACTAGTTTGTAATACATTGTATTTACTTGGACAAACAACGCCACGTGGTCAGCATGCGGGGCGATATTTGTAAGACAAACGAACGCTCTCTAAGTAAGCACTATATTGTAATACATTGTATTTACTTGGACAAACAACGCCACGTGGTCAGTGTGCGGTGCGATATTTGTCAGGTCAATTGTCTGACTATTAAGAAATATTATTATCAAATTACCATTTGATATTAAGGTTTGAACATAACAAACATATACACTTGTATAATTATAAGCAAATAAAAACATAGGCTTAATAATAAGCAATAGCATATTCGTTATAATTTACATTGGTTCAAACATAAGCATAAACAGAATACGTACTCGTATTATAAAGTACTTGTAATTTTCATTTTATTCATATTATATTGCATGCTTGTGAAACACTACTGAATATTATTTTGTTTAAAATATAAAGAAACGCCTGGATAATTAAGAGCCACATTATCCAAATATCTTAAATAATATGTATAGTGTGTTAGAATATGTATGCAAATAATTTTTTAAATGCTCATGTCAATAATAAGTAGGAATCGTTGTGAGAAAAGTATTAAGGATTATTCTGACACAATCATTACTTATAAACTTCATATACATATTTTACAAATGTAAACATCGTTAACAGTAGTACACCGATCTGTCTCTTCAATCCATCCGACGTTTTTTGGCCTTTTAGTATAGATAAAGCTATTTATTTTTGTTGTAGTCTACACAAAGGTTACAGTATTTTTTAATTTTCATACTTTTGTTAAACTTTTACGACATGTAACGATTATTTAATATTGAAGTTAATAAAAGCAAAGACTTAGCATAAAGCAGCTTTAAGCCGAATTGAAACTTAGTGCCTATATTAGTTTATATTAATTTATTTAAACTCGATTGTAATGAAAGCTTAAAGCTTATATGGACCGCCTAGTGTCTGCTTCCTGGGAAGAACCAGTACTGAGTGTTATTGTTTTTTAGACGTGGGATCGAGCTGGGGATCGATCCAGCAACCTGGCGTGAGCGGCAAACATTCTATCCACTACACTACCGCCACCGATTAGGCACGTATATGAAGGCAGAATCTCACTTTTGCAATCTTAGATTTTGAAATATTTACTTGAATTATATTTGTTAATTTATTGTTCATTATTCTGTTTGATCCACAATCATTATAGAGATGCAGTATGACATGAATTGTCAATTTAGTAACAATTAAAAGCCACTTCTTTGACCTTCAATTCAAGTATATGAAATAAATAATTATTTTCTTGAGATTAGTTATGCCAGTGCATTTAATATACCGTTTCATTCCAATTGCTGTATTAATATGGCACATGGAGTTGTTTACTATGGAACATATTTCCTAATTGTCTTAAAATAAGCAGTTTGATTTGTAATTATTTTCAAGATTTGACGTTTCCACAGCTGATTTACTGAGGGGTTTTTTAACGAGACACTGTCTGGCAGTATTGTTTAAGTGTGTTAAGGCAACTTATACTGTTCTGTTGCATTGCTTATATTTTGAGACTACATTATGGGAGTTTTGGGTGTGGTATAAGGTTGTAAGGGTACTTTGTGTTTGTGTTACAGTTTGTTACACAACACTGAAACATATTTTGCTTGATAAAAATGATTCATTTAAACTGTAACGAAGGGTAAATTTTAAAAGAAAAATGTCTGCGAACCATATTGTAATATGCATAGATTGTAAAATTAAAAAGAAAATCTCAAAATATAGTCTCGACGGGAGATGGAAGGCTAAAGTTCACTCCAAATTATGTAAGCACTGTTGTCTTAAAACACACGTGATATCCTAGCGTATGTATGTGATAGGTTAAAATACTAACCCCTGTGTGAGAACAGGGACTCATATCACTGTGACTCGTGCATTTCGTAAGAAGCGACGATTTTAATAATAGGATAGAATTTGCTGAAATTCTGCAGTTGTGCAGGTATCAAAGTTCTTGGTTCATTGTGCATATTCATTTGTTCATGTGAGTTTTAAACCTGTATGTTAATTTGATGTATTTGTACATGTAGAATGAACCTGGAATCTTCCTTTCTGTTGGTGTCGAATAACATACAATGTGTTGGTACGTCGTAAAACCCAATCCATTCATTTATGTGATAGATTGCATTTATGTTTAATATATACGCCAAACATTTTTTAGATATTGGATACGATGTGTTCGACGAATGGCCAACCATAGATATATATGCTAAAACGATTAGACGATGCTGTTTAAACAAAATGGGTTAGCTTGAGAAACGGTTTAACATGATACTTTGTTTGCATGATTTGGGGTATGGTCAGTTTGCAATTAGATAAATATACTCCTGTAACAATTACTTAATTACTTGCAAATGGGATACTGATTTACATCTTCTAAATCATTTCAAAAGAAACATTTAAAATCAGAAGTCAATACTGAATATTGATATGTCATATATATTTTAAGAAAATATTTTCATGAATAATGATTGAAACAAGAAGACATGTGACAATTGATACAACTAATATTCCGTCCGTTTGTTTATAAAACATATGATTGCTGTATAACATGAGTATCTGTTTTTCTTCAAGTGTCAAGAATATGAAAAGCTGAGACAAGCTTATTTCATGATAACTGGTTGAGAAAAATATCTCTTAAAATGTTCTGTATTTCAATGGCTTTAGATGGTAGATAGTAAATATAAATATTATTGCAAACAATATTTTTTGCATGCTTTTAAACGAAGAAATAAAATAAAGGCAATCACTAATGTACATATTTCCTGCAAGTAACCGAATCTTTTCTGTTGCCATATGTTACATTACTTATAAACTCATTATCAGTAAGGAAACTGAAATCAATGATGGCAGCTTCCGAATTTAATGTGTTATCTTTCTTGAACTGACAAGTGTTGCGTGCAGTAGTGGTTCCCATGGGAATACCGGTACTTTGTCTAAACTGTACTACGACAAAAGTCAAAGTCTGTACAATGAATATATCATTGTGTTAAAGCTACATGTACATGAACGAAAATCCCACTATTGTTAATAGTCTGATTGATGGTTGTTTTTATGTTTTTCCAGCGGTTGGAAATACGTAGTCTTTTGTGGACAGCGCCTTGGAAGTAATAAATCATAATCAATGACGTATTTACACCGGCACTTGTTGGCCGGCTTTTAAAGCAATTTATTTACCATGGTATTACTCCCATTGGCACAATGATTGGTAAGTTGATTACCTTTATTTGCAATGCCTTAAATGGGATTAATCACTGTTGACCAAATTATTTAAAAAAACAGAATGTCAGGAAAAGATGCTTTTATTTATATATACATCAATACAATAAATCAAAGCTTAAAAGACAAAAGTATATTTAGGGCGCAGAAATCGGTCACATATGTTTTACCTTCTTTTATAAACTATGTATCAGTTGGACAGTCTATTATTACAAATATGTTATTGTTTAAAAGCATTTGTATTCTTTTTGGAATATCACAAAATACATGATTGTATTGGGCGAATTTCAATACAAAATATTAGGAACAGTTAAAGCCGCATATTAATTGACTTATTTATGTTAAAATGTAAACCAATGAAGCTGAAATCTTACGCATGAAATCATTGCAGAACATACGCAGAAAATGGCGTTCCATAAAACATGGCGATGAGAATAGTTACCAAATTACATCGTTTCACTATCTTGAACCAATCTTATTTCGAGAATTAAGGGCATCCCAATCTAAGGATTGAGGGTATTTTGATTCTTTCATCACTGGTTAACACAGTTCGATGAGACATTTCACATATTAGTGACACTGCTCTTCCGGTACATTTAGCAAAAACCTGACCATGACAATGCCAGGAGTTTAATTGGAAAATTATGTTTCTTAAAACAAATAGCTTAATCATAAAATCGTTGAAAATCGTCGACGGTAAATCCATGGTATATCTACGGTAAATCCACGGTAAAATTAAGAATACAACATTCCTATCCCAAAGAGTTTAGATATACTAATGATTATTGCAATAAATATAACTTAGTCTATACCATATTTGTACTAAGAAACTTTTAACGCTTATGAAACAGACAGCACTTTTATGGCCAGAAAGTTCACCAAAGCGCATGTTTGACCTTTGACCGGGTAGTGAATTTCACTAAAAATGGCTATTGAGCTTAACTGAAACAAAAACTAATTAAACCAAAATTCTTAAACTTCAGAAATGTTACTCAAATGTATTTTGTCAATTGCATAAAATAAAACAAACTTTAATACTTACCATCAATATATCATTGTATCCACTTGGTAAATGACACTATATTTCATTGCTGTTTATTAGACATCTGAGTCCAGCTTCACACTTTTGTCTCCAGTTCTAGATCTATAACAGTGCCTGACATACCTTTATATAACACCCTGAACAAATACTGTTGGAACAAGCTATTGTATATCCCATTAAACTATTTACATTGTTTTAAAAAAGCACCAATCTACCGGCCATGTTCGTTACAATATTTCTTGTTTATGTTTGTTTTACAATTTCGGATTGAGCGTTCTTTAAACGGAACGAACTCGATTTAGTCTGAACAGAAAATCATAACCATTACATAAAACACTCAAATCTCAAATCTCTGCAATCTGTATATAGATTGCATTGAACTATAAACTACTTATATAATCATACAATTTTATTTTAAATGACAAAAAAATATTTCAAAGATGGATTTATTGAACTGTATTATATTTCATCCAATGGCAACGAGGACTGTCAATAAATTGTATTTAAACAGTTTACGTTGTGTGCCCTTTAGCACCGTTGATTTTCAGGGAATGTATGCATTTGTATAAAACTGCGCTATTGCAGACAATTTATAGAATTGGACAAATTGGTTAATCAATGTCGGAGTAATGGCTCCGAAATGACCAATACTTTAATTATTTGGCATTGTGTGAAATGTAGTACTTACATGTACAAGTTTTATTTGATACTCACCAAATTTACACATTAATCATCTAATAATAATGTATCGGAGAAGTTCTTGAATATGCAAAATAGAACAATTAATGTTTTAGTTATGGCACTTGAATTGATCCTGTGTGCACTTGAACACACGCATTTCTTACAATATTCAACAAAATTACACACTTAGTTATATATGATATCTTAGACAAGTTCTAGGACTGGCAAAACAGGATACCTACTGTTAGAGTAATTGCCCTTCATTTAATGAATTCAAAAATTGCATTTCTATACTTTACCCATTATAAATAATAGTAACACCCCAAAGAAAGAAATGAACTGGATTAATCGGATTATTAAAGTAGGAGTTATGGCCAAAGAGTGTACGTTAGTAGAGATTCGAATATACCGACTGCTTCATCTGTGTAGTTGTAACTGGAACGTTCCAACGCCACATTTTATTCTGGATTTGATCCAGATGCGCCCGGTCCGTCATGATGTTTTTCTTGAATTTCATGTATCATCTGTTTCTATTTATTTCTTTAATTTTAACTTTTTTTATTATCATTTTCTCATCCACATTTCTTTTCAAATAGATACCTTTCTAGAATATTTCCTCTACAATCCTTGGAAACTGTCAAGGCTTGGTGTGCACAATACTACATGGTTATATACGCATATAACTCTTAGGCGATGTTCGTGCAAACCTTGTTTGGTCGAGACTTGAATTTATATTCTTCGCGTCTTATGCGGAATCTGATGTGTTCCTTTAGGTGAGTATTTTCCATGTTTTCACGGTATTATGCCAGTTTGATATCCACAGCACCTATACCGTTGATGCGCTTCGACGCGGGTGAGGATTATTGATTATGAAGTCACACAAACCAACTACGGCTTCATTAAAAGCAGATAATAATCATACTACACGGAATAAGTCTTCTGGAGAAGGAAACGAAACATAATATAATAGATAATCGAGCATTCTTAAGTTTGATAGGTATAACTTATGATAGATTGATCAAGTCAAACCTGTGTAAACGTTCACCTCTATTAAGCAGCCACTTGACTCAAGCAGCCATTTTTGCCATTTACCATTTCTATGTTTCCAGAGCATATTTCCCTGTATTAAGAAACAACCTGTCTTAATAAGCCAGTCTGGCTCCTTTCCTTGACTGGCTACTTAAGACAGGTTTAACTGTATTTGATTGTGTACCAATAGTGTTATAGCATTGTGATAAAGGTGGCAAAGGTGTTATTAAATTGGCACAGCAATGTGTTAGTAATATTACATGATTTTTTTGACATTACTTTTGTTTTGAAAGTATGGAAAAATTATTGCTGTACGATTTTTATCATGCATTTACCTGTAACTCGTCATTGACATCTCAATTTGTATGATTGTATTGTAACATGTGTTATTAAACATGCGGGTACATTTGTCGTTTGAGTTTAATAAAATATATATATTTACAGTGTACAACCTATTTTACATGCACTACTGTATGTACTCTAACACTTGTATTTACCGTTTGATCTGATTGTATGTATAATGTGTATATTTAATTATTTCAAAGAATTTGTATTTTTTCATTCAACACTGTTGTTTTCAATTATTAGCCAATTTATTTGAAAACGGTTGGTCTTAATGTTTTAAACATAAGTTATCCAATCAATTCAGAATATAGTTACCAAACTTAAAATCAAATTATTGTGCTGTTGTTGGGAACTATTCTGTATACCAAATGCATGGAGCTGGCAAATTAAGCAATAAAGTCATAATGTTGCAAATGACACTACCTAGAAGGTGAACATTCCCAATTATTTAATGAAACTTGAAAAGAAATGTTAATGAAATGACGCGCAATTTATCATGATTTAGACATGTTTATAGTCTATGCATGCACTGTCTAGTATAAACAAAATGAAAAGGGCTCGGTTCTCGTTAATATAATATAGTTTAACAGCATCAGACAAAATCTACTTTAAACAACATTTCTTTAAAGTATATATGGGATTTTAATTTATAAAATGAATATAACATCATATGTATAAGAAATTCTCTGCCTAGAAACCTTTGTATGTTGTGATCTTCGTTTGAATTGGATTTATCCCTGCTGCATTGATTTCTATAAGCATTGTATGTTTATTGCTTCATCACAAATTAATTTGAAACATTTTTAAATTCTTCCACTTTAACTGAAACTTTCCAATTATCATTTACAGATACAACACCGTGTTTTAAAACAGCTCTTATGCCACACACAGTTAGCTCAGTCAGTAGAACGTCTGACTATCAGTAAATGGTCGTGAGATCGAAGCCCGACTGGCAACAGTATTGACTGCTATATGACATTGCGTCTTATTGTCATTATTCTCTCACGATTGATTCAAGTGGTAATAATTATCAGTTACCTCCGAAGATGTGTGTTCTCGAGTTTTGGTTAACATTACAAGATCCCAAGAAAGGGTGGTAAGTTAAATAAGCATCTGTTAGTCATCAAGAGTATAAAATGACGTTAAATATTCAAACAAAATAAAGAAACAAAACACCTATGCAAAATAAATGTGTGAAACTGATAATTGCGGTAATATTAACTTAATTCCTTGGCCACTGTCGCTTGAAATCTATATTTGTTCAACTAATAAAAACATACAGGTCTTTATAAAACATATTTAATGTTTAGCGGTTGACGCTGTTATAGAACTGGGAACGGCTAGTTCAGTCTGTAACGCGTCAGAGATGTACGACCACGAGTCCGCAATATCATTTCCGAATATATGGGGAAGCAAAGATAATGCGCGTCCAGTTATGGCAAACATAACAGTAGATTTCAGGAACAATGATTAATTAACTGAAATACTGCTGGAATAAGGCACATTCATGAAGAAAAATAAAATGTGTTACAACAAATCATCGGACATTTTGAGACTGCGACGACAACCAATACTGGTGGTTTAATGATGATAATTTTATCTTGTGGCCTTATTCGGACGGATTATCTGTTTACAGTATTACTTGTGCTCATTTTGTTGCACTATATAGTTGTTCTTTAAACCATACACGCATCTTGTCGCATTTGTAAATGCATACTCAAAATGTATTACATTACATTGTATTGATTTGCACAGCTACTTTTGTTACGTGAATGTTCGGCGGAGAGCGTAGAAAAGGAAATGAGTTTCACTGGATTACCACAAAAGCTCGACTGATATTTGGGGTTAGTTATTATAGCGCGGGAAGTAAAAAGACATGGAGTATCTTAAAAGAAATATGCACTTTATAAACGTATGAATAAATTTCATGTTAATATTTGTAGAGATCATCAATTTGAACAAACACACATAGAAACATCACCCTGAACTGTTCTCGTACCGGAAATAATGCTCACCGAGGCAGATATAATGACAATGTCATATGGATGCATCAAACACAAATAGAAACATCGCTCTGAACTGTTCTCGTACTGGAAAAAATGCTCAACGAGGCAGGTATTATGACATTGTCATATCGATTCATCAAACACACACAGAAACATCGCCCTGAACTGTTCTCGTACTGGAAATAATGCTCACCGAGGCAGATATTATGACATTGTCATATGGATTCATCAAACACAAATAGAAACATCGCTCTGAACTGCTCTCGTACTGGAAAAAATGCTCAACGAGGCAGGTATTATGACATTGTCATATGGATTCATCAAACACACATAGAAACATTGCCCTAAATTGTTCTCGTACTGGAAATAATGCTCACCGAGGTAGGTATTATGACATTGTCATATTGATTCATCAAACACACAGAGAAACATCGCCCTGAACTGTTCTCGTACCGGAAATAATGCTCACCGAGGCAGATATAATGACAATGTCATATGGATGCATCAAACACAAATAGAAACATCGCTCTGAACTGTTCTCGTACTGGAAAAAATGCTCAACGAGGCAGGTATTATGACATTGTCATATCGATTCATCAAACACACACAGAAACATCGCCCTGAACTGTTCTCGTACCGGAAATAATGCTCACCGAGGCAGATATAATGACAATGTCATATGGATGCATCAAACACAAATAGAAACATCGCTCTGAACTGTTCTCGTACTGGAAATAATGCTCAATGAGGCAGGTATTATGACATTGTCATATGGATTCACCAAACACACACAGAAACATCGCCCTGAACTGTTCTCGTACCGGAAATAATGCTCACCGAGGCAGGTATTATGACATTGCCATATGGATTCAACAAACACACACAGAAACATCGCCCTGAACTGTTCTCGTACTGGAAATATGCTCACCGAGGCAGGTATTATGACATTGTCATATGGATTCACCAAACACACACAGAAACATCGCCCTAAACTGTTCTCGTACTGGAAATATGCTCACCGAGGCAGGTATTATGACATTGTCATATGGAATCATCAAACACACATAGAAACATCGCCCTGAACTGTTCTCGTACTGGAAATAATGCTCACCGAGGCAGGTATTATGACATTGTCATATTGAATCATCAAACACACATAGAAACATCGCCCTGAACAGTTCTTGTACTGGAAATAATGCTCACCGAGGCAGGTATTATGACATTGTCATATTGAATCATCAAACACACATAGAAACATCGCCCTCAACTGTTCCCGTACTGGATATAATGCTGACCGAGGCAGGTATTATGATATTGTCATATGGATTCATCAAACACACACAGAAACATTGCCCTGAACTGTTCTCGTACTGGAAATAATGCTCACCGCGGCAGGTATTATGACATCGTCATATGGATTCATCAAACACACACAGAAACATCGCCCTGAACTATTATCGTACTGGGAATAATGCTCAACGAGGCAGGTATTATGACATTGTCATATGGATTCATCAAACACACATAGAAACATCGCCCTGAACTGTTCTCATAACGGAAATAATGCTCAACGAGGCAGGTATTATGACATTGTCATATGGATTCATCAAACACACACAGAAACATCGCCCTGAACTGTTCTCGTACTTGAAATAATGCTCACCGTGGTAGTTATTATGATATTGTCATATGGATTCACCAAACACACATAGAAACATCGCCCTGAACTGTTGTCGTACTTGAAATAATGCTCACCGTGGCAGTTATTATGATATTGTCATATGGATTCATCAAACACACACAGAAACATCGCCCTGAACTATTCTCATACTCGAAATAATGCTCACCGAGGCAGATATTATGACATTGTCATATGAATTCATCAAACACACACAGAAACATCGCCCTGAACTGTTCTCGTACTGGAAATAATGCTCACCGAGGCAGGTATTATGACATTGTCATATGGAATCATCAAACACACACAGAAACATCGCTCTGAAATGTTCTTATACTGGAAATAATGCTCTCCGAGGCAGGTATTATGACATTGTCATATGGAATCATCAAACACACACAGAAACATCGTTCTCAATTGTTCTCGTACTGGAAATAATGCTCACCGAGGCAGGTATTATGACATTGTCATATGGATTCATCAAACACACATAAACATGGCCCTGAACTGTTCTCGTACCGGAAATAATGGTCACCGAGGCAGGTATTATGACAATGTCTTATGGATTCAACAAACACACAGAAACATTGCCCTAAACTGTTCTCGTACTTGAAATAATGCTCACATAGGCAGGTATTATGACATTGTCATATGGATTCATTTAACACACAGAAACATTGCCCTGAACTGTTCTCGTACTAGAAATAATGCTCACAGAGGCAGGTATTATGACATTGTCATTTGGATTCATCAAACACACATAGAAACATCGCTCTGAACTGTTCTCGTACTGGAAATAATGCTCACCGAGGCAGGTATTATGACATTGTTATATGGATTCATCAAACACACAGAAACATTGCCCTGAACTGTTCACGTACCGGAAATAATGCTCACCGAGGCAGGTATTATGACATTGTCATATGGATTTATCAAACACAGAGAAACAATGCCCTGAACTGTTCTAGTACTGGAAATAATGCTCACAGAGGCAGGTATTATGACATTGTCATATGGATTCATCAAACACACACAGAAACATCGCCCTGAACTGTTCTCATACCAGAAATAATGCTCACCGACGCAGGTATTATGACATTGTCATATGGAATCATCAAACACACACAGAAACATCGCCCTGAACTGTTCTCGTACCGGAAGTAATGCTCACCGAGGCAAGACTTATGACATTGTCATATGGATTCATCAAACACACACAGAAACATCGCCCTGAACTGTTCTCGTACTGGAAATAATGCTCACCGAGGCAGGTATTATGACATTGTCATGTGGATTCATCAAACACACACAGAAACATCGCTCTTAACTGTTCTCGTACCGGAAATAATGCTCAACGAGGCAGGTATTATGACATTGTCATATGGATTCATCAAACACACATAGAAACATCGCCCTGAACTGTTCTCGTACTGGAAATAATGCTCACATAGGCAGGTATTATGACATTGTCATATGGATTCATCAAACACACACAGAAACATCGCTCTGAACTGTTCTCGTACCGGAAATAATGCTCACCGAGGCAGGTATTATTACATTGTCATATGGATTCATCAGACACACATAGAAACATCGCTCTGAACTGTTCTCGTACTGGAAATAATGCTCAACGAGGCAGGTATTATGACATTGTCATATGGAATCACCAAACACACATAGAAACATCGCCCTGAACTGTTCTCATACCGGAAATAATGTTTACCGAGGCAGGTATTATGACATTGTCATATGAATTCATCAAACACACACAGACACATCGCCCTGAACTGTTCTCGTACTGGAAATAATGCTCACCGAGGCAAGTATTATGACATTGTCATATGGAATCACCAAACACTCATAGATACATCGCCCTGAACTGTTATCGTACTGGAAATAATGCTCATCGAGGCAGATATTATGACATTGTCATATGGAATCACCAAACACACATATAAACATCGCCCTGAACTGTTCTCGTACCGGAAATAATGCTCACCGACGCAGGTATTATGACATTGTTATATGGATTCATCAAATACACACAGAAACATCGCCCTGAACAGTTCTCGAACTGGAAATAATGCTCACCGAGGCAGGTATTATGAAATTGTCATATGGAATCACCAAACACACATAGAAACATCGCCCTGAACTGTTTTCGTACCGGAATTAATGCTCACCGAGGCAGATATTATGACATTGTCATATGGAATCATCTAGCACACACAGAAACATCGCCCTGAACTGTTATCGTACTGGAAATAATGCTCACAGAGGCAGGTATTATGACATTGTCATATGGATTCATCAAACACACACAGAAACATCGCCCTGAACTGTTCTCGTACCAAAAATAATGCTCATCGAGGCAGGTATTATGACATTGTCTTATGGAATCATCAAACACACATAGAAACATCGCCCTGAACTGTTCTCGTACCGGAAGTAATGCTCACCGAAGCAGGTATTATGACATTGTCATATGAAATCACCAAACACACACAGAAACATCGCCCTGAACTGTCCTCGTACTGGAAATAATGCTCACAGAGGCAGGAATTATGACATTTTCATATGGAATCATCAAACACACATAGAAACATCGCCCTTACCTTTTCTCGTACTGGAAATTATGCTCACCGAGGCAGGTATTACGACATTGTCATATGGAATCACCAAACACACATAGAAACATCGCCCTGAACTGTTCTCGTACAGTAAATAATGCTCACATAGGCAAGTATTATGACATTGACATATGAAATCATCAAACACACACAGAAACATCGCTCTGAACTGTTCTCATACCCGAAAAAAATGCTCAACGAGGCAGGTATTATGACATTGTCATATGGATTCATCAAACACACAGAAACATCGCTCTGAACTGCTCTTGTACCGGAAAGTATGCTCACCGAGGCAGGTATTATGACATTGTCATATGAAATCATCAAACACACACAGAAACATCGCTCTGAACTGTTCTCGTACTGGAAGTAATGCTCACCGAGGCAGATATTATGACATTGTTACATGGATTCATCAAACACACACAGAAACATCGCTCTAAACTGTTTTCGTACTGGAAATAATGCTCACAGAGGCAGGTATTATGACATTGTCATGTGGATTCATCAAACACACACTGAAACATCGCCCTGAACTGTTCTCGTACTGGAAATAATGCTCACAGAGGCAGGTATTATGACATTGTCATATGGATTCATCAAACATACAGAAACATCGCCCTGAACTGTTCCCGTACCGGAAATAATGCTCACCGAGGCAGGTGTTATGACATTGTCATATGGATTCATAAAACACACACAGAAACATCGCCCTGAACTGTTCTCGTAATGGATTAATGCTCACCGTGGCAGGTATTATGACATTGTCTTATGGATTCATCAAACACAAACAGAAACATCGCCCTGAACTATTGTTGTACCGGAAATAATGCTCACCGTGGCAGGTATTATGACATCGTCATATGGATTCATCAAACACACACAGAAACATCGCCCGGAACTGTTCTCGTACCGAAAATAATGCTCACCGAGGCAGGTATTATGACATTGTCATATGGATTCATCAAACACACACAGAAACATCGCCCTGAACTGTTCTCGTACTTGAAATAATGCTCACCGAGGCAGGTATTATGACATTGTCATATGGAATCATCAAACACACACAGAAACATCGCCCTGAACTGTTCTCAAACCAGAAATAATGCTCACCGAGGCAGGTATTATGACATTGTCATATGGAATCATCAAACACACACAGAAACATCGCCCTGAACTGTTGTCGTACTGGAAATAATGCTCACAGAAGCAGGTATTATGAAATTATCATATGGATTCATCAAACACACACAGAAACATCGCCCTGAACTGTTCTCGTACTGGAAATAATGCTCACCGAGGCAGGTATAATGACCTTGTCATATAGAATCATCAAACACATACAGAAACATCGCCCTGAACTCTTCTCGTACTGGAAATAATGCTCACCGAGGCAGGTATTATGACATTGTCATATGAAATCATCAAACACACACAGAAACATCGCCCTGAACTGTTCTCGTACTGGAAATATTGCTCACAGACGCAGGTATTATGACATTGTCATATGGATTCATCAAAGACACACAGAAACATCGCCCTGAACTGTTCTCGTACCGGAAATAATGCTCAATGAGGCAGGTATTATGACATTGTCATATGGATTCATCAAAGACACACAGAAACATCGCCCTGAACTGTTCTCGTACCGGAAATAATGCTCACAGAGGCAGGTATTATGACATTGTCATATGGATTCATCAAAGACACACAGAAACATCGCCCTGATCTGTTTTCGTACCGGAAATAATGCTCACCGAGGCAGGTATTATGACAATGTCATATGGATTCATCAAACACACAGAAACATCGCCCTGAACTATTGTTGTACCGGAAATAATGCTCACCGTGGCAGGTATTATGACATCGTCATATGGATTCATCAAACACACACAGAAACATCGCCCGGAACTGTTCTCGTACCGAAAATAATGCTCACCGAGGCAGGTATTATGACATTGTCATATGGATTCATCAAACACACACAGAAACATCGCCCTGAACTGTTCTCGTACTGGAAATAATGCTCACCGAGGCAGGTATTATGACATTGTCATATGGAATCATCAAACACACACAGAAACATCGCCCTGAACTGTTCTCAAACCAGAAATAATGCTCACCGAGGCAGGTATTATGACATTGTCATATGGAATCATCAAACACACACAGAAACATCGCCCTGAACTGTTGTCATACTGGAAATAATGCTCACAGAAGCAGGTATTATGAAATTGTCATATGGATTCATCAAACACACACAGAAACATCGCCCTGAACTGTTCTCGTACTGGAAATAATGCTCACCGAGGCAGGTATAATGACCTTGTCATATAGAATCATCAAACACATACAGAAACATCGCCCTGAACTGTTCTCGTACTGGAAATAATGCTCACCGAGGCAGGTATTATGACATTGTCATATGAAATCATCAAACACACACAGAAACATCGCCCTGAACTGTTCTCGTACTGGAAATATTGCTCACAGACGCAGGTATTATGACATTGTCATATGGATTCATCAAAGACACACAGAAACATCGCCCTGAACTGTTCTCGTACCGGAAATAATGCTCAATGAGGCAGGTATTATGACATTGTCATATGGATTCATCAAACACACAC
The DNA here is from genome assembly GCA_029582155.1 of Panopea generosa. Taxonomy (NCBI): domain Eukaryota; kingdom Metazoa; phylum Mollusca; class Bivalvia; order Adapedonta; family Hiatellidae; genus Panopea; species Panopea generosa. The sequence goes on along the minus strand of CM055906.1, from coordinate 26,616,020 downwards.
AGAAACATCGCCCTGAACTGTTCTCGTACCGGAAATAATGCTCACAGAGGCAGGTATTATGACATTGTCATATGGATTCATCAAAGACACACAGAAACATCGCCCTGATCTGTTTTCGTACCGGAAATAATGCTCACCGAGGCAGGTATTATGACAATGTCATATGGATTCACCAAACACACAGAAACATCGCCCTGATCTGTTCTCGTACTGGAAATAATGCTCACCGAGGCAGGTATTATGACATTTCATATGGATTCATCAAACTATTTAAGCAGAGTAAAATGAGGTTTGAAAGTTGTTCCGGAGGAGAAAGATGGCATTACGGTATTCATGACAATTTTACAGACAGAGTGAGATATAAAATATTTCAAATGACAATAAATGTCAGAATTTATGCGCTGGGACAGACAGATCTGTCTTTTGTTTTTTTGCAGACAAAAGGAAAAGTTTTTAATTAAGAATTAAGAATGTAAATGTAAGTAAAGCTGTTTCATTTGAGAAGTCACTTTCCTCTTCAGTTGTCTAATAAAATTTGATGCGACATCGATAAAAGGGCATCTTATTATATTTCATTAAAAGAACTTGTTAAATGTATGTCAGGTGAAGGTGCGTTATTCGTCCAAGAACTCGTCAAACAATGACAATTAAATTGTATTTGGATGGATGCTCAACATGAGTGAAAGGAACGATTGGTCTTATTCTGTTATTTATACATTACTATAAGGACAGCCAGGTACAAGAGTGTATATTTTAGACGCCCGAAATAACAAATATAATATTTTATTATACGCTCATTATCAGAAGATTTATAACTTTTGTTGAATACATCCTACACTTGAAAATGAATACATGCGACATACGACAAGCAGATTGCATACTTAATCTACACAGTACATTACTTTTGGTAATCCCTTATCAGTTTCAAAAATATCCCTCACCTGCTACCGTGGGCGTGAGTTGTATTGTTATATATAGTATATTTCCTGACGAACGGACTCAATAAACAAATTCTGCTATTTCCATTTGTTAGGAACGTTCTATGGCGAAATGAAAACATGCTATCAAATTTAATGGTATTTGATATATTAGCAGCAGTTGCACGTTCCTTAAATGATCATCCTTGTTACTAAGATAGCGATTAGGCCTGCGCTTGGGTATATACATTTGCTCGGTGATGCGTAATTCATTATTACTAACAATCACACTCTATAAAACTGTGTCCACTGTTTGCGTATCTGTTTTACGTTCTGTATTTTAAATAGCCTTTAGAACGGACTAGCTCTCCATTTGGTTCGATACATAGCAATGAGTGTTGGCACGTTGATTGGTGTATATATAGTCATATGTATCATAGATATGTGTGTGTGTGTGTGAGTTCGTGTGTGTCGCTGATATAATGTCAAATGAAAACTCTAATCATGTTCATTTATCTAAATCCTTGAGAATTCTATGAACTGTTTTTTAGCTAATAAATTATCTAAAAGTTGAAAATAAGATGAATTTGTAACAGTACCATCATTTTTACCTTCCTTCCATCCTACACAATAATGTCTGTTCAGTCATTGTATAATTACTGAAGCCAAAGATTTGTTGTTTTATTACTGATATAAATGATATGAATATGGTGTATCACATTTCACAGAATGATTTATCATCAAATTCTCTTTGGTTTGCCTTGATATTACATATATTAATTAATATTAAACATATCAAATGACACATGACAATCTTGGAATCGAATTTCAGGTTTACGCCACACTCTAGCTTTACTTCTATTAACTACAATAGTCCCAAAGATTTGTTATCCGAACTTTCACTATTTAGACAGTATGACATTATGTAATTTGATTAATTAAACTGGTACTTTCTTTGATTTTTTTCTTCTGTCATATCCTTTAATACAAATGAAAAGTAATTATTGGTTACATTTTTTATCATATATGACTACGAATTAACGGAATACCATGTCTATCATCTATAACAAAAGGTATGACCTATTACAAAATTTAAAGTAATGGTTAACACACATACTCGGGTATTATAATTTTACAGTTAGTTAGAACTGACCAAAATTGACGTGTGTGTCTTTAAAGAGATTATGTAGAACAAAGTGGAAGGTGCATTGATCATGTTGACGATGTTAAGAGCGTGCTTAAGAATGATGGCTACTCAGTCTAGGAAGTGTTCATATTTTCGTGGTAACGATTTTTATATCTTAAATTGTCAGTTATATTTATTTTATTTTGAGAATTTGTTATCTTTGGTGTAGTGTTATGGATGTGAACATAATGAACTATTTAATCTACAAACATGTCCATTAATTAACACAATTTTGTTTTTTTTCTTTTCACATCATTTTCTTACCAAGACAATAAGGTGGTAAGTGATTACATTAAGCGTACTTAATATGATGTTTTCAAGAGAGAATTTATTTTCAAAAAGTTGTACAAGTGTAGGAAAGTATAATTTATACTATTTTTAGACTAAAACATAACGTTATTTATTTTCTGATGTTATCATATACATGTAGAACTATTTAAATCAATTTGACAAATAAATCTCAAATATAACTTATATTTTATGTGTTTCCGTTAAATATTATAAAATGGGTGGGGTATAGCCTATGCTTTTGTATTAGCAACACACTTGCATATATGAGAAAAACATGTGTGTTTTTTTCAGAAAATATAAGTTGTTCCATTTTTGTTATGTTGTTCATTTTCAGTTCAGTTCAATATGTATAAAAGAATACGTTATATGAAACAAACCTTTTTCGTGATCATTTAAATCTTAAATAATGTTAAAAATAACTGGATCAAAAATGTCCAGTTACTTTGATTTTACGAACTAAAGATTTATGTTAAAATGCCAAGAAAATGATGGTGCTAAACTATGCTTGAAAGAAGTAACCATTGTGATTTGATATGCTAAAGAGAACTTGCCGTTGTTATTTGATATGCTTGAGAGAAGTTACCGTTCTGATTGGATTTGTAAACGAATTGTTGGATACAAAAAAGATGCATACCTTTGATGTTGTGTTGTCGTTTTTTTGTGTGGGGGTTTTGTTGTTGATGTATGGGGGAGTTTGAACAGAACAGTGAACAATGTACCTCAAGGTTAAAAAAGCTATAACGTTTCATTAAAATGCAAAGACAATACATGTGCATATACAAAATACAGCATTGAATGTTCTTATACATATACGCACACACACATACAAAAGTTATTTTGCAACAAATATCAAACCCAGTACACCATGCACTAAATGAAAAGACTAAGGGGATCAAATAATGCATACTGTGAGTTTTACGAGGGATCCAGCAAATGTGAGTAGGTGGTGTGTGTGTGTGTGTGTATGACAGGGGTCTAGCTTGATCAAAGTAAAACCTGCAGGCATAGAAATTTTGATGGGGGCCTGTATTGCTTATGTGTAGCTACGCTGGTGTTACTGCCATAAAACTAGCACTGGATCCACTGCCACCAGGAACAATAAGTGTGCCATGTACAGTGTTTTATGTATCTGGCAGCTACACCGTCAAGTTTTTTATCAAAATACATTTTGGGACAACGTACATGCTGACCCCACTCAACTCACCCAACCTAATCATTGTACTGGAGGTCATCCCGCTCCGACTGTTATGCCTTTGCTCTCATGTGTTTATTAACGGTGTGACCCACTTTTATCGGGGTAAATGATTATTATAATGACTAGTTCATTTTAACGATATCATTTCAACGGTAACCTTTTTACTAAATATCAGTGTTTATTTTAAACGTTTTACCCCAAAAATGTTAAACAATACCCCAAAACCAACGAATCTATTACCAAGTAACTAAATTCTAGTAACTATAACCAACCTATATAAAATGGACTCTCATAAATATTTATTAGATAAATTGGCAATTTGGCGAGAAAATAGTAGGACGATTTAAAACAGAAAGAGGATTGATTTCCCCAGTCGTGGCATATTAAATTGTGTTTTGAAATAAACAACAAAATAAGCGTCGGCACCTACAAATCAAACAAAAAGAAAAAAAATGCAGGTTATACATGTGTACCAGGGTTTCCTATATATGTTTACATTGAAGATGCTTGTACTCGTACAATGTTGATAACCTGTATATCAAAATAGACTAGTCCGCATATCTTTCGTAGTCTTGATCATTTCCGACACATCGATGTTATGTTTAAGAGACAGTATAATGACCTATTTATAAAAACAAGTTTAATGATTGGATAAACTGAGATTGATTGATTGATTGATTGATTGATTGATTGAATATTTAGCGTCATTTTTATGCCATCGAGGGGATAAACTGAGACAAACAGACCTTTAAGAAAGGAAATCCTAGAAGGTGGTCTCACTACTGCATTGTAAAATAAAGCGTAGAATACAGAACATATCCGATTTGATGGTACCCTGCACCATACTGTGTTGTATTTACTTGTTTCATTTTGAACATACTACCTAATAAGAAATCAAAATCTGAATACTTAGGCTGGACTCCGTAGAGGCAAGCAAAAACATGACGCTAAATATTTAAAAAATATATAGATATTCGTAACGACACCATTACGATACTGGTAATGTTAATTGTATCATATGGCATAATTTTCTTCGTTTCTTTATAAAAGTCAAATTTTGACTACTACAGAAATTCCGTAATATGTAGAACGAATACGAGTGTCATTGTTGGATATTGTTTTGTGTTGTATAAGAAACACAATCTTCATACAAATATTTGAAAAGCTATACGTTAAAGGAATATTTAGGTTTGTAGAGTTCATAATATATTATTAAAGAACTAACATTTCTAAATACAATGTATTCTCATTTTTTCAATTTAATAAAAGTATATAGTGATGTTTTTATATTGGGTTAATTGCATCCCACATGTTGTTAGACTTGAAATTATCAGATCATATGTGTCAAGATATTTGATAAATACTTATATTTAAACAGTCGTTCCGTTTTATCTTTTTTAGTTTACACTAATGTAATTAAGCTCGATCGTGATGAAAGCTCGGATACTCTCTAAACGGCAAAAAGATCTAAACCAAATGGTGTGTTCATCAATGTTTCTGTCAACTTGGAATGAGAAATAAGTGTACTGTTCAGAAAGATAAATGTATTGCGGTTGTTTCAATAAAACGATCACAAGGAACAAACAACGTGTTAAGGATAAAATGTTTAGATAAAGATCCAAAGGTTGTTCTGACAAAAGTTAAAATTTCGACCAACCACGCAATTTTACAAGTTATGTGTAATTATAAGGGCGCGTTTCTCCGAGAAAAAAACAGTGTTTATCTTTAAAATTTCCAAATTTGCAATCCATATCATTATATTCGTTCACAAGTCATCATAGAACCATTATCAGTTTAATACTGATTGTAACATATATTCGTCACGCCTGCGTGAACATGACTTAATCTTATTATATCTTATTTGATCAACTACATTAGCTGTCAACGTATAGTTCGAGAAAATTAAACATGCAGCTGGCCGAATATTGGTATGAGCTGCATTCAGCAACGTTAAACAGCAAATTATTGCCTGGTTCTCTTAAAATTTACGCGTACTGTATGCTAATATGAGGTTGAACCGGTGTCCAGGAAAATATGTTAGCTAACGTTATCAAACGTTTGACCGAACTGAACGAAGCCCTGATATCAATATTGCAGACATTTTTTATTTATGAAGAAATGATAAAAACTCAAAGCGTCAATGCGTATAAATGCACTTAGCTCATGCGCAACCTACAATGAAGGGCTCTTAGCTGGTTGCAAGCTGGTATGAATAGTGGGGCAGTTGGCAGACACATCAACTCACTAATGACGTTGGCAGTTCTGTTCTGAAAAGTCATCTTCAGAGTGAATGTCATCAGATACCACGAGCAATCATTTCTGCCAAGAAACCGGCTTACGAAATGTCATCACTTATTACTGAATATTGCAACATTTGATAGAGATCGATAATGTGTCTGAATATCTACTGTGGTTGTATTCATGTTGGCTTGTTGATGTATGATATGTGTTGTTATGGAATATAGGTTTTAAATATTGATATATCATTAATTTAATTCTGGTGTATAGTTATTCTTTATTATCCAGAACATTTTTGCCGAGTATAGTATCCCTCGATGGAACAAAAATGACACGAACTATTAACACAAGCAACACAGAGCATGTCTAAGCTTTGTAAACACAATGTGTTTATCTCCTCTCATAAAGAGGAATACCGATTTTCCCAATTTAACAACAAACACTTACTACTTCAGTGTATTATACCACCACTGTGAAAATGATTTATCTACAAATATCTACATTTAAGGTGTGGTCACATAGCCGCTAGTGGACCTAGTTGAACGTAGTTGACGGTAGTTGAACGTACCGACATCCGTACCGAACCGTAGTTGTCCGTAATGCTAACTTGCTATTAAGATGGGCGAGTCGTGATTGTCGATTTAATTTTTTGACATGTTCAAAAGAGCGGTACGTTAGAGGCAAAATTTGCATCCGTGATGCTAAAGTACTAAAGCGTAGTCTAACGTAGTCTTACGTACCTCACAGCGTACTGAAACGTACTCTAGCGTACTCTAAAATACTTTACCCCGCACAAAGCCAATATCTGACCAGTTTCATGGCCGGGAAGAGGTAAGTACGTTCAAGTAAGGTCTGTGCTACGCCATGCTACGTTAAATCAGTGAGGCGTCAGCTTGTTCACGTTGAGTATCAGCAGCAGCACTCTTCATGGACTTCTTACACTTCCTTGATCCAGGCATGTTTCAGCCACAAATGTAATCTAAATGTCACAGAAATATGTGAGATATCATTGCTCTGTTTGAAAAACGAGCGCACTATGGCCGTACCACGCCGCGGACTGGCTGGTATACTCCGTGGGGTGTTGCTCAATATACCGTAGTTGGACGTACTTTAGCATAGTCTAGCGTAGAGGCTACCGTAGTCTACCGTACTCAAGCGTAGTCAGACGTACCACTCCGTACCTCTCCGTGGGCGATTCGCACCCGAATTAGCGTAGTCTAGCGTAGTTTATCGTACTTTAATGTGTTTTACCTTACTTTAACGTACTTATCCGTACACTTCTGTGGCTCATCGACCAACTTCTGCAGTACCTTAACGTAGGTCAACGTAGTTTAACCTAGTTTAACGTTCTTACACCACGTCTGACCCGCGGTAATCTACCCCAAGGATCACTACGTCAACTAACGGCTATGTGACCACACCTTAAGACACTCATAAAAACACGAAACGAATGTTTGATATGAGTTAGATTGCAATGAATATCACCATCAAGGACCTTCTAGCAATAAGCTTTATTACTTACCCGATGCAGACGGAAGATATTTTAGTATTCGTGTTCCGTCTATAAAACTAATCCCCAGACGTCAATATTTGATTTTTGATTTTTTACTGAGCATGCTCAGCAGCAGTTTATAGACTATGTTTCTGTTATCTAATTCATACGAAAGGACTGCAATGTTTGCTTTTTATTTGAAACTTACTTTGCATCAGGAAATATGATTTAATCAGGTGAAACAAGAAAGAACAATCTCGTAGCGGATATTCTATTTCTAAAATGTTCATTTGCCCTTACTTTAATGAATGTCTTATATTAAGGTATCCTTCTAAAATGGCGTCAATAGATCATTACAAAGTTATTATATTTATGTAGACATCCCTGTCGTACGATGTCGATGAAAACTAAATCTTGTTTAACAAAAGTATTATTCACAGAATATAAGAAAAAAATCCACTCGTTCCTTAGAGTTTTCCTGGACAAAACGAATAGAAAATTAAATGGTAAATGTACCATTTTTCCGAGAAGAGTTACGTTGGAAACGTGTATAAAGGATTTCAACAATACAAAGATGGATTGATAGATGTCTAGGCGCTTAATTACTATCAGCAAACTGGTAACTGCATCATCATTATCAATTCAATTATATTCGACAAAATAATTTTTGTCCTGTTCGCTATCAGACATATTAAGGATTTAATCCCTTCAAGAAAATGTATTATTATCGCAACAATTTATACTGAAATCAAGATATACCCGTCTAAACAAGGATGATTGATTTATCTATCAAATGCACCAGTCTTTAATATTTATGTTTATAATGACTCAGATAATTTTAAGTCTAACAAAAACCAGGTGGAAAGCTAAGTAATACGTTAACTATAAAAATTATGAGTCTAACAAAAAGCAGGTGGAAAGCTTAGCAATACGTTAACTATAAAAAATTATCAGTCTAACAAAAAGCAGGGGGAAAGCTTAGTAATACGTTAACTTTAAAAATTATGAGATATAAATATAGTCATATCGAGATATTTATTAAAAGTCATGTTTGGCGTAGATCTAACAAAGTCAAAGATTGAAGACACATAATTATTCGAGGTTTATCCTAAGAAAACTCACGAGGGACGCTTTGTAATTTTGTTTATTTGCAGCAGTCGGAAATTCGCATGATATTCATTTGTCGTCTGTCGTTATTAACTGTTTAATGTAATACAACAATACAACGTAATTTGTACAGTGAAAGGGAAGAACGAAAGATTTAATCTTTAAGAGTTTTTTGCCAAAATATTGCTCCTATGAACATCCCTGTAACCGCTATCCGTTAATTATTTTCTGAATATGTTTAACTTAATAATTATTTTAAAAAAAGTAAAAAAAATAACAACAATGGAAATTCACAGTGACTTTATGTATCGTAAACAACGATTGCGTCGTCTTACATCATTTCTTGTTTCCGGTTTGCATTTTTTCATAGAGATTTAAGATATAAAAATAAGATTATCTGTTTCGTCGCCGACATCAGTACACGACAACACTTCATTAACACCAACCTCTGTTACCCAATATGACCATTCAATTAGCCCTTTTCTCACGTTATTGTATTTTTGGATCATTCAATTTTAAATAGTTATAATAATAAAGTAAACAATGCGATAACTCTTTCAAATACTTTATCAATGGTTATCAACAGTGGCAACGGTGTATACTTATATTTTGATAAAAATGAAATACATTGAATTTGAGGGATATGTTAAAGAAATTAAATAGTAGCTCGCCATTCGCACTAAACACGGTTATTATTTAATGATTTTTAATCAGGTGTAGTAGACTTCTCATGAGCTAACGTCAAGGGGTAATATGTAATTAGCCAAGATACTAGTTTTTAAGGGGCGGAGTCATTAGTTTCTTAATAAATGTTTTAAAATGTTTCTACTAATGTTGTTTTATTAAAATATATGTGTAATGAATAAAAAATGCATTTGTTTAGAAATGCGAATTTCTAAATATTTTATATTTAACACAGTGATGTACGTACGGAATTTGTTTGTTAAGCTTTTTTTTGGTAAGCACATGTTCTTGTCTGAATTAAACGTTTTATATTGTTATTAATTAATGAAGGCTCGTAAGGTCTTATTCGGACTATGATTTTAGTACAGAGACATACTTACATGATTGACACAAATCAATAATCGTTTTAAAGATAATGGATGCATACATAATGACCTCATCGTGAGAAAACCCATCCTAGTTAGTATTTGATTCAATATTCCTCATGTAATAATCGCTTCGTTCGCATAATCAAATACGTTGAATGAATGTTTTCTACCCAGGTTTTTTTAAACCAGAATATACATGGCAGTGCTATTTTAGATACTGTTCAAGAAATGGAAGGATTGCATCACTTGAAATTAGATTGTGTATATCAGATACAAAGAGAAGATAATAAGAGATGTCATATTTTCAGCAGTACATAGTCTACAATAGCGGATCAACTTTTTTTTAAAGAAAACCGGCGTACGCCCCACCCTCTCACCCATAACTCTCATATTTCCTTATCCCATGTTTGTCTTAACAAGGAGCATGTAGACAACTCAATGATTGTCGCGCCGTAGCATCAGGATCACTATTACAATCGTCGTAATGTCCAATACAGATCGGTGATAACCATCGTAGCGTAAGCCTGGTTTAATACATGTCACAATCGCTCTTATCAAATAACAATATGATAATGCATATTGCAACAGCACAGATACCAAAACCTTTTATAATATAGTGAATATTGATATTGATTTACAACGGCATTTTATCATATTATAGTTTTGATAATCATGCGGCATTTTTATCGTCAACGTAATGTCATAACCAACATAATATTTATATAAGAAATATACCTTATTATTACGAAACTATGCAATATATATATATTTGCTCATTAATCGAAGAAGATTTCATGGTCATGCTATCTTTTAATTGGATCCAAATTTCCAAAATAAAAGTTAAATGTGTAAAAATGTATTTAAAACTGTTTGAAACAGCAATAAATGCTAATGTTTGTCGTAACAGGAGAGGAGATCTACAATTCAACTAATATCATACATACTATTTTTATCATAGCATTGTTATCTATAATATTAATAGCGTATTACAGAATACAAGTCAATACAAACTGCTTATCAGCAAAGTACAATATTGGTTTATACATAACATAATCGTCTTCATAAAAAACATATGACACAATATCTCTCACTACAACTCATTATTGTATCATGGTAAAGCACAATGACGCATCAAAATAATATATTCCTGATAATTTTAATAACATCTTTATTGTCAACTTTGTGTAATATCATAATATGATTTTGATTTAAGATAGATATGATTAACTCGAAAAATATATAGTGTATATATACATTATTGGCTCATCAGTTGTGAGTTAAACGGATCTGTGACTTTAGCATCACCGTCCAGTCAATACGTACGCCTAATGAAGTGTTCCGCAAACGTTACACTTACAGCAAGAATGACTATGTGGTGAAATAAACATACTTGTTGGTAAAAGCTGTCAAGGTGTCGTTCATGAACACACGATAAACTTTCAGCAAACGATATTTCACTAGTGTGTTTCATTCCGACCAAATCAACTATATTTTACTATAAAACTCTTCAATACTGAAGAGTAATAAGGCTTGAGTTTAGGTCATGAACTTAGACCAGGAACCAGGGGGTCAAAATGGTAGTTCCATAGAAAATTGACAGTGGTCATTCAAGATGGTGTGAGTGTAAAAAATGCACTTGACAGGTACTATTGCAATGTGAATTTGTGATGGGAATATATTTTCCCAGAGAATGGTGCAAAATTGAGTGGACTGGTAGCTATAACACACAGATGGGACTATTTCTTAGACGGTAAGAATTTTGCATAAGTTGGCTGATTTGACCTCTGTATGTGAAATAGGGACCCCTACTTTCGCTTTGAGCAAAATTGTGAAATTGGAAGCAGTTAATGCCCATGTTTTTAACTGTTTTTTTGTGTTCTGCTTGAATTGAACATGAATTCTAGAAAATCTCAATGAGTTTGGAGTACAACTGTAAGTGTGACAGTCTATTGTGCTAATATTACAGTCTATGTGAACTTAATGGTGGTCCAGCTTCTGTTGAATACTGAAACACGAAATATGAATATCATGCTTACTTCAGTTTGCCGGGTTGGTTTGTTTTGTTACTGTGTATTTTTATTTTATAATGCTATGTCTGATATACGGCACACGCGAAACAGGAAAAGAAAGCCAATGTATTTGTAAATCTTAGGTATCCATGTCTTATAGTATTCATTATTTGTTGTTGTTATAGATCGTTTACTTGAGGTGTTACTGAATAAGTTGGTACCTCCAGTATAGGTGTCACATATTTTATTTCCAGGTACTAAGTCTCCTCTAAACCCAATGTGGCATTTTCATATATTTTCCTGTGTTTCGTTTTCACGTCCCACTACACAGTTCACCCCTTTTTTCCAAGATATACGATTCATACGCGTAAAAAAGGCCTATGTTATTTGGTTTTGAAATATTTTCATAATAATTATTATTTCTGTCTGCAGAGTAGTAGAGTAAAAGTTGACATTGCATATATTGCAATAAGACAGCACTGTGCTAGTTTTAAAAATGTGACTTTTATAGGATTTCAAAAAATCTCAGAGTAAAAGACCAAGCTGGTCAAACTACCAGTTATTGTGCATTGTATGTGAGTATACATTTATGAGGCGCCAAACGTGACTATATTCAGTGACTTAAATATACATTGTTTGTAAATATATATGCTTTCCGGTAATGGGGCGAAACGAGAAAGACGTGTGAAAAAGTGCTCTCGGGTTATTTCTATGACAAACTTTACGACTCATGAACATTTAAATGGAATACATTAATACAGTGTTTATTTACAGTGTGAAAAAATGTTTATAAATTATAAAGTTCAAAAAAGTGTGTTTATGAAGAATTTCTACTTGTGTTAATTGGACAAAGGCGGCTTGTTATGTAAACTGTTATGTAAACTTACCTGGTCAGTTTATCGGACAAATAAGGATAGTGTATTGTGTGTAGTGTATTGACCAGTGAGTACATATTATTTATTACCTGAGAAGCACATTATCTACTTACTCAATTTACACTTTCAAATCTAAAATGGCTGATAGTGATTATTCGGATTATGCTGACGCAGAAAGTTCTAAACCAAGTTCATTTATCAAGCGGAAAGGGTCTCCTAAATTCAAAACTGATAATAAACGATAAACTATGGCTACATCCTTATTTTCAAAGAAAACTGCTTCCTTCTCAGATATGCTTATATAAATTTTCAAAGATGGATCTTTTCAAAAAGAAGCAGCTCCAGTCCTGGCAGCCATCATTAACCCAGTGGTTGAGTGTGCTATAGCAAATATCACAGCATCCACGGTTTCGTTAACAGAATCTAACAAACAGCTTCAGGAAAAGGTTGAAAAGCAATGTGAACTACTCACTTCACAAGCAGATATCATCACAAAAAAGGATGAACAGATAGCTGACCTAAACAAAACCATTGAATCCCTCGGGAAGACATGAACTTTGTCAAATTATCACATAATGATCTGGAACAGTATGATAGACGAAATTATCTTCGTATTTCGAACATGAAGGTATCTAAATCATCATCAGAGGCAGACCTGACAGACTTTGTCATCTCATTTATAAATAAATATGTACTAAAATCAGAATCCGACAACAAACAGGTACGAAACATAGACAGATGCCACCCATCATCCAAAGGCGACAAACCGCAAATCTTGATTAAGTTCAAGGACTACAACAGCAAATCCAAGGTTTTTTATGCTAAAAAGAATCTGAAACATAACGCTGGTGAAGTCTTCATATCGGAGGTCTTAACCAAGTTTAACCACTCGATCATCAGAGATCTTATACGTATGAAGAAAAATGGCAAAATCGCAAATTTTTCGACAAACAACGACAGAATCTTCGTTAAGAAAACCTCCACCAGTGTTCATGTAATCATCCGAAAACCAGGCGATGTACCAACAGTAATCTCATAAATGTGCAGATGTTGTTTATGTACGTGTGAATTGTCTCATTTACTTTTACTTACAAGATCGCGCGTGTTACGGTTATTTACCTACAGCTCATCACCAATTAAAACATGTATAGTAGTTGGTGTTAAATTTTGTTTACATGTGTTTTCCCCAAAGCTATTTATAGCGTCGATATGAATATCGATCCTCTTGCTGTTTTCAGTGCTTTAACCTTATAACCGATGTTTATACAAAATAACATACACGAATGGGAACCATCTCTCCACACCGTGCGTTATCGGAGAGATTTCGGAGAAACATAACAGCGATCACAGTGTTAGTGAATCATTCCGATCACAGTGTTGGTAAAACATTCAGAGAAAGATTCTAAAAACTGTAACCATTGCTCGTTTTCACAATTAAATACTGGGGTACTAGCAGTTGGTTTGTACGGTTTATGAAATGTGTACCTACATATCGATATTTCGGCTACGTTTTTCTTATGTGTGAATCTAGATAATTTTAATAGTACAAGTAAATATAACAAATCTGCTGTATTTATCCTATTCACCTATTGTTAAATATATCTAGTGTTTGTTTTGTTTGCTGTTGTTTTTTGTCGTTGTGTATGTGTATTCTTTATCATATGAGAGTAATGTTACATTTAAAGCGCATAGCATATTTGTATGTATTTGGTAAATATTGTACATTTAAAAATAATCATAAATATTGGTCTGAATTTCAACTGAACACAAAAAGAAACACTGTTCACCTCAAATCCTGTTCACCAAACATACTGTCATATTATCGCTTATTTTCACTGTAATGCCTATCTTGTAATTCAACTCATTTCAGTTTGATTAATCTCAATATATCTGTAAGGTCAACATGTAACCCTGCATTTACATTATATGCCACGAGATAGTAGACTTTATTGTGGTAAATGTATGTCTTTCATGATAATTGTCTTAATTACATGTATATATATATATATCTGCGTTGACTAACGACAGCGCTTGTAACTGAATAGTAACTTGTGTGTTTTTATGTGTGAGTGGGTGTATAGGCATAAAAGTTTCTCATGTCCATGTTAAATAACAAATACTTATAATTGTTAGCATATTTCACCACGTGCTGGTATGTACACGCACCCTAACTAAATATAGAACTCGTCGGTGTAAAAGAACCAGAACAAACCTGTTTGCCAGTCAAGTTCGGCATGTTGATTTATGTGTGTTTGTTACAAAGAATAGAGCTAAATACATGTATATAAAAAAATATATATTTATATTTACCGGTTTATTATGCCCCCCAAACATTTTTTTGGGTGGCATATAGTAATCGCAGCGTCCGTCCGTCCTTCCGTCGTTCCGTCTATCCGTCCGTCGTTCCGTCCTTCCGTCCGGTATTTCGTTTCCGGCCTGTTACTTTGTCATGCATAGATGAATTTTGTTGATACTTGCTGCAAGTGATCAACATAACATGACGACGTGTCGCGAGTAAAACTAACACCCGTACCTCAAAGGTCGAGGTCACAATTTGAGTTTGTTTGACAACACTTTGAGTTTGTGTGAGATTCCTTTTCCGGCCTGTAACTTTGTCATGCATAGATGCTTTTGTTGATACTTGCTACAAATGATCAACATAACATGACGACGTGTCGCGAGTAAGACCCACACCCGTACCTCAAAGGTCAAGGTCACAATTTGACTTTGTTTGACAACACTTTTGAGTTTGTGCGAGATTTCGTTTCCGGCCTGTAACTTTGTCATGCATAGATGGATTTTGTTGATACTTGCTACATGTACAAATGATCAACATAACATGATGGCGTGTCGCAAGTTAGACCCACACCCGTATTAGAAAGGTCAAGGTCACAATTTGACTTTGTTTGACAACACTTTGAGTTTGTGTGAGATTTCGTTTCCGGCCTGTAACTTTGTCATGCATGGATGGATTTTGTTGATACTTGCTACAAATGATCAACATAACATGATGACGTGTCGTATGACCCACACCCTTACCTCAAAGGTCAAGGTCATAATTTGAGTTTGTGTGAGATTTCGTGTCCGGTCTGTAGCTTTGTCATGCATAGATAAATTTTAATTAAAATAGTTACAAATGATCAACATAACATGATGACATGTCACGAGTAAGACCCACATCCATACCTCAAAGGTCAAGATCACAATTTGAGTTCGTGTGAGTTTTGTGTCCGGTCTGTAACTTTGTCACGCATAGATGGGTTTTATAAATACTTGCTACAATTGATCAACATAACATGACGATGTGTCGCAAGTAAGCCCCATACCCATACTTCGAAGGTCAAGGTCACACTTTGAGTTTGTTTGACAACACTTTCAGTCTGTTTGAGATTTCGTGTCTGGCCTGTAACTTTGTCATGCATAGATCGATTTTGTTAATACTAGCTACAAATGATCAACATAACATGACGATGTGTCGCGCGTTACATCCAGAATCCCACTTCAAAGGTAAAGGTCACAATTTAACTTTGGTTGATGACACTTTCAGTCTGATTGAGATTTCGTGTCGGATCTGAAACTTTGTCACCTATGGATAAATTTCAAAAACACTTGGCTCAATTCATCAGCATGACATTACAAAGTGTCGCGTGTAAGACCCACATGCATACCTCAAAGGTCAAGGTCACACTTTGAGTTTGTTTGACAACACTTTCAGTCTGTGTGAGATTTCTTGTCCGATCTATAGCTTTGTCATCTATGGATATATTTTGAAAACACTAGGCTCAGTTGATAAACATGACATAATTAAGTGTCGCATGTAAGACTCAGAACCTTTCCTTAAAAGTCAAGGTCACACTTTCAATTTGTTTGATATTGCGTGTCTTGTCTGTGACTTTGTCTTTCACTTGGCTCAGTTTATCAAGATGACATGACGATGTGTCATAAGAAAAACCTAGGCACTGTCACACTTTGAGTATGTATGACAACACTTTGAATCTGAAATTTCACGTCTGTCCTATGACTTTATCATGCATGGATGGATTTCAAAAACACTTGGTTCAATTTATCAATTGATCAACAATTGATCTGTAACTTACATTTAGGGATTTTAAAATAGCTTGACACAAGTGATCAGCATGTCAGGATAATGTTTCACCTGTATTTAACTGTTGAAATACCCAGACCATTACATCAGATGTCAAAATCACGGTTACACAAAGGTCAAGGTCATGCTTTAATGTAAAAAAAATATGGAATTGCATGTCTAGTCTGAAACATTAGTCCATTACCTTTGTTATTCATATATACATCGCTACCTATTATATCATATATTGTTATTTTTCACAGACCATTTGGGGGGCATGTGACACTTAACAGTGACATTTCTTGTTATGGGTCAATAATGTACGTACACCATGATTATCGAGTGGAAATGTATATATTAGACATGTATATATGCGAGCGAGCGTGCGTGCGTACTTACGTGGTATTGTGTGAGCGTATGGGCGTGTGTATGTGCGCACGTATGAGCGAATGTATGTGCGTGAGTACTTGTGTACGTATGTATGCACATGTGTACGTATGTATGTGCATGTGTACGTATGTATGTGTACGTATGTATGTGTATGTATGTATGTATGTATGTATGTATGTATGTATGTATGTATGTATGTATGTATGTATGTATGTATGTATGTATGTGTATGTGTACGTATGTATGTGCATGTATACGTATATATTTATGTGCATGTGTACGTATGTGTGTACTTGTGTGCGTATGCATGTGCATGTGTTCGTATGCATGTGCATGTGTTCGTATGTATGTGCATGTGTGCGTATGTATGTGCTTGTGTGCGTATGTATGTGCAAGTGTACGTACGTATGTATGTGCATGTGTACGTATATATGTGCATATGTACGTATGTATGTGCATGTGTACATATCTATGTGAATGTGTACGTATGTATGTGTGTATGCATGTACGTATGTGTGTGTGTACATATGTAAGTGCATGTGTACGTACGTATGTATGTGCATGTGTACGTATGTATGTGCAGATGTACGTATGTGTGTGCATGTGTACGAATGTATGTGCGTGTGTACGTATGTATGTGCGTATGCATGTATGTGTGTGTGTACGTATGTATATATGTGCGTGTGTATGTATGTATGTATGTGTACGTATGTATGTGCATGTGTACGTATCTATGTTCTTGTGTTCGTATGTATGTGCATGTTTACGTATGTATGTATGTGTATGTGTACGTATGTTTGTACTTGTGTGAGTATGTATGTACATGTGTTCGTATGCATTTGCATGTGTGCGTATGTATGTGCATGTGTGCGTATGTATGTGCTTGTTAGCGTATGTATGTGCATGTGTACGTACGTATGTATGTGCATGTGTACGTATGTATGTGCAGATGTACGTATGTACGTGCATGTGTACGTATGTATGTGCGTGTGTACGTATGTATGTGCGTATGCATGTATGTGTGTGTGTACATATGTATGTGCGTGTGTTCATATGTATGTGTGTACGTTTGTACCTATATATGTGCGTGTGTACTTATTGTGCGTATGAACCTAAACGAAAGAACAGAAAGCTATGCTACAAGGCTGTTGTTTTTGTTTTCACAGTGACATCAGTATATTTTCGTTTACCAACTTTATGACAACTAGGTTTTTCTTAAATTATCTACTAATATAATTCTGTTTTGTATGCGTTTATCGATATTTTTTTTTTTTTTTTTTTTTTTTTTTGTAGGGGGTGGGGGGTTGGCTTCAGTTTTCTTATACTGAACTATCGAAGAAACACACATGAATGGGAACATTCGCTAAACGTGTATGGTGGCTGTGAAAGTTATTTAAATTATTATACGTAATACCTGACACCTGCGTCACTGTATCGATGGTTGCACTGGTCAATATGTAAAACATTGTTAAATATATATACAAATGTAAATAATAACTCAATTACCAATCGCTTTTACACAGCTTAGTAATGGGGTACTAGTGGCGTTAGGAACTGTTTGTGGTTGTGTACAAGAGTACCATGCAGTTAAACAAGAGTCGATTCGTAAATTTGTTCTATAGTTGGCCAATGTCTTAGCATACATACTCGAGGATATTCTAAAAGCATTTCTATTTTCCCCAGTTTAAAATTGATGTGTATCTAGATAATTTAGATATATTTTATCGGTACATGTATACACATGTATAATGTTGCATTTTTTTGTTTGTTTTTCTTTTTTCTATTTTATCCTATTCATATTTTGTTAAATTCATCATGCGACTTGTTTTTTTCTTATTGGTTTTTGGTTGTTAAAATGGCTATAGTGCATCTGCTTAACATTTTTCAGTATATTATATACGAGGGGGATCAGAAAGTTCGTAGATTTTTGCCATAACTTATTTATATCAGTTATACAATGCAAAATATTGTTATTGTAATATGTCTTCAAATCGACTTCCCGTTTGCTCCTTTTTAATGACTGATTACCGGCATTTTAAAAAACATTATTTTTGTGAAATTTAAACACAACAGACCTTGAAACATTATATTCACCGTTCGTACTTTTTTTTTTCTGTGCATGGAGCAAAACTTTACGGAACTGCGGTGTGCCGCGTGCTAATCCATTTTAAAGTGCCCCGACGTCATTTTGTTTCTAACAAAATGGCATACCGTAACATCATAGTATTGACGTCATGTTGAGATGCGCATAATTGGTGGCATTTTTTTAAAGGATGTAAACAAGCATACGATACAGCACACATTGATATTTTTTATTTTAAAGTAAAACCCATTTTGGCAGCGCTACACTTGTTTGAATAGTATAGGTAGGAAAAAAGCAAAAACTGCCCCGACTACGTAAATCGACTTTACCATAGTTACTATAGAAAATAAACTAATGATGAAGAATTATCAAAGTTTTGCAAAATTACTTCAAAAATTTAGCGACACCAGCTCTCTTAGAATTATTAGAATACAATGATAAATAAAAATGTTTTGGCAAAAGTCTACGAACTTTCTGATCCCCCCTCGTAATGATAACTCAACTACCACTCGTTTACACAGCTCAGGACTGGGGTACTAGCGGCGTGTGGAACTGGTTGTGGTTTGTGTACAAGAGTTAACCATATAGCTAAACAGAGACAATGTGTAATTATATTACTTCCTTTCCTCTACTTGGCCCATGTCATAACATGCACACTCATGAATATTCTATAAAAGATTTCAGCTTTTCTCCCCATAATTGGTGTGAATAACGATTATTTAGATATCGGTATATCTATAAAAATTTTGTCTGTATGTTAATGGTGTGTTAAGAAAAGACACGAAATATATAGCACTGACTTATCTTAGGCTGGCACACATATGTCTTCATATGTTGTTGTTTTTTTTGTTGTTGTTTCTTTTATTTGTTTGTTTTTTATTATAGTTGTAAATATGCTTTAATGCGTTTGTATATTATTTCCGTGAAGTTTAAATACGTTCAATACAACCTGTATTGGCATGTTACAAATTGTTCTATCTGTCCTACTTGGCTATTGTTATTTTAAACTTTGTTTTTTGTTGTTGTAGGGGGGTTTGGGGGGGATGGGGTATTGCATTCAATCATAAACATTGTCTTATGAGTCTGTATCTTATCAGCCATTGAAATACCTGTATTACTTACACAGTTTACTCTATAAAATATGCTTAATTTTTCTAATTTTTTTTTCATTTATTCCTTTTCCTCTCTCCTTTCATTTCCTTCTCATATGTGGACACTTCCGGGTTTCAGCTTGTGGTAGGGATAGGTGATATGGTGGTCTCAAACTTTTTTGAGAATATTTTTCTTTTACCCAATGGGTTATGACATTTGTGCTTGGAGATCAGCTATAGGATTATTCAATGGTTGCAGCATGCTGATGCATGGCAGTTTTAAACTCAAAATATCTGGATCTTGTATATATTATGTTAGCTTAGTTTTAAAATGGTTGACAAAAGTGATATTATTTTTCCCACTTAAACTCACAGATTGTATTGAAAACATTGAATTTAGTTATCTTGTTTTGTATACTATTGCAAGCAGTGATATTGAGACTAATCCAGGCCCTACAAACGAACAATATACCCTGTCTATAATGCACTGTAACATGAGGAGCATCAGGAATAAGTTTAAACTTTATTGCAGACTTTTTTTTCTGACTTCGATATTTTATGTTTTAATGAAACACATCTAGACCAAAACATTCCAGACAATCTTTTACACCTAGGTAACAATCTCGATATATCATACAGAAAGGATCGTGTAAATCATGGAGGGGGTCTCTTAGCTTATTTCCCGAAAAACAATCCATTCAAGGCGAATGGATTGGGAAATATTTTGTGAAGAATCTATTTGGGTCCACGTCAAAACAAATTCGGATTTTTTTTTACTAGGGTTATTCTACAGTCCTAAAACAGCTAACAAAGATAGTTTTAACAAAACTATAGAACAAGCGTATTAAGTCTAAAAAAACGTACTTCTGTTAGGAGATTTAAATGAAGATTTGCTGAATCAAAATTTTAATAACTTAAAAATGTACTTATTAACTCTATGCACAATACTACACACGAGCCCACAAGAATCAATACCATTCTTGACCCCATAATTATTACACAAGATATGCCTTATACAGACTCAGGCATAATTAAAATTCCGTCTACTGTAAGTGACCATAATGCTACATACATCGTTTTGCCTTTTCCTTATCAGATACATGCCAGTTATGAAAGAACAGTATGGTTATATAACAAAGCCAATTTTCAGTTACTAAATGAAAAAATTATTTCACATGACTGGACCTATTTAAACAATTTAACACTTTACGAGGCATGCAGTAATTTCACTGAAATTTTTTTGGCTATGGTTGAATTATGTATTCCCTCTAAAGTTATAACTGTTCGTCCAGACGATAAACCCTGGTTCGATTCTGAACTTAGAAACTTTTCAAGAACTAGAGATCGCCTTAAAAACATAACAATCAGACGAAAAATAACTAAATGATTGGAATAAATATGAAAATGCTATAAATAAAGTCAACAATTTAAAACAACATGCAAAAAAAACTTATTTAATAATCTGGAAATGAATATTACAAATCTGCAATGCAATGACAGGCTTGGCTTCTGGAAAATTATAAGATATTTTGTAATAAACAACGGTTCCTCGACTAATATTCCACCGCTTATTGAAAATACCATGCATGTTGATAAATCATTATATATATCTAACGAAGAGAAAGCAAACTACTTAAATAAATACTTTGTTTCTACATCCACGATAGATGATGAAAATGCTTCTCTGCCTAATTTTACTCGTAAAACTGAAAGTTCACTTTCAAGTATTATTATAACAACAAAGAAATAATTAATGTTATCACCATACTGAACGTAAACAAAACTTGTGGCCATGATTTGATAAGCCATAAAATGTTAAAAGGAGTTGAACAATCAATATCGAAACCACTGGCTATTCTTTTAATCGTTCTCTTAGTGAATGTACATATCCCAAAGTATGAAAAATTGCCAATGTCACACCGTTATATAAAAAAGGTGACATGTCAGATGTTTCAAATTACAGACCTGTGTCTTTGTTAAGTTATTGTGGCAAGCTTTTTGAGAGAATTATTTTCAAAAATATGTATAATTTCGTGTATGATAATAATTTAATGTATAAATATCAATCAGGCTTTTTACCTAAATATTCAACAACATACCAACTCACTGACATTTACCATCATATTTGTCAAACATTTGATAATAAACTATTTGCATACATGGTATTTTGTGATATATCTAAAGCTTTTGACCGAGTGTGGCATAGAAGACTTCTATTTAAACTGAAAGAAAACGGTATTAATGGAAATATTCTTAAGTGTATTTCTCATTACTTGAATAACAGATCTCAATGTGTCGTCATCCAATCATCAGAATCTAAATTTGAAAAACACACTGCAGATGTACCTCAAGGCTTGGTCCTTGGTCCTTTATTGTTCCTTATTTATGTCAATGATATAGTTGAAAATCTCTTTAGTTTGACCAGACTCTATGCAGATGAAAGCTCATTATACTACTCTGTTTCTTCAGCTGAAAATATTGAAGGTATTACCAATCATGATTTATTACATATATCGTGTTGGGCCAACCAGTGGCGGGTTAATTTTAATCCGAACAAGACAAAAGCTGTGTTTTTTACCTTAAGGAATTGTGACTCACTTCCTAAATTGTTTTTAATGACATTCCTCTTGAATTTGTTCAATCGCATACACACTTAGGTGTTACTTTTAATAATGTTGGAAAGTGGAAAACACATATTGAAAACATTATTTCTTCAGCCTCAAAGGCAATAGGAGTCATGAGAAAAAAAAATAAAGTCGGTAGAAATGCTCTTAATCAAATGTATTTTTCCTATGTGCGTCCTATTTTAGAGTATTCATCTGAAGTTTGGGACGGTTGCACTGTGCACCTCTCAGACTCCATAGGAAAAAAATCAGAATGAGGCAGCACGAATTACAACTAGTCTCACACGATCTGAA
This sequence comes from Panopea generosa, assembly GCA_029582155.1. NCBI lineage: Eukaryota > Metazoa > Mollusca > Bivalvia > Adapedonta > Hiatellidae > Panopea > Panopea generosa. The sequence continues at coordinate 26,593,092 of CM055906.1, read as the reverse complement.
TTATTAGAAAAGTTATACCAGGAATGTGGATGGGAGAAACGTTAATGGAGACGTGAACTTCGAAAGAATTATTTTATGTTTAAAGTTCGTAATAATAATGTCCCTTCCTATATCAATGATTTGATTCCATCATATGTTGGTGAGACAACACAATACCCAATTAGAAATAGAAACAAATTTACTACCCATACTGTAAAACAAGTTTGATGAAAAAATCATATATACCTTCATCTATTTTTTTGTGGAATTCTTTAGATAATGAAATTCGAACCTCGCCTTCACTTATGGTTTTCAAAAAACAAATCAACAAAAATCACAATAACAGTAATATACCTTTACATTTTTCTCATGGCAAGCGGCATTTGTCAGTTTTACATGCTATGTTAAGATATAACTGCAATAATTTAAATAATGACCTATATATAAACAATCTAAAATTCAGCCCATTCTGTAAATGCAGAGATACCATTGAGGACGCAGAACACTTTTTCTTTAAATGTTCCATTTATAGAAATCAAATACTAATACTCTTCCAATCAACTAGATTGTTTCATCCTCTTAATGTTAAAAAACTATTATTTGGCGATAAGAGTTTATCTTTAAACACAAATAAGAAAATTGTTGAATCAGTACATAATTTTATTAAAACAACAAAAAGATTTAACGATAAATAATGATTAAGTTCTACATATTTGTTTTTATTAAGTTTGCAAAATAGTAGAACCTGTCGATGCCAGTTGACTGCTGCTTCTGTTGAAATTACTTAACACGAGCCGCAGGCTTTTATTGGGAGGTGCCAAACAGATGAGAAGTGAACTATCAAAATAACTTTATATAAACTTTGATATGCAGCAACTTACTCGCTCTATCTCTTTCTTCTTCTTTTCTATCTTCCTATCTTAAAAAAACTCACCAAAATATTGTTTGTTTGTTTTTTTCTCTTTTCCATAATATTTGTCAATTATTTTTGTTTTGTAATGTATTTTATGCCATTGTTAAAAACGATTATGTAATCTATAGGGGAAGGGCCGAATTTAATGTTGGCAGAATTTGTGGCCCAACCCCATTTCATGTAAAATTATGAAATAAAATATATTTAAACTAAATATATATATATAAACGTTTAAGTAAAATATAAACAACCTCGACCAATGAATATGGTAAACTGACTATATATAAAGCGGAACCAGTTTCGCTACGAGAACCAGACGGGGTAACGGTAAACATTGCCCAATTACTGGGGAAACCCTGAATGCAATCGCATGTCTTAGGCAATGATTCAATACCTTCGCATAAAGAGCCTACGTCATTGATTTTTGTCGTTTTCTCATTTAGACGCTTGTACCCCTTTTCGAAGCTTTTGATTGACGAAGAGTGTTATTAAAGTGTCTTAAGGCAATAATGTAATTATATGGTAGAAATATGATAAAGTTATTAAATTATATTTTGGGTGAATAATAAAGCGCAAGGAACCAATGACTTAATTACAGTGACTGGAATAATATCAATTCAACATGCACGGCTGAAATTTCTGGTAAAACCTTAAGTATGCATTGTATTGCTATAAATGTGATCACAACTTCACAAGTTAAAAAATGGTCGGACTACATGTTCTACCAATATTAATTGAGGCCCGTCCCAACAAATTATTTGTATACAAATGTTAATCAAGATGAATTACAATACTTTCAATAAAGTCGTATTTTAAGTAATGATATATGTAAGAATTATTTGGTGAAATAATAAGAGAGAGGTACATGTACGATCAATGGAAGGGTTTAATAAATGTCTGGCAAGTGTCTATGCATAACAAACATTACCAAATTGAAATTATGAATGTGATTGATTAAAGTGATATTATCATGTTCTGTAGGCGTATCTTTTATAACTTTTTGAACCGTGGTCTGAATATAATAAGTGAGGTACTAAATTAATTCTGATAAAAATTATTAAAAATGTTAACTATTTCCAATTATCAATCATTTTAATACTTTCTCCTGAATTTAGATTATTACTATGGAATTTTTACGAAATATCTAATTTAAAAACATATAGTATAGAATCTACCAGTTTTAACAAAAACAGTTTAACAACACATCACAAGCATACAACTTTTATGTAGAAGAGGAACTTCAGTATACGCGGGTGGCAAAACTTTTAATTGGATATTTGGAGATTGTTTATTTATTACTTTAAAAATGGACTAAAAATGAGAGAATGATCACACAAAAAATGTTTGCGTAAAAATACAGTACTTAGTATCTGCATTTCGGGACCCATTTACTGGTGCAATTCGTCATTGGACAACATTTGATATTGAAATTCGGAATATTGGGCCACATCACCAACCCTAACGCTCTGACTCCTATGCCTATGGTGATTAATATGTCTTTTCGAGACTATTTCTTAAAAAGATATATTGCATTACATCAACACATTTAAAGGCTTTTTTTAATTCCGTCCATAAAACACAATTAAATAGCTAAATTGTAGTTCTACTTAATATAATAAATATTTTATATTTCCAATCTCCAATCTCCCCCTAAAGAACCGCTTAGAATCCTCTCTTGCAACAAGGAGCTTCAAAGACGGTTGCGATATTCTGACTGAGCAGAACGCAAATAACAATGACGTAGGCGTTACAGCTGTCGGTAGTGAGGGGCAAGTGCAAAAAGGGCCATGTGCATAACGTATATATATTTAGGTTTCATAACGTTTATATATTTTGTTTGCATAACGTATATATCTTTTAACCGGTGTGCATAATGTATATATATTTTGTTTGCATACTGTATAAGTATATATTTTGTTTGTATAACGTATGTATATATATTTGTACAGTTTACCATATTAATTTGTCGAAGGTGTATATGTATATAAATAACATATATATTTATGTCACTGAATATGGTCACGTTTGGTGCCTCATATGCATTCCTGCTATGAAAAACAATTCTATGTGGAGTTCTGTTTTTACCTTAAAAATCCTAACCCTTACTTTATAAAGAACAAAGAACAAAATTCAAATGTGTAATGAGTTATATAATTCGAGTGTAATTGCTCGATTTTATTCTGTATCGTATGTATATGTGTTAGTATATTCTATATAATAAAGCATATATAATACATAAGTATTAGTATATTTTATATAGTAAAGCATTTATAATACAAAAGTACTAGTACGTTCTATATAATAAAGCATATATAATACATATGTATTAGTATGTTCTTTATAATAAAGTATATCTGAATCATATGTTTTAGTATATTCTATATAATAAAGAATAATTTCCTTTCCAATTTGTATGGAAATTACCTTGAAATTGTTGGCTCTTCTCTTGAAATTTTTTGATTGCTATTTTCTGTTTCTTCAAGAACGGTGACCAGACAGAACTTGCATAATTATAGATGTGGTCTAGCCATTCATTGTATTAATGCAGAAAGATTTATTTATCTAGATATCTTAAAGTTCTATAAATCATTCCCAGATTTCTATTTGCTATGTTGATTTTTTATGTTACGAGGGTGTTGAATTTCAGTTGTTTGTCTTCTATTATTCCTAAATCTTTTTTCTTCAGTGACATTAACAACTTGGTCTCGGCTATTATCTATGTCCTACCATTTTTTGTATTGGCTTTGCTGTTTGTTCTGGCATATTTCCTAAACAGTTTCCTATAAGTACTTATTTTTGAGGCAAGGTATTTTTCATAGTTATATTTTGTTACTTTGATGAAATGTTGCCTCGATTTTCGCTATTTTTGTATTTTTCTAAGGTTTGAGTGATTTTCCAATAGAGATATTTTTCCAAGAACTGCGTTTTCTCCTTACCTTTTGTTTGGTTTCATTTTCTAAATATGGAATCTTGCTGTTGAATCTGGGGTTGTCTCTGCACACTGGTATATGTTTATCTAAAATGTGATTGAGGTGATCGGCTAAGGACTACCATGATTCGTCAGTGTTTTTGTTATCTAGTATATTGTCCCAGTTTATCGATGTTAGTTCTTCCTTTATTTCTTTTTAATTGCCTTTAAAATTAATTTCCTCATTTGTTGTGTCATGTACTTTCTTAGAACAATTGAAGTCAATCTGAAGTAATTCATGGTCACTTCTGCCAAGGCCTTGCATATGTATAATCGTGTCCGTCATATTTTCTTCATTTGTTTTTACTAAGTCAAGTACAGATGGCGTTTCGTGTTATCTGTATCTTGTTGGCTTAATTACATGTTGTATTAAGAAATTGTCTCTGACCAGTTCTTAAATATATTTGCTGGGTGGTGAATACTATCACTTGTAACGCCTCTAAGCCAGTATATCTCTTTAAAATTAAAATCTCATACAACACATATGTGTGAGCAATCATGTGAACGGACATTTTCTAACTTGTTCCCTTTTTCCTATATCACATGCCCTCCTCCATTTGTTTTGTGTTGTAAAATATTTCATATCCTGCAATAGAGAAGGTCATTTGGGTTACTTCTAAAATATTAGTTTTGGATTAACTTCTGAGATTGAAATGACATGGATTTATTTCTTTAGTTTGTACTTTCAATATAGTAAATTTATTTGTGAGGGTATCAGCATTTGTATATAGCATCTTTAGTTTGTCCATTTGGCTGTTCACTGATTGAGCAGTGTTTGGTTCCTAATACTTATTTACATCTGGTGATCTAGGTTCTTCTGTGGGTACTTGTTTTCCACATACTTGCCTTTCATCTGCATCTAGTATGATGTAATCAATAAATATCGAAATTTATCTACTATTCTTACTTGACTTTTGCTGGTTGATGGTTTTGGGAATGAGTGTTGTTTTGTTATTTCTACATGTAAGTATTATTTTCTTTCGTCTTTTTTTTCTGGAATGATTATTTTCCCGTCACTTGTAACTGTTATTTTTTTATTTTCTTAGCTCTTAATAGCTGTTTCAAGAGTTACTTTCTTATCTCTGTTGTGGGTTTAATCTGATGATATGATAATGTCTTTCAAATGACTTTGTTTCTTATATATCTTGCTTCATTTAGAAGGTCTCATTTCTTTTTTCTTTTTTTTCGAGTACAATTTTGAATGGCCTGATAGTATTGTCTTTTATATTACCGATCAGGAAACTTGTTTTGACGGTTAAATGAACGCCAAGTGAGAGTAGCTGTGGGTCTTGTTCTTTTCTTACATTCGAGTTGCATTCTTTCGGGTTATATATCATAATGCTTTGATGATTTTTTTCTCTCTCATCATGTTCTTTAATACGGATATAAATTTGTTGGTTTAAATATTTAGTAAGTGCATTTATTTACTTATCATCTTTCATGTTGTTTATTTTCTCTTCTGTTTCGGTTTCTATTTTATTGTCTTTGTTTTGTACATTGGTTTCAGGTTCGAGTATCCTGTCTTTTTTCTGTTTTCTTTATCTCTGAAATCGATTTGTTTAATTTTAGTTATGTTGGTAGAGTGTATTTGCATGTTGGACATGACCATGCTATGTTTAGACCTGGGGTGTTGATCAAGGTATGTTGCTCTTTTGATATTTTGATGCATTTAAAAAGAAGCTCGCAATGTATACAGTTTAAGTAGTCAATGTCTGTATGTAAGTAAAATTGTAGGCAAATTTCACTACCTTGTCTACTTCGTTTTTTATAGTCTTGTTCTGGTTGATTGGAGCGCTCGTCCTTCGATTGAAGCATAATGTTCTGCAGATATATTTTTTGTTACTGTTATTTTATGTTTTGTAATAACTGTTGTGTTTTTTTTATTTCTTTAGCTACAGATTTATGTATTATAAAAATAATAAAAAATGTATGCGTTCTATATCCACAATATGACAGTTTAGCTCGGTAGAATCCGTGCTTACTGAAGCTGAGAATATAAGTTTGGTACGACTATGTATGCGTCTTGTATCAGCAAAAAAAGACAATTTAACTCGGTAGAATCCGTGCTTACTGAAGCTGATTATGGATTACTATAGAAGTCATAGAAATTCAGAACTTGGTATATGGTATCGTATATCTTGTTTTTGATAGACAAGTCCCACGTCCCCAACCATATATATATAACCTTGGAGATGCGATATTTCAAGTTCTGTATGAGCCATTCAAATCTGGGTTTTTTACTTGGTCACAACTTGTACACCACCATATAATGTATTTTCTACGTTGTTGTCGAGGTTACCATATCTTTTAACCAGTTGCCTTTGCAGTCTGAGATAAATATTGGTGTAAATTTTTAACAGTCCCTGTGCATTTGCTGGTTTGTCCAAAAAAATAAAAAAATTTAATAGACATGTATCTGCTTTTGATATACATCATGCGGGTACAATTGATATAATTTGCCATCATAATAGCAATATACATAAATTTTACTTACATAAGGTGTCCATTTTACTGACTTAAACAGATTGGAACTATCCCTTTGTTTCTATTGTTCAACTTACTTTTAAATTAATTTGTCTGCATGATTTTCTTACTTCCTTTTAACATTGTAATACCTTATTACACTCTAGAACCAAGATTTTATTTTACTCTGAATTTTCTGCGAGGTTTCTGTTACCGCATTGGCTTTCACGTAATCTTTACATTTTCACTTTAAAGATGTTATTAGTGAATATATAGTCAATCCTTCAGTATCGGTGTTAGTTAAACTATTAATATTCTGCTTCGAATTAGTTCGATGTATATTTTCTGCCTGTTACTCGGTGGATTTCTTAAATTTTATCTTCTTGTTAAGAAAACACGACCATGTTTGCGCATATGCAACACAAGATGCTATGCACTGTCAAAGGACTATTCAAAGTGAAGGTCGTGTTTCCCCTTATATGTTAACATTCAAGATTTATTATCTAAAGATATAGTGTTATTGTCTACAGTCGCGCTTATAAATAAGTTATATCAATGTATAAAGATTAAATTCAGACGGTTTCTCGAGTTCAACACTGAAAAACGCAATAAATAACTTCAAATTAAGAATGAGATTTACAGTTAAATCATCTAAACTGAGAATCTGTGGAGGCGAGCGAACTCCTATGCAACATAAATCCAGTCATTATTTCCCCTTATAAATCTTGACAAATGTGATTTTGATTTTTTACGCCAATGTCTCAATTTGAAAATATTGTGTCAATATATATGTCACCAAATTTGTTTGGGAATCGATTTAGGTAGATTTACAATTATGGTATTTTACAACGTGTCAAAATGTGACCGTATTTGTGTTGAAGGATTATTCTTTAGGCTAAACGGAATGATTACAATGGCGATGTTTAAAAATGATCTGAAAACTATTTAATTAAACGTGAACACAAAACGATTTTGCAGGATGAAGATTTGCAAATAGTTAAGCAGCGTCTGCCAGACTTTGTCATGATTATGTTCAAGTCTTTATTAATGTTATAGCCGAGAGTTGGTTAAGTTTTACCCGTATGTTTGTTGATGACATATCACGTGCAGCCACCAGAGAGCGAGGGTATTTCAAATCATGATATTGTGTTATTTATAAATTGTCATAAACGTGTTAAATGATTTTAATCCGATTACCACTGAAGCAATTGTATTTATTTGAGAACAAATGTACCTTATCCGTTTTTGAATTTTAAGGATTAAATTACTAAAGCCATGTTTGTAAGTCAGCATACACATTTAGAACCAATCTTAAGTAGCGGCAAAAATGGCACGTTTACGTAAATTGTATTGAACTCTACATCAAAGGTTTTCGGAATTATGAGAAAAAAAATAAGTTTACGGTTAACAGAAACCTTCAAATAAACATATGGTATTCACGACAATCTTCAAATTTTAATCTCAATTCGGACAGTTGTACGTAATATGAAAATGATAACATTAAAGAAATCAACACGAAACTGCTCGTATTGTAACTGGATTAAGCCGATCAATTTCACTTCGTACATACTATATATAAATATCAAGGTTTGCTTTATCTCGTTGACAGAGGAATACATTAAAAGAATTATGATTTCTCTCAATTTCAAATTGTGTTCCGTTATGTCACAACAGTGTCTGCTTGAGATAACATTCTAAGCTTTGCCACATTGGAACAGCATACCGTAGATACATGTAACGATACCGAAACCAGACATACCATACTGGCACATGGTCCAAAAGACAAGGAACTGTCATATTAATGCTTAGCATGAAGCGGAGAAGCTTTTAGTACCATACTTTTATTGTTTTGTAGGCCTATAACCAGACCATGATTTGTATAATATACATGTATAGAAATTTGTTTCACAACCATTGTAAAATAAATAATTGCTCCTTAATGTCAACCTAATATGAAATGTTTGTCAACTCGCTAACGGATAATGTTTTCTTCAACTCTCATTGGAAAGATACCCATTCAAAATGAACAAATTCGAAGTTTCAAGTTCAATCCAATAACAAAGTTTAAACAAGAAGTAGAGCGAAGACAACACATACTATAAAACATAATCATATAACATACATGTATGGTATTCTTACAAAACAATCATATTTTAAAAGGCGTTTATTATAATCTTATAACAAGGGATAAATGAATTAATATTTTCAACACCATTTCTTTGAATTTTTAGACCACATGATTTTTGTAACTTGATAAAGAGGATGCCAAGTTATGCATTTCGGTAATAAAGTGTACATGATGTAGAAAAAATACGGAGTATCGTGCAAACAATTAAAACGTCGATCTACATTCAAAAGAGTGCTTTGCTAATGGGCACTGGACCAGGTATGCAAGATCGCGAGCCCAATGCTCAACACGACCATGTAATACGTTCATGAAACAGGTACTTTATCTAAATAATGTATGTATAGGATATACAATCGAAAATATCGAATGTTATTTGTTTAACGTACAGTAGAATCTTTCACGAGATGAAATAACTAATGACTATTTAATTCTAAATGAATTGGACAGAAAAATTGTGTCATTTAAGTATTAAATGCTCGGAATGAACAGACAAAATATGACATTTACGACAACTGGTTGTCTGTCGTAATATGACATTAACGACAACTGGTTGCCTGTCGTAATATGACATTAACGACGCTATACGGAAGTAATGTTGGTGCTATTTTATAACGCAACTTTAATGACGTTAAACGTAACATACTTGTGTATGTGATACATAATGTTGTGAATTTTTTTTAAATGCAAACATCATAGACACTGTCTTAAAGATAAATAACTGAATGAAAATGATGTGTACTTTTCTTAACGCCCATCTATTGCGCAATTCAACCATACAATGTGTTTAGAAATTGATTGATTGATTGAATATTTTTTTATGCCATCAAGGGCTAACCTAACCTTTGTTTCCTGGGATCCGTCAAATTTAACAAGTACTCGAGCACACCCCATCTTCGCAAGTAACTGATAACTTTCCCACTCGAATCAGCGGTAAGAGCCGAATGATATTGAGACACAATGTAGTATTTGGTTAGGTTAACTGATCGTTGTAAGCCCTAGATGGTATAAAAATAACGCTAATATTCAATCATATATTACTCGTAAGCAGAATAATATATGATACATGGAGAGAGCCTCGCATGATACATTATACATATTGAATAAATTTTATAATAAATTATCACTCATGTAAAATCCTTTGTTAAGTAAATTGACTACTTTAATGAGAAAACTCTTTTGCATAACTTCCGAAAAGAAACAATGTTTGACGGATCAACAATTGAGAATCGGACTATAAACGTATATCAATTCACGAAAATAGAATTACAACATAAGTTATAGCCTTATTATCGTACTAAGAATGGGTTTAACATCTGCGAACTAATTCTAATCGGAGATGAGATATTCATTGTCACGCTGTTTGTCAGAAAAGTCTTAATTACACCGTGTCAAATTGGTTCCTGAGGAGGTGGTGGAATAACACATAACAATGGTGGAAAAGCAAAGGAGGTTAGAAAAATCGTTCACTAACTGTAGCCATACTACAATTAGACAATACAAGACAATTTTTGTGAGTTCTGCATGTGTCTATTCAATTCTTTGTAGCCACTTTGTTCTAAATATAGTAAAACAATGTCACGACGACATGACATTTTTCTGAAACAAAAATTAAATGACTTACGTGAAAGTTCCATGGGAAGCACATAACACAACCAAATAAAGAAAATGACTCGATTGTCTGTTCATGAGGGGCAATGGAAGAGGCAATATCATTTACGCCCGTTAGCTTCATGATAATAAGGGGTATAGAAATGATAACATCACCATAACAAAATACGTGGCGGTTGTTAACGGCCGCAACAACACAACGTAACATTGCTGCAGTGGTGGTCAGTGATATATGATTAAAGGTATTTGAAGCAGAGAACAAAACAATTTTGTCTTGAATCGGAATATAAAATCTAATTTCAAACGAAATATTCTCTCTTTGAATATGCATAATGATATTTTATATTTACAATTAGACGTAAGAGATTTATTTTAAAATGCACTTCGTTAGAGTGTGCTCTTCAGCTACCAAAATCTCCGTATTTATTCAAAATAAATGCAACTATTATGGTTCATTTATGCAAACGTGGCTAAGTTAGCTCATTGTTACATTTAAAAATTAAATCAACCTCATATTTTACCCCCTGAATGTATCCCTTGTTTGAATAGGTTAACTGTAAACTCAAAATTATATCTGTGCGTGTTTAAAGAATGTTTGCAAGTCAGCAAACTATGTACGTTTTAAAAATAGAAAAGTTTAAAATATGTTCATTGCTACCGTTATACAATGCCATTCTGCCAGGAACGTTATATTCTTCAGCAGCTTCAACAATAAATTTTCTAAAAGACGAAACGGCTTGACACTTTGTGTAGAAATGTTTTTTTTATTTTTTAATTAGGGAATGACGAGCATATTTATCTCCGATTAGATTTAGTTCGAAGACCACATTATCACATTGTGTGTGTGTGTGTGTGTGTGTCGTTCTTATTATAGTATGTAGATGCATTGGTTGTTGTGGCAGGTGTCTGATGTTACTTCTCCTACCAAAGATCATGATTAAAATGTAAATACATGTTATTTCCCTATTCAGTCCGAAACCGTCTTTGTACGTAGAACATTAATGTCAATGATACGTACTTATATTACTATTAAATCATCTTGTCAAATGAATGCCTTTCATTTTAATAATTGTTCTTTGTCAAAAACACATTGACTGCTTATTCAAAGAGCACATGCCTTCAATCTATTATGCAAATGATTAACGCAGTTTTTATCTTATCACCAGTTATTATAAGATATAGTAAAAAGGTGACAAATAAATTTAGGTCTATTTTGCAGGTAATCAAAAAACCTTCATTTTCAGATTACTTTGATATTTTCGATTAAATGTCCAAGATGTTGCGACTGAACCGGAACTATTGTCGACTTAGATCATGACGTCAATATTTGTTTAACTTGTCAAGTACGATGAAAATGTTATATTATTTTGTTTAAATATATATGATAATACATAACAAATAAACGTACTTGTTGTTTTAATAATTTGAAACTTAGTTCTGCTAGCCAAATTCTCTGTTTGATCAGTACGTTGCTTGCTTAATCAACAGGAAAAATAAAATGCAAATTCAGTGCCTTTCCCTACAATAGGGTTCGGCAAGAAAACGGAATAATGGCTTGGCAGAGACTCGCTAATAAACTTTGTAGGGAAAAGCACTCAACTTGTATTCTCTAATATATGTTATTATGTAAATACTGGTATACTGGTATAAGTGTTCAAAATTATTGAAGACAATTAACAGACTAATGGATATTTATTAAGAAAGTAACATGTTTTGTTACTTACCTCTCTACACGTGGTGTACTTTTCTTAGAATCTCATAATCATAATAAATATTAGTTCTATGGGATACTTTTAAACATAGCCAATAGCATGATACTTTCATTTTGTCTTACTTGTCATAATTGTATTCCTCTGTAAGAATAAAGCATCTTAAAAATCTATATAGAGCCATATTCTGATTTAAAAGACATGATGTATGGATAACTCGAGGCAATAATTAAAACTCGAACAGATAAACATCCCATTTTAAATATACACTATGCATTGATATTGCACTTAAACTCTTGGAATAAAGTACCCTATACATATGGTTTAATATTGGCTGTGCAATATTTTATACTTATATTCACAATATTTTATGAACGCTGTCCCCTAAATAAGAAAAATAAGCAGATGAATGATTATTATTGTTGAAGTAAATATTTAGGTGTTTTTTATGTTTGTGTGTGTGTCGTATTATTGAAAGTGTCAATTCTTACGACATGCATGAGCCACAGTGATCCTACTCTTGCTGTCCCTCATATGGTTCACCCTGGAACAACACGGCAGTGAGCCACAGTGATCCTACTATTGCCGTCACTCATGTGTTCCCTGGAACAACACGGCGGTGAGCCACAGTGATCCTACTCTTGCCGTCCCTCATATGGTTTCCCCTGGAACAACACGGCAGTGAACTACAGTGATCCTACTATTACCGTCACTCATATGTTCCCTGGAACAACACGGCGGTGAGCCACAGTGATCCTACTCTTGCCGTCCCTCATATGGTTCGCCCTGGAACAACACGGCGGTGAGTCACAGTGATCCTACTCTTGCCGTCCCTCATATGGTACTCCCTGGAACAACACGGCGGTGAGCCACAGTGATCCTACTCTTGCTGTTCCTCATATGGTACTCCCTGGAACAACACGGCGGTAAGCCACAGTAATCCTACTCTTGCCGTTCCTCATATGGTTCCCCTGGCGGTTAGTTAAACACAATAACGAACATGACAAAAAAATTATAAAATGAACATGACACACATTAGGAGGATTCCTACCCCTCTCTAGAGATCAACAGTGATTTCATTCTTAGCCGGAACCAGATGGGCATGATAAAAAGTGAAGGTCCTATTCAGTTAACAAGGCTGAAATATCATTTTGCTGACCTTGAACTGATTCTCTCCACCACAAACCTTGACATATTTTACAAAAGAATTAAGTTATTGACATAACCATGATAGTAAATACACAATGCCATACTTGTCCACACTTGTAAACTTTAACATGTTCATTTACTTTCAGAGCTTGTTATCAGTTAATGTAAACAATGACATATCATTACATGTTAAAAATTGTAATTCTCTAGATATGTTTCTTTTTGTGAGTTGGTTGGTTGGGCGAATATACGAAAGCTTAAATTCGCTTTGTGGAGACGGTTTAAATAGAATTAGTTTGTATTTCTTTTTATGCTTAACACAAACATGTATACTTCTACACATTTTTATTACATGTATAAAGAAACAAATAAATGAAAAATAGAGTCAAAAATATTTTCATGGCCCATAAAATCAAATAATCTAATATAAAAGTATTTTTATGAAATTTTGAATATTTTAAAGCGAATTAATCAGGATTCAAAATTTACTAAAATATATTACACAAGTTCAATTTAATTCACTCAGTATTTAATTTTTTGTTTAATATTGAGTGAATTAAATTGAACTTGTGTAATATGGTTACTTCCCTGAGGAAGATTTTTGAATAAAAGTGCTAAAATATAGTTTTCTAATATATTATGCCTATGTACTCATTGACCCCTTATTGCCTAAAGGATATCTATTCAAAAATTAATATTGAAAAGTTTGGCAGCTTGATGGTTCAGTGTAAATGTGTTCTCATTTTGCTCTGTGTTCACTTGTCATGTAAAAAATAGATATTTTATATTGAGCCACATTCTTAACGTTTTTACAGAAAATGATTTTTTATTTTAAAAACGTTTTGTACAGTTAACTGGACTATGTCTGTATGACTAACCAATACATGCTTTCTCTTTGTTGTTTCGCGGACTTTCAAAATGTTGCATTATCGATGTTACATCATGGTTTCAAAATTGCTAAATAATTTCAATACTTTAAACATAATCTTAATTTATGGAATCAATCATTTTTATATTACTTTAAAATTTATTTTGATCTTAACATTTTAACCTTTGCCCTTTTTTTTTCCTTATTGAACAAATTACGACATAATGTAATTCAAAATGCTGTACTATAGGACTTGCTTACCTTGGGTCTGATACGTGGTAATCAGTGATATATACACACGTAGATAGTCGGCATAGTTTCACATATACATGTATGCAGCCTACATGCAACATGACGTTCAATTGTGTCATTGAAGTTAGACATTTATGAAATAAATTTAAGAAATAGCACATTTTTCAAATAATCAATATAATATTATATTTCAAAGGAGAAATACAGTTAGATCTATGTTTCATAAAATAGTATTTGTAAAACTAACGACATCTTTCATTTATTCAATTGGAACATATATTAAATAAAAACTTTGCATTCTTTGGTATCAAAATAGCTATACAAATAAATGCGGGGAAATATATAAAAAAAAATGTATCAGTGGAATTCGCATGGCTGTACGAACTTATAATGGAAGATACGAACAAGCATAGTCCAAAAAAAGACACAATAAGCGCATACAGATTAACGGTTCAATTTGTTGAGAAGAAGTAGCATTACAGGTAAGTACTAAATGCAGAATGGTGCGTGAACGTCGTCAGACATACATGTCATTTATTGTGCTAACAATTCATTCAAACGTGATGGGTTTTCATAATATTTGAGAAATGCAGTCAAGACATGTCACGCTATTTGTCATTATTTTTTTTAGTTACGACAATATGCTACTCTTAAACGTTTTGAATAAGGCCAGTTTCAGAACTTTTTGGACACACCTCGTATTCATACTGGTGTAATACAGTTAGAGTCTAAGCCTTCAAGATATTTGAATAACATCACAAAATAATATTCAAATGAACAGAATAAGCTCGTAAGGAATCAATGAAAATCCCAAATGTCAAGTCTATGCCGTGCAGTTAGTTAAGATAAAAATAATATCAATGCGCTTTGCTTTGTAATCGGTCATTGTCTTTATATCTAACAATAGTAAGCAATTATGATGACTGCGTATCAGACAGTGTATTGGTGAATGTAATGAGGGATTATAGTGTGAGACAGACAATGTAAATACGCACGTATTACTCTCGTAAGCGTCCGTCCCGATGTACAAAGTTGGGATAATTTCATGGTATGTTAAGAAAGTAGGAAAGTTAAAGATATTGATGTATGCAAATATGGAAACAGCTTATATATCTGGACCTAAATGTTACAGTACAAAGTGCAAATGTTGAGAGTCAAAGTAAACTTTGCATATTTAGTATGCAGCTTCTTTATATATCTCCTACATTTCTATTTTGTATTCGTATTGCATACATACAGATAAAAACGTGACAATCGCCTTGAAATAGACAGCTATCGACATTTGGAGACTTATACCAGGTTATCGAACTATCAACTCTTGCTCTTCCTCTATCGTGACATTATAAAAGTAAATAAAGTATCATTTGGTAAAAGCTATTATTACGAGCCAGACGCACGTAGTGTCCAATTATAGCACAACACACAATAGCACGCTTTTCATTTCAAAATGTCTGATTACGTAAATCAGCGTTGACTATAAGCATGTGTGTCATGTTCTGTCGCCATCTTAGATATTGTTATATGGTTGAAATGCGACATCAGACTAGATGAAACTATATTTAACAAAGTGTATTCCGTTGAGGTTTCTGTATATTTAAATGATGGTGATTTAACTTTATAATTAATAAATGGCTTCTTATTTAATGTAGGGTTTTCGTATGAATTGAAGTTGAATCTTTAAACAAAGAAAACGAAATAAACGCCAGGTGCTTATTGATTAGTTCAAAACATATAAATATATATATACAGTCAAACTTATGCGAGCGGTCACCTCTTTCCAGCAGCCACTTGTCTCAAGCAGCCACATTTGCTATTTCCTATTTATTATGCTTTAGATCAATTTAACCTGTGTTATTCAACAAACTGTCTTAAAAGGCCACATTTGCTCCTTCCCTTGACTGACTGCTTAAGACAAGCTTGACTGTATATGCCAGCTCAACCTTAGGCTTCCCCAAACGGATACTTTGGCAAAGTCCCCATACATGCATAAAGAACACCTACCTAACACTCATTAAGTCCAAATTTGAGTACGAGGGAGTTGTCTGGGACCCCTCCAGTGAGATTGCGGTGACTTTCCAAAATGTAAATTGTGGGTAAAATAATCTCTTTTTTAACACTCTCATGGTCTTAAACGTCAAATTAAAGACATTTTCTTAAAAAAATAGTTTGAGCATGTTTATATCTAAAAAAAGCATATATTAGCATATATACAATGAATTTTAATGCAAAATCACTACTTTTTTACGATTTTTTATTTTCAATTATTAAAATGTATACATTTAAAAAATAATGTTTTCACTGTTTCATGAGACTGTTTTTGGTGTAAAATTTTAGTAAGATTTGGGTTAAATAACTGCTTTGTTTTTTATAAAATTAGCAAAACACATCAAAATTGCATGTCGGTATATATTTTTGTATATATTACGTTGCAGAAAATGGTATTCTGACAAAAGTCTCAGTATTTTTTGTCAGAAACTTTTACAATATTACTGCAAATTGCTCGTGTTTACTGAATAAGAGGTCATTACATATGTAAAAGATGTAATGTTTCCTTATAGGAACAGCACAGAACAGAAAAGAACAGATATTATATCTTAGACTTGTACATAAATACATCGTCGTAACAACATATTTACAACACTTAATATCACGTATTGTTAATTAATATATAATTTGAACCGCCATTTTCCATAATCATTTTAAGTAAATTCATTTTTTTTCTTATTATCAATATCGAATGAATGCATGACATACTTTTAAGTCACAAATAACTTAAAGTAAGAGAATGAACAAATATATTTAATATTTAAATGATTTTCTTTCATTAATTCAGAGAAGCTTTCCGAAAATAGATAAATATTTTCAATATATTTACATATAATATTAAACGTTTAAAATGCTGTTTCTTAATTTCAGATTATTTTTAATATACTGAGCAATTCCAACTAAAACACTTTATATATAGTCATTTGCTTTAAACAATTCTGTAAGCTTGTACATGGGTGGTCTTTGAAAAACATGTTTATTTATATATGTCTTTCTAAAATCACTGTAGCAAGGACAGATGCAAATAAAATGGTACCTTAGTTGTGTTGCAAAAAAAGACAATATCTCTCATTTCTCGGAACATGATTTGTTGCATAACGACCTGTTTGAATTCTCAAAGTATGTGCCGATAATCAAATTTTTAGTAACAAACAATATTAAATCGTTTTGGAAAATATCAGTATATTGTTCATATGCAAAAAACTACTTTTAAATTATTTATACTCTTCTATAGCATGACTCTTGTTAACTGAGCCATACCATTCTTGGATGAAACATATCAATAACACGCTGTTTGAATATACAATGAAATGTTTTTTTATCAAAAGAAGCATCTGTAAATAAGTTATAAGTAAAAACCAATAATTATTTAATAGTTTCTTAACATTGATAACCTAATTTTTACATCCTTTTGCACAATCAAATACACCTCATTGATTGAATTTGTGTATAATGATACTGTCAATATTAATAATTTTACACCAATACTTTATGATTCTAGTATATCGCGTAATGTAAAGCGGACAACGATCCAGTTCACCGTAAACCCCAGCTGTACATATATTAATCTAACGTTTAAAAGATGTTTACAAAATTTTAAATGAATACGTTCAATTTCTTTGGGCTAAGTGAAACCCCATATTTCAGAAAAAAATAACTGACACAAAATTTTGGGTTTGAAATGTATTTTCTTACGATTTATCAATAGAATGTTTTAAACCTTTAGAGCTATACCAATTAAATGTTTGTAATTCAATGAAAAGTTACCAGTATAATTAAAATGGTACCTTAGTTATTAAAATCATCTGCAACCTCAACATTTTGCCAATTATATGACCAATTTTCACCATGTACTTTCGAAAGACTTTTTTGTTTTAGAACTTCCAAACTCAAAATATTACAGTACAAAGAACAGCTTATTAGGGCGAGGTCACTCCATTCATACATAGGTTATGAGAAATTACATTCTTCAATGCATAGTACACCATTGCAAACGAGAGGTGCTTCGGTTGGGTACTCGCATAATGGCTGTTATAAATATGCATATTATTATTTTTATTTGATTGGCAGTATTGGTGTATTTTGAACATTTTAAAGCATTGTCATGTTTGAATTGTGAATTAAGAATGATGCTTAAAAATTTGGGTATGAATACATGATTTCGGAAGTCTACTTTCACTATAGAATAAAGAACAAAAATTAATTAATAAACCGTCAATTCTTGTAGCCATTTACTTAACAGGTTCCTTTCTAGTACTCGTTGTCTGGTATCTTCTTTCTATTGTCATTTCACTTTTTATGCCTAAGTTCAATGTGTACTTTCTTTAATATGGTGTATTGCATTTTAAAACCATTAAACAATCCTTTTTGGTAACAGTTGGTTGTTAAATACACACAAGATGGATGAACACGCAAAACAGAAAGAGATGTTAAAACGCAACATATTTAGCACTAGTATATATATACTATAGTTATTATTTCATTATGTTATTGGTTGTTTACTTGAGATGAAACTAAAGTATGTGGTACCACCTATGTTGGTGTCACGTTTTTCATTTACAAGCAAGTCCCCTCTTTATACTGTGTTGCGGTTACTTATATCTTCACGTATTTCGTTTTCATATCGCTTGAGGGAACGTAATACAAGTTTTCATACCAGAGATCTGGCGAAATAGTACGTGCACTATAATTATGTTTTATTATAGAAGTTTTCACTCCATTATAAAGTAATTGTGTGGACAATAGAAAACAATAAAACTTCTAGACTATCTGCTACGTGTCAGTTACTTGCCCTATAGTTGTGAGGTTGAATGTCCGTACGGATGTACGGGGTTAAGTATGATTAATTGTTACAGTTATACAGGGAAATCCAAGAAGCATTCAATAGGGAAAAATATTAATTTATATTAATTTGTTCATTTACTCACTCAGTAATTGGTGTACGAGCTAGGGCTGTGCTTTGTCATCCCTCAAACAGCATAATACTATATATAATATCAGCATATAAAAATTATATACAATGTATTTCAAATAAAATAAAATGTGAAAATGGTTACTTATACCTCTACTAGCAGGGATTTTTCTCTCCATCCATCCGCATGGATATTTTCCTCTGTCATTTGTTTATCACATTATCTGACGTCATATACAAGTTATAACAATGGTGTTACTTACATTTATTTTCACTATGATAATGCATCCATAACTTGACAAAGGAACTCAAGCATATAGAAAAAACTAGATAAGTGTTTTCCCACCTAAGTATATTACGTGCACAACACGTCGAAGAATATTTTTCTTTCTTGACGAACCTCATAAACTTTGCATGAAAAGCCATGATGAAAGTATTCTATTAATTCCTTTGAAAATAGCATAACAACTAGGTAGACTTCAATCGTGGACACCAATTTGAAGGTAAAAAATAAAACTATTCCAAACGAATGTTCATTTTCGTTATCGTTATTTAGACGTTTGCCAAACCCGTTAATCATACTAAACAATACATAGTAATAGCATAAATTTATCACATTTAGAATAAGTATGTATTGCTATAATCCGTCCATATATTAATTTGGAATTCACACTTATCAAACTGTAAAAACCACAACAAACGGCCAACACAAATAACGTGTAGCAAATAGTTTAGCTCTCTTTTTTGAACATTTGATTTTGACTTTGAATAAATAGCAAACAGTAGTTAATTTCAATAAATGCATATCAATCAATGCATGCACATGCTTCATGGAAACATTAATGAGAGGATGTACTAGCACAATGCTTTGAACTCAATAAAAAACAATGTTAAATTTGAGGCCATCTATATATAAATTGTCTGTCAGGAAGGAAGTAAAATATTCATTGGATTACACTTTAAAATACATTTCGACCTAATGGGTCTTTATTAAGTATACAATACAATAAGCCTTTAAATTGATTGGAATAATACTGACATAAATGAAAGATGTGTCCATGCTGGACGTCAACGCAACGTTCAACAGACGTTGTATATGGAATTTAGAGAAGCATTCTGAACAAAGTGGTATTCATCCTTTATACCTACCGTATCCGAGTATTTGCCAGTGTTTATCTGTTTTAAGATAAAACTGAATACATGAAAGTTGTATCTTCTAGAGTTAATATTCACTATTTTATAGAGATATTCCGCAATTTCAGAAACATAAAGATACTCTGAATGTTGGAGCTCCATGTCCGCTTTCCACTTGATAACCTGGTTTTTCCACGTTCGCAGATACGGGCGAAACCGCAGCCAAATTTCTTCGAAACAAGCGTTGTTCAAGAAGTTGGTATCCGTTTGATCATTATTCATAGTGCACACGTCTTTTACTGCCTAATCCTAAAACTATTTGTAATTCTAATAAAATATCAACCACTCGGGAAGACAAAGCGAAGATAAGAAATATTTAAGTTCAACTTACCATAATAGCAATTCAAATTATCTAAATATGGAATAATCAATATGAAGTTCCGGGTTGTAATGTTTGGATGTTAGTCTTAGTGTCCGTTTAAATGCCAATACATTACGGATTGCCTTACATAAAACGACTCGTTTATTACTTCAGCACGTACCATGTACAATATAGGTATGTGATAAAACTGGAATTATGTTTTAAATTGCATTACGGTGTTTTATTTACATGGCATATAAGCTAGACATACAAGGCTCTGAATGTTTTTTGCTGTGTTATTAATTTCCCAGGGGAATATTACTCTTGTTGTTGAAATTCGTGTTAATTAGTTTTGATGAGGACAATGCCTCTCTTGTTATTTTAAGAGCACATTGAGGTGATATCAATAAGGTTTAAAAAATATGTCTTGAGCACACTTGTAATAAAGAAAACGTACATAATTGTGTCCATAGTTATTATGTTGACAAATGTTGTAAATTTTACGTCTAGTGCGGTATTTTCCCACATGCATTGGTAGCAACATTGCTTAATGAGCAATGTGATAATCCAGTCTCTCTCACAACAATGACAATGTTGTTCGAGCTATCTGAACTGAATTATTCTAAAATCAGGACTATCTAACGGAAATTGACGTTTTATTTTTTTTCAAAGTCCCATTCATTTGTCCAAATTCGATCTTCTCAGCACAATAAATCCGTACTAGTCAAAATTGGCCTACGCTGAGATATTCAACGTGACCAATCATTTTTTTCTTCCACTGTTGTTAATGTGATTTATTCGGAAATGCCAGGGGACAGAGGTATGTTTCCGAGTTTTATCGTCTCTCCTATTCCATCAGTGTTTTTTTTCGTCTCCGAAATGAAAGCATATCACATATGATAATACTAGTAAAGTTCCTGTCTGAACCAACAAGAGCAATACACATTTGCTGGTATGCCCCAGTCACACTGAGATAAGACAACTTACAATATGTTACGACCGGTGTAACATTAAATTTTGACCCCGTTGAAAAATGACCCCATGGGATGGGTGATCAATTTTTAACATTGAAAACTGACCCCGACCGTAATTTAATGACCCACCCACACGTGAAAAATTGACCCTCGTTAAAATCTGATCACCAACAGTTGGAAACTGACCGAATATTCGGCGGACCACATTTCAACATTGAAAACTTATATTATAAATTTGGATGTTCTCGTGAATAAAAAGAGTGAATTATAACCGGAAAATGTTGGTACACGATATATCAAGGAATTATACAAGTCCTTGGATATATATATATATAATGGCCGGTATGCTATACGTTGTTTTATTGGTGATAACACGTGTGGTATCGGAATGGTGTTTGTTGGAATGGCCTTTCGTTAATGTAGTTGTTTCACAAGTTAAGAATACCATGAACCATTCCTCTCCCTCGCTATGTCTCTCTCTCTCTCTCTCTCTCTCTCTCTCTCTCTCTCTCTCTCTCTCTCTCTTTGTTATCCGGGCATTGGCATCACATTTTCGGTTAAAACTTTGCATGCAAGTTACTGTCATGCAAATATCTCAGTAACAACCTACTTGATTGATTTGAAACTTCACCAAGTCTTCAGGATTATCAAACAGTCAAATTAATTTACTCTTGGTTGAATTTAATGGAAATTACAGCCATTGTTCGACTGGTTAAAGTTTTCCGTGCAACCTAATATTATGAATATATCTTAGTAACTTTATATGCGATTGATTTAAAACTACACTAACGCACTCGTGTTATCAAACATAGTCTCCCAGCTATGTCCCATACCGTTAATGGTTATTTTGACAACAATTATCCCCATTTTCTGCATTTGTATATTTTTCATATTTAGCACTCATCTGACTCACGGAGAGGGCCGAATTTAATGTTGGAAGAATTTGTGGTCCATCTCAATTTCTATATTATAAACAGAAATTCGGTTGGTCCACAAACAAACATCTCGGTTATACTTCTTTCCTAACTTAAAACGTTTAATAATTCAGAAACAGATATAAAACCCAAAAACTTAATAGCATTCACTTGTGTTTGAAAAGTGCATGTGTATAACATTTAATATATCTTCGTCAGGTCTTAAATATCTATTGACAAAGCAGTGCGAATAGTCCAACGCGCTGTCTTACGGACATGTCTTGTTTTTCTACCAATACATTCCTATTTTTGATGCAAGTTATTAACTTTTTTTATAATATGTAAATATATTTAACAGCATAAACATAAACGAGAATGCAGGTTGCACATCGCTGTTAAAGGGAGTTTTGCATTATATAATGATATGATTAAATTAAATGGTTTGCATGGATTTTGTGAATGCCAGTTTGAAAAGGAATTGCTTTTTTGTTTTATCACAAACTGCTATAGCAACCATTTGTAATCATAGCAACATTGGACACTGCAGATGCAATGCCATATTACAAAAAGTTTAGATTCCCATCTAGATTATTTGAAGAAAATAACTCAGGAAGGCCGGGCACATTTTTTTATTTATAGGTGACATTGACTTCTCAAGGGTTTCGGACAAGGATGGATGGGGAAGAGAATTTAAACTTTTTTCTCTGGCCTAAAAACCTACAATCCCACAAAGTTTAAGGACGAAATAACAACTTGTATAAATGTTGGTTATATTTTGATCAGGCCAGGGTTATCTTTAACCAAAGGTTAAAAACACTTATGTAAATGATATCTGGTATCTAAATATTAGTTATGTTAAGACCTAGGATAAAGATAACCAAGAGTTAAAATTAAACCAACGTTTATACAATTGGCTGCTGAAGTCCAAATTATTCCACAGTTAAACATATGAGAAATGAAATAGCTTCCGACTTGTACTTCTAACTGTGAATGCAAACCCGCCTGGGTAGCGCAATGGTAGCGTACATGCTTGTCAATTCAGAGGTCCTTGGTTCGATTCCCGACGGGCAAGTTCTTTGTGACAAAATGTTCCCCGCCTCTGTTTCAAGTAGGGAAGTCGTCAGTTACTTGCAAAGATCGATTAGTAACGAATTCCTGGAAAACCGTTAGGAAACCTGACCTCAACATTATAACTGAAAACTGTTGAAGTGGCATTAAACCCATAACACTCAATCAACTTGTAAATGTTACCTTGAATTTCGACCTATTGGTAGTTTTCTCGTTCTTGCGAACGTCACATTTTCGTCTCGTCATGTTTAACTTATATGTACTTATTTGTAGCTTTTTCTAATTCGCCGCGGGAAAAACACAGATTTGATAAAATGATACAGGAGATAAGTTGTTGATAGAGTTTGTTTAATATAAACATAAACCTTTCCGTTACTTCAGAGGATCAGTTTTGTTTATTACAAACAAAGAAAACCAGACAACAGAGTCAAATCCTCGATATTTGTCATTCTGCATAAAAATAGTGTTATAAAGAATCCGGTTATAAGGAATTGCCAGATAAATACAGGCATGTTTTTGTTAAATAACTTTATGTTTATATATATATATATATACGGTTTTAAGTATATATACTTTAAGAGTTACTTTAACTGTCAATATAATTGTAAGTTATCCAAGGACAAAACAATAACTGTGCACAGTTTGGTGTAATTTAATACAATACAATGGGATAACAGCCAGTCTTCCTCGTCACAGAGAAGACTGAAACATTAGGATCCATCTGATTAATTGCAATGTGTTTTGTTCCTGCAATATCTTAGTGCTTATTCCTAATGATGTAGCTGCAAGATACATAAAACACTGTACATGGCACACTGTACATGCCCTCCCCCAACACACACATACACACCGACGTAGCTACACAAATGCATTGCCGGCCAAGGCCTGCACTTTTCCAAGAAAAATAAAAGTAATTGAGATATGTCTTTACAGAGATATGTCTTTACATAGAAAAATACACACAAAGTCCCTGATAATGCACCATTGTTCATTTACATTTTAAACAAAATATGGCAGAGTACTAAAATGTCTAGACCTTCAGGTTAACTTTGACAGTTGGAGTAAATAATAATCATACCCCTCCCCCGTAAAAGTTACTGGAATGCATGATTTGGTCATTTACGTCTTCACTCGCAGCGTACTAGGTTTGATACTCGCTGGAGATTTGCTTTAAAATACATCTAAGTGCGTGCGTGCGTGCGTGCGTGCGTGCGTGCGTGCGTGCGTGCGTGCGTGCGTGCGTTTACACAATAACGCTTAAAAGTAATGAAAAACATTGCCTAGATAACAACCATATTTTCTAAGAAATAAGTAGAATGTAGCCGTTAATTGTTTAAGATATCAAACGTTCAAATTTCGGAGCGGTTCCCCGTATCCCAATAGCGGAAGTAGAGTAGTTTTATCGCAACAATGTTGAAATGTGACCCGGGTCAATTTTCAACATTCAAAAATGACCCTGGAGTTCATTTTTCAACGGGGTCAAAATTTAATGTTACATCGGCTATAACTGAAAATCGCAAGGCATCGTAGACAATACCTGCCGCAAGTCCTGGGTGGTCTTTGATGGTCATGTATAGTTTTTGGGTAATTGTGGTGGGGAGGTTTTTGATCATGTTCAAAATTCTGCTTGCGATTGAACTGGCCGTCGCTGTAGGTCTTTAACAGTCGTGCGATTACTAAAACTCGGGAGTGGTCTAATGTTATGGTGGTTTCTCATGGGACTCTCCAGTCGTCCAACTAGACTATGCACGACTATTCGTACGACTGCACGACTACTTTGGTTCTGTTTGAAAACGCCGTGAGAACTGATGACACTACACTAGTAGTATACTTTAAGTTCAAATAACCAGATTTGACTGAGATAAAATGCCACATTTTGTTGGCAAACGAATATTCAGAAAATCGATAGTCACATACATCGGTAGATGGGTTTGAAGTTGAAAAAGGAAAGAGAATGAAGCTTTATTTTTACATTATGTATATAGACTAAGCAAGTCCCTTTCAATTCCGAACCTCTAAGTACAGTCTCTAGTGTTTTGCTGCAACTGACTTTGGTGGAATTGTTTGCGTTCCGACATGCTAAATTCATACTTGAAGGAACATTTTTGAAAATGGCACCAAAATGTTTGATCTAATTTCATTATATTAGTCATTTTGGTTTCAAAGGTTTGTTGATGAAGTACAACTTCAGCTTCACATGTAGTCTTTTATAGATCATGCCGAATTGTGTCTTTTTGGTGAAAAGAATATCCTGTTTTTGTTTTGTTTCTTCATGGTTTGTGTCATCTCTGACTTCATGCAATTACTGTAGCAGCTGTGTAAACATAGTATGTATACACTTACACCAGCAAGTATGCCTTTCACATATAATCCCAGAAGGCATATTTATTGATGACCCAACAGCACTTGATTTTTTAAAATATATGTATCCCCGGTTAATAGTCGTTATGAATACATTGATAACTGTAGCTTCGGTTCTATTTAATTAAGCGTCAGTTCTTACACATATTCAAAATGGCCTGTTGTTCCGGTAGTTATTGTGTACTGTATGTAATATGTCATGGTATTGTGCTTTCACTGCACCAGGAAAACATAAATTTTACTTTTGTCATCTTGCTGCCTTCCGGAAGTGTCTGTTTGTTTTCTCCATATTGTCCGTCGCCATTACATCATGCAGTGCTGTATTGAGATTGGACGGTTGTGATATTAACATGTTGGCCGTAAAGCGTCAGGATAACGAAAGTATAATGTTCCACTGATTCTTTTTAATGTCTACAATGATTTCAAAACGTTTAATGTATTTCTTGTTTTGTAATGTTTTTTCTCGCCCCACCAAAATGACAAATGGAGATGGCACGAACCAGCCACACTAAATTTTTAACACACATATACATGTAAATATATATACCATGCACCATTATGCCTCTTTTGAATAAGTTGCAATGCGAATATGTCTGCTATGGTTGTCTTTTTGAGAATAATGTGTTTCATGTAGCCGTACTCTTTTGTGCTTTCAATTGATAAATGGCCCTAAAGAAACACCAACTTAATAAAATATTTAGATCTTTGACATAACTGATGATCGCCTTTGTCGCTCTCAACGAAAATTAACACGGGACCTTGTATAATAAATCGTTAATTCGCTCATTTAGATACACTGGAAATTTCTGGCAATTTCGGATACAGTATATGAAATGGAAAATTTCTGCTATATATATTGCACCCTCTGACCATGTTTAAGCGTATATGTCGGGTACATGTTTCACACGTTTAATATTTGCAATAAATTGGCCACTAATACAATGGTGACAGATGCACTGCAAACCATTGTAAGTGCTAATCACATAATAAACGTTCACATACTTATGGGTTATTTGATACAATTACGTTTCTGTATGCATGGTTGTTAATGCATGTATGCATGGTTGTTAATGCATGCACGTGCATATGGTCATTGAAACTTATAATTATGTTATGTTCTTGAAAATATTTGAGAATGTTGCTTTCTTTATTGCACAATTGTATAAATTGTATGTTATCTTGTTGTAATTTCTTTATTGGAAGAAATTAAGATATTAATATGTTAAACAGCAATTTCAGCTTTTAGTTTATACCGATTTTAGCTCGATTACGAAGAAAGCTTAAAGCTTATTTGAACGGCTCTCTAGGTAGAATCCATAAGTTGATCAAGGAATTTTCGTTAGGGGGAGCGCAATGAAGACCACATAAATTCTAAGTTTAAAGGGGGATCAGTACTGAGTATTGCTTTTTAAAGAAGTATCGTGTCTAACCGGTGATCGCCCCTTCAACCTCTTGTATAAGCGCCTAACACCATATCCACTTCACTAAAGCCCGTTTAATTTCAGCAATTTATCGAAATTCATTGTCGTCCCACCAGCATTAATGCCACAGGTTGTAATTTCTATTTGGAGCACCGTGGAATCAAACGAGGTGTTTATATTTTCAACGAAACAATGAACATAACCATGCACTGACATAACTATATCCATTTCCGAACACTTCCGTCCATGCTCTGAGTAATGACGGCCGCGTCATAGATAACATAGCCCACGTGAACCCCAATTTAAAATCATGAATCCGCCCCAGATCGGAGAACATATTATATAACTGATAAGAAAGTAAAAAGAGGCGAATTAAAATAAGAGGAAGTGTGACGATCCATTTTTTATCAAAATACGACTGAAATCAAGGACTTACATAGAAGGATAGGAAACTTGCATCTCTCTACCAATGACTTATATAGAAGGATAGGAAACATGCATCTCTCTACCAATGACTTATATAGAAGAATGAACTTGCATCTCTCTACCAATGACTTGTATAAAATGATAGGAAACTTTCATCTCTCTACCAAGGACGTGTATAGAAGGACAGGAAACGTGCATCTTTCTGCCAAGGACTTATATAGAAGGAAAGGAAACTTGCATCTCTCTGCCAAGGACTAATATAGAAGGATATGAAACTTGCATCTCTCTACCAAGGACTTATATAGAAGGATAAAAACTGATATCTCTCTACCAAGGACTTATATAGAAGGATAGGAAACTTATATCTCTCTACAAAGGACTTATATAGAAGGATAGGAAACATGCATCTCTCTACCAAGGACCTATATATAAGGATAGGAAACTTGTATCTCTCTACCAAGGCCCTATATAGAAGGATTTGAAACAGGTATCTCTCTATCAAAGACTTATATACAAGGATAGAAAACTTATATCTCTCTACCAAAGACTTATATAGAAGGATAGGAAACATGGATTTCTCTACCAAGGACCTTTATAGAAGGATTGGAAACAGGCATCTCTCTACCAAAGACATATATAAAAGGATAGGAAACTTGGATCTCATTACCAAGGATTTGTCCCTATATAAGTGCTGAAAAGAATGAACGACTAAGGGGACTCCGTTGCCGAATGGATTAATTTGAAATGTGTTGCATCTTGGTTATACGTCATTGGTCTTAATTTTTGTTCTTTTTAAACTTCAAATATATGTTGCTCCTACTCCTAATATCTTAATAAAACAAGAGGCCCATGAGCCTTAACGGTCACCTGATTATTAAAACAAACATTCATGAAGGACCCATATGCGTCAATAATCATGCTTACAGTTTGTTTCTGAGTGCTTCCTATAATAAGAAGAAGATTTTTAACGGTAACCTTTAATTTTTTAGGCTCAACCCCCACGGCCAGACCGTGTGACCCAGGGAAATGCATACATTTCGTTAAAATTTTAGCTTACGATTTCTTTAGAAGAAGTCGAAAATGTCAGTTGTTTACGGACGCACTATTTGTTTAGGCCCCATCCAAGGGCCAAACCGTGAGACCAACGGACATGCAATTCACAGTTTGTATAAAGCACCCATATGTGCCCATAATCATGGTCACCACTTGTTTTGCATTGTTATATATGCCTAAGTGCGTTGTACAACATGCTTACTGCATAGTTTAACGTTTGTAATTCGAATCCTTTTGAAACACGTGATTATGCTGAACTCGTTATATTATGACAGGAAGTATATAACTTTTAAAATGATAGGATATAGTAGGACAGACAAATAGCAAAGTTCCAAATGTAAAATATTTCATTTCCCACAAAGAACTAAGAAGAAAATTTTTACACCACTTGCACAAAGAACAAACGACAAATTGCAAATTAAGAGTTATGGCGGGGATACCCTTCCATAGTTACAGGGCCGTAGCCACACTGAAGCAAACGGAGGCACTTTCTGTAGAATTTGTAGAAGTTCACATGTTTATATTAATTACTCTTGCAAAAATATGACATATCCTTCACATTTACTATTTTCAGTATGAATGTACCACTACACACAACTAACACTTGTCTTACAGTATTACTTAACGTTGATATGTACTGTTATTACCAATGTGTAATCAAGATAATAGTGTAAAAAATGGGTAATTATATAAAATGCAGTTTGTTTTATAGATTTGAACTGTTTAAAATGTCTCTGAAATATCAGAAAAAAAACGCAGGAAATACACACCAGAAGTTAATTTTTTTCGTTGGAGCATGGCCCCCGGACACCCCTAGCAAAGTTTGGATTGTCCCTCCTGGAATATCAAACTCTGGCTACGGCCCTGAGTTAGGTACTAGAGTTTCATGTAACTAACATTTTATTAACCCCTGTGTTTCCCCTCTACCTGTTAAACTATTTTGTTATTTAAATGATGTAACGTGTGAATCGATTGGTCATTACACTTTATAACTGACCATTGCATATGACCATTGTAGTTATGAATTATAAATTGATAGACATATAATTAAACATTGAAACAACTAAACTGATTATAACAGGTAAGACTCACGATACGATCAATGATATCTTTATCTTCATAATGTAGTTTCAACAATGATTCAATATTTTTGAGGAGGGTGTATTTTATGGATAATTGTATAAACGTATTCCATTTAAATACCGTCGGCCATGTTTTTTTTATATTTGATTATGTGATGACACTTTATAATTGACCATGGTATATGACCTTTGCAGCTATGAATTATACATTCAGGAGCTTATTAATATAATATCCACAGAGAACCCAATAAACAGCTGGCAACGATCTTCTGATTAATACACACGAAGTCATTGCGGTGGGGATCGAATCTACCCTGGTCCAATGCTTTAGATATATCTATACCACCATACCATGCGTTACACAATTAAGTTTTGTGGGTGAGTGTTTTTTGGTTTTTTTTTCATATTTTGTAAGAAAAGAACTTGATTTCCTTCTTAAAATGAAATCATTTGTATTATGTGCTATTGGATAATTTATGTTTGGGCTCAGTTGTCTTGTATATATTCAAGCTTACGTTATCACATCGGTTATTGACTTCTTGATATTTGTTAGTTAACAATACCTCAGGATAATTATTTATATTCATACCGAGTAAAATCGTTTACTGTTTGGGTAGTACAACATAGTTTTGTATTAATACGTCGTAAAACCCCACATCCATTCGTTTCTTTGTTTCGACTTTTCACCATCGTAGCTGCGACTTTTCACCATCGTTGTTTCGTTGTTTCGACTTTTCACCATTGTAGTTTCATTGTTTTGTTGTTTCGACTTTACTTAATTCAATAAATATTCCGCGATGGCCCCAACGGGACATCGTAGCTTGGCGGCCTTCCCCGAGTGTAAATTTAATTTTGCCGATATGAGGCAAAGCCAAACATGTCATGCAATATTTACCAACTGCTTAATTTCATACGTATGGTGGCAAATTCTGTTATGGAGTAGTCTTGACAATAATTATATTCGCTCATTAAACGTATTTAAAGGGCAATACACAAAGCTCCGCTAAAAGCTGAAGAACATAAACACCCCGACAACACGCGCAGTTCGACTTCAGTCAGATATTTCTTACCAAGTTTCATGAAAATCTGAAGTGTACCTAAGTTGGAGTAGTCCGGACAAGAAAAGCCTGACATACGAACTTGCATTCTCATAAATATTACATTGTGAGGCATTTCTTTTGTTTAAAAAAAGCTACGTAATGTAAAAAAACAAACAGAATAAAACAAGATCTATAGTTTTCAAAGATCCACAACAGGTCTAGACACTTACTTTTTAAATGGATAATCAGAAGACTACCAAGGTAGTCCTGATTTCATCGAAAATAAAAGTGTAACATTTTTTGAGAATTAATAACAGTTACTTAAAAAGACACATAATTATTTATAATTTATACCAAAAGAAATACAAAAATCGGCACCAAAAACGTTCGGTATCAATTCCCAAATATTGTTACACCTGTAAGTGTGTCTTACAACGAACTTATCGTCCCATTGGTGCAAGAAGGTACCAAGTGACATTTTCATAGTTTTGAGATAATCGCGTTTAAAGGTTTGGGCATGTCTCGTAAATCAGTAATTTATTATTTTGAAATCATTTTAACATCAGCTCATACATAATGATTTGTTTTATATGTCTTACAAGTTTCAAATTAATATTTTATCAAATTATGATGATTTTGATCAGTTTAGCACTTGGTAACTTTTTGCAGACAGCAAATGTAAAATAATTTCATAGCTCAAACGAGCCATATGGCATATGGTACCTTTTTGCATGGTAATATTTTCATAATTAATGGTTAAAATTTAACCAAAAGGTACCATGTGTCAAATAGCACTTTCTTTTTTTTTGTGATGAATATCTTTTATTACATGTAAGACATAATACAATGTTGTACACAAATACTAGCAATATATTGAATCATAACATATAATATGGTAACTGAGTATAATAAAACATTATTATAATATCTTACAAGTAACATTTTTAGGATGAATATAAAGAGATAAAGTACTTAAGACGGGTTAAAGAAAGTAAAAAATGTGTAGAAGATGAGAAGTAGAGTTTTGCGAGAAGCTGTATGCATTATATTTTCGTAATTTTAGTTTACATGTTTCCCCATTTAATTTCATGTGACCTGAGTTTGATTTTGTTTATTGCAATAAGTCTTTCTATTTGCTTTGTTTTTTGTATATAAGGTATGAATGCTGCAATACTGGGAATTGTTTTCGTATATTTACTTTTAAAAATAAAATATTTAGCAAGTAAAATTATACAATTAAGTAAGTTTAATCTTGATGAGTTATGTAACCCAAATGATATAATTTGATAACAGATATTAAAAGCTTGATTGTTTGCAATACAAAAGTTATGGACTTCCGTCCAAAAGGCTCTTACAAAATGACATTCCCAAAACAAATGTTTTATAGTTTCCATATGTCTATCGCAAAACTCACATAGACTTGAATTAA
This sequence comes from Panopea generosa, assembly GCA_029582155.1. Lineage (NCBI taxonomy): Eukaryota > Metazoa > Mollusca > Bivalvia > Adapedonta > Hiatellidae > Panopea > Panopea generosa. Next base: position 26,560,835 of record CM055906.1, on the reverse strand, counting down.
CTATTATACATTTATATAAAAACTGGTTAGTAGGTAAAATTCTCATAATGTATTTGTATTGAAATGATCTTAGTTTTGTGTCTATGGTACTTTCGAAAGGTAGACAATGGATAATTTTCCAATTAACGTTGTTAAATATTTCTTCCCATTGAAGATGATGTTTTATAATATTGTCACAATTAATTAATTTAATTTGCATGTTATATAACATCTTTTTTGGAGAATTACATTTTCTCAATTGGTGTAATAAAGGTGTTTTTCCAATTTCTAGTATGTTCTCTGTTTTAATAATTTGTTTCCATCTTTTTGATATGCTTCGATTTATAGTGTAATAGTTTAATATTTTTTTATATTGTATAATTGTTTTAATCTTTCAAAAGTATAAAATGTCTTGTGTCTAGAATCATATATATCATTCAATGTTTTAATTCCTAACTGTAACCATGATTTGTAAAACAATAAACTGCAATTATAGCACTTTCTTGCTCTGAGAAAAAGATGAATTTTTCAACATCTTCAAAATGAAATGTGACTAAAACAGTGCTAAGTGAAACTATTTGCAATATAATTGTAGTCATAATGACATTTAATATAAAGTTTTAGTTTATTTTATTTAAGACATAATCAGTTTATGTGTAAATTCGATAGAAATAAAGTTTACTATACTAGCAAACAACTATAATATTGGGCCATGCCATGTATAAAACCGTTCTAAAGAGTACTGCAAAGTCATTTGAAACTAATACTACAGTGAAGGCTCTGAAGCCAGAAGACTGTTTGTATGAACTGTTTCATTTCATTCGTCCTTTAAGCTGCTTTCGAACCATTGGTCTAGATGTCTGCGAAGTATACATGGAAATCTTCCAGAATGATTCCCTTTATGCACAGAGTTCTGAGTACAGAGTAATCAAGTCCCTTTTCTTCTGAACTGATATTGCAAACTTGCCATAGCAAAGACTTCTATCAGACACATGTTCTTGCCATTTGTGAAGTTTACCCTTTTGACGACTGGCTTTATGTGGAAATCTTCCCTCACTTGCATCCACTTAACTATCAGCCAATTGATACGCTCACCAGTTGTTGAAAATTTGAGGGTTGAACAGTGTGTTTGTACAAACGATTTGAAGTTCAAGACATGGTCATAACACATTGGTACAGCAATATATGGATTTTTTTTCTAGCCAGACCTATGGTACAAAGATGGATATATTTTTCATGGCCGTTTCAATTGTAGAGTGAACAGAGTCGCACTCCATCTGTGAATGACCAGACTACAGAAATGTATGATCAAATGTTTGTTACTGAGGTATTTGCAACATCGTATGAGAGGCATCAGAAAAGTCTGCACTCTTGATGCGGGATAAGAAAGTGAAACTTACTTTGATAAAACTGACTATATCAGACCCTCGAAGTATCCCAACACGTCTGCACGCTTTTTCAAATGTTGAAGCCAATAAGAAAATGCCTTTCTGTAGTTCTCTTTTGGTATATTACTGATACAGTGAAATCCTGCTAATCTGACCTCCTGACGGTACTTGAACCGGCGTCGGCTTTTCATGCATTGTTTGATGTCAGAATTGAGCCAGAAGTAAAAAGTGGATGGGCCTTGGCGTTGTGATTAGTAACCACAATAATTACTTTTAGTGCATAAAACCTTTTAGTAACAGTAGTATGTCCAGGTACTGGCACCTGCGCCACCATTCCGTCTGCATCCTAATATAAGGCATACTTTACACGTTTCACAGTCTTAGTTCTTCTTGCTATTTAAGACTTTTCCCCATTTTACCAATCCAAACTTTATTGTTTTCTTTTACCTTCCAGTTCAAAAAATGATACCCATGTTTCATCACCAGTACACTACTCGTGCAGCAGTCGAAGGTCACAACCACCGTACCTATCTAAATTTTCTTGAGTCATTCTAATCCGCATCACCTTTTACTCAGAAGTCAAACGATGTGTATCCATCTGGCACAAGTCTTCCTAAGATTCCGTTAATATAAGAAGCACCGCCGACAAATTTAAGTGACATAACTAGGAAATATCCTCCACAGTGTATCTTGCGTTTATTTATATCTTTCTGCACAGCATCATCATCTTTCTTACTAAACGATGACTTATGATAACCATCCTGCCCTGGGGTCATCATTAACACTGTCTCTACCATTTTAAAACGTAGTGATCAGTTTGCAACTGCACAATACTTAAGAGCAATTTCCCCATTAACTTTGTCCAAATCCGCTTTAATATCTGTAGGCGAACTAATTAATAAGGTCCGTATTTTGATATATGCCCTTTGTCCTTCTATGACCATTTTGACCTGATTCACTAAAATTCAGAATTGTAACGAAAACCTAGGTAAACCAATAAAATATCTTAATTGTCATAATTTGCATGTGCAGATTCCTGATCACAGAAAATTAATAATATTTCTATACATGTGTAAATTACAATTATTAAAAAAAATAATAGAGATACAGACCAAGTGCATGGACTTTTCAAATACACCTCATAAAGATATTTGCTGCAGTAATGTATTGGTTTCTATTCTGTCCGTCACAAGAATCTGAATAGTAAATGAATCTGTAAATGATCTCTGGATGCTGCACAGAAGGACATTGTGCTCCTTTTTATATATTTTCCTATTTCACAGCTTTTTCCCTAGTGTCTCATCTCAATGACATCTAACTTGTTTGTTAATCAAGGAATACAGTGTCATACTTAATTGCACGCCTGCTGTTAATTTGTTCTATCCAGAATTTGCCGAAACAAGATGCTATCTTATCTAAATAATTACTAACTGCATGCTGGTTAACATCTTAGTCTATGCTAAAAGGTACCATATCATCAGAAATAGTAATACAATATACTTTATAGCATAATGTTGTTGAATGCAAAAAAGGTACCATTTGTCAATTGAATCTTTATTACATTGAAAACCAACACATTTCCACAAACACTTAATGTAAGAAGGTACCGTTTGTCACATGGAACCTTTTTGCATTATACTTATATCGAAAATATGAAAAAGTGATTTATGCAAAAAGGTACCATATGACATATGGTATAATTTTTCACAAACTGCAGCTCACTTTGAACCTTTTGGGATACGCACTTGGTACCATATTATATTAGGCAATATTACCCTCAGTTTTAAAGATATGGCTTCGATCTTTTTACACAATCAAGATTATAATTTATTGTTGTCAGAAATATGAAAAAGTCAAATTCTTCCAAATTGTTTTTTGGTACCTTCTTGCACCAATGGGACGTTATATGGAAAGCGTTTTATTCAAATTTTAAAATCATTATTATTTATGTAAAGTCATTTTTTAATGTACTTGTTTTATTAATCCATATGGCTATTATTAATTCAAAACTTGTTACTAGGAGAGTGTTGCCAAGATAAAAAATACCCGCCAAAAAGTATTGTTTTTAATTGGTTACTATACTGGAGTCTAAATTGCCTAAATTTCAGGCGGCACATTTTGGCTTTTTCTAGTTTAGTTTGAATTTATTTATTTTACTTCGATTTTGAAACAAGTTCTTAAGACTTAGACAAATTACGCTCGAAGTCTTCCTGTGTATAACCAGTACTAAGCATATGTGGAAAAAGTGTCCTGCTCAAGGACACCACACATAGTCGTGGCGAAGGATTGAAATACCCACAACTCTACGATCACGGGTCACGTGGCGTTTTCTAAATCATGGAAACACACATCCTCGAGAATCACACAACATGATTTTGTGATTATGGTATCAAAATAAATGGTTTGATTTGGGAGATTAATTTTTTTTTAAAAATTTAAAGAAATGAAGAATTTTACGCTTAAAGTTTTTTTTGTGTGATCGTTTTCTCTTTTTTAGCCCATTTTTAAAATAATAAATAAGAAAAACGACTTCAATAAATATCAATATGAAACTTTCGCCACTGATGGAAAAATTACTGCTTCATCTTTCTACCTAATATTTCTATTTTTATTGTGTTTTGTTTAAACGTACATGGTATTTGTTAAATCAAGACTACCGTTTTTTGTTTAAAAATCTTTTTTTTCCGTGAAATTTCAATATATTTCGATTTCTATCTGTAATAATTTCAATTCAGAAGAAAAATTTTAATTAATTGATAATTGGAATTTGTCATCATTTATATCAGCTTTACTTTGGTACCAAAATTGTTAAATTCAGACCAAGATTCGAAGAGTTATTATACTAAAAGTGCCGTGGACATTATATTGCTATTAGCCTGCCAGTCTCTGTAATTAGTTACTTATTTTATGTATAATTTTATACTTGATCATAATTTACTTTTAAAATGGGATGTCGGCTGTTTGAAACAGCTTTTGACAGCTTTGGAGGTTTCTTACGTGTAAGTCTGGGCCCTTGCACAACTTCATCTCATAATCGAATGTACCCGAAATAAATTTTGGATGGTAATTCCGACCAAAACTATATTTACAGATGATGAGTAAAGGCAGACTAGTGCAGTGGTAAATATCGTCGATTTCGGATCTTAAGGACTGGTGTTCAATCCAACCCGGCGTCTCCTTTTTTTATTAGATCGTGTTTACACAATAAAGTAAACTTTTTATGTGTATTTATAATTATTTATGTGTATTTATTGCCTTTTGTAAATTAACCGTTCAGCTGTTCAGTTTTTTTGTCTCTTCTGTCCTTCCATCAATATATTCTTTTGCTCTACCTGCCAAAGGCCAGCAGGGCTTATGTCGTGGTAAATTGTCCGTCGTCAATCCGTTAACCGTTTTCTTGTAGAAGCTATAGCATCCCCCACATTTTTCAAAGAATCTTATCCAAACTCGCACAGCATTCGTATAATCACAAACTCTTGAAGTTCTTGAACCAGCGTACTCTCTGCCACATGGCTTACAAGCACATTTTTAAGGAAACTTAAAAATAAACATCTTTTCTCTGAAGTTCAAGCCATAGACCATAGATATTTTAAACAAGGAAAAGAAGACAGTACATGGATTTTGCTTATTATGATGATGTGTAAATAATAATAGAGAAGATTATAGTATACGTTTTACTTAAGGAAACACTATTTGGTACTTTCATGGCTTTCAGGGAACTATGTTTAAAACTTTTGGAGATCTGGGGAACAGTGGAAATACTTTTAGAGATCTGGGGAACATGGACAAAATACTTTTTGGGAACTTAAGAGATCCAGAAAACAGGGAACCCCCCCCCCCCCCACCCCCTGAGAGGGCTTCATTTCTATAGTGTATATCTGCAGACATGCGATATACAAGTGTTTTTTCCTGTTACACTTTACACTTATATGATTGTATGAAAGTGTATAAACTGTTATTTACTAAACGGATGTTTATGTTGTATCATTACGTTTATTGAATATACAAATTGGAATACAATGGCTGACCTTTACACCAAGTGTTTATCTTCAATCACTACCACCTTCAACCGTTACCGGTAGGACAAAACATTTCATAGATGTTACAAAATCCACAACAAATGATGCAAAACAATAAAAAGCTATATCCCAAAACAACAGACGCCGGTGAATGGAAATGTAAGCCAAGCTAATTTAACTAAAAACATTAGAAAATATACTAGACAACGCATAAACTATATGGTCTCAGCATAAAAATAAAAGTAAACATCCATAGTTATATATGAACTTCCCTCAACCATCTGCGCTGCTTTACAACCAATCGTAACCACTCGGACCTTTCTGCGAAAAAGGGAATGCTTTGTGATTTACTGAGTAAAAACCCAAGTCTTTCGAATATTAAATAACTGGTAACACGAACATTATCTCGTTATCCAGTTAGCTAAGTAGATATGTGGTGGCAGTTGCAGATCAGTAAATAGGTAGTTTTTAACATTAAGATATTTATCGTCACCGGAAACTTATCGCGTTAGTAAACTAGATAACACGATAGTTTTAGCAAATTTAACTAGATAAGTGGTGGCAGTAAGTGGCACTAACAGTGATTTATTCTAATTATGTTATTTATCGTAATTAGAAACTTATCGTGTTAGTTAACTAGATAACTAGATAATTTTCGCGAAAATGAAGTGGTTTACTAGAAACTTATCGCGTTAGTTAAGTGGATAACTGGTGGCAGAACTATGCCACCATTCATACGATAAAGAAAGTTCAAAGTTTAACATATTATACGTGTCAGTCAGTATAGAGGCCTGTAGTGTTGGATAGACGAGCACATAAAAGTGAATAAAATGTCAGTTCCCGGGAAGAAAGCTGGATATATCGGAGCATCCAAAACTCTTGATGGTTCCGAGGAAATGGGAGAATTAATCTGTCAGCCGTGTACCGAGGAAGGAAGCGATTTACCTGCCGCGGGATTCTGTGTAGATTGTTGTGAATACTTGTGTGACACGTGCTTTACACATCACCGTCGGGCCCGGCAAGTTAGACAACATGTCCTACAAGACAAGACGACAATGCCACGACGTAAACCCCTAACAAAAACATCAGATGTAGCCGACGACGAATGTACCGAACATCAAGGTGAGACAGTTAAATTTTACTGTGGGTCACATGACCACCTTGGCTGCGGCACATACATGTATGACTATTGATCATCGAAGTTGTGACGGTGTAATTTATGTTGAAACACAATATGAACATTTAATAGGTCACTGGCCGTTATTAAACAGTCAGTAGACAGTCGTGGAAAGAGAGCCGAACAAAATGGAAATGACGTTGAGAAATATCACTCGAATGCTATACAAAAAATAAGACATAAAGAAATAAACAACTTTTTAGACAAACTTGAAAATGATGCTATCAGTGAGGTAAACAAGATTAAAGAAGAAGATAAAAAAATGGTGACGTCATTATTTTCCAAAATGGACGAAATGAAAGCTGAAATGCATTCTACGATCACGGAACTAGATGCTTTACACAACTGAAAACGCAATCGGAAACTGTTCGCTAGTATGACCAAAGCGAAAGACAATATACTGACCTTAGAGAACGGCGTCAGTCAGATAACGGCCGACAACAAGATATGTAGTTACAGGTTTGAGCCCGAGAAGCAGTTGAAAGATTTGCTCGAAAAAAATAAGTCTATAGGGAGTATACGTTTAATAGATTGCAACAAAGGTGTTATTATGGAACCTACACAAGGACATATATCACAATGCAAATTTGAGCAAACAGAGACGAACAGAAGTGGTCAACAAACACCAACGGAGCCGCCACAGGACAGTGAAATAAACCAAACAGCAGTGGTCAGTGTCTTTTGATGCAAAGGAACGATCAACAAACAAGAACTGACAAACTCCGAGTTGCGACGCACATTTCCGACATCAATGTTCAATCGCCAGGTGATACCACGTGCTGCATCACGGGATCAGTACTGCTGCCTGGCAATCAACTCGTCATTGCGGATTTCGATAATAAGAAGATTTAACTCGTAAACACGAAACAAAATAAAATTATCTCTGAAATACGACTGTCATCAGCACCATGGGACGTTACAAATACCAACAACAGTAAAGTTGCCGTGACAGTGCCAGGGGTGCATATAATACAATTATTTACACACTTGGTCCCCAGTTACTCGGGAAATACAAATACGGTGTATATGTCCCCGGTTGCCAGAGTGTAAACGGTGTGTGACCCCGTTTAAACTATCTCGTACACTTTTACACACTTGGTCCTACGGTTAGAGTATAAATTTCATTAGCCACTATTTTAACAATAGACAACTTTTTGAACCTGGAACGTTTTAAGGAGTGCTAAACTTGATAATATGTTAAAATTTTAGATCTAGCTCTATTATTAAAGAAAATTAAAAAAGTCCCCAGTTGCCATGAATACATCGGATGTCCCCGGTTGACACCTTTTACAAGTATGTGTGGGTGGATGGGTGTGGGTGTACGTGTGTGAGATTTTTAAACAATAACGCATAAAATAAAATAAAAAAAAACATTAACGTAAATAACAACCATATTTTCTAAGAAATGGGTAGAATTCAGCAGTTGGTCTTTAAGATATCAAACATTTTCCGAGCGGTTCCCCGTATCTCAGTAGCGGAACTAGAGTATTATTATCGCCACCAGCGGCAGTGCGACACCCTTCCCACGCATTATTCCCAGGTTGCATCTCCGCAATAAAAGAAATGCTCTTACGCCAAATAAAGTATAGCTTACTTACAAAATACTTTTAATTAAAGGGATTATATTGGCATATTACCGTCAATACCATGTCCTAAATGTACACGCCCAGCATGAAGTTACACTTATTAATTAGAGATAGACGCGTCTAAAGTGTCTAAATGCATAACCATCGGATTTCTGAAGCCACGTTACATTCACCATTTTTAACGAACCGGTTTCGGGTTTCCGATCAATCATCGGACTCGTTCCCGATCTTGTTTTCGAGGCTTTGTCCGGGAAGTTTACTGAGTTCAATGTAAACATTGCGCAATACTTTATTGCGGGACGTATTAAAGTTTTGGCCAATATTCAATTACTGTTAATTTGATAACTTTAAGTAAATAAAGGTTATACGTCAATACATAAGCATTATTCTGTGCACACTGCATACAGGAAAAGTCTGGATTAATAGCGTGTTTGTGTTACTTGCCAATATAGTTCCTTTAAGTTAAATTACTGAATATTTATATACATGTATGCTGATTGACTATAACGGCATGCATAATGGTACATTTTTCAGAGGCTAGTGTATATTGCAATCATAATGATATAAAAAAAGACGGGGTATGTGCATAAACTAAGACAACAACAATGATAACAGCGACAATAATACTAGCAACAATCTGTTGTATGAATATAATATAGATGTAGGTTGCTGATATGATATATTTAACACTCTGTAAACTTTACTTATTATAACATTTAACGTTTAATAATTCACTTTTAAACTAGCTGTTTTGATGTTTTTATTTATAACGATGTAAAGTTTTTAAATTTTGCGGGAGGTGAGGTTTTAACATTCAGCTGAAGTTATTAGCATTTACCAGACGTTTAAACATTAAGCATTGTGAACTAAATTATTTAAACTCGTACCAATCGTACTCGATGTTGGAGCCTTTTCAGAAAAAAATATTTTGCTAAATGACACCACACCTGCGCTTGACATATGATCGAACCGACGGCCAGTCGCTACCTTTGCGATACTGTTAATGAATTGAATGGAGCGCCAAAGTGTTCGTTCACGAAAGAGGTTAGTTTAACATATTTTATTTCGAATATCTTTCAATATTACATATTTACCAACAATTTTGTCAAAAAGATTGGAATGAAAGACAAGCTTATAGATTTCCTCTCCTAAATATAATACAATTAAACAAACTTTGATGACAAATGTGGATTTCTAGTTAGGTATACAAGACAACAACATTAATTTTATAATAACAATCAAATGGAAAGATATATTGGAATAGAATTGTTAGTTATGGAAAACTTGGATGCAATATGTTAAATACATATTAGGGGGGATTATGGGCGACATTGGGATGGATGGTTTATTAAGACGGTAGAGGTTGTTGGTTCGATCCATAACTCGGCCAAATGGCCTCTCAATAAAAGATCACTCAGCACTGGTTTTAACCCTTTACTTCATATAGACGCCTTTGGACACCTCTAATATGGACGCCTTTGGACAACTTATATAGAAGGCTTTTGAATTATTGGGTGAATTATGTTTATATTAACTGACAGAGTGGAAAACAATGCAGGAACGAGCAATCTGAATTCTTCCTGCACTGTTTTCAAAGACCTTCTGTGATTGATGCGGGAAAACGCGTATCTATAGACTAAGGGGTTACCCAGGAAGCAGATTCTATAAAACAGTATACCCTGCAGAATACATGGTGGAATTGATGGTGAAGCTGCGCATGAGAAGACAATGTGAAGACAATGGGAGATTACTTAAAAAACAAGGATTTCGTCTCACCATATTATCAATTAAATGCATATTTTTTTTTAGAATTTGATACTTTAGGCGCGATCAATATTGTTTTGTCAGGTATTAAATGTATTAGTTTCAATAAAAACTTAATAACTTCATTTATAGCTTAGCAATGATGCTGAAAGAATTTCCGGTAATTATTGAGTAAATCTTGGTTTTAAACTACTCTCCCGACAAATAACGCAGACGATTAATATTGGTTTAGTCAACTTTAATTTTAAAAGCAATAACCACATGTGTTTCAGAAGAAATTTTATGTCTTCTTTACACTATATAACATGCAATTTAGATGTGCTTTATACGGTGTTCCGTTAGGGCCATCGTGCTATCGCTTTGTCAACAAGCATACGCGATGTCACGATAGCACGATGACACGAGGGTAATGTCACGATAGTACGATAGCACGATGGTGATAGTACGATGACACGACGGTGATGACACGATAGCACGATTATGATTACACGATGACACGATGGTGATGGAGCGATGGCACGACAGCACGAGGACGATAACGCGATATCACATCACGTCATCGTGCCATCACCATCATACCATCACGATGGTGATGGCACAATAGTACAATAGCACGATGGTGTAACGATGACCCGATGGTGATGGCACGATGGCGATGATGTGATGTCATCGTCATAGTGCTATCGTGTCATCGTACCATCACCATCGTGTTATCGTACTTTCGTGCCATCACTATCGTGCTATCGTGGCAGCGCGTATGCTTGCTGACCAAGCGATAGCACGATGGCCCTAACGGAACACCGTAGTTTTACCATGGGAACCATGTTAAACTCAAATAGGCACTCTTTCAAAGGTTCAATGTGTCACATATAAAAAGGGTCCAATATACAGAACAATAGTAACGCTTATAAAGAATGGCAACCATACCAATGTTTCAGTCATTAAACCCATCCTTCATGAGCGGATTAGTGGTGCAGTGCTGAAGGCCTTGGACTGCAAGCCCAGGGGTAGCAGGTTCGATTCCAAGCTCATCCAACTTTAACTACTTATCAGTCTACTTTAAGAAAACTACTTTAACAAAAGCCGAAGCCCCATGTTACGGTGCTTTACACCGGGCATGTCAAAGAATTAGGGATCCTACAAAAGGGCCTTATATCCTACATCTCCGTACTATCCTCCAAATATCTAATGTTACTAATACTCTTCTGGAGGCGTCGCCCATGTTGGATATCTATTGCGACGATAAATAAAATCAATATCATCATCACCTGTCCTTCATTGGTAGGTAGATAATACCCATCCTTCATTGGTAGGCAGATAATACCCATCCTTCGTCGGTAGGTAGATATTACCCATCCTTCGTCGGTAGATATATAATACCCATCCTTCATCGGTAGGTAGATAATACCCATCTTTCATTTGAAGGTAGATAATACCCATCCTTCATCGGTAGGTGGAAATACACATCCTTCATTGGTAGGTAGATAATACCCATCCTTCATCGGTAGGTGGAAATACACATCCTTCATTGGTAGGTAGATAATACCCATCCTTCATCGGTAGTAAGATAATACCCATCCTCCATTGGTATGTAGATAATACCCATCCTTCATCGGTGGGTAGATAATACCCATCCTTCATTGGTGGGTAAATAATACCCACTCTTCATCGGTAGGTGAAAATACCCATCCTTAATCGGTAGGTAGATAATACCCATCCTTCAATTGGTAGGTAGATAATACCCATCCTTCAACTGGTAGGTAGATAATACCCATCCTTCATTGGTAGGTAGATAATACCAATCCTTCATCGGTAGGTGGAAATACCCATCCTTCATCGGTAGGTTGATAATAACCATCCTTCAATTGGTAGGTAGATAATACCCATCCTTCAATTGGTAGGTAGATAATACCCATCCTTCATCGGTATGTAGATAATACCCATCCTTCATCGGTGGGTATATGATACCCATCTTTCATCGGTAGGTAGATAATACCAATCCTTCAATTGGTAGGTAGATAATACCCATCCTTCATCGGTGGGTAAATAATACCCATCCTTCATCGGTAGGTATATAATACCCATCCTTCATTGGTGGGTAAATAATACCAATCCTTCATCAGTGGGTAGATAAAACCCATCCTTCATCGGTAGGTAAATAATACCCATCCTTCAGTTGGTAGGTAGATAATACCCATCCTTCATCGGTAGGTAGATAATACCCATCCTTCAGTTTGTAGGTAGATAATACCCATCCTTCATCGGTAGGTAGATAATACCCATCCTTCATTGGTAGGTAGATAATACCCATCCTTTATCGGTAGGTAGATAATACCCATCCTTCATCGGTGGGTAGATAATACATATCTTTCATTTTTAGGTAGATAATACCCATTCTTCAACGGTAGGTAGATAATACCCAGCCTTCATCGGTGGGTAGATAATACATATCCTTCATATTTAGGTAGATAATACCCAACTTTTATCTGTAAGTAGATAATACCCATCCTTCATCGGTGGGTACATAATACATATCCTTCATTTCTAGGTAAATAATACCCATTCTTCATCGGTAGGTAGATAATACCCCATTCTTCATCGGTATGTATATAATACCCATTCTTCATTGGTAGGTAGATAATACCCATCCTTCATTGGTGGGTAAATAAAACACATCCTTCATCGGTAGGTAGATAATACCCATCATTCATCGGTAGGTAGATAATACCCATCCTTCAATTGGTAGGTAGATAATACCCTTCCTTCATCGGTAGGTAGATAATACCCATCCTTCATTGATAGGTAGATAATACCCATCCTTCATTGGTAGGTAGATAATACCCATCCTTCATCGGTAGGTATATAATACATATCTTTCATTTTTAGGTAGGTAATACCCATCCTTCATCGGTAGGTAGATAATACCAATCCTTCATCGGTAGGTATATAATACCCATCCTTCATCGGTAGGTAGATAATACCCATCCTTCGGTAGGTAGATAATACCCATCCTTCAACTGGTAGGTAGATAATACCCATCCTTCATCGGTAGGTAGATCATTCCTATCCTTAATCGGTAGGTAGATAATACCCATCCTTCATCGGTAGGTTGATAATACCAATCCTTCATCGGTAGGTACATGGTACCCATCCTTCATCGGTAGGTAGATAGTACATATCCTTCATTTGTAGGTAGATAATACCCATCCTTCATTGGTAGGTACATAGTACCCATCCTTCATCGGTAGGTAGATAGTACTTATCCTTCATCAGTAGGTAGATAATACCCATCCTTCATTTGTAGGTACATAGTACCCATCCTTCGTCGGTAGGTAGATAGTACACATCCTTCTTTGGTAGGTAGATAATACCCATCCTTCATCGGTGGTTAGATAATACCAATCCTTCACTTGTGGGTTAATAATACCTATCCTTCATCAGTAGGTAGATAATACCCATCCTTCATTTGTAGGTACATAGTACCCATCCTTCATCGGTAGGTAGATAGTACACATCCTTCATTGGTAGGTAGATAATACCCATCCTTCATCGGTGGTTAGATAATACCCATCCTTCACTTGTGGGTTAATAATACCTATCCTTCATCGGTAGGTGGCAATATCAATCCTTCATCGGTAGGTAGATAATACCCATCCTTCAGTTGGTAGGTAGATAATACCCATCCTTCATCGGTAGGTAGATAATACCCATCCTTCAATTGGTAGGTAGATAATACCCATCCTTCAATTGGTAGGTAGATAATATCCATCCTTCATCTGTAGATAGATATTACTTATCCTTCATTTTTTAGGTAGATCATACCCTTCCTTCATCGGTAGATAGATAATACATATCCTTCATTTTTAGGTAGATAATACCCATCCTTTATCGGTAGATAGAAAATACCCTTCCTTCATCGGTAGGTAGATAAAACCTATCCTTCATTTTTAGGTAGATGATACCCTGCCTTCATCGGTAGATAGATAATACATATCCTTCATTTTTAGGTAGATAATACCCATTCTTCATCGGTAGATAGATAATACTATTCGTTCATCGGTAGGTAGATAATACCTATACTTCATCGGTAGGTAGATAATACCAATCCTTCATTGGTAGGTAGATAATACCAATCCTTCATCGGTAGATAGATAATACCCATCCTTCATCGGTAGGTAAATAATACCCATCCTTCATCAGTAGGTACATAGTACCCATCCTTCACCGGTAGGTAGATAATACCCATCCTTTATTGGTAGGTACATAGTTCCCATCCTTCTTCGGTAGGTAAACAATACCCATCCTTCATCGGTAGTTAGGCAATACCCATCCTTAATCGGTAGGTAGATAATACCCATTCTTCATCGGTAGGTAGATAATACCCATCCTTCATCGGTAGGTAGATAATACCCATCCTTCATCGGTAGGTACATTGTACCCATCCTTCATCGGTAGGTACATAATACCCATCCTCCATCGGTAGGTAGATAATACCCATCCTTCTTTGGTAGATAGATAATACCTATCCTTCATTTGTAGGTAGATTATACGTATCATTCATCGATAGGTAGATAATAGTGACCCATCCTTCATCGGTAGGTTGATAATACCTATCCTTCATTTATAGATAGATAGAACCTATCAAGGTAAGAGACTTGTTTCTAGAGGTAAAAAAAATCATTTCTTACTTCGGCTATTCGGATGTTTGGTCACAAATCCAAGATGGCCGCCAAAATTGCCGCAAAATATTGAAATTCATGTTATAATATATAGTCTGAAAGAAAGCATTGCAACGTGTTAAAATTTAGATTCATTGTGTTGTTGTAAGTTGTATGACATGAGTTAGGGTTAAAAAGAATTAAAAAATGTGGTTGATTCATGTAAAAAAAAAAGTCTGAATTAAGGACAAAATAAGAAAATAAAACACTTTTTTTCTGCAAATAGACTCATTTTTTTAATGCTTTTGCCTTATTTTTACTACGAATGCTTGTTTCTAGAAGTTAAATGTTTACTGAGTCCGAAAATATATTTCTTACTAATAGGTGTTGGGGCGTTTGGTCACAAATCCAAGATGGCCGCCAAAATGGCCGCCAAATATTGAAATTGATATTATGATATATGACCGCAAAAATATGGACAAAAAAGGCACTATTTCTGCAAATATACGCATTTGGTGAATGCTTTGGCCTTTTTTTTATTTATATATGGTTCTGAGAATACTGAACATGTCTAAAGATTATTTTTTGCTTATTCTTCTTAATACAAACTGGAATAGTTATATTTACTTCATCTTATGCTTCTTTCACTCTAACAAAGCAATACAATAAACAAATTTATATGAAAATTCCATTTTTAAGATATTCTCTGAAAAAAAATATGAATACGCTAGATATTTTTGACATTGTAGAATAGTGCAACCCTATGCAAATACTGCCATTTACACTTCGGGTCTCGTACAGAGGCTGTTCGGCATTTTATATTAGAGCATCCAAAAAGGAAGTTGTCGTTACGTTACAGACTCTGTCGGTGAAAGTTAGAGTCGACACTGAAGCAAAACATTACCGCAGTACCGTCATCCTTAAG
This sequence comes from Panopea generosa, assembly GCA_029582155.1. Lineage (NCBI taxonomy): Eukaryota > Metazoa > Mollusca > Bivalvia > Adapedonta > Hiatellidae > Panopea > Panopea generosa. The sequence continues at coordinate 26,545,339 of CM055906.1, read as the reverse complement.
GCAGTAGTCGTGTTTCGTGGGACTTCCGCTGGCAATTTCAAACTCTATATACAACGAATCATTTTAGGGACAAATTGGCACTTTTTTATATGTATTTCCCTATTTATATTTTGAGTGATGTATTTATCGAGCACATCGAATGATGCATTTCTTGTTCTCAATAACTGCCCAAGTTTGAGATCCGGATTAAATCTTCCATTATTTTCTATTATTCATTTTTCTATTATCTAACAATTAAGATTTGAATTTGGAACTTTTTCTTATTTTTCGGAATTAATGAAACACAGCCCCTATGATAACGTTATATTCTTTTTATGAAATAATAAAACAAAATGCATACATAAACTATAATGATATGCAGGGGAAAACATGAATGACAAGTTAGGGTAACTTGAGTACCCGCAAGTACGTATACTTGATTTTTGTTTATATATTTTGCGGGTTGGGTGGGTGTTATCGGTCCAAGTTATGATACTTTGACCTGTGCAAATCTAAAGTCTGCCATGCAGTTTATGACTTATCACATATCATCTGTATATGTAGATGTTGTGAACGATTATCTTCTTTTAAATAAAACAGCGCGCTAAGAATGCGGTCGCACGAGTGACCAGAATATTTTTGCCATTGTGTTCACACGCCACATGCCTACTGTAATTTCCTCTACCAGTGGTGGGGAATTACACTGTTTGCATGAACTTGCTTTCAGACACGGTTTTGCAACATGCCTCATTTCCGATTTTCGCTCAAAGACATATGTACCCGGCTTAGTTGATCTACTTTCTCGTTCATAGAACGATGCCATCGGGAGAGGAAAGAAATCAACACCTACTGACAGTCATGACATTCTATGTAAAATGGAATGTTCTATTTTGAAAAATCTGAGCGATTTTATTGGCTGAGAAAATCATCTAATCAATGATAGGCGAACATCCAGATCACAGCAAGGAATTTTCGATAAAGGATATGACTGGTCCTTTCAATAGTGCCGACCAGAAGCTGTGACCCTGTAGAGGAGAATCCGTGACATTTAAATCAACATCGACACAAACCTGTAACACATGGTGATTTTTTTTCAAACGGTATTTCTCACATAGCATAAGTAACAAGTCAATTAATCTTAACACATTTTCAACAAAATTATTATACAACAGTTATCAATGATATTTTGAACTGATGATTTTTTTTAATGACACTTTCAATTCTACTTTCGTTTTACATACATATTCAGCGAGGATTTATGCGTTTTAAACCTCCACTAATGCACACATGATTGATTGGAGCTTTGAAAGTACTAATTAATATTGAAACTCAACCATGTAAAACAAGTTTTAAACTTATAGCTGCGTCCAGTGGCGTAGCTTCCTATAGGCACTGTAGGCACGTGTCTACACGTTTTTCTGAGAAATCGAAAGAATAAAAATACCATTAAATGCAATAACCTCTATGCTTCTTCATTTTTTCCTTTATTGCAGTGATTAAACGTTAAAACATTACATTTATTTTGTTATAAAACAGTGATTTCAATGTTAATATTCAGGATAACCAGGGTGCTAAACAAAAGAAATATATGTCAAAACACACCTACGGACCTACGATAGTCTAGCTGAGTTTCTTTTTTCAAAGGAGCATGCCCTCGGACCCCAACTGTGTCTACACATCGTTTTCAACCAAGCTACGCCCCTGTATTTTTAACTCTTTACCATTATACATGTACGTATATTTCGAGATTTGGGACGAACATGGTTGTTGGTGAAACACAATTTTGCTGATTCCCGGCCGTTTTCCAATAATCAAGATTATGCCTACGTGGCGCGGGGATGCAATTAAAAAATGGCGAAGTCTGAATTTACGCGCCAGGACGTCAGGTCAGAATGGTAAACAAACTGAAACTCGCCAATTCATCGAAGCTGCATATGTATAATACTTATTGATAATGGCTGCTTCGGTGAGCGAGCACAAAGCCAACGAAGAATATCGTTCCAGAGGTGTATTGTTAGGAAAGGTGTCGTTAAAACACAGAATTCGTGAGTGCCACCTGTACTTTTGATCATTTCACAGTCACAAATTGTCACAAATTGACTTTACATATATCTTTGGTTCCCTCGATATTTTTTGTGTCCGATATTGTACACATAAAACTAACAATTTGTGTAACAGAAAGCAATTGCCTGTACTGAGGCCCTCCCAGAGGTTTTGGAGATCTGAAGAACATGGCAAATTATTTTAGGGATCTGGGGAACCAAAAAATTAGCCATTATCCCTTGTATACCAAATACTGCGATATACCTATTACCGCCAATTCAAGTATAATAACAATGTGGGAACACATGGGCAAAGCTCCAACTTCCGTTAGTGTCGGCATTTGTTTATATTTCATATCGGCAACGGTTTATTACTCGGTTTACTTATGCAACTATTCCACACAGACCATGAATAACTACAATTTGTTAAATTGTATGATTCATAGTTGATTCCAAATGAGTTTGTGAAGTTCTTAACTGATTTGTTTTTATTCGTAGTCAGTTCTTGCAATTCTTGAGCAATCAGGAAATAGTGGCAAAAGTTTTGAGCTGTTCAAATTTTTGGCCATGAACTCCCGATTCCAAAAAATTCCTACATAATTAGTAACAAATTGGCACCATGGATGATGTTGTGGTCCTCATCCTCCCAGTCCACCACTGCATTTCCAGTGGCATGGAACCTAGTCCTAAGTTGTGGAGGATGACTCCTGTCTCCAGCAGTAACCGCACCACACCAGGTCCTTGTTCCAGGGTGCCAAAGAAGCATCTCCATCTGCTGACCAGTATTCCGAAACCATTCTCCACACGTGTCCCTGGAAAATCTGTAGCTGGCCACCAGCATGTCATTGTCCAGACCCTACTGCCATAGGGTTTTATGAGGAAAGTCCTCAGGGGAAAGGCATCATCCCCCAGGATGTAGTAGGGTGTGTGTCTGTCATTGGGCAGGGGATTGCTGTCAGGGAAGTTTATGGTGTTGTCATCAATGTACTCCTTCAGTTCTGAAACACCAAAGAGCTGTCCATCAAATTGATGACCTTCTTTACCAATGTCTATCCAGATAAACTTATAATCTGCATCCACAAGGGCCAGCAGCACAACGGAGAAGAAACCTTTGTAGTTGTAGAACACACTGCCTGAATTGTGTGGTTTCCTTATGGCTATGTGCTTGCCATCCAACGCCCCCAGGGCATGAGGAACATTCCACCGGTCTTGGAACTGCTGGGCAATGGCCTTCCAGTCCTCCTGCATCCTTGGCAGTGGCATGACTTCATCCTTCAGCTCCTGTATGATGGCCTGACACTCCATACCACTGTGCTGTAGCCACATCGGAAGTCATACTGGAAGGTGTGACACCGGTCTCCTGTAGCCAGGTGTCTGTGGGTCATAGCCAGCTTCATTCCGGCATCTAGGGCTGGTCTCATGTGGGTGTCCCTACTCTGGATGACTGGACTTATCCTGTATAGTAGCTCATCAAACATGTGGGTGGCATTCTCACATAATTGGCAAAGGCATTCTCATCTTCCACCCTCAGCTCCTGCATCTGTCTGTTGTAGTGACCATATTCTAGCCTTCTAGCTGGTGTCAGCCATGGTCTAACCCACCACCTGGGGGCTCTTCTACTTCTTCTAGCTATCAGCAGCTGGTGTTGGTACTCCAGTTCCAGGGCCAGTACTACAGCTGCTATATGTTGAACATCCATTTTTGAACAGATGCCCAAGCATTGGTGAGGACCTTTTTATACCTATCTAGAGGTAAATTCCCATGAATTGTCAATAATTGTCAAGGAATAAATTGTAACCATACCTGATTCGTAAATTAATTTGGAATATTCTTAACTGATTTGTAACTGATTCCTAACGTTCGTGCAGTATTGGTAATTGATTCTTGTAAATCGTAGTGAATTCTTGACAATATTCGTGCGATTCCAGTCAAATCCCAAGAATATTCATAACTCTATCATACCTGTATCGTATCTGAATTGTAGAGCATCACAAGTTGGACCAGAAAATTTGCAAAATTCCATGATTCCTCGCGAATCTTAAAATTTATCAAATTTATCAAATTGGGCCGATTCGTGGTCTGTGTGGAATAGTAGCATTAAGTAAACTTATTACTGTTTATTATTTATGCCATTCTTTACGTGGTTGAAAAAAAAAAATAGATTTGCAGTATTAGGAATGACCAGTTTACTTTCAGGGACCCAGGGAGCAAAGATCTAATTTAAGGGATCTGGGGTAAATACTTTTGGGGAACTATTCAATAAAAATAAAAACTTGAGAGAAAACTTGTTTATGCCAAGGTCACTCTCTTCCCATCCAAGATGCTGTCATATATATTGCCACAGAACATAAACAGCTGTATGTTTCCCTAGATTTAAAATAATATAGTTTGTTACTGTCATATAACTTCTATCAATATACACTGATTTATTTTGAAATTGAAATTATTGAGTCCCTGTGACTCTCATATATACATTATATAATGAGTCCTAGCTGAATTTCAATGAAATGATTACCAGTATTAAAGGAAGCCTTATTTCTAAAAGAGGTTTACGGCATTTGAATCTTTAGTTAACATAGATGTTCTGTAAGATCTTTTACATGCACTGGCTCTCCTTCCCTGTACATCCGATTGACTGCTTTAAATCACCTACCCCCTTAAATATTGCATGTGAACTTTGATCTGTGCAAATGAATTTTGTTAGAAAATTGTTTTTGTACGTTTTACACTTGTCAGAGGTGAAATAAAAAAATGTCACTATACAGCTTGTATGCACGGGGTGATTGCATCAATGCTGCTTATGTCAATTGTTTGTCAATAATTCTGATACTTACCTCATTTGTCAAGGTTACTCACTGCTATTTATGCTGTAATGTGGATGTTTAATTTATATTATCTGTGAAGACTTTGGATAAAGTATTTCATAGATATATTTGTCAAGGCTGTCAGATCCTTTTAAAGGAAGTATATCTGGAAAACACAATAGAAAAATCTTAAAAAATAAATAATTATTAAAATGGATAAAAAGCATCTTCTTATTATTAATAAAACAAATCAGAATGGTTTGTATGGCAAAACATGACAAAATAAATATTTAAATTTGAGTGATAAAACTTCAAATGAAATCCTCAGACTAAAAATAGAGAGCATTTAACTACTGCTTGAAGTCATTCAAACTCTTTCTAAGATGAAAAATTTTTTACTACGTATAAACATGTGTCAATGGTGGATCTACTTTTTAAAAAAGGGCATATGCCCTGTTCCATGTATACTCGCATGTTATTAAAATGCATTATATTTCTACTGAAAGCGTGTTTTCCCATTCAGATTTTGTGTTTTGTCCCTCTCTTAACTGAAATCACTAATCCACCACTGTCGAATTAATTTGAAATCAAAATACAATCACATTACTCACTTAACCCTTTACTTCATACACGACGCCTTTGGACACCTCTAATATTGAAAGCATTATTTCACCACATATCAGCAATGGGTGAATTATGTTTATATTAACTAGCAAAGTGGAAAACAGTGCAGGAAGTGTTCAGATTGCTTGTTACGAGCAATCTGAGCTCTTCCTGCACTGTTTTCAAAGGCCTTCTGTGATTGTTGTGGGAAAACGCGTATCTATGGAGTAAAGGGTTAATATGTCACAGAATATGTTGCACTTTTAAACGGGAAATCAATTTCAGTCTAACCAGGCGCGTAGCCCAAGTTGGGAAATTCCTGTTTAATATATTATTTTGACAGGATTAAATATATATGTTTTGGCAACATGGAGCCAGTGAGTATTATAGGCATGATATATTGGAAAAGATGTATTTTAGCCAAATGTAGGAAAAATCATACTAAATTCCCTTTAATGCAATAAAAAACTGACGTAATTGTAATAAATGTGGATAGTATTTAATGCAGAAAAAATGTGTAATGATCTAATGCCAGTGTTTTATGCCCCTCCCCCACCCCCCACCAAATTTTTGGGGTGGCATATAGTAATCGCAGCTTCCGTCCGGTATTTAGTGTCCAGCCTGTAACTTTGTCATGGATAGATGAATTTTGTTAATACCTGCTACAAATGATCAATATAACATGACGACGTGTCGCGAGTAAAATCCACACCTGTACCTCAAAGGTCAAGGTCACACTTTGAGTTTGTTTGACAACACTTTTCGTCTGTGTGAGATTTCGTGTCCATCCTGTGATTTTGTCATGCATAGATGAATTTTGAAAATACTTGCTAAAAATGATCAACATAATATGGCGACATGTTGTGCATAAACCCAGACTCCCACTTTAAAGGTCAAGGTCACAATTTAACTTTGTTTGACAACACTTTCAGTCTGTTTGAGATTTCATGTTCAGTCTGTAACTTTGTCAACTATGGATGAATTTTAAAAACACTTAGCTTAGTTGATCAACATGACATGATGAAGTGTCTGGTGTAAGACCTAGAACCTGTTCTTAAAGGTCAAGGTCACACTTTCAATTTGTTTGATATTTTGTTTCTGGTCTGTAACTTTGTCTTTAACTTAGCTCATTTGATCAAGATGACATGACGATGTGTCACACGTAAGACCCAGACCCGCAACTCAAAGGTCAATGTCACACTTTGAGTTTGTTGAATAGCACTTTGAGTCTGTTTGAGATTTCAAGTTGAGTCTGTAACTTTATCATACATGGATGGATTTCAAAAACACTTGGCTCAATTGTTAAATTGATCAACATGACATGACAACGGTTGCATTAAGACCGAGAACCTTACCTCAGAGGTCTTGGTCACATTTTTAGTTTGTTTGATATTTCATTTCTGGTCTGTAACTTTATTTTACATGGAGGGATTTTAAAATACAGTCAAAACTCGTTATCTCGATATTGGAGGGACTGCCAAAAAAACTCAGGATATCCGAATATCGACATAGATTTTGTCTCAAAATCAATATTTATTTTCGTCACCCGGGCTGCGTTGAGCATGAATAAACATGTTCACTTTGTTTATTCATGCAAACGGTGAACTAACAAATGAAAAGTATACGGAAATTGGTCTACTCTGCGTTATCCCTTCACTTTCCATTAAGTCACGTGATGAAACACACACAAACAGCTCACGGAGGTGTTTAATCTGTTAGCAAACGTTTAAAGCGAACATGTCGTTCAGTTCACTTATGTAATCAAATGTTTGCAAACAAATTAAACGTTTCAGCGAATGTAACGCAGCCCAACTAATTGTCGCACATCTATTGTACTTTCGCTTTCATATTACAGTGGGTGCAGTAGAATTACACTGTCGTGATAAATGCTAATATCCGGGTTCTTCTTTGAATTTCTCAGCAGTGTGAGATATAAGTTGAGGCTGATTGATTGAATCAAATGATATTTAAACCAAATTAACATGCAATCACCCAATTCGATGACATGATGCTTGCAACGTTCTGTAAGTCATTAAAACACTTTTGTCGTTGACCGGTAGTTAGTGTTGCGTCATAAACAAACTGTGAAAAATGGCACGTGGCATGGAAAAACACACAGCATTATGTCAATAATAAATATATAGAGACAAACAATCAATAAAAGGTGTTAAATGATCAATCGGGGACTAAAACTGGGATCATGATATCCAGAATATCGACAGAGACAATATTGAGTTAAAAGGAGTTTATTTATATAAGCAAAGAAGGGGAAAAGTTGGGACTGGCAAAAAATATCAACATAATACCGGAATATTGATTCAAGCAATATCAATATAATGAGTTTCAACTGTAGCTTGATACACATGATCAACATGTCATGATGATGTGTCACCTGCATTTACCTGTAGAAGTACCCCAACCTTTACATTAGATGTCATGGTCAAGGTTACACAAAGGTCAAGGTCACACTTTAATTAAAAAAAAACATGAAATTGCGTGTCTAGTCTGAAATGTCAGTCCGTGGCTCTTGATATTCATGGATACATCACTACCTATTATAAAATATATATCATTATTTTCACAGATCATTTGGGCATGTGACACTTACCAGTGAAATTTCTTGTTTTTTTGCCGTATTTATAGCCGTTATTGTGTCATATTCCCAATGGCAAATAGTATCTTTTTTTTCCTAACTCGTGGTAAAAGTTCTCAATGGAAAGCTTCAATAATTGTTAATAGAAACTTGCCATAATTCATTGACAAAAACCTCAAAAATTATCCATTCTAAATTGAGTATGACATTGATTCTTTAATTAAATGGCCAGAGAAACAAGTGAACACATTTTTATGAAGTCGAACAAATATATTTAATGCAAAAGTGTATTTTGATAGCCTGTCGCATAACATCAATGGTTTAAATTAGTGTACCTCATCATCTTGATTATATCTGTAAATATTCACAAATTTCTGGGTATCATTGTTAAAACTACAATTTACCCTACCAACAGGTGCACACTGGGGGTTAGTGCGATATACATTCTGTATCCCTATATAAAATATGATCTTTATTATACTATACAGGGATATGGAATGTATATTGTCAGAAATTTTATGATAATTTCTGTTGGCAAAGCAGCTTAGATTTGCATATATCAGAATTACTGACCAGTAAATATATATATTTAAAACACATTTTTTTCGTTTGTAGGAAATGTATGTGCTGTTATAAATCCATGGAAGGCAATGAAAATTCACAAGAATGTTTGTCATTCATGAACAAGTTATTTATTTCTTTATAAGATAAAAATATAACTGTTGAGGCTACTGGTATTAACTGCCAACTGTCAAGAAAATAGAAGAGAAGGTAAAAAAACGCTCTGAAAACAAAAATTTGGCATTTCTAGGTGTTTTTTCCATCATAGGGATTAAAATTGATGACATTAGATTCTATTGAGTGATTTTTGTAACATATACAAAAAATGAACACTTTTCACCTTAACATAATTATATGGTCACAAATTATACAAGGGACATGATCTCAGATTATTTTTATGCCCCCACCCCACAATTTTTGGGGTGGCAGATAGTAATCGCAGTGTCCGTCAGTCCATTCTTCTGTTAAGTATTTCGTGTCCAGCCTATAACTTTGTCATGCATAGTTGGATTTTATAAACACTTGCTGCTACAAATGATCAACATAACATGATGAAGTGTCACTCGTTAATCCAGACTCCCACCTCAAAGGTCAAGGTCACCCTTTAACTTTGTTTGACAATACTTTCAGTCAATTTGTGATTTCGTGTCCGATCAGTAACTTTGTCATTTATGGATAAACTTCAAAAACACTTGGCTCAATTCATCAGCATGACATGATGACATGTCACATGTAAGAGCCACACCTGTTACATCCGATGTCAAAGTCAAGGTCACACTTTAATCAAAATAACATGAAATTGTGTGTCTATTCTGAAACTTCAGTCCATAACTTTTGATATTCATTTATACTTTAAATCTCTTCCTGATATAAAATGTACCTTTATTTTAAACAGACTATTGGGGGGGGGGGGATTTGACACTTAACCAGTGCCATTTCTTGTTTATTTATACATTTGTTTTTCATAAATGGCCATACAGTATACATTTAGGTTATCTTAAATGTTTTTGTGTTTCTATCAAGATACAATATTTACATTAACAGTAAGAATAAAGGATAATAAATATTATCTGCCTAAGTGTTTGTTCATTTGTTTTCTCTCTCCTTTATTAAATAGATAGCGTTATAGCAAACTTTGTAAGAGGGTAAATATATTTCGTATAGTATTGTAAATCTCATATATCCTTCTAGATAATATGTGAGGTAGTTTATTGGTGTGTTACAATTCACACTAGAATAGGAAGTATTGGGAAAAGTGAGCTTAGCGTTATATTGTATATAAATTGTTTTATGCTGACTAGATACCTTGTTTAGTACAAGATTTAGATTATGAAAGAAAAGATGACTTTTGTTACGATCATGTGTGAAATTAAAAGAGAGAGCCTTTAATAAGGTTGCTGTATCTGCAAACAGATGTCATGGAAATAGAAAAGACAGGTTTGCATTTATGTAGTTTTCTAGTTTATCAGTGGATTGTAACATTTAACCTGCTGTTAATATATTTATCATTTCAAATACCATGTATGTATGTAGCTGCGTGGGCTTCACAACATGAAATCAATATAACCAGCTGCCTCCAACTCACAGTACATGTGTATTGTATTCATGATAATGTCTTATTAATCTGTTCTTTTTTTATTTTGCTTGTTACTCAGCAGCCCGAGTAGGTTTTTTCACATTTTTTTAATACCATTTTCAAAACATTTCAGTTTATATATGGCGTATCCAGTTTTATTGGTGGAGTAAAACCTCAGAATGAATCTGAGTAGAACTACCCTCCTTCTGCAAGTAGCTCAACATGCATATTTTCTCACATAAAGTTTTTGGAGCGAGCAGGACTTGAACCTAGGACCTTAGCGGTGAGAGGTTAGTGATATTGACACCATTCAGCTGCTAAGGACCCACTGGCCAAGTAGTATAAGTTGCTCACTATTTCACCTCTTACTGCTGAGGTTTGAATTCAGCTTAGTCAGATTTTATTCAAGTTAAAAAGTTTCCAGTTACGTGTAGTTTGTAAAGGACTTTGCAATTCCAGCAAACTCGTTGTTACTCATTTTATGCCGATTGTGTTTAAAAGGATGGTGGTTCTACTCAGATATATTCAATCTTTTTCTCTTTCTTCCTAATTTCAATGAACTGATTATTATTGGAAGCATCATTCCCAAGGATGGTTTACAGGCATTGGAATCAACACAGGAGCTCAGTAAGATCGTTTACATTTACGTTCACTGGTTATGGCTCTCCCATTACACAGGACATGCAAACTGTTTTAATTCCCCTCCAACCAATTGGATGTTTTCACAGTACCTTGCCTTAACAATGTACTATAGTAGTGTATTTGGAGCCCCGCTAATCACATTCGGTGTAAAACGAGTAACACCGAGTCCGTTTGGAATGGCAATGGACGATAATTTACGTGCATACAGATTTGTGTACTTCCGATCATGGGCGGTGGAACAGTCAGAAAAAAGTCATTACTGAATGTCAAAAATGTTAACAGTAGTTAAAAGGTTGGTCTGCTCTTTTAAGAAATACACATTTCGATAAAAAATATTTTCCACTTTTTTAAAAACGGTCACTAAGGGGTCTTTAGGAATTGTTTTAGCAATACTAAAAACACATTTAATGATAGTCATTTTTGTTATCAAAATGGTTAATGGTTTCGATTTGGAAGTTTAATGAAGCTTTAAGTATTGAAATTTGACAATAAACATTGAAATTAGAAGTAAATGGTATCAATGCATTGGATATTGATAATTTCAGTGTTTATGTGTTAATTTTAAATAAAAATTTGAATAGAATGTTCATTTTACTCTCAGGCACTTTGAAATTAATCATTGCTTACAAGTTCCAGGAGTTTGAAGAAAAGCATATCAGGAGCACTATTTGTATCTCTCCCCATATATTATATAAGGCCAAGATGCATTTCTTGTGCTGCAACATTGAAACTATCTATGTCGTATGTTAAAATGTATGATTTGATTTCCTAAAAGTGATTGTGGTAAAAAGATGATGAATTAAATTAAAATTGCTGTTGAGTTTCTTTGGTAAGGAAGAAAAAGAATCATTCATGGATCTTTTTTTATCCAGATAGGAATTTTTGTTCCTTTGTACAATTGTTTTCGCTGTAACTTGTCAGAGCCTCTTTCTATTAACCCTTTACTCCATGTATACACGTTTTCCCGCACCAATCACAGAAGGTCTTAGAAAACAGTGCAGGAAGAGTTCAGATTGCTCGTAACGAGCTATCTGAACACTTCCTGCACTGTTTTCCACTCTGTCAGTTAATATAAACATAATTCAACCAATAATTCAAAAGCATTCTATATTAGGTGTCGAAAGGCTTCTATATTAGAGGTGTCCAAAGGCGTCTATATGGAGTAAAAGGTTAAAACAGTTATTCCTTAGTATAGAATTTTCAATCTTAAACCTCAAACCAATGAAAGATCTTTAGTATAATTCTACCTAGAGAAGAAGGGTCCTCTGTGTCCAAGTGGTCTAAGGTGTCATCTCAAGATCACTTACCTGTCACCGCTAAGGTTGTAGGTTCGAGTCACGCTCAAAGAAAAATTTATGTAAGAAAGTTAGCCAATTACTTACGGAAATAGGGTGGTTATACTAGATCCATTCTGAGGTCTTCCTCCACCAATAAAACTGGATATGCCATATATAACCTGAAATGCTTCCTGCTCAAAATATCATTTTTTTCTGATTTTAGAGACAGTATTTTGTTTTTATTATTTTCATTCATGCTTGCAATAGCATGAGTATAGGTGACAAAAAGTGTATTTAAAAAATTTAAACAATCGAGGAAAATATTTGAAATTTTACTTCAAACTGCATTATATTTAAATTCAAGATCATTTGGCCTGTTTAAAATATTCTAAAACATCTTGGGTTAAATACAATTTAAGCAAAAGAAATCAAATGCCTGTGAATTCTCAATGATTCATTTGCAATTTATTTATTCTTCGCATGCTATTTTATCATACATTTAGTAGAGAGATGCAATTTTCATATCCTTCTATACAAGTCCTTGTTTTTTTATATGATTATAATTATAATGATCTTCAATACTGAAAAAGAAGTATTTTTTTATAATCCATCCCTCCCTAAGCAACTTTGAAAACTATTATAAGAAGAGAACCAGTAAACATAAGTGTAATGTTGATTTTGTGAATAATTACTGCTTGTAATCATTTTGTAGCTTTGAAGCTGTTGGGAAAGAAATATGGCAGATCTACAACTCGTTTGTTTGCGTCGAGTAGAGTGCTGCAAGATGCCATTCCTACTCGCAACTGTGACATCATTCTGACGTTACCGGCAGGAACTGACGACAATACATTAATGTGGTTGCTGTCAAGATTACGTGTCAGGACGCCACAGATCCATGTCCACGTGAGACATTGGAAGAATACAGGAGTTTATGCCTTCTACATGACAGCTGATTATGACGAGTGAGTTGATAAATCTTTTCTTGAAACATAAGCAGAGTCTTCCATGTGTAAGTGGTCTAAGACACTCTTTCAAGAGTGAAACTTGTTATAATGCAGTTCAATATAACGTGAAACTTGTTATAATGCAGTCCAATATAACGTGAAACTTGTTAACGTGAAACTTTTTATAACACAGCTCAGTATAACGTGAAACATGTTGTAATGCAGTCAAATATAACGTGAAACTTGTTATAAGCCGTCGAGTATAACGTGAAACTTGTTATAATGTAGTCCAGTATAACGTGAAACTTGTTATAATGCAGTCCAGTATAATGTGAAACTTGTTATAACGCAGTCCAGTATAACGTGAAACTTGTTATAACGCAGTCCGGTATAACATGAAACTTGTCATAATGCAATCCAGTATAACGTGAAACTTGTCATAACGCAGTCCAATATAACGTGAAACTTGGTATAACGAAGTCCAATATAACGTGAAACTTGCTATAACACAGTCCAGTATAACGTGAAACTTGTTATAATGCAGTTTTTCTATGGCTCCCAAATTTAAAATTGATATTTTCAACCAGATTTATACAAAAAGCGGTATAATAATTGATTAAAAACCTCAACTAAATCGCTAAGTTTTAACGAGCTTGTTACATTTTTGACTGTATTTATGCATCAATTACACCTTGATAAGTCAGACTGAGATGACAACAACATGGTTTTTAATTGATTTACGCTGACAAACAATGGTCTGTCATATTTATCACACATTGTCATGTGTTTGTACTTTGACTAAAACTAATATTGCCAAATAGTGTAGCGCAGTGCACCTAGGGGTATTTATATCGTGGTTTCATTCCATGGATACCGGCAACTGCGTTATAGTGTAAATGGTTTAAGCCCTACTCAGTACAAAAATAAACAGTTATGTGAGATATGTTCATCAGTTAAATGTGGTTTATTCAGACTTATCTTAGATCTTCCCACACCATATAAACTGTAGGCCATATATTTATATATTATATATATATATTAACCTGTAATGTGTATAAAATGGCTTAATATACCATTGAAAAAATATATATACACAAAATTACCTATTTAACAAAAACTGTTTTTAGCATTAATTGCAGATAGAAGTATCATGAAAACATGTTTTAGCAACACATGACATATGTTGCATGTTTTGAAATTAACTTCTCTTAATAATTATTATATATACTATGGTAGTAAATTTCCTTTTAAAATGAACAATCAATCAGAACACACTTTATAGTTATACATGTCTCAGCTGCTTGACCTCTCATCGACAGTGTCAGTTTATTGTCTTATCTGAGCAGCTGCTGCTACTGATTCATTTCCTGAATCGGATTTTCCTTGAAATGTGTGGTATATATATACTCATATGTTGCATTTGTCATCTGTCTCACCTTTCATATTTTTTATGGTGTCATCCAACATTTGACTTGCTATATGTAACTTCTCCAGTTGAATGTGCTGGTTTATTTTCATAGAAGTTAAAGATTCATGTTGATGTGGATTTCCTTTATGATTTACTGTGATGCTAGAATAATTTAAAAACAATAAAAAAAGATAAAATATATACATTGTGAGCTACAATTAAAACACCCAACATAATTTTTAATTCTATTTGCTCATTAATCATGTAGGGTACCATTTATATTCTCAAATAGAAAGTATTTTCTGTATCTTCTGACTATCAAGTCAACATTTCTGTAATCCTATCTCTTTATCTCACCTGAACCAAAGTTGCAGCTATTCTATTAATAGGGAAGTTTTTGTACTCACCCCAGCTTTCCACTGCATTGAATTTAAGTTTTGTTGTGAGTTGTTTTGTAAGTGAGCATGGTTTGCAACTATATGCATGGAACTTGGCATAAGTGTGCATGTCAAGTTCATAAATTTAAAGTCAAGGTCATATTACCTTAAACTTTGTATCAAAGTTTTGGTGCAAGTTGTTCGTTAGTGTGCATTGCTTGCAGTTATATGCTTAGAAATTGGTATAAGTGTTCATGCTTATACTCTCTGAGGCAGTATGTAACAAATTGGGCTCCTAGCTTAAAAGTCAAGGTCATATTACAGAGTGATTTTTTTCCTTTAAAGTGATCACCAATATTACGGATATTTATTTGATCTTAGCAGTGAAACTACAAAGATGCATCTAACATCATAAATTATTGGTATTCTGTTCAATAACTTGTGTGTACATGTATAGCTACAAGGGCAGAACCAAGGACTTGTATAGAAGGATAGGAAACTTGCATCTCCTGGCTAAATGTTAATGAACCAGCACACGAAGGATTCATGATTTGCAAATTAATCATTCATAATTCATAGGCAACTGATTTCTTGTACATAAACTGTAAGTTGTGTATGTAATCTTAGATGTTTAAACATGTTTTGATCACGCAAAATGCTCTTGAATTAAAGATATTGAGGTTTGAAGGAAAATTTATAGTAATTTGTCATTATTTTAGCTGTAGTATACAAATTTTATAATCACAAGTACTTTAACAAATTTAAACACAAATTTCTGGGAATGGTATTGTTTTGATGACAATTTCATTCTGCAGTGTAAGAATTTTGATTTGTATTCCTGAGATGAATGGAAGTTACTATAATTAAAAATGAGATATTGCGAGATTTTGTGTGAATATGCGAGCGTTCCCACAATCTCAAACAGTTGCCTTTCCTCCTCTATATAATTCCTTGGCGGAACCAACCATTATCTTCGAATGTAACCTTCCTCTCTGTAATTCAATCATTCCATCATTTACTGAACGGGAAATTACGAAGATGCAGCTTTAAATTCTGTGTTAAAGTTTTGGTGCAAGTTGTGACATACTTTGTTATGTGAATGTTACTTGGCACAAGGGTGTATACATGCTTATACCTTATATTTTTGTCATTGAAGGGCTGCTATAATTAAGTTCATGGTGAAATATTAAATTGAAAAGGAGAAATTGGGCTAAAACTCTATGTTACAGTTTATGTGTAAGTTGAATGTATATATATATTACTTTAACTTTTTTGACCAAATGTTTGCTGTATTATTTTTGTAAATGTGTATCATATAGAACATAACAGCATTTGAGTTTAGTATCTTATTTACTTTGGAGCCCATACACTGTATAACATAATGAACTGTTGGAAATGTATCCTGATCATATATTATGTCATAAAACACTGTACACTTCCACACCTGCTTGGTATCATCTCCCTCCTCCTCTGCCTGATATATTTTGTTATAAAACACTGTACACTTCCACAGCTGCTTGACATCATCTCCCTCCTCCTCTGTCTGATATATTTTGTCATAAAACACTGTACACATCCACAGCTTCTTGCCATCATCTCCCTCCTCCTCTGTCTGATATATTTTGTCATAAAACACTTTACACTTCTACACCTGCTTGGCATCATCTCCCTCTTCCTCTGCCTGATATATTTTGTCATAAAACACTGTACACTTCTACACCTGCTTGGCATCATCTCCCTCTTCCTCTGCCTGATATATTTTGTCATAAACACTGTACACTTCCACACCTACTTAGCATCATCTCCCTCCTCCTGTGCCTGATATATTTTGTCATAAAACACTGTACACTTCCACACCTACTTGGCATCATCTCCCTCCTCCTCTGCCTGATATATTTTGTCATAAAACACTGTACACTTCCACACCTGCTTGGCATCATCTTCCTCCTCCTCTGCCTGATATATTATGTCATAAACACTGTACACTTCCACACCTGCTTGGCATCATCTCTCTCCTCCTCTGCCTGATATATTTTGTCATAAACACTGTACACTTCCACACCTGCTTGCCATCATCTCCCTCTTCCTCTGCCTGATATATTTTGTCATAAAACACTGTACACTTCCACACCTGCTTGGCATCATCTCCCTCCTCCTCTGCCTGATATATTTTGTCATAAAACACTGTACACTTCCACACCTGCTTGGCATCATCTCCCTCCTCCTCTGCCTGATATATTTTGTCATAAAACACTGTACACTTCCACACCTACTTAGCATCATCTCCCTCCTCCTGTGTCTGATATATTATGTCATAAAACACTGTACACTTCCACACCTGCTTGGCATCATCTCCCTCCTCCTCTGCCTGATATATCATGTCATAAAACACTGTACACTTCCACACCTGCTTGGCATCATCTCCCTCCTCCTCTGCCTGATATATTTTGTCATAAAACACTGTACACTTCCACACCTGCTTGGCATCATCTTCCTCCTCCTCTGCCTGATATATTATGTCATAAACACTGTACACTTCCACACCTGCTTGGCATCATCTCTCTCCTCCTCTGCCTGATATATTTTGTCATAAAACACTGTACACTTCCACACCTGCTTGGCATCATCTCCCTCCTCCTGTGCCTGATATATTTTGTCATAAAACACTGTACACTTCCACACCTGCTTGGCATCATCTACCTCCTCCTGTGCCAATAATGTTAACCAATTTAAAATTGATAGGGCATTTGTGGCTGTTATAAAGCATGTGTTGCATGCTGGATGCCAACACCTTACAAATAGGTGAAGTCGAGTTAAACATGAGTATGAGATTGTTGTTATAAAGTGACTTTGGCATAGTGACGTTTTACTATAAAATTAATGATGGTTTGACTATCTTTATTATTGTTTTTTCCATTTACAGTTTGCTCAGAGGTGCTGAAGAGCTAGGCATAATGAAACCACTGAAGTCAGAGTTTGGCGGGGGCATGAAGGAGTTTATGTTTGACGATCAACAGTGTTATGAGGGTGTGGAAGAGGAGGCAGGATTTCTGGCAAGTCAGGAGCGGCAGTGCATCCTGTACAGCATGTTATTAAACCTGCGAGCCCTGCAGGGGGAAACATTAGGGAAAATAAAGTTCCTGGAGGGCCAGTCTATAGGTATAAGGTTTTCTTAAATTAACAGATGATCCGATACTACCTTCATGTGCATTATTGTAGAACTGTTTTGTTGATATTCTTATAAATTACTATTATATGAACAAAACAACACTGAACAATGCCATTATATCCTAAATTAAAAAAACTATATCAGTTCCTTGAACCAAGTCCAGTTAGCTCAGTCTGTAGCATGTCTGACTATCAATCCAGGGGTCGTGACTTTGAAACCCATCCGGCCACAGTCTCCTGCTACCTTGCATCTCATTATCATTTGTCTATCACCAATGATTCAAGTTTGAAAGTTATAAGTTACTTGCTGAGATGGGGTGTTTTGGAGTACTGGTTAACATTTCAGATCTTAGGAAAGAGCGGTTAGGTTAACTGATCATCTGTAAGCCTTCATTTGCATAACAATGACGCTAAATATTTTATCAATCAATCAATCAATCAATCATATAACTAAGTTTCTGTATTGATTTCACTTCATCAAAACTCTTTTTTATTGTTTAATTGTGATATGTTTTATATATTATCCATATATATTAACTGATGGTCTGTTAGTCCTTGATGACATAAAAATAATGCTAAATATATTCAATCAATCAACAGTTCATTGCATAACAGCTTTTGGAATCTTCATTAACATTGGTGAGGTCAGAGGAAAATGTGTACATGGTGCATGTAATTGCCACACTGAAGCAGAGTTTGATTTCACTTGTTTTCACAATCATTTCTCTAATTCAGATTAATTTCGATTTATATGTTATGTATTCTTTTGTCACTGAACTTCAACTGACTGATTAGCAGCTAGAATGTCTTAATGCCAGCTGTTTGGTAACAATTCCTGGATTTTATTTGCTAATCACTGTGTATTGTGCCACAAACCATCACATTTTGAAGTGTGAACTGTCAAATTAAAGTTTAAAACTCTTTTCTATTTTTTTTTATCTTTAATACAGACTTTTTAAGGAACCCTGTAAACATTTCAAACTCAAACCCAATATGCGAATCTTGTTATAAATTAAATTTTAATATCTAGATTAATATATGTTTTCTCTCTGATCTCAAATATAAAAAGTCAACGTTTTCAATTGATCATAAAGTATTGATACTTGATTATGCTAGTTTCTGGAAACATGTCCAAATGTAAACTCAACATTTTTAATCAACGTATTTCTGTCTCTCCATCTCCTCCTCCCCACCCCAAGGCCATTCTTAAAAAATAAAATGTTTGCTTACCTACTCAGTCAAAATTACCGCTACCAAACTTTTTTATTGACTTTCAAAGCATTTAATTTTTTTTTCATGGTTTATCTTCATTTTTCTTCAAAATGACTATGCAAAATCAAAATTTGGCAAAGAAAAAAATTAGCTACCTACATACCCACATGAAAAATACTTGGTCGGGGCACAGCAAACAAATATTTTTTTAATGGATGGCCCCACGCTTTGGGTGACGTATAGTTTTTTAGGCGCCAGACATTCTGGCATTTCTTTAGTATCGTAGGTTGCCCATTTCATATGCACCAAAAAACTGCTTCCTCATGGTTTCAAACTACTCATGAAAAAGTAATTCTTGATTATTTATGTTTCTGTCAGATGATAGTAACATTTTAATGTTCAAAAAAAAAAAAATGCCGTTCAAACATGTTAGAGTCACTACTTTTGATATTTGATTTCTCAGTCTGCACAAGATTGCTGTTTAATGGAGTGTAGCGAAGGCTAAAATGCAGGAGTGTCCATACTAATAAGCATATCGCATAGCAACAATGAAAGTAGTCCCTGAAGCAAATGTTACCGGCTTTCTATTTGAAAAGTTTAACCTATCATCAATATTGATTTCAACATTCGATTCAGAAATGTTTAACATTATCACAGAAAAGTTCTCTAATAGGCCCTATGTCGTACATGTATAGATTCAGATTCAGATAATTTCATTTTAAAGTACATTTGTACATAATAAAGTAGCGGAAGATAGCCTCAATGCAATCATAAAGGGTTTTTCTCAGCTTATTTCAACAAAGATAGCGTGAAATTACCACTTGAAAAGGTTTATTTTGTAAATAAATTGAAGAATATGTTGACCAGATGTTGACAAATTTGAGAAACCCTGTCTTAAAGTCGGTGCCTTCAAAAGTCGGATGCTAAAATTACTGATAATTGACACAGCTGAATTGTTACACCATTAGTTGGGATTATCTGTGAATTATTTTCTAGCCACTAAAAACTATATATATATTTATAGTTAATAAACTAGCTATTTCATTCCCTAGAGCCTTACCTAGGTTCATTTTCACTTTCAGTGCCTTTGATGGAATTAAAGAAGACAATATCTGAAGTGTTCCCACTGCATGATAATAAAGAGTTGACAGAGTTGCGGAAATCCTGGGTACAGTCATTTATGCAAAGACAACCTCTGGGTATGCTTCTTCAAGTAACATACATGTAGTATACTATAATGTGCAGATATGCATGTACTGACTTTACTATATTGCTTTACATTGTGGTGGTGTTTCCCGTTTTTGATCCCTTAAGAATCGATGTTCAATATTTCAATGCACAACAGATGTTGACACATTAAACTTATATATATAATGTTTAAATAACTATGAAGTGATAATTTTATACCAAAATGATAACAAATCAGGGTTGGAAAATATCACTTGTCCATTTGCCATGAAGCGTGAACATTTGGTCAAGACAAGTAAGATTTAAGAAGCTGACCTTAATATTTCTTTGATTTTTAACATTCAATTAAATATATAGGAAACTGAGGATGACCAGTTTTATAATAGAAATTATTATTCCCCCCCCCCCCCCCCGTGTAAATTGCCTATAAAAAGTACATGTTTTAAACGGTCACCTCTTTAACGCAGCGAGCGGCCAGTCTGTTTCATCCGAAACAATGCCTGTAAGCGTTCAGCGGCCAGGTGTAGTGGCCAACTCTTAGTACTTTAGTACTTAGCGGTCACACCTTTTGACTGGCCACTATTCCGCATATTGTATAATCCCATGATCAATTAACGCTTCTGCTTCTGTTATGAAAACACACCACTTTACCCAGAGAGAGGTACGTATACACAGTCTTATAAGCAAATAGAATAGTGAGATTAAAGACGTTACCTAGGCCGGGTACATGACTGTTTAAGCGTATGTATTTACGGTAGATTTATTTAGATTTATGCTGCATGTAAACACATTGGAAGCAAATTTCACTGAAGTGTTAATGCACAATTATCGAACTGGGTAAGATCAAAAAGATAATTACAAATGGTCTTGTTTAAATTTTAATTGAATTAAATTTTATAGGCTATGAAAGCCGGTGCGAATGCAATAGAAAAACGTTACTTTTTCATATCATAATGCGATTGACTCGATGCATATGGTACACAATATCTGCTGCGAAAAGAAATGGTTGACTTCGGATGAATTAAATGTCTGAATTTTCCAAAAACACATTCAGAATGGGTTCTTACGTATCCGCGAAATAATGGAAGAAATTATAAGAGCTGCATTGTTTTACTGGATTGTATGGTGTCTGCTAAATGAAAATTCATACGGAAATTGAAACATACAGTAATGATCTTTAATTTTATAACATAAATTATTTATTTATTTAAATGAACTTCTATATATAATATAGTGTAAGTTCAAATATTTTCTTCCTGCAGAATTTTTCTCATTTACCTCCAGTTCAACTTACAGGCATGGTACATGTACCATCATGTGTGACCACTTTATATCTGTCTCAATAAACGTCATGACTTCAGCTTTCTCGGTAAAAAAATATGGATCCTCTATTAAGCAACCACCTGTGTTAAGCAGCCACTTTGGCCATTTACCTTGGGTGGCTGCTTAATACAGGTTAGACTGTAATGGTGACATTGCACTCTGACAAGTTTGAAATATTATAAGTCAGTGAATAGGCCTATGTGAAGGTAATTCATCGTTCGGAATGTAGGTCTATTAGTTGAATTTGTTAGTGAAGAACAGCCATACAAAGGTAAAGAAATAAAAAAAGTTTTTGAACATGCTTTTAACACCTCTGTTACTTAAAATGCTGTGAAGGTAGCCTATGAATGAAGAGGAAGAAACAATTTCTTATACGTTTGTATGTAATGCTACTTCTTAAGTTCCTTTTTTATTTTTATTCAATATAATAAAACAACTATCTACCTTTTTAGTGGTTATGGTTGACCACTAAAATGGTAAATAGTTATATACTTTTTACTTATTTTACATTTAACATGTGATCATTTCAAACTCATTTTTTAACAAATTTCTGTAAGAAGGGTTCTCCTCCAGAACCTCAGTAATTCCTGACATGCGCTGTCAATCATGTTTATATCTTTTGGACTTTGATCTGATATTCATCAGTTTTCAGCAGACTAGTTTTTGTTATGGGTTTTATGTAAACTGATAAATGGAAATACATGTAGTGAGAAATACATTTTTTTAAGGTGTGTTTTAGCCCGTGTTGTTCCGGCTAAGACTAGAATCACTGTCATCTCTGCAGAGGGGTAGGAATCCTCCGAATGGGTGTCATTTTCATTTTATCATTTTTTGTCATGTTCACTATTGTGGTTAAATTATAAACACCTGTGAGGTTCCAGGGAGCCATATGAGTGATGGCAAGAATAGGATCACTGTGGCGTATATGCATGTCGTAAGAAGCGACAATTTGAGTGATACGATGGAATTTGCTGAAACTCTGCAGTTTTGCAGGTATCAAGGTTCTAGGTTCATTCTGCATATTCATTTGTTGAATGTATTTATTTTTAATCTGTATGTTAATTTGTTGTTTTTGTACATGTAAAGTGAACCTGGAATCTTCCTGTCTGTTGGCATTGAATAATCTATAATGTGTTGGTATGCCATAAAACTCTATTCATTCATTCATTCATTCAGGTCTGTTTCATAGAATGGATTTCTTACATTTATTATTCTACCTTACAGAACATGATCTGATGCAGGTTACCATGGAAATTTCTTGTATTCATGTCTGAAAAATTCCAGATTCTTCACAATTCTTATGCAGCCAAAAGTTCAAACTGGAAAGGAAACTTTCTCCCCATCCTCAAACTATTTTTATAATTTTAAACAAAGTCTATTCTCCAATCTATATGTTTTTATAAGAAAACAAATAACTATTCCTTTAAACAATAGCAAACATTGTGGAAAGTCTGATATAATCTTTTCAAGGCTTTTGCAGTGACTTTTTACCCGCCTTTATAAATAGATATAAATATGAATGACTTATTTTCTGAGTAGAACCAGTACTGAGTTTTTTGGAACCGTGGAACAAACCTGTGACCTCTTGCATGAGTGGCTAACACTGTATCCACTTCTCCACCATATATATAGCTTGTTGATTTAGCAATACAAAACACCATTCAAAAAAAATTCTGTCACTCACTAAAGATATAAAAAATTTTATCCTTGATTTATTTATAGATGAGGTCTGCAGATATTATGGTGTGAAAATAGCGATGTATTTTGCATATCTTGGACACTACACGTCGGCCCTGATAGTACCCACAGTTCTGGGCATCTTATTCTGGTGCATACAAGATGATAGTCAGGTTTGTACTTTGTTGATATATATACATGCATGTACTTGTACATAATGAAAGGTCAACAGTTGATAGTGACCTCACCTCATCCCCTCTCTCTGCATGTTTTGTGTTTTGAGAAGTTGTCATATTATAATTGTGTTATGTGATCCTGTGCTTTTAAGCATATGTGATACTACAAGATAGTCTGTCAATACAGTTAAATATTATTCGTCACTTTACTATGGCCGTTGTTTATTGATCTCCCTGCATGTTTTGAGAAATGGTCATAATTATGTAGATGATAAAGATTTTGCAGGGGTCAACATAATATGGCCATATATTGGATATTGAAATAATAATACATAACAAGTGTTGTAGAGAATACCTAGATGAAAATGGGGCTGGGGTGGGGTGAGGGGGTCATTGTAATATGGCCATAGTAAAGTGACCCCCTGTACCACCAATCATGCTTGTAATTTAACTGATAACTTTTCCACTTGAATAAGCGTGAGTGATAACTGACAATGAGAACGTACGACCCATTGATTTATAGTTAAATAATCTTAAAAAGAATGTGTATGGGATGGGGGTGGGGGAGGGGGGTCACTTTACTTTGTCCATATTTATTGACTCCCAGCCGGGCCTGATTAGCTCAGTGGCTTACGTGTCTCCAGGTGTCGAGAGTTAGAATCCCTGCCCTGCAAAAGTCCCTGTGATGATTGACATACGACATTTTGTCTCATTGTCATTCCTCTCTCACTGCTGATTCAAGTGGAAAAGTTACTTGCAGAGATGGGGTGTGCTCGAGTACTGGTTAACCTTTCACGATCCAAAGAAACAGTGGTTAGATTAACTGATCGCCTGTTGGCCCTCGATTGGATTAAAAATGAGAATAAATATTCAATCAATCTATCAATCAATCAATTATTGACCCCACCACTATTCTATCATCTGTTACTGTTAAGATACCAATATCACTATTGTGCATGAGAAATAGTAAGATAATAATCCACACAATGTTAATTGCTAAGGAATAAGTGATTGGGTGGGTGGTCACTTTGGTATTGTCGTACAGTAGAACTTCGATAGCTCGAACTCGTTTGGCTGGATCGCTCAAACAAATAACTCGATCCCTGCCAAATTCCTATTTAATGTTTATTGTTCTACCGCCGATGGCTAGAACACTGATAGCTGGAACAGTTGAACTAGAAATTAGGTCCCACCAACACACTTACCAATGCTTTTCGCACCTTTCGGTCGAAAGGTGATCAAAGATAAAGAAAATCGGAGAAGTTTGCAATATTTGTTCACGCATTCAAAGGTGTGAAGTAATTTCTGCATGTCATAATATTCCCACAGTCTTAAAGAGCGAGAAGTTTGTTATGATAATTAGGCGAGTGTGTTTATAATTGGTTACACGTTTGCTTTAGTTGTTTACCACATGTTGCATCAATTAAGTTAATTTGATTCTTAATTTGATGTTTATTTGTAATTTAAGATGAAATCAAAATTTAACCAATTTATATTGCAAACATTGAAAAGAAAAGAGTGTCACATACACTTTTTTAGTTTCATTGCACAATGTCACATTTAGCAACACATTGACCTGAAGAAGAAATGGCTGAGCAACTTAGTGATGGACTCGGTAACCGGGGGATACCTAAGTCAGCCTCTTTGACGATTGCCAAGCAACTTGGTGAAGAACCCGGTAAAACCGGAGTGAGATTATCATGTCATATACATTCTCAGGCACACCAAAAGCTTAATATAGCTATTTATACATGAGTATATAAAAGTATGATCATAAAAGGTAAATTAAGTAATTATAGTGTAATACATTTAATTATATTTGGAAATTATCTTTTCTTGTTTATTGGATTTTCTACATAAACAAGAAATACACATCATTTACATCATCTATCGCATCTGTTCAAAGCGTACACATGGGATTCAGTAACACGCTCACAAACGTACTTTTGCACCATGGACATATACGATGATTGTTGTACCAGGCTTGACTCGAACTATTTTGTCCAGTGCCGTCAAGTTCGAGCGATCAAAGTTCTACTGTATATACATGTGATGTTGAAATGCTTTGTTGAGGTTCATTAACTTCCTCGACCAACCGCAAGCATCTGTGACATTTAAAACAACAAAGGACCTAGGGATAGACTGGAAATTTACATTATTTACTGAAAAATAATTATCAGCAATTCATCAATAATTTAATGTTGGATCCCCAGGCTGGAATCAAGGTATTATTTAAGAAATACTAATTTTTGATAATTTATATTGGTTTTGAATGTCAGTTGTTCAGGACTGAATAGGCATACTGTAGCATACAATAATGTACATGTAAGATTGTACATTTTTTAAGAAACTAAACTTTTATATATAGGTATTCTGTTTCACAATGTTTTTAAATATAAGACATCATACTTCGCATATTTGCGGTCATATAAGACAAAAATTTTAACAAATATTTTCTTTTCTTCTGTTTTTATGGGTGTGATAAAAAAATAAATACAAAGAAAAATCAAAAGGATTTTTTTTTTAAGATTCTTTACTCATATTCTGAAAACAGCATTTTCGCCTATTTTTTATAAAAAAAAAATATTTACAATTTCTTCAATATAGAGTTTCAAATAGTAAAGGCATAGTACCACCATTGGAAAAAAGAAGTGCTTCCGTGGGGTAGTCACATAATGGCGGTTATAATTAATCCTTATTTCTTCTTCTTTTTTTCATTTGAATGGCATTATTGATGTATTTTGAACATTTTGAAAGCATTGTCATGTTTGAATTGTGAATTTAGAGAAAAAAAAATTGATGCTTGGAAGTTTGGGTATGAATACATGATTCACTTTGTAAACAGTGTTCACACTGAGCAGAAAAAAAAATCTCTTATATGACACATGACCCCTACTTTTCTCATCATATTTTGGTAGTGCAGAGGTTAACAAACAGTCTAATGTAAGTTTCACTTCTTTCATTTGGGGTTCTCTATGAATGACAAGCCTTTAAATTTTATTATTTACTATAGAATAAGGAACAAAAATCAATGGTTGGATTACACCTAAAATATGGAGATTATATCAATATCTTGATTAATTATGTACTGATAGGTGTAGATATTGATTAGATGTGTAAGTATTAGTAATATTTGATTTCAGTATTGCCATGTGTCCCTTTAAAAACTTGAATTGAAAAAAAAGCATAGTAATCTGTTAGTTATCTATCCTAGTCTCTGATATCTCCTGTATCACATCTGTCCCTAATGATAAAAGCAGATAATTCTATACATGTCTTACAACTTGTAGGTATTTAACACTTATCAAACTGTGACATCAGTGAACTTTCCCTGAAGCAACTGACCAATCAACGGGCTCAAATCTCATTGCTATGTAATGGACCAAATTGGTTTCATTTTACAGTGTACTGAGTTAGACCATAATAAATTTAAATTAATTCCTAGATTGTCATCCCCAACCGCCCCGCCACTTAATTTTTATGCTGCCCGGACCATTTTTATTTTCATAAAAAAATAATAATTTTTTTTTTAAATCTATGTTTTTTTTATAAAAAACATAAAAAAATAAAAATTAAAATCCACCCGCATCCCTCCCCCTTTTTAAGAAATATTTGGATGATAATCTAGTAATTAATTTATAATGGCCATAGTTATAATGACTTTCGACTGACTCAGTACATTTCCATGTAGTTTTATCTGTGCTGGTTACAGGATAAAGTTAAAGCTAGTTGCAGTTCAGTTATTGTTGATGCAACTGAACCTGATCACCCAAGCCTTTGGTTGATCATAACTACAAATTAGTTTCCATGGCTCACGGGTAACCCTGGAGATGGGTAACTCTGGATCTCTGGAAAATTTAATTAGTTGATCTAAAAATTGAGAGGAAATTTTAAAAAATGATCTTCCTTTGTGTATTGTTCTAATTCTTGATTAACATTTATTGATTGTATAATAAGCTTTATTTTTGTGCCATCAAGGGCTTTCAGATGATCATTTAACCAAACCATTCTTTCCTGGGGTCCTAAAAGTAAAAGATTAATCAACACTTGAGCATGTCCATCTCCGCAAGTAACTGATAGCTTTTCCTCTAGATTCAGCTGTGAGTGACACAGAGAAAATCAGACGCAATATCATATACACACATCATGGAGACTGTGGCCATGCAGGGATTCAAACTCACAACCACTGGACTTATAGTCAGACACGCTACTGAATGAGCTAACCGAGGCCTTGCTGATTAACATTTAAATGTAAAATTAAAATTTCATTTGAAATTCAAGTTTGTCATCAAAATTTTACTTGTACGTTATCTCAAGAGTTGCAGGTAATAAATACAATACAGCAGTATGATCAAATATCAAATATGTGGCATGTTATCAAAATGTCTCCTTTTTCAGCTGATGGAAGACATTTGCTTTGTGACATTTGCTTTGTTTAATGTATTTTGGGCAACTGTGTACATTGAAAACTGGCTGAGAAGAAGTTCTGAACTGGCGTACAAATGGGGAACACTGGACAAAAAGGATGAATTGTTGCAGGATCCAAGGCCACTTTATACAGTAGGTAACACAAGCTAGTGTAATGGAGTTATTGCAGGATCCAAGACCACTTTATACAGTAGGTAACACCCAGCTAGTGTAATGGAGTTATTGCTGGATCCAAGACCACTTTATACAGTAGGTAACACCCAGCTAGTGTAATGGAGTTATTGCAGGATCCAAGGCCACTTTATACAGTAGGTAACACCCATCTAGTGTAATGGAGTTATTGCTGGATCCAAGGCCACTTTATACAGTAGGTAACACCCATCTAGTGAAATGAAGTTATTGCAGGATCAAAGACCGATTTATACAGTTGATAACACCCAGCTACTGTAATGGACTTACTGCTGGATTCAAGGCCACTTTATACAGAAAGTAACACCCATCTAGTGTATAATGAGGTTATTGCAGGATCAAAGACCGATTTATACAGTTGGTAACACCCAGCTAGTGTAATGGAGTTACTGCTGGATTCAAGGCCACTTTATACAGTAGGTAACACCAGCTAGTGTAATGGAGTTACTGCAGGATACAAGGCCACTTTATGCAGTAGGTAACACCCATCTAGTGTAATGGAGTTATTGCTGGATCCAAGGTGACTTTATACAGTAGGTAACACCCAGCTAGTGTAATGGAGCTATTGCTGGATCCAATGCCACTTTATGAAGTAGGTAACACCCAGCTAGTGTAATTGAGGTATTGCTGGATCCAAGGCCACTTTATTCAGTTGGTAACACCCATCTCGTGTATTGGAGTTACTGCACGATCCAAGGCCACTTTATACAGTAGGTAACACCAGCTAGTGTAATGGAGTTATTGCAGGATCCAAGGCCACTTTATACAGTAGGTAACACATTTCTAGTGTAATGGAGTTATTGCAGGATCCAAGGCCACTTTATACAGTAGGTAACACCCATCTAGTGTAATGGAGTTATAGCTGGATCCAAGGCCACTTTATACAGTAGGTAACACCCTTCTAGTGTAATGGAGTTATAGCTGGATCCAAGACCACTTTATACAGTAGGTAACACCCAGCTAGTGTAATGGATTTATTGCAGGATCCAAGGCCACTTTATACAGTAGGTAACACCCAGCTAGTGTAATGGAGTTATTGCAGGATCCAAGACCACTTTATACAGTTGGTAACACCCATCTCGTGTAATGGAGTTACTGCACGATCCAAGGCCACTTTATACAGTTGGTAACACCCATCTCATGTAATGGAGTTACTGCACGATCCAAGGCCACTTTATACAGTAGGTAACACCCATCTAGTGTAATGGAGTGGTTGCAGGATCCAAGGCCACTTTATACAGTAGGTAACACCCTTCTAGTGTAATTGAGTTATTCCAGGATCCAAGGCCACTTTATACAGTAGGTAACACCCTTCTAGTGTAATGGAGTTATTGCAGGATCCAAGGCCACTTTATACAGTAGGTAACACCCTTCTAGTGTAATGGAGTTATTGCAGGATCCAAGGCCACTTTATACAGAAGGTAACACCCTTCTAGTGTAATGGAGTTATTGCAGGATCCAAGGCCACTTTATACAGTAGGTAGCACCCTTCTAGTGTAATGGAGTTATTGCAGGATCCAAGGCCACTTTATACAGAAGGTAACACCCTTCTAGTGTAATGGAGTTATTGCAGGATCCAAGGCCACTTTATACAGTAGGTAACACCCTTCTAGTGTAATGGAGTTATTGCATGATCCAAGGCCACTTTATACAGTAGGTAACACCCTTCTAGTGTAATGGAGTTATTGCAGGATCCAAGGCCACTTTATACAGTAGGTAACACCCTTCTAGTGTAATGGAGTTATTGCAGGATCCAAGGCCACTTAATACAGTAGGTAACACCCAGCTAGTGTAATATAGTTATTGCAGGATCAAAGACCAATTTATACAGTTGGTAACACCCAGCTAGTGTAATGGAGTTATTGCAGGATCCAAGGCCACTTTATACAGTAGGTAACACCCAGCTAGTGTAATGGAGTGATTGCTAGATCCAAGGCCACTTTTAACAGAAGGTAATACCAGCTAGCGTAATGGAGTTATTGCAGAATCCAAGGCCACTTTATACAGTAGGTAACACCCAGCTAGTGTAATAGAGTTATTGCAGGATCCAAGGCCACTTTATACAGTAGGTAACACCCATCTAGTGTAATGGGGTTATTGCAGGATCCAAGGCCACTTTATACAGTAGGTAACACCCATCTAATGTAATGGAGTTATAGCTGGATCCAAGGCAACTTTATACAGTAGGTAACACCTATCTAGTGTAATGGAGTTATTGCAGGATCCAAGGCCACTTTATACAGTAGGTAACACCCATCTAGTGTAATGGAGTTATAGCTGGATCCAAGGCAACTTTATACAGTAGGTAACACCCTTCTAGTGTAATGGAGTTATTGCAGGATCCAAGGCCACTTTATACAGAAGGTAACACCCATCTAGTGTAATGGAGTTATTGCAGGATCCAAGGCCACTTTATACAGTAGGTAACACCCTTCTAGTGTAATGGATTTATTGCAGGATCCAAGGCCACTTTATACAGTAGATAACACCCTTGTAGTGTAATGGAGTTATTGCTTAATCCAAGGCCACTTTATACAGTTGGTAACACCAGCTAGTGTAATGGATTTACTACAGGATCCAAGGCCACTTTATACAGTAGGTAACACCCATCTAGTGTAATGGAGTTATTGCAGGATCCAAGGCCACTTTATACAGTAGGTAACACCCTTCTAGTGTAATGGATTTATTGCAGGATCCAAGGCCACTTTATACAGTAGGTAACACCCAGCTAGTGTAATGGAGTTATTGCAGGATCCAAGGCCACTTTATACAGTAGGTAACACCCTTGTAGTGTAATGGAGTTATTGCTTAATCCAAGGCCACTTTATACAGTTGGTAACACCAGCTAGTGTAATGGATTTACTACAGGATCCAAGGCCACTTTATACAGTTGGTAACACCCATCTAGTGTAATGGGGTTATTGCTTAATCCAAGGCCACTTTATACAGTCGGTAACACCAGCTAGTGTAATGGATTTATTACAGGATCCAAGGCCACTTTATACAGTAGGTAACACCCTTCTAGTGTAATGGACTTATTGCAGGATCCAAGGCCACTTTATACAGTAGGTAACACCCAGCTCGTGTAATGGAGTTATTGCAGGATCCAAGGCCACTTTATACAGTAGGTAACACCTTTCTAGTGTAATGGAGTTATTGCTTAATCCAAAGCCACTTTATACAGTTGGTAACACCAGCTAGTGTAATGGATTTACTACAGGATCCAAGGCCACTTTATACAGTAGGTAACACCCATCTAGTGTAATGGGGTTATTGCTTAATCCAAGGCCACTTTATACAGTTGGTAACACCAGCTAGTGTAATGGAATTACTATAGGATCCAAGGCCACTTTATACAGTAGGTAACACCCATCTAGTGTAATGGAGTTATTGCAGGATCCAAGGCCACTTTATACAGTAGGTAACACCCAGCTGGTGTAATGGAGTTATTGCTTAATCCAAGGCCACTTTATACAGTAGGTAACACCAGCTAGTGTAATGGATTTACTACAGGATTCAAGGCCACTTTATACAGTAGGTAACACCCATCTAGTGTAATGGTGTTATTGCAGGATCCAAGGCCACTTTATACAGTAGGTAACACCAGCTAGTGTAATGGATTTATAGCAGGATCCAAGGCCACTTTTTACAGTAGGTAACACCCATCTAGTGTAATGGATTTATTGTAGGATCCAAGGCCACTTTATACAGTAGGTGTCACCCATCTAGTGTAATGGAGTTATTGCAGGATCCAAGGCCAATTTATACAGTAGGTATCACCCTTCTAGTTTAATGTAGCTATTGCAGGATCCAAGGCCACTTTATACAGACAGTAACACCCTTCTAGTGTAATGGTGTTATTGCAGGATCCAAAGCCACTTTATACAGAAGGTAATACCAGCTAGTGTAATGGGGTTATTGCAGGATCCAAGGCCACTTTATACAGTAGGTAACACCCATCTAGTGTAATGGAGTTATAGCTGGATCCAAGACCACTTTATACAGTAGGTAACATCCATCTAGTGTAATGGAGTTATTGCAGGATCCAAAGCCACTTTATACAGAAGGTAACACCCAGCTAGTGTAATGGGGTTATTGCAGGATCCAAGGCCACTTTATACAGTAGGTAACACCCATCTAGTGTAATGGAGTTATAGCTGGATCCAAGACCACTTTATACCGTAGGTAACACCCATCTAGTGTAATGGAGTTATAGCTGGATCCAAGGCCACTTTATACAGTAGGTAACACCCATCTAGTGTAATGGAGCTATTGCAGGATCCAAGGCCACTTTATACAGTTGGTAACACCAGCTAGTGTAATGGAGTTATTGCAGGATCCAAGGCCACTTTATACAGTAGGTAACACCTATCTAGTGTAATGGAGTTATTGCAGGATCCAAGGCCACTTTATACAGTAGGTAACACCCATCTAGTGTAATGGAGTTATTGCATGATCCAAGGCCACTTTATACAGTAGGTAACACCCATCTAGTGTAATGGAGTTATTGCAGGATCCAAGGCCACTTTATACAGTAGGTAACACCTATCTAATGTAATGGAGTTATTGCAGGATCCAAGGCCACTTTATACAGTAGGTAACACCCATCTAATGTAATGGAGTTATTGCAGGATCCAAGGCCACTTTATACAGTAGGTAACACCCATCTAGTGTAATGGATTTATTGCAGGATCCAAGGCCACTTTATACAGTAGGTAACACCCATCTAATGTAATGGAGTTATTGCAGGATCCAAGGCCACTTTATACAGAAGGTAACTCCCATCTAGTGTAATGGAGTTATTGCACGATCCAAGGCCACTTTATACAGAAGGTAACACCCTTCTAGTGTAATGGAGTTATTGCAGGATCCAAGGCCACTTTATACAGAAGGTAACACCCATCTAGTGTAATGGAGTTATTGCAGGATCCAAGGCCACTTTATACAGTAGGTAACACCCTTCTAGTGTAATTGAGTTATTGCAGGATCCAAGGCCACTTTATACAGTAGGTAACACCCATCTAGTGTAATGGAGTGGTTGCAGGATCCAAGGCCACTTTATACAGAAGGTAACACCCTTCTAGTGTAATGGAGTTATTGCAGGATCCAAGGCCACTTTATACAGAAGGTAACACCCACCTAGTGTAATGGAGGTATTGTTGAATCCAAGGCCACTTTATACAGAAGGTAACACCCATCTAGTGTAATGGAAAAAAATGTGAATTTTATGCCCCCAGTTCTCACTGTTTGGCCCTGGGGGTTGGGCCTACTTTACTAAATCTATATAAGAGGAAATGACAAAAAATGTTATTTCTTATGACTGAATAAACTTATATGAATCTTTTTGGTGTGATTTGTTGTTGCTGACATGATGCTCAATAACTATGTGAATTTCATGGTCTTAGGGGCAGGGCCAAAACAGGTAATTTCACAGGCAAATTCAAGGTAAATTTGAAAATCTTCATCTTGTTTTAAGAAACACTGGGAAACAATTGGTCCTTTATGAATATTGTGAATTTCATGTCCCTTGGTCTCATAATTAACATTTGGCCTAGGGTTACAGTTCTGCAGGTATCAAGGTTCTAGGTTCAATCTGTATATTCATTTGTTGATGTGATTATTTTAATTTGTATGTTAATTTGTTATTTTTGTACACGTAGAGTGAACCTTAACTCTTCCTTCCTGTGGGCGTCGAATAACCTATAATGTGCTGGTATGCCATTAATCCCCTTTAATTCATTCATTCAATCCAAAGCATTTATTTAAAGATAACCCAATCATCAGTTATGATTGAGTTAAAAAAAAAAGTTATTTAATTTGAAATAGTTTCAAACGGTGATTTCTTACTGCAGATCAGTATAGCAAAAGCTGTATGTTTATGAGCAAATATATTCCTGCTATTGAAAAAAAATCAAACTTTTCTGTGGATTATTTTTTTTCCTGAAATCCTAGACCTTATTTTATATAGAACATGGACTCAAAGAGTAAAATTCAACTGCATGGTGAGACCTAGGACATTGGACCTGAGATAAAAGTGTCGTAGGTTTGATCCCATGCTTGCCCGTATGTTTTGTCCTTGAAGTTATTTATTAGCTTGTCAGGACGAATATCCAGGAGAGCTATTGCCATCACCCCGGCGTAGGCGTCGTCTTTAGACACCCAGATAAAACTTTTGCGTTTAGTTGCGTTTAAGTTTTGATGTTTGCCGCCAATCTTAAACTTTGCATGGGTGGTGAGTTTTATCCCATAGGCGAGCTTTGTTGTCTTCTTACAACTTTTGTGTAATACTGGTTCTAGCATGGAAGAAGTCAAACAAGATTTGTAAGAACTTTTTTCAGAATAGATCTGTAAAGTAAATACATGTAACTATGAAACAAAAATTTCAGTACTGACTGGACTGCATTTCATTTTGCAGGGGTATTTAGTGACCAGTCCAGTTACAGGACGTCTTGAACCGTTCTACCCATCATGGAAGCGTGTTTTGTTTCGCTACTGTGTAAGCGTTCCTGTCATTGGGTTCTGTCTGTTTGCAGTCTTCTGTGTGATGTTGCTCATCTTCGAACTTCAGGAGTGGGTTAACGGACTCATCAAAGACGAGAACATAGCCATTCCAGGTTTCTGTCAGTTCCTGCCAAAGATTCTGCTTGCTGTATGTATAGGTATTCTGGATGAGATATATAAAAAGATCGCCTTCTGGCTCAATGATAAAGGTATGACTAATGCTAGCCTATGAAAAATATTATAAAATTTTAATATACATTGCATATCCCCCGATTATACCCTGACCTCCCCATTTATTTTTATGCCCCCCAAAAAAATTTTTTGGTGGCATATAGTAATCACAGCGTCCGACTGTCCATCCGTCCGTCCTGCCATCCCGTATTTAGTTTCGGGCCTGTAACTTTGTCATGCATAGATGGATTTTGTTGATACTTGCAACAAATGATCAACAGAACATGACGTGTCGCGAGTAAGACCCACACCCGTACCTCAAAGGTCAAGGTCACAATTTGAGTTTGTTTGACAACACTGAGTTTATGTGAGAGTTTGTTTCTGGCCTGTAACTTTGTCATGCATAGATGAATTTTAATGATACTTGCTACAAATGATCAACATAACATCATGACATGTTGGGGGGCATGTGACACTTAACAGTGACATTTCTTGTTTTTTATTTTTTTTTTTTTTTTTTTTTTTTTGAGAAAATAAAATGACTTGCCTCTCTAGAAGTTGGTCCTCATAATTTTAAAGTTAAATCAAATTTAATACAACATTTTTTTTTGTCTACGTATTTTGAATTTTTTTTCTGTGGGGTCTAAATAAATGGAACCCATTTTGAAAAGAAAAAGAAAAAAAAGTCACATTTTCTTTCGTTGACTATGTAAAATTAAGACTTTGTTTTACCTTCATTTTATAATGCATTTTAAAAAGTATTAGATGTATCTAGATGAAGTTTATAATATGTAATATACAATATCTGATCTTTTTATCCTCAAAATTTTACCTGACTCTTTCAATCTAAGCGTTTCTGAGGAAATGCAAAAAGGTTAATGTATAGTTAGCCTTCCTTTAAATGTATATGTGTTGATTTTTTTTAATGTAGTGAAATCACAGTTCATGGCAAGAACAGTTGCCACTTCAAAGCACATCAAAAACAACCAAAAAATTAGAATTTCATAGACAACTTTGCACTAAATTACATTTGTCTTGTTTAGTGCACAGAAAAATTACAAATGTGCTGTGTAACAGTCTACAATATTGTACATTGTAAAATCCACTTGCATCCTGATTATAATGACACAGTTTTCCAGTTGGATTGAGGTTTTGAAAGGCTTGAGTGGAAAACAGTAAACCTACATTTATTTTAGTTTGCCTCACAGTTGTATAGAAAATGTAAGCAGAGGTAGTTGTGCTATGGATAGAGTGTTCAGGCCATGCCTGAGCTTGCAGTTTTGATTCCCAACTCAGCTAATCTCCATTGTCTCTCAGTACTTGTTTGTACTTAAAGAAACATGACTTGACTAGAGCAATCCATTACATGTATGTGCAATCCAACAGGCAAGTTAAAGTAAATAATGCACTAATGAATACAACACTTTGTACATTCAATTTATTAAAGCTAATTATGTTTTGTGCAATGTGCAATATAATAAATTTAATTTGATTTTTTTATTTAATTTTACTTGATATAATTTAAATTTAATTTAGTCTTTTGGCTTCTGTTTCACCAAAGTTTACTTAAATACTTAAAAACTGAACTAAGTTATTTATTTATTATATAATCAATATCAATGAAACGATAATTATGCAGTTTTACTAGGACCAGTCTAAAATCATGATCATCTGACTGCTTTTTTGGATTTTGGCAGAGTTATGGCCCTTTTTGGACTTAATATTTCAGGTTAAAGTTTTTTATCAGGTAATATATCTATGCAACCGCTCATTAAATATGAATGAAACTTCACATGTGTGTTCACCATCATCGATGTGACACACAAAGACAAGAACCATAACTCGGGGGTTACATGTTGGCAAAGTTATGGCCCTTTTGGAGTTAATTTTTCGTCTGTAGACACCCAAGTTAAACTTTTGCGTTTAGTTGCATTTAAGTTTTGGTGTTTACCTCAAATCTCAATCTTTGCATGGGTGGTGAGTTTTATCCCATCGGCGAGCTTTGTTGTAATCTGACAACTCTTTGTTTTTTTAGATTTAAATATATTTGGTGAAACAGGAATGTGATTAAAAAATTGATAATTATACTCCTCAAATCAATCGTGACCTTAATTCTTCCTGTGCAATGAACCAAAAGAAGTCTACATCATTATTTGTAACAGTGTTAGAAGTAAACACAATTTAAAGATTTTTTAGGAATATTAACATCATAAATTAAAACATTTTTACTTTCTTTTATTAAATGTTACAGAAAATTACCGAATGGAGGAAACGTATGAGAATCACTTGATTATTAAATTAGTGTTGGTAAGTAGCAAATCTGGTATTAAGTTATAAGTCTGTAACAATACAAACCTATCACACATCAGTTTTGTTCTCTCTAACAATACAAACATACCATAAATCAATTTTGTTCTCTCTGTTAGTACATACCTATCACACATCAGTATTTTTCTCTCTATCAGTACATACCTATCACACATCAGTTTTGTTATCTCTATTAGTACATACCTATCGCATATCAGTTTTGTTCTCTCTATCAGTACATACTTATCACACATTAGTATTGTTCTTTCTCTATCAGTACATACCTATCACACATCAGTTTTGTTATCTCTATTAGTACATACCTATCGCACATCAGTTTTGTTCTCTCTATCAGTACATGCTTATCACACATTAGTATTGTTCTCTCTATCAGCACATACCTATCACACATCAGTTTTGTTATCTCTATTAGTACATACCTATCACACATCAGTTTTGTTATCTCTATTAGTACATACCTATTGCACATCAGTTTTGTTCTCTCTATCAGTACATACTTATCACACATTAGTATTGTTCTCTCTATCAGCACATACCTATCACACATCAGTTTTGTTATCTCTATTAGTACATACCTATCACACGTCAGTTTTGTTCTCTCAATCAGTACATACCTATCACACATCAGTTGTGTTCTCTCTCTATAGGTACATACCTATCACACATCAGTTGTGTTATCTCTATCAATACATACCTATCACACATTAGTATTGTTCTTTCTATCAGTACATATCTATGACACATCAGTTTTGATCTCTCTATCAGTACATACCTATCACACATTAGTATTGTTCTCTCTCTATCAGTTCATACCTATTACACGTCAGTTTTGTTCTCTCAATCAGTACATACCTATCACACATCAGTTTTGTTCTCTCTCTATAAGTACATACCTATCACACATCAGTTTTGTTCTCTTTAACAATACATACCTATCACACATTAGTATTTTTTTTCTATCATTACATATCTATCACACATCAGTTTTGTTCTCTCTATCAGTACATACCTAGCACACATTAGTATTTTTTTTTCTATCAGTACATACCTATCACACATCAGCTTTGTTCTCTCTTTCAGTACATATCTATCAGACATCTGTTATGTTCTCTCTAACAATACATACCTATCACACATATGTTTTGTTCTCTCACACAATACATACCTATCACACATCAGTTTTGTTCTCTCTAACAAAACAAACCTACGACACATCTGTTTCGCCCTCTCTGACAATACAAACCTACCACACATCTGTTTTGTTATCTCTAACAATACATACCTACCACACATCAGTTTTGTTCTCTCTAACAATACAAACCTATCACACATCAGTTTTGTTCTCTCTATCAGTACATATCACACATCAGTTTTGTTCTTTCTATCAGTACATACCTACCACACATCTGTTTTGTTCTCTCTAACAATACAAACCTACCACACATCTGTTTTGTTCTCTCTAACAATACATACCTACCACACATCAGTTTTGTTATCTCTATCAGTACATACCTATCACACATCAGTTTTGTTCTCTCTATCAGTACAGACCATAATCCGTTCTAGTACACCAAACAAACGCAAACGAAACAAATATCAAACACATTTTTAACTGTATACAAACGGACTAAAAATGCAAACGAAACAATACACTAAACAATACATGGACGCAACAGGACAAACGATCCATGAACAATCCATGAACGATACAAAACGATAATGCAAACGTTAAATGCAACAAAAATTAAATATGTTTTTAGTATATGCCTTGGAGATTTGGATATCCTTTAATATTATCATAGGTATATTGACAATGAAATAGATAATTAATCAAAATGATTGTTCTCTTAATCATTTATATTCTATAGATGGCTATACCTGTAACTTTAATTTAATGTCTTTGTTATAAGTTTCAATCCCAAATTATACGTGAAAAACATTGCCTTGGGCATCGTGTCTTTGCTTGTCAAAGTGTGATAAAACAATCAGGTGACACATGGCTTGCTTACACATTTCCCCAAATTAGCTGATCTTTTTATCTACACACCGATTTATTTTGCTGTTCTGTTATATGATTGACATTTAGGAAAAGTTTTCTCGCTATTTTTAGAAAATCTGTTTCTTGCATCGAACTGGTTGAACAGAATGAACACGCTGTCCATTTCATTTTCACCTTGTGTCAATGTCCGATGACACATGCTATTTCACTTAGTGGGTATCTTTGAAATTTTTGATGTAAGGATATCAAAGGAATTTTGTCGGTGTAATGTACATAAAACTCCTTGAAAGTGTCAAACATTTAAGTCATTTCTTTTAAAAAAAATTGAACACTTGTCAGATTTCGTAGGAAATTTTTAAAAATTATGGATTAAAGTTAAATTGCAATGATAAACGGGTATGGTATTAATTTCAAATGCTTTTTATATTTTATTTACGGTGACAACTCATCAATACACTTTTGTGGGGGTGGGGGTTATTTGCCGTAACATAGCTTGTAGAATAAAGAAATTACTGACCAACCACATTTCGATCTGATATGGCCCACTGATCACATACCAGAAGCGTACTATTAATACTACGATTGACCCTTCCGGTAACTTCACTACTATCAATAATGGTTTAGCCTAATTTGACCCCATTTGGCATACCTTATGACAAACAACCTGGTTCTTGATCAAAAGGCCTGCCACAAGGCATTAAAATTTGACCCCATTTAATCCATATTCTATCATATAACACCTGGTGATTTCATTAAATATATAGTTCTTACTATTTATTCTACTGCAACCAAATATTTTGTCATGGGTGTACAATTGGACAACCAGAGATGATGCGATTGGTGAGCATGCCGTGTAAACGATAAATGGTAAACGATACACGGTAAACGATACAAGATAAACGATACACAGTAAACGATTTGAACGCAAACGTTAAAATGCGTTCAGTATTGTTTTGAACTGCATTTTCTCCATTGTTATCATAAATAAATGCAAACCACAAATGAAACTAAGATGCATTTGACACACAAAACAAACGCTTTTGAAATGCATTTTTGGTGTACTTGAACGGATTACGGTCTGTACATATCTATCACACATCAGTTTTGTTCTCTCTATCAATACATATCTATCACACATCATTTTTGTTCCCTCTATCAATACATATCTATCACACATCAGTTTTGTTCCCTCTATCAATACATATCTATCACACATCAGTTTTGTTCCCTCTATCAATACATATCTATCACACATCAGTTTTGTTCCCTCTATCAATACATATCTATCGCACATCAGTTTTGTTCTCTCACATTACATACCTATGTTCTCTCTGACAATACAAACATACCACACATCTGTTTTGTTCTTTCTAACAATACATACCTATCACACATCAGTTTTGTTCTCTCTGACAGTACAAACCTACCACACATCTGTTTTGCCCTCTCTGACAATACAAACCTACCACACATCTGTTTTGCCCTCTCTGACAATACAAACCTACCACACATCTGTTTCGCCCTCTCTGACAATACAAACCTATCACACATCTGTTTTGTTCTTTCTAACAATACATACCTATGTTCTCCCTGACAATACAAACATACCACACATCTGTTTTGCCCTTTCTGACAATACAAACCTACCACACATCTGTTTCGCCCTCTCTGACAATACAAACCTACCACACATCTGTTTTGCCCTCTCTGACAATACAAATCTACCACACATCTGTTTTGTTCTTTCTAACAATACATGCCTATGTTCTCCCTGACAATACAAACATACCACAAATCTGTTTTGTTCTTTCTAACAATACATACCTATGTTCTCTCTGACAATACAAACATACCACACATCTGTTTTGTTCTTTCTAACAATACATACCTATTACACATCAGTTTTGTTCTCTCTGACAGTACAAACCTACCACACATCTGTTTTGCCCTCTCTGACAATACAAACCTACCACA
Organism: Panopea generosa; assembly: GCA_029582155.1. NCBI lineage: Eukaryota > Metazoa > Mollusca > Bivalvia > Adapedonta > Hiatellidae > Panopea > Panopea generosa. The sequence goes on along the minus strand of CM055906.1, from coordinate 26,504,199 downwards.
CATCTGTTTTGTTCTCTCTGACAATACAAACATACCACACATCTGTTTTGTTCTTTCTAACAATACATACCTATCACTCACCAGTTTTGTTTTTTCTCTGACAGTACAAACCTACCACACATATGTTTCGCCCTCTCTGACAATACAAACCTATCACACATCAATTTTGTTCTCTCTGACAATACATACCTACCACACATCTGTTTTGCCCTCTCTGACAATACAAACCTACCACACATCTGTTTTGCCCTCTCTGACAATACAAACCTACTTAACATCTGTTTTGCCCTCTCTGACAATACATACCTATAACACATCTGTTTTGTTCTCTCTAACAATACATACCTATAACACATCTGTTTTGTTCTCTCTAACAATACAAACCTACCACACATCTGTTTTGCCCTCTCTGACAATACAAACCTATCACACATCTGTTTTGCCCTCTCTGACAATACAAACTTATCACATTCACTCATGAGTTTTGTTCTCTCCTCAAACTTTATAATAAAATTAAAATGATTTATCACAGAGCTCTATATAAGGATGTGTTACACTGCGTATTCATGCATGTAATTTAATTAACAGTGCATTAAAAATAATGTAAAAGTGTACAATAATCATATAAGAAATGCGTCCAAGGAATTACTCTTATGACAGGATATCTGTGGCATATCGCTTTCTTTTCGTAACATGTAATACCGCTTAATCACTGACATTTTACTCTATCACAAAAAAAAACACAGAGATGATCAGATTAACAAATAGACAAGACTGGTTTCTAATTTCATTTAGTATGTATGCAGTATGGGATAAGGCTTCCAGCGGGGGTTGAAGGTGCGATATTAAAACCTGACCACATTCTGGCTGCAGGGAAATAGCAATTGTGGCGTGTGGTAATGTTTATGTTGTTTAAATGCACTACATATATTATATATTAAATTATTGATATTGATGTATTTAAACACCATAGTCATTATTAAACACCATTTATGCGCTTTCCTTACAGCCTGAATAGGGCCGGGTCAGACGGAATATGCCCGGGTTTTAGTCCCACCCTACGGAAAGTGGAAGCACTCGGTAACTCGGATAAAAATGGTGCATTATCAGCTTAACGTTTCGTTAGTTAGACTGAAGAAAAATACTGTCTCTATTTATATATACCTGACTGGCCTTGACGAAGCTAAAAGAGGAAATATTGTGCTCAAAGTTACTGATGATTCAACTTTTATATTAAAGAAGAATGTGTTAAACTGACACTGGTGTGATACAGACATATTAAATTAGTTGTTTTACCTTATTATTTGTTTTGAATCATTTGACAAACATAACCAATACATATCTGGACTACAGTCCTTCATGTGTATAATATATCCCTCAACTTTTAACTTTCACCATTGATTGTAAAATCAGGGGGTAAAATACTCATTTAGTCAAAACCTTATCTAGAGCTCTGATTTCTGTGAAACCAAGGACTTACATGTACGTAGAAGGATAGGAAACTAGCACTAGCATGTGAAAAGTTGATAATTTGGCAAGTTAATCATTCAAATTTCGCAAGCATCTGATTTCTTTTACATAAAATGCAAGGTGTTTGTAACCTTAGATGTTTTATACTGTTTTAAACACGTAATATGATCATGAATTTATAATATTGCAGTTTGTAGTAAAATTTCAAGTACTTTCCTTGATTTTTAGTTGCTGTAATCACAACTACTTCAACAATTTCAAACACAACTTGCTGGGAATGGTCTCGTTTTATAGACAATTCCATTGTGCAAAGATAGAATTCTGATTTGTATTTCAGAAATGAATGAAAGTTGAGATATTTGAAAATGAGATTTTACATGAATACACGACCATTCATAACATCTCAATTAGTTGCATTTCCTTCTGTATATAATTCACAATACACAATGCAACCAGTTTTTGTGAACATTAGAATAGTGTTTGAATAGCGGTGTGTTTTTTTTGTTTGTTATTTCAAAGGTTAAATTCAAATTTATGGTATTTTGGTTTTAGAAAAAATGTTGGTTTAAACTTTCACTATCTGATATAATAGACAATATTTTCTGAATGTACAGTTGAAACTTGTTACGTGCATCTTGATATTGGAGGAAATGCCAAAAAATATCGAGATATCAAATTATTGACATAGATTTTGTCTCAAGATAGATATTTAATTTCATCATCTGAAAATTATCATCTGTCATATATCATTTGTAATTCAGTTGTACTTTTGCTTCCATATTACGATCCATGCAGTAGAATTACACTGTCATGATAAATGCTCATATAACCATCAATATTGTCTTGAAGAATAAAAATATTTTTATGTGTTTTTATGCCCCCAAAGTTTTTGGGTGGCATATAGTAATTGCAATGTCCATTTATCCATCCGATATTTTCTTTCCGGATGGTAACTTTGTCATAGATGGATTTTATAAACACTTGCTACAAATGAGCAACATAACATGACAACGTGTCACACGTAACACCCAGACTCCCACTTTAAAGGTCAAGGTCACACTTTAACTTTGTTTGACAACACTTTTAGTCAGTTCGAGATTTTTTATCCAGTCTGTAACTTTGTCACCTATGGATAAATTTCACAAATACTAGGCTCAATTCAGCATCATGGCATGATGATGTGTCCCCTGCAAGACCTACACCCTTTTGTTACAATTGGTTATTTGTATAAATAATTTTTCAGTTTCAGTTTGTCAACTCCTTCCTGTCTCTCTTCTACATAGCATTTTATCTGCAGGACATGAATAGACTACGGGATGTAAGTTTGTTTTGTCAGTTTAGTTTAGTTTAAACTTACTTATTTTACCTGGATTGTGAAACAAGTTATTGCATCTTGTAACAAATCACACTCGAAGTCTTTCTTGGTAGAAACAGTGCTAAGCATATGAGGAAAAAGTGTCTTGCTCAAGGACACAACACATAGACGTGGCGGAGGATCGAACCCTCGACCCTCCGATTATGGGTCTTAATGCTCTATCTCTGGACCACATGTCTAGATGTTTTGTTATGTCTGTTATAAAAATTGTTTGTTTATTATAGTGTCACCCTTGAAAGGGCCATTCCCAATGAGCCTATTAAGTCAGACTCCTTTATGTGGAGATGTTGGACTGTTAGACATTTGGTACCCCTCAATTAACTACATGTAGCTGCCAGGCGAGCAACCAGCCACATCAGAAAAAAAACACCATGATTCAAACCTTCAACCTTATGTGTCCACTGATTTTTATCAACAATTAAAACACAAATTAGCATGTACAATGTACTGAAAGGATTTCATGGAAGAAAGTGTGTTTTGAAATATTAGATTTGATTTCTATGTAGTATTATAATAAGGCAACTCTTGAAAGAGTCTATCACTTATTTGATATTGAAAATTTTCAAATTATGTCTTTGCGATGTATTAAAATTTAAGGAACTTCTTTTTAACTGAGTTTGGCAGTCAAGTAAGAGATTTTAGAGTGCACTTGCACCCGTTCAACTTGGGTTCATACATTATAAGTGGTAAGGTGATCCCTAGGCTTTCCTGTCATGTCAGAGCCCTATCTGCCATCTAGAATGAATCAATAATATAAGACATCTGGATAATTATATAAAATAATGATATAAATTCTGTTTTTTATTTTGAATTGGGTCATACATAATGCTGTAAAATATTGTCTAAAAGGAATATGGCTATTGCTAACTGTTCTGATTTCAGCAACTGGCAACCCTGCTGATCACTCGACAAGTTATTGGAAATATAAGAGAGGCTCTAGTACCTTATGTTCTTTTAAAGATGAAATTAATGAAAGTGGGATATGATATCACAGGTCATATGTCGCCACGCACCCTGGAACAGGAAATTAAAGGTAGGAGCCACATGAGGCAAGCATGAACTACAGCATGTATAATTCAGAGAGATATTGTGTTGTTATGGTGTAAACTTTCAACCATTCCAACTGTATGTTTGTCATAAAATAAACAATTTCTGAAACATTTTTTGGCATTTTTAGGATTCGAACCCACAGTCCCTGTGACATAAGCAGCTAACACATCTATGATGATGTCTCCACTGACTGCACCACCATGACATTTTTAGTTTATAGATTGTCATAAAATACATTCATAGAATTTAGAGGTTTTACAGGTTGGGGATAAAAGTTGGATAGTTGGACACAAAATACATCGGTAGAATTTAGAGGTTTTACAGGTTGGGGATAAAAGTTGGGTTGTTGGACACAAAATACATCGGTAGAATTAAGAGGTTTTACAGGTTGGGGATAAAAGTTGGGTAGTTGGACACAAAATACATTGGTAGAATTTAGGTTTTACAGGTTGGGTATAAAAGTTGTGTAGTTGGACACAAAATACACTGGGAGAATTTAGAGGAAGGACAATGGTGGCAATTTCTAAAATGTTTCTGAAGATAATTCGCAATAGACCATGTTATGTATAATGTCAGCATTAGATTTTGGTAATTTTATAAATAGAAGATTTTCTCTAATTGGAGCTGTATGTATGTAAATTTTCTTCTGATCATTGATAATTAAATCACGTTAAAGGTAAAGAAAAATGTAGGTGGGGTACTATATTAATAAACGTATTGCTTTTTGGTTATGAAGTTTCAGCATCAAATTTTAGATTAGCCCGCCGGGACGAAGTCCAAGGAGAGCTATTGTCGTGACCCCGCCAGCGGTGGCGGCGTCTGTAGACACCCAGGTTAAACTTTTGCGTTTAAGTTTAAGATATCTATGCAACCACTCATTGGATGTGAATGAAACTTTGCATGTGTGTTCACCATCATCAATGGGACACACACAGACAAGAACCATAACTCTGGATTGCATTTTGGCACAGTTATGGCCCTTTTTGGACTTAGACACCCAGAGGTGAGCTTTGTTGGTCTTCTGACAACTCTTGTTAACAACTACATGTTTACTCATATTTGATGGTTATTCATTTCTAAGTACAACCCCATCACTAGAATGTGCTTGATACACCTTTTCATCCATGCATCAACTGTGTGATATATGCCGCCACATGACACCACCCTCAGCACCTCTATTATTGCGAGACCTAGTTCTTCGTGGGGTTCAAAATTTCTTCCACATAGGTGATTTTTGACATTTAATCAATTCAGAAACAAAAGGAAGTCACAATAGACAAATCTTGACTACAGAGTCCAGAGGTGGTAGTTTTCTCATGCCTAAATTGCTCATCATATCTTTTACAAGTTGACTCGTGTGCAATGGCGCATCATTTTGGTGAAATCAAAATCCCAGCCTTGCATACTCTGGGTACTTACTGTAACAAAATAATTAGGTTGTTGTGGCCTAATTTAGTGGTGTCAGGTAGTATGTGTCTATTGGAATGATATAGGCTATATTTAGAGCAGGTAGCGTGGGTTTGTTAAAACGTATGAAATTCACTAAGGTACATACATGTTCCTGATAATCCCCATTAACTGTAGTTTTTGTAGGTACCACGTGATTCATTATCATTCCCTTACTACAATAAAAGTGTAAGTAATCCACTATTTGCCAAACAGTAATTCATCTGTCTTTCATTACATACACCTCAATAGCTGAATCTTCATTCTCAGTCTTTACAATAATTTTATGGCTGCAGTGAGTGTCATCTTTTGTTATCTCTCTGTCATCACTGAATCAACAATACCACAAAGTCCAAGGAGAGCTATTGCCATGACCCTGGCGTTGGCGGCGTTGTCATCTGTAGACACCCAGGCTAAACTTCTGCGTTTAAGTTTAAGATATCTATGCAACCACTCATTGTATGTGAATGAAACTTCTCATGTGTGTTCACCATCATCAGTGGACACACACAGACAAGAATCATAACTCTGGATTGCATTTTGGCACAGTTATGGCCCTTTTTGGACTTAAACACCCAGGGGCGAGCTTTGTTGTCTTCTGACAACTCTTGTTGAAAGGGTGGACTAGAGACTAAGGGACAACTGTTAAATGGTAATGAGTACAAATTTCGTTGTTCTCAATTGTAAATATGAATTAGAGACACAGGGTAATGTTAAAAGCAAATTTAACTCATGTTCACAAATTAATTTATATTATGAAATTTAATATAGTATTTCCATATAAAAACATTACCATAAAAAAATTACTGTCTGAAATGTTACTTTTCAGAAATTAACAACAGTTTCTGTTAAGTTAGTGACAAACGGATGAAATCAAATTATACAAAGTACTTTTTGTCATGAATGACCAGCCCAGCTGTAGTGTATTGGATAAAGTGTAAAACGTTTACATTAGAGGTTGTAGGTTTGATCCCCAGCTCGACCCGATGCCTCTAACAAAATAAATCTCAATACTGATCCTACCCAGGAAGTGCACTTGAGCCGTTCATAAGCTTGGCTTTTTTCACAAGCAAGCGAAATTACCGTAAATTAGTCCAAACTAATCTATTGAAAACATGCTTATTTATTATTTCATGTAAAGCTTTCATAGTATCTATCATTGATTTGTTGTAGGTATGACAGCTTGCAGTGGCAGCCAATCAGACAAACCATTGAGCAAAAACAAAGATGACACCCCAATTTCTTCCAGTAAGGATGTTAAGAATTCAGCTCTCATTCTCACCCAGGCAGAAATAGAAAGTACTATGAAAAAGGTAATTATTGTGATCTGGTTAAAGCTACATGTATAAAAAAATTTAAAAAATCAAGTATTATTTGATTTGTACTAGTTACGTCATTTTTCGAGGAAACATATTGACTAGTTTTGAGGTTCGTCTGTTCATTGTTCTATAATAAAATGTGTGCATTCCATATCTTTTAAATGCATGATTTTGTTCTTCACAGATCATGTCCATCCCATAACTTTTGAATGAATGCGAGGGTCAGGGTGAGCCATCCCTCAACAAACCTTAAAAATATATGTAATGAGTTAATATATACATCTTAGAGGGACACACCAAAGTCTCAAAAAATGATAAATCCTTACTTCATTTTGATAAATTTGTAAATAAACCAAAATAAAAGACGATTGAATATTTAGCGTCATTTTTATGCCATCGAGAGCTAACAGACTGTTGCCAGGCAGGGAATTCAAACTCACGACCCCTGGATTGATAGTCAGATGCGTAACCGACTGAGCTGATCGGGCCCGGCAACAAAAAACAAACCAAAATAAATAAAAAAGAGTTTACAAAAAACAAACCAAAATAAAAAAAGAGTTTGACATTGCAGAATGATGATAGTACTATATGTTGTCTTATGACTAATGGGGATTTTTCCTCATGAGTCTAAAATGGTTGATTTCTCTATCACTGAAAACAACAGCTGAATCACTAATGCTTTAAAAGATACTCATTGCTAGAAATTGTGTAAGACTGTGCCTTAATTACAAGTGTAAACTTAGCTTTTCGACATGGACAAATAATCAAACCACTCAACCAATCAGAATGTGTGGGTTTTTTTGGGTTTTTTTTCAGATCTATTGTTTTTAAAGACACCGATTTTGAAACATTAATTATGAACATTTCAAATAAAAAAATTTATCAAAAAGCAATTCTCAATCTCAATTCACTATTCTACAGTGGTTTTATTAAAATTTTATGGCAGAGGATTAGTACTGGACCTTCGGTATATTTTTCTAATTTTCACTTAGTATGCCTTAATTATTTTGGACATTGTTTTACTGTGCTCTGACCCAGTATTATTCTTGTTGGTAGGTAGATTATGATTAAGTATAGTCATTTTAAGCAAAAGTGGACATTTATCTTGATAAAAATGGAATGTTTTGAAAGTCAAATAAAAATTTGAGTGAGATGGTTGGAGCATGGCAAACAAATACATGTATTCTTATTAGAAAGGCCTAAACTTCTCTCTTTACTCCAGTACGAGGACACATATGATGACTACCTGGAAATGATTATCCAATATGGCTATGTGATATTGTTTTCGTCTGCATTTCCATTGGCCGCACTCTGTGCCTTGCTCAATAATGTGATAGAGATAAGGAGCGATGGGTTTAAGCTGTGTGTTCATCATCAGAGACCTTTTGGAAAAAGGGTACAGAATATTGGCATATGGTTGGTGAGTAAAATATCTAGAGTATAAAAACGATATATAAAATATCTGTATGTTTGGTAGCTCACCTTAGCCAAAGGCTCAATTTGAGCTTTTTATAACTGTCATATTTCCAGCCATATTTCCTCGTCCCCATTCTCCATTGTGGTGAAGTTGCATTAAGTGGTACCTGGGTTTGTCCATCCATGTGTCATATTGAATAATTTCTAAAAGAGTATTGTGTTATAAGTTTGGTGTGTAAATGTATAACTATAAAATAGAGGTAAAGATCAGTATTGTATTTGTCAACCCTTTGTCGGGGCGGGGTTCTATACGAGGGGCATTACTCTTGTCATTGGTCTAAGGCATCATACTTTACTTATTTGTGCTCATGTATGATACCAATTATAAACAAGAGGGACAAGATGGCCCTATATCGCTCACCTGAGTGACCTTGAGACACCCAACTTAAGTAGATTATATAATACATGTACACTCAAAACTCCAGAAAAACGAGATTGGTGGGTAGTTTTGATTTGTTTTGAAGATGTAACAGATGCATAGAAGAGTTATGCGATAACAATAGTATCCTTGTGTGGATATCTGGATATCAGATATCGAAGAAAGTTTTCCCTATATATTTATATAAAGAAAACCAGCCTCCACTCCTGGCGACTTTGTTTTTCAACAAATCGCATAGGCTAGAACAAACTTGATAGAGGTTCACCCATTGTAAATGTCAGTGAACAGGTCAGTAGATTCTGACAAGAAGGCTTTTGAAGTTTTTACTTTAGTTGCCTATATAGTAAACTACCACCTCACTGTGGTGGTCATGTTTTTTAACAAATCACAACAGCTTGAACAAACTTGGTAAAGGGTCACCCAAGGAACATTTCTGCGAAATTGTTTTAAAATCAATCCGGTGGTTTCTGACCAGAAGATTTTTTAAGTTTTTACTATAGCTTATATAGTAAACTAACCCCACCCCCTGGCCGCCATGTTTTTTTACCAATCACTACGGTTTGAACAAACTTGGTGAAGGGTCCTCCAAGGAATATTTTGGTGAAATTATTTTAAAATCGAGCACATAGTTTTTGGCAAGAAGATTTTTTAAGTTTTTACTAATTAAACTTGCCCGGCGCCCCCTGGCCGCCATGTTTTTTGACGAATCAGGATGGCTTGAACAAACTTCGTAGAGGGTCACCCAAGGAACATTTCTGTGAATCAAAAATCTGTGATATCAAAATTGACCCAGTGGTTTCAGAGGAGAAGTTGTTAGAAGCTAAAAGTTAACAACAATGACAGATGATGGACACCAGGCGATCACAAAAGCTCACCTGTGAACTTCAGTTCAGGTGAGCTAAAAACCTATCAAACACATCAAAACCAACCAAACACATAAAACATTCAAACATACATAAAAAACATTCAAACACAAAAAACAATCAAACACATAAAAAGCAATCAAACACATCAAAAACAATCAAGCAACACAAAATAAACACAATCAAACACATAAAAACAAAAAACAATCAAATACATAAAATTAATCAAGCACATAAAAAAAATCAAACACACATAAAAGAAGAGGCCCAAGAGGGCCTGAGGACGCTCTACTGACTAATAGTGGCCATAGTACTTTTTGAATCTAAATTTTTATCTGCAATTAAACCCCTACACATAGAGATAATTTATGCCAAATATGAACAAATCTGACATACCGGTTCTTAAGAAAACGATTTTAGTTATTCCCAATTTTTACCCTTTTAGGGCCCCTCCTGACCCCTTAAGACAATGGAACCCTGCCATTGTTACAAATCTGAACCTCCTGCACCAAACAATGCGTCTGTGAAGAAATAGGCAAAATCATTCCCATTTTTTAAAAAAGCAACAATATTTATTAAATTGTCCCCTGATTGAACCCTTGGGGCGGAGTCATTTTTAACCCTAGAAATACCATTTGAACAAATCTAACAAAACTATAGTTGGTTATCATTACTTCATAAACATTTTAAAAATCTGTTTTGGATTCAATTGAATTTCAGGTAAAAAAAAAAACCTTCTGTATAGTTTTCTATGCAATAGAAACATCCATGTGAAGTTTCAGTTGAATTGGCCTAGTGGTTTCAGAGAAAGTGCTGCTAACAGACGACAGGCCATCACATAAGCACTTCTGGCCTTTGACAAGTAGAGCTAAAAACAATCAAAACACACATAAAAACAATCAAACACACATAAAAAAACAATCAAAACACACATAAAAAACAATCAAACACATAAAAACAAAAAACAATCAAACATATAAAAACATTCAAACACACATAAAAAACACATTAAAAACAACCAATCACACATAATAACAATCAAACACATATTCAAAAACAATCAAACAGTTTATGAAAATAAACTCTTCTATATCCCATTACTGGCCGCTGAATACTTAAAGATAAGAACTACATGACAGACCAATTCGGCCATTTCTAAATAGAAGTTATATGTATCACGATTATAGTGTTCCTATTTTGGATCAGATGTCAACAAGAAGTCAAGCATGTCTATCTATCATGAACTGACCACTGGTCACTTATATAAAGGACTGCTAGACAACATTACTGCAGATTTACATTAGTCAATAGAACTACACCCTCAGAATGAAAGTTACTTTGTGTTTGGCAGTGATCTGTGCTTTGGCAGGTAAGTTATGTTGGTTTTGTTTTTTATGCAAATAACTATCATAATAAATCAAGAACTTACATGGAATGAATGAATGAATAGGGTTTTACAGCATACCAACAGATTATAGGTTATTCGACGCCAACAGGAAGGAAGTTCCAGGTTCATTCTACATGTACAAAAACAACAAATTAACATACAAATTAAAAAAAATACATTATCAAATGAATATGCAGAATGAACCTAGAACCTTGATACCTGCAGAGTTTCAGCAAATTCTATCGTATTACTCAATTTGTCGCTTCTTACAACATGCATAAGCCACAGTGATCCTATTCTTGCCACCACTCATGGCTCCCTGGAACCACACAGGGGTTGATAATTTAACCACAATAGTGAACATGACAAAAAATGATAAAATGAACATGACACCCATTCGGAGGATTCCTATCCCTCTGCAGAGATTGACAGTGATTCTATTCTTAGCCGGAACCACACGGGCTAACTTGCATGGAAAAAATAAGAGTAACTCATTGAGATTTTGTGAAGGCATGCAATATTCACACCAACATTCTGTGCCAAATACTTTTCAGGACTATAGTCATTTGGGCTAGAGACTTTCCAAAATTACATAGTTTGGATTCATTTTTTATACCGGTAGTCCACAAATGACCGAAGACTTCAAATTTACATTAGGTTTTTTACTAATTTTTTACTCTTTCATAATAATTTTATTCAGTTTCAGCAAAGAAACTACATAAATTTCTCCCAATATTTGCTCAGATTCAAACTGCTTCCATTTCAACAAAAGTCATAGAAATAGTCAGGCTATACATTTAGAAAATTTTGTAGTCCTGTTAAAAATGTCATAACCTGGGTCTCGGAATAGTAGACTATAGATCCATTTTTTGCAGACTGTGCACTAAATCTCAATTTCAGTTACTGGTACTTATTACTTTCAGGAATACAAATCAAATTTACTGCTGTGCGGAAAGAAATTCCCCACAGAATGTCATGATCTCAAACAACTTGTGTTTAAATTTGTTGAAGTTTAATCAAATACCAAATTTTGTGTACTGCCAATGAAAATATCCAAGTAATTTTGCATAAGTATTGCATTCAGCTTATGTTTTTAATTATGTTTTTATAAATGTTTTCAATTTAAGAACAGTTTGCATGATCAAAACATCAAAAAATGATAGAAGCGAAACACAACCTTATTTTTACACACAAAAGTATCCTGTGGAATTTGAAGGACTAGTTTGCCCTATAATTAATAAATCTTGTGATGTTTTATCAACATGTCCATTTAAACTAATTTCTGTTTATATGTAACCAATATGTCGGATCAAAATGAATCAAACTGAAATCACATGATTCATTTAATGTGTCACACTTTTAAGCGGGAAATCTATTTTAGTCTAACCTGTGTGCACAGAGGTCAAGTGAGAAATCCCTTTTCAATATATTATTTTGGCATGTTTGAATAGAGAATCTTATGGCAGTACAGATTCAATGAGTATAATTGTATAATCATGATAATAAATTATATTGAAAAATTATTATTTTTAACAATTTTGAAAAATCCTGATATACTTCCTTTAAAGGGAATTTATCAGGATTTTTCAAATTTTAAAACTGGCTATAAACATTTTTTTCCAATATTTAATGCCTATATGTACTCACTGACCCGGTATTGCCATTAGAATATCTATTTAAACATGCCAAAAAATATATTGAAAAGGGATTTCCTAACTTGGGCTTCGAAGCCTCGGTTAGACTAAAATAGATTTCCCATTTAAAATTGCAACATATTTTGTGATGTGTTAAATGGGTCACGTGATTTCATTTGATTTTAATTTTATCTGTTATACAGGTTTACACATAATAAACAATGTTTTATCTTAGAAAAAAGTCTGCATGACAACACAAAGGTCGTCAAACAGTATTAGAGTACTTTCTATTTATAGAATGGGGATTTCATTTCAAGTTTACTAGTCTAATTTAAATATCGATTTTGTTACGTTTTGGTGGATTCGACATACCACACCATTGGGACTGTCTTTATTTATGATAATTAGATGCGTTTTATCCATTTTAAAAATAATTTTATTTTTTGATAGTTGAAGCCTTTTTTCCTGTTATACTCCCTTTAAGACTCTATATGTATTAAATGATCACATGAATTTTGACCATGTTAAATTCAAATAAAATATTCCCATTTTTTTTTTTCATTCATATATAAATTTTCAGCAGCAAAGTGCCCATGAGATTTTTCCATATATTTCAGCATACACACAGGCAGAACAGTGCAAAACCATCAGTGACTGTGGTCATGTGACATGCCCAGAGTCTGACTATGTTCTAGAATGTCATTTAAACCAGTGCACATGCACTCAGCAAGGTAAGAGTAAGGAGTTCTAAGCTATAAATAAATATTTATTTATTAATTTGACAATTTTTTTTTAATAACAAAATTACGATCAGCGTGCCACATGGTGAAAAAAGAGACTATCTGCCAGCCATCTTCCACATACATGATTCTTTTAATCTTAAATCGACAAACTTTACCATGGCTGTTGTTATTATTCTGAATGAACTTTGTGGGACAGGCATGGACTTTTTCTGCTTTTTCAATGGCGTATAAAAGCCTTGAACTGAGAGTTGTTGTTGTTGTATAGTGTTTAGCGTCGCTTCTAACAATTTTCAGCCATATCACGTTCCTACTTTAGACAGTATTTTGAACGCTGTCACACTGAAGTATCATGCCGAAACACATAGTATGATACCCCACCCAGTCACATTATACTGTCACACTGAAGTATCATGCCGCAAACACATAGAATGATACCCCACCCAGTCACATTATACTAACATCAGGCCGACCAGACCTGGAACTTCACTCTAAATGCTGAGCATCAAGCGAGGAAGCTTCTAGTACCATTTTTAGTATCTTTGGTATGACCCCGCCGGGGATCAAACCCACAACCTTCCGCATGCGAGGCGGATGCTCTACCACTAGAGCATGCTGTGGTCTTTGAATTGAGAGATGTCAGGGTCTGGTATAGATTATGTATATTGGTGTATACAAGGCTTATCTAGGTAGCATCTCAATACAGAAAAAAACTTTACTTATTAACCTAATATACTACTCTATATACTTTAATTAGAGTTTACTTTTTGATGTATGTTTAACTAATATAGACATTTAGTAACTTATTCTTCTACATTCAGGTTCCAGCAGTGGATGTAAATCACCATCAGATTGCAGTGGTTCTAACTGTAGATTTGGCTGGCATTGTGTGGACCAGAAGTGCAGATGTGGGTGGGGCATTGGAAAATAGACCAACATATCTTTAATACTACATTTTACTTTACTTTGTTATTGATATTAAGAAAAATAAATTTAATAAGTTTACTTGGCCTTTCATTTCCTAACTACAAATGTGTCCAAAGGACACCAATGCCCCTGCTATATGACATGTCAGTCAATTTTACAAAAACAATTAAGTAAACAAGAGGCCTAAGGTAAAATTTTACTGACAGATGAATGGACTGACAGGAGTAAACAACTTATGCTTTCACATTTCCATGAATGGCAGGGTCATAACATAATTATATCTCCATGGCAACTGAATATTCTCAGCCAGGGACAGAAATTACTATTTGTCTGGTTCTCCTGTGCCAATGACAAGCGAGAGAATTTTTAAACAAGAGGCTCATGGGCCTTAACATGATTATCAAAAAAACATTCACACAAATCTTTTCAGTCATAAGAAATAACGCTTTTTGTCAAATTGTCTTATATAGATTTAATAAAGTAGGCCCCACCCCCAGGTCCAAACCATAAAACCAAGGGACAAGCAATTCTCAATTTTTATAATGGACCCATTTACGGTCCATAATCATGCTCACTATTTGTTTCCCAGTGCTTCCCATATTGAGAAGAAGATTTTCAAAATTTACCTTGAATTTGACTGTTTTACTGACCTTCTTATGGAATTAAGTTCATTATCACAATCTTAATTTCCTTAAAAAAAGATCAATAAATGTTTGATTGATTAATTAAATATTCAGCGTCATTTTTATGCCATCGAAGGCTAACAGATGATCAGTTAACCCTTTACTTCATATAGACGCCTTTGGACACCTCTAATATAGAAGGCTTTTGAATTATTGGGTGAATTATGTTTAAATTAACTGACAGAGTGGAAAACAGTGCAGGAAGTGTTCAGATTGCTCTTCCTGCACTGTTTTCAAAGACCTTCTGTGATTGGTGCGGGAAAATGGGTATCTTTGGAGTAAAGGGTTAACCTAACCAGTGTTTCCTGGGATCCTGAAAGGTTAACCAGTACTCGAGCACACCCAATCTCTGCAAGAAACTGATAACTTTCCCACTTGAATCAGTGGTGAGAGATGAATGATAATGAGACACAATATTGTATATCAATCAATCATGGAGACTGTAGCGGGGTGGGGGTTTGAACTCACAACTCCTGGATTGGTAGTCAGACGCTCAATAAATTATCTATAACCTCTGTATAATACCAGTATAATTATAAAAGAAAGAGGAGCTGCATGCTGAGTTTTGGCTATTTTAGGTAATGTTGGCAAAAGATAACAGGGACAAACTTTTATATGTGCCCTATGGGCTACGGCTTACAAAAAATTACATGTTTAAACCTGACAGCTGTCCAGGTTGCTTCTGGATGATTAAATCATCATCAGCAACAATAAAACTTACATAAAGATGAATTGATGGATGGAGGGATGAATGAATGGATGGATAGATAAAGAAATAATGAACGAATAACAGACAGATAAATGAACAAATAAACAATGGAATAGATTAACATAAAAATATACAAAAACTTAAAAAATATCTTTATAAGTAGAGGGTTGTTCAATAAGTACAGTGAACACATCTTCAACACATAATCTTAAACAATTAATTTTTCTTCAAAAAATGTCTGTGCATTACCAGACAGGATGCAACCTCTTCAACTTGGGTTAAAGCCTCCTTCTTTATACAGTTCCCCATGGCCCAGTGGTATATCTTAAGATTGTATACTTCTCACTGATAAGGTTGTCAGTTGGAGCCCAACATTGTCCAAAGTTTTATGTGATAAATGGTCACAGATGAGGAAATACTGTTCTGCTTACACATGGCTGTGCCAGGGAATCAAATCCATGATTATCTACCACTTGACCATGCACTCCACATATCATTCTAATAAAATTTTAATGTTTTTGTTTGTAACAATAAAATCAAAAGTTGTGTGATTGAAATACTGAGTATAATGTTTTACACTTAAATATAAATTTGCCAGTTACCTGCGGAATACTCAAATATTAGATATTGAGTGCTTAAATAAGCTAGATGGTTGTTTTTGCAACAAAAATATGTATCTTCTTTTTCCAGTACAGTGCATCATCTTATTAGAGGTAACCTCGCACAGTACATTAAAACACACAGTACATTAAAACACATGGGTGAGGGTATGTACAGGTTAAAAACAGGATAAATTCAATGCTACTGACAGTCTATACGTGGAGATGCCTCTATCCCAGACTAGAATGCATCAAGGGAGGGGGCGTTTACAAAGCTCTCTGGAAGCTGGTCCCACAAACAAATACCAGATGGGATGAAGGACTTTCGGTGTGTGTCTGTCCTGCTGTATGGGACCTTGAATCTGGACTGGTGTCCCCTTGTTGCTGCACCTATGGGATTGAGATGAGGAGATGAAGGAATGGCTACCAGTGAGATGACTGCCGGATACATCATGACAGCTTTGGCCTGATGGCGGCGCTGCTGGAGATTTTCCCACTCAAGGGCTTTCATCATTGCTGTTACACTATACCTCTACACCTCTCAGTTTTTTGCCCCAAGCCACAAGCTTTACAAGCATATATCAAGATGATGCACAGGATAAAACTTGTAGCCATGATGGTTCAAAGACATACTTATAGGTCAAAGGTGATCAAGATGGGACAATTGAAATTTTTAGTTGAAAAGCATTAAGCAGTAATTTGGGAATTATATCAGGGGTCAGGACCACAGTCCCCAACCCCCTCCGGATTCACAAGTGAAACAAACACATAAAACAAAAACCAAAGTATCCAAATCACTGCATCTTCTCTCTTGTTTGCGCCACAACTTTGTACACATTTAATGTTGTCTGTGTCAACAATGCTTCAAGTACAACTCCCTGTACAGCCGAGGGAAACACAGATATCGGGATATCCCTCAATAGTCGCCAATACTGACTTGGAGGTTACAGCTTCACCAGCTGGTCCTGAAATGGACAAAAATGATAACACAACAATGAAAACTTTGTTAATGTCTCATTCCGAAATACGCACACATTTTGATAATAACAAAAGTGATTGCAATCAAATGTGTTTATAGAATTGCTAAGAACATTGACCCCTTAGTGACTGTTTTTAAAAAAGTAAGTAAATAAATAACTTTTATCAAAATGTGTATTTCTTAAAAGAGCGAACAGAGCACTTAACTATTGTTTACATTTTTGACATTATGTAAAACAGTAATGACTCAGTAGTTCTCTGATTGTTCCTTGTCAATGTTCCTAAGTACACAAATCAATATAGGAGGGAGGATCAGAAAGTTTGTAGATTTATTTATAATTTTATCAATTATGCAATGCAACATATTGTTATTGTGTCTGAAATGTATTTGGGACATATTTTGAAAATTTTAGCATATGTCAACTATTAAGAAAATAAGGCACTATTCAAAGCATAGCAGTTCGATAATTATGTCGGGGCAAAATGGTGACGTTGTATTCAACAAAAACCGATGTCAATATTTAAAATAGTTGCTTTTGTATCAAATTTACTAAGTCACTCCTTCTCAAAATACTCTCCTCCATGGTCTATACATTTTTTTACCACCATTTACACTATTGAGTGAAAGTGTTAATGAAATCTGAAGATGGTAAACTGGACACAAAATTCTGTAAAACATGGTTTGATTCCAATATGTCTTCAAAACGACTTCCCATTTGCTCCTTTTTAATTACTGATTTCCGGTCATCTCAAAAATATTAATTTTTGTGAAATTAAAACACTAGAGATCTTGAAACATTAGATTCACTGAACATATTTTTGTTTCTCTGTTTCAGCAGGTGTTTTAGCTAACATGCAGCAGAACTTTACGGAACTGCGGTATGCCGCGTGCTAATCCATTTTCAAGTGCCCGGACGTTAATTTGTTTCTTACAAAATGGCATACCGTAACATAATAATATTGACATCATTTTGAGATACACATAATTGGTGCCATTTTTTTAAAGGATGTAAACAAACATACAATAAAGCACATATTGTTATATTTTATTTAAAAATAATAACCGTTTTGGCAACACTACAATTGTTTGAATAGTAGAGGAAGGAAAAAGCAAAAATTACCCCGACTATGTAAATTGACGTTTCCATAATTACTTATAAACTAATGATGAAAAATTATCAAATTTTCGCAAAATTACTGCAAATACGTAGCAGCATTGGCTCCCTGAGAATTATAAGAATACAATGATACATAAAAAAAGTTATGGCAAAAATATACAAACTTTCAGATCCCCCCTCGTATGCATAAATTACTGTCTGTGTCCATTCCGTTTGGACTCGTGGTTACTCGTTTTATGCAAAATGTGCTTATCAAGAAGAAATGACTATTGATTTGTAAACAAACAACCGTCTGCAATTACTTAAGATAATGCATCTTTGATTTATATCTTAGTTTGCATTATAACTTTCTTCGAGGTTAACAAGTAACCTGTGACCTGGAATAGTAAAATAAACAAGTAATCTTTGACCTGGAATAGTAAAATAAACAAGTAATCTTTGACCTGGAATAATAAAATAGACAAGTAATCTATGACCTGGAATAGTAAAATAGACAAGTAATCTGTGACCTGGAATAGTAAAAAAAAACAAGTAATCTGTGACCTGGAATAGTAAAATAGACGAGTAATCTGTGACCTGGAATAGTAAAATAGACAAGTAATCTTTGACCTGGAATAGCAAAATAGACAAGTAATCTTTGACCTGGAATAGCAAAATAGACAAGTAATCTTTGACCTGGAATAGTAAAATAGACAAGTAATCTTTGACCTGGAATAGTAAAATAGACAAGTAATTTATGACCTGGAAGAGTAAAATAGACAAGTAGACGAGTAATCTATGACCCGGAATAGTAAAATAGACGAAAGTTGTTTTTTTATTATAAACTTTAAGCATTTGGACATTTATTTCATGTTTGGGTTATGACAGTCACATTAATATACAAAAGCTGAATAAAATGACAAATCAAACTTCAGAAGAATGGGATTAAGGATTATAATTAATTATACTTTAACAGTTTAAACACAAAATAATAACAAGGGGCCTGAATCTCTCTACTGGCAACAAATGGACAGATGAACTTTTCAGAGGAAATGGATTTTGTAAGTTCTTCTTCAACAAATCTTTTAGGCGTCCACCATGCAATGTTAAATGTAAAATATCTAAGGTCTAGGCATTGAAATTTCAGAGAAAATGTTCTTTAAAGTTTCGCTTAAATATGCTTATAATTTAAGCCCTGTGGTGAGGGCATTTGTGGTCGATTCACGCTGGTTCAAGAGATATTGTGGTTATATAACTCCAGTGCAAGTTTGGTTAAGATATAATGAAACAAGAAATGTCACTGTTAAGTGTCACATGCCCCCCAAATGGTCTGTGATAAATAACAGTATATGATATAATAGGTAGCGATGTATCAATGAATATCAAGAGTAATGGACTAATGTTTCAGACTAGTCATGCAATTTCATGTTTTTATTTTTACATTAAAGCATGACCTTGACCTTTGTGTAACCTTGACCTGGACATCTGATGTAATGGTATGTATATTTCAACAGTTAAATGCAGGTGAAACATTATCATGACATGCTGATCACTTGTGTAAAGCTATTTTAAAATCCCTAAATGTAAGTTACAGATCAATCGTTGATTAATTGATACATTGAACCAAGTGTTTTTTAAATCCATCCATGTATGATGAAGTTAAAGGACAGACTTGAAATCTCAAACAGATTCAAAGTGTTGTCATACATACTCAAAGTGTGACCGTGTCTATGTTTTACTTCTGACACGTTGTCATGTCATCTTGATAAACTGAGCCAAGTTTAAGACAAAGTCACAGACCAGAGACGCAATATCAAACAAATTGAAAGTGTGACCTTGACCTTTGAGGAAAGGTTCTGAGTCTTACATGCGACACTTAATTATGTCGTGTTTAACAACTGAGCCAAGTTTTTTTTAAATTTATCCATAGGTGACAAAGTTTCAGACCGGACATGAAATCTCAATCAGACTGAAAATGTCATCAACCAAAGTTAAATTGTGACCTTGACCTTTGAAGTGGGATTCTGGTTTTAACGCGTGACACATCGTCATGTTATGTTGGTAATTTGTAGCTAGTATTAACAAAATACATCTATGCATGACAGTAATAGGCCAGACAATCTCAAACAGACTGAAAGTGTTGTCAAACAAACTCAAAGTGTGACCTTTACCTTTGAGGTATGGGTATGGGTCTTTCTAGTGACATGTCGTCATGTTATGTTGATCATTTATAAAACCCATCTATGCGTGACAAAGTTACAGAGAGGAAACAAAATCTCACACAAACTCAAGGTGTTGTCAAACAAACTCAAATTGTGACATTGACCTTTGAGGTACGGGTGTAGGTCTTACTCATGACATGTCATGATATTATGTTGATCATTTGTAGCAAGTATCAACAAAATCCATCTGTGCATGACAAAGTTACAGGCCGGAAATGAAATACCAGACAGAAGGACGGACGCTGAGACGGACGCTGCGATTAATATATACCACCCAAAACATTTGGGGGGTAGGGGGGCATAAAAATGAAGGTGCTATTGCGTCTACAAGAAAAAGGCTAATAAACAGTTGATATTACTGACATAAGCCCGGCTGGACTTTGGCCTGTAGAGCTAAAAAAAACAACTCCATTAAACTCTATTAAACTATTCAAGTTATTGCCCCAGATAGACAGATGTACAGATATGACAATGTCAAATATAAATCCGTCTACCCTTGGCTGAGGTTTTGAATTATTTTTTAGTAATTTTGGAAGTCATTATTTATTCTTTGGTAAATATGAGTATAAATATGGGCATTTGGACGTACATGTTTGTCAGGATTTTTTAGAATTTAAGAATTCACTTTTTCCGAACATTTTTTCGCAGTATATTGTGCTGATATATATCAACTAACCCCATATTGCCATAAGGATAACTTTTCAAACATGCCAAAATAACATATTAAAAAGGAGTTTCAAAATATGGTCTAGGCACTGAGGTTAGACTAAAATAGATTTCTCGAATAAAATTGAAAATTATTTTGTGACATAGCAAAAGGGCCTGAGGATGCTCTACTGACTCATAGTGGCCATAGCACTTATTGAAATTCCACGATATTTACCCTCTTTGGAGGGTGTCATCTTAACAACATATGGATAAATACCTTCACCACACCAATACTGAACAAAAACTTAATTGCTATGAAAAGGAAATAATTTAAATTCCCATGCCATTCATCTGTAAAAAAAATATAGTCCCCTGTACAGAACCCTTATACAACCCAGCCCCTTAATTTGTCAGAACTTCAATCACCCACTCTTAGCAATTTGTTATGAACAGATATGATTCAAATTTTAAAAAGAAGTAGTTTTGTACACATGGATGCAAAATGAAAACAAGAAAATATCGGTGAGTGTTTGACTCTGTACCATATTCTCTTAGTGCTGATTGCAACTTGGCTGAAAAATACCAAACTGAATAGCAGGAACAATATTTTGCACTCACTTTACAGAACTCATTTGCAAATCATTGAACTGGAACAAAATGACAATATACGCAGATCCTAGCTAATTTTACAAAATAAAAACCAGAGGTTGTAGCGAAATAGCATCATGACGACAATATGCAATCTCCACTTGGTAATGATGCATCCTAGCAAGTTTCATAAAATTCCAACCAGAGGTTGTAGAGAAATCGAGCTGAGACGAATTTGGTCACAGACAGAATGAAAGGGCCATAACTCCTTGAAAAATCATCGAACCAAAACGCAAACATAGCAAGTTTCATAAAATTCAAACCTGAGGTTGTAGAGAAATAGTACTTGGTAATGATGCATCCTAGCAAGTTTCATAAAATTCCAACCTGAGGTTGTAAAGAAATAACGCGGACAATAATTTGGTCACAAACTGAATCAAAGGGCCATAACTCCATGAAAAATCATCAAACCAAAACACAGACAATATGCACATCTGCACTTGGTTATGATGCATCCTAGCTAGTGTCATAAAATTCCAACCAGATGTTGTAGAGAAATAGCCTGGACAAGAGCTTGGGAATGCACGGACGAAGCGGCAACTAATGCTACCCACCCTTTTGGAAGAGCATAAAAAAATCAGTTTTCCCTATAATATTTTTATGTAAAAGTCAGATTACAGGGCCCCAATATATCCCAGCCCCTTAATATGCAGAATCTTTAACCCTTGCTGATGTAAGGATAATTTTTATCAAATATGAATTAGTTTGACTGAAAGGTTATTGAGAGGAAATTTGTGGAAATTCCCAATTTTAACCTTATTGTTCCATCCACCCCCTGGCCCGTTATGGAAATCAATCCTCTTTATAAAACAAAATCACATTTATCGTTACTAGACAATGCTTTAGATCTCAAATTAAACAACATATTTACCCAAATGGGGAAAAAAATGAAAATTTAGAAAGTCAATCCTTCTTACAGAACAAAATCATGTTAAATTTTGTTATGCCTAGAAGTTGCTTCAAAACTCAAACTGAATAAAAAAAAGTCATAAATGAATGATAAAAAAGAGAATTTTCCGTTTTCCAATGGTATTCCTATATAAAACTCAAAGTCCCCTTACAGGGCCCTATAAATAAAAGACCCTTGATTTGTACAAACTTTAAACACATACTCATTTGGATAACCCATATCAAATATGAACAAATTTGTCTGACAGGTTGTTGAGAAGAAGATTTTTTAAATTTTCTATTTTAACCCTTTTTTTACCCACCCTGGCCCCTTATGGAAAGTCGATTCTCCTTATTGGGCCAAATCTTAATTCCTAAAACTAGATGATACTTCAATTGAATAACAATTTTGCCTAAATAGATGAAAAAAAAAGAGAATTTCCTGTTTTCCCATGGTATTCCTATGTAAAATTCTAAGTCCCCTTACAGGGCCCCTATAAATTGTAACCCTTAAATTCTTATCTGCAATGAAACCCCTACACATAGGGATAATTTATGCCAAATATGAACAAATATGACATACTGGTTCTTAAGAAAACGATTTTTAGCTCACCTAAGCCAAAGGCTCACAGGTGTGCTTTTGTGATTTCCTGGTGTCTGCCGTCCATCGTCAACTTTTAGCTTTTAACAACTTTTCCTCTGACACCACTGGGCCAATTTTAATATAATTTCACAGAAATGTTCCTTGGGTGACCCTCTACCAAGTTTGTTCAAGCCATCTTGATTCGTCGAAAAAACATGGCAGCCAGGGGGTGGGGTTAGTTCACTATATAAGCTATAGCAAAAAACTTAAAAAATCTTCTTGTCAGAAACTACTGGCTCGATTTTAAAAATAATTTCACAGAAATGTTCCTTGGGTGAATAAAATGCAGTTAATCTATATAGTTCATTTAGACCAATTGCAGTAGAAATGTATATTTTTATTACAGAATGTACTGAGAGTAATGGGCGTTATAGCTGTGGTTGTAAACAGTGCCCTGATTGGAGTATCTGGGCAGTTAAACAGGATGAAGCCAGACTTGGACACAACATCTGTCATCATCATTATTGTGGCGTTGGAGGTTTGTACATGAGATCTCTCCTTCTTCAGTTGCTGAACCAGATACCATGGATCAGTGTAGTCAGTAATAAGAATTAAGTGGGACAAATCATATGATGTTGGCCACTCCCTCTAGAGGTCTCAGACTTGACCCAAGAGTCTGTAAAGAACCCAGAATGCAGTACTGCTTCAACCATGGGTTTGCAAAACATGCAGAGCTACATGTAGATATAAAATAAATTGGAATGAATCTGTAAAAAATGATGGTATATTAATTTTGGTTACAGAATCACTATATTCAGTGTTAGCCTATAATATAAACAAGAAATTGGCATGGATTTGTTCAAACTGGTCACTATGTTCAGTGTTAGCCTTTAATATAAACAAGAAATTGGCATGGACTTTGTTCAAACTGGTCACTATGTTCAGTGTTAGCCTTTAATATAAACAAGAAATTGGCATGGACTTCGTTCAAACTGGTCACTATGTTCAGTGTTAGCCTTTAATATAAACAAGAAATTGGCATGGACTTTGTTCAAACTGGTCTCTATGTTCAGTGTTAGCCTTTAATATAAATAAGAAATTGGCATGGACTTTGTTCAAACTGGTCACTATGTTCAGTGTTAGCCTTTAATATAAACAAGAAATTGGCATGGACTTTGTTCAAACTGGTCTCTATGTTCAGTGTTAGCCTTTAATATAAACAAGAAATTGGCATGGACTTTGTTCAAACTGGTCACTATATTCAGTGTAAGCCTATAATATAAACAAGAAATTGGCATGGACTTTGTTCAAACTGGTCACTATATTCAGTGTTAGCCTGTAATATAAACAAGAAATTGGCATGGACTTTGTTCAAACTGGTCACTATGTTCAGTGTTAGCCTTTAATATAAACAAGAAATGAGCATGGATTTTGTTCAAACTGGTCACTATATTCAGTGTTAGCCTGTAATATAAACAAGAAATTGGCCTGAACTAAGATCAATCTGGTCACTATATTCAATGTTAGCCTTTAACATTAACAAGAAATTGGCATGGACTTTGTAAATTGGTCACTATATTCAGTGTTAGCCTTTAATATAAACAATAAATTGGCATGAACTAAGATCAATCTGGTCACTATATTCAATGTTAGCCTTTAACATAAACAAGAAATTGGCATGGACTTTGTAAATTGGTCACTATATTCAGTGTTAGCCTTTAATATAAACAATAAATTGGCATGGACTTTGTTCAAACTGGTCACTATATTCAATGTTAGCCTTTAAAATAAACAAGATTTTGGCATGGACTTTGTTCAAACTGGTCACTATATTCAGTGTTAACCTTTAATATAAACAATAAATTGGCATGGACTTTGTTCAAACTGGTCACTATATTCAATGTTTGCCTTTAAAATAAACAAGAAATTGGCATGAACTAAGATCAATCTGGTCACTTTATTCAGTGTTAGCCTTTGATATAAACAATATATTGGCATGAACTTTGATCAAACTGGTCACTATATTCGGTGTTAGCCTTTAATATTTATAAACAAGAAACTGGCATGGCCTGAGATCAAACTGGTCACCATATTCAGTGTTAGCCTTTAATATTTATAAACAAGAAATTAACATGGCCTGAGGTCAAACTGGTCACTATATTCAGTGTTAGCCTTTAATATTCATAAAAAAGAAATTGGCATGGCCTGAGGTCAAACTGGTCACTTTATTCAGTGTTAGCCTTTAATATTCATAAAAAAGAAATTGGCATGGCCTGAGGTCAAACTGGTCACTATATTCAGTGTTAGCCTTTAATATTCATAAAAAAGAAATTGGCAAGGCCTGAGGTCAAACTGGTCACTATATTCAGTGTTAGCCTTTAATATTTATAAAAAAGAAATTGGCATGGCCTGAGGTCAAACTGGTCACCATATTCAGTGTTTGCCTTAAATATTCATAAAAAAGAAATTGGCATGGCCTGAGGTCAAACTGGTCACTATATTCAGTGTTTGCCTTTAATATTCATAAAAAAGAAACTGGCATAGCCTGAGGTCAAACTGGTCACTATATTCAGTGTTAGCCTTTAAAATTCATAAAAAAGAAACTGGCATGGCCTGAGATCAAACTGGTCACCATATTCAGTGTTTGCCTTTAATATAAACAATAAATTGGCATGGCCTGAGGTCAAACTGGTCACTATATTCAGTGTTAGCCTTTAATATTTATAAAAAAGAAATTGGCATGGCCTGAGGTCAAACTGGTCACTTTATTCAGTGTTTGCCTTTAATATAAACAATAAATTGGCATGGCCTGAGGTCAAACTGGTCACCATATTCAGAGTTTGCCTTTAATATTCATAAAAAAGAAATTGGCATGGCCTGAGGTCAAACTGGTCACTATATTCAGTGTTAGCCTTTAAAATTCATAAAAAAGAAACTGGCATGGCCTGAGATCAAACTGGTCACCATATTCAGTGTTTGCCTTTAATATAAACAATAAATTGGCATGGCCTGAGGTCAAACTGGTCACTATATTCATATTAGCCTTTAATATTTATAAAAAAGAAATTAACATGGCCTGAGGTCAAACTGGTCACTATATTCAGTGTAAGCCTTTAATATTCATAAAAAAGAAATTGGCATGGCCTGAGGTCAAACTGGTCACTTTATTCAGTGTTAGCCTTTAATTTTCATAAAAAAGAAATTGGCATGGCCTGAGGTCAAACTGGTCACTATATTCAGTGTTAGCCTTTAATATTCATAAAAAAGAAATTGGCAAGGCCTGAGGTCAAACTGGTCACTATATTCAGTGTTAGCCTTTAATATTTATAAAAAAGAAATTGGCATGGCCTGAGGTCAAACTGGTCACCATATTCAGTGTTTGCCTTTAATATTCATAAAAAAGAAATTGGCATGGCCTGAGGTCAAACTGGTCACTATATTCAGTGTTTGCCTTTAATATTCATAAAAAAGAAACTGGCATAGCCTGAGGTCAAACTGGTCACTATATTCAGTGTTAGCCTTTAAAATTCATAAAAAAGAAACTGGCATGGCCTGAGATCAAACTGGTCACCATATTCAGTGTTTGCCTTTAATATAAACAATAAATTGGCATGGCCTTAGGTCAAACTGGTCACTATATTCAGTGTTAGCCTTTAATATTTATAAAAAAGAAATTGGCATGGCCTGAGGTCAAACTGGTCACTTTATTCAGTGTTTGCCTTTAATATAAACAATAAATTGGCATGGCCTGAGGTCAAACTGGTCACTATATTCAGTGTTAGCCTTTAATATTCATAAAAAAGAAATTGGCATGGCCTGAGGTCAAACTGGTCACTTTATTCAGTGTTTGCCTTTAATATAAACAATAAATTGGCAAAGCCTGAGGTCAAACTGGTCACTATATTCAGTGTTAGCCATTAATATTCATAAAAAAGAAACTGGCATGGCCTGAGGTCAAACTGGTCACCATATTCAGAGTTTGCCTTTAATATAAACAATAAATTGGCATGGCCTGAGGTCAAACTGGTCACTATATTCAGTATTAGCCTTTAAAATTCATAAAAAAGAAACTGGCATGGCCTGAGATCAAACTGGTCACCATATTCAGTGTTTGCCTTTAATATAAACAATAAATTGGCATGGCCTGAGGTCAAACTGGTCACTATATTCATATTAGCCTTTAATATTCATAAAAAAGAAATTGGCATGGCCTGAGATCAAACTGGCCACCATATTCAGTGTTTGCCTTTAATATAGACAATAAATTGGCATGGACTTTGATTAAACTGGTTGTTTTATTCTGTGTTAGCCTTTAATATAAACAATATGGACACATATATTTTCTTATTGTTTATATATCAATATATTTGATGCACATTCATGGAAAGAAAAAGAAATTAAAGGAAAAGTTTTTTTATGACTTTTTTTATATGTTGATTTGTAAATTTCAGCACATAATATTGGTTATAAAGATGTGTATATCATATGCAATTCCAAATCAGCCTCAGAGGATTGTACGAGAGATGGCACGCTGGGAGTTTCAAAGGAGAGAAGCTGTTAAGGTATACAGAGAATACTAGGTTGACACCTGTCTCTACAAAGTTTATTAAGTCTCATTTATATGTGAATGACTACTAACAGGCCTTACCTAAACCCTCTTTCCTGTGATCCAGGAAGGTTAACCGGTGTTCTAGCACACCCACCTCTGCAAGTAACTGAAATCTTTCCAACTAGAATCAGTGGCGAAAGATGAAAGACAGTGAAACAATGTTGTATAACAATCATAACGGGAACTGGCCAGACAAGGTTCAAACTCTCGACCCCTGGATTGATATTCAGATGTGCTACCAACTGAGCTAACCAGACCTGGCTTCAATATGAGAATATGAATAATGTAAATAATAACACTGTTTCAGTATTTAATACTTGTTTCAGCTCCAATACCGTATTTAGCGAGGCAATGGACTATCACAATGAAACAGATTATTTCTGTTGCCAAGTTGTTCTATTTATAATAAAGTATTGGACTGTTATTTTTGCTGTATTCTATTCCCCCTCCATTCAAACAATGGTGAAGGAGCTTTAAGCATTATCACTGTCAATCCATCCTAATTTGTTTCTGATATACTACTAAAAGGGTCTATGTATTTCATGAAATATAGTTGTATAATTATAATTATAAAATAAGGTCAAGATCGATATTGGTCAATGCCAGTCATATTTAACAAGAGTTGTGGCCCCTTTTTACATTTTTTTTTTGTAAAATAATGTTTTTGGTATGTAGCTTTATGATTACAAAATACAGGTCAAGTTTGATATTTTGTCAATGTCAGTAATTACTATATCTCCTTTTTATCCGCCTACCCAAGGCGAAGGGATATGGTAATGGTCTCCATCTGTTCGTCCGTCCATCTGTAACACTTTTGTCTAGAGCATTACTACAAAACTATTCAACTAATTTTGTTGAATCTTCACACATTGACAGAGGACATTGAGAGGAATTGCAGTGTACAAAAAAACATAACTTTAATTTGCTTATTTTTTTAATTATCTCCCTTTAGTAAATCAATTTTTGGAAAATGCCTTAACTTATAGTGGGGCCATATCCTGTGAACACACTTTTATTTAAGATATTTGTTTTATTTCAATATTTCATAAAAGATGCACTATTCCGCCCCACTCTTTCACATATCCCTACTCCCCCCAACTCTCTCAAATAAATTGAGTTAAATGTTTCACAGGATAAATCAATTACTGAAAATGATTTGGAATTTCTTTTTATTCCCCAAACAGATCCATCTATTAATAAAATACTTTGTACAATTTATTTATACTGTTTTGATTTACTAGAGAATTGGGGTAAGTCTAATTATATTAAACTACAATGTTCAAGACATTGAACAGAACTTTTTATACTATATTTGTCTGGTGCCTTTGTCTTTCTTCTAAAGCCGTAAACTTATAAATTGTAGAAATTTCTTAGTATGTTATATAAAATTGTATGAGTTTTAACATGCTCATGTAATATAATATATTATGAAGAACTAAATTTTATTCTATACCTGTAAGTGTATAGCCAATCAACTACTCCAGATGTTACCACGTGACTGTACAATATGTAGAAGAACATTGGATCCAATAAATTTTATATTGTATGGATCAAAATTCAAGATGGTGATTAAAATAAAACAAAATAAATTTTACAGAAATTTCAACGATATAAAAAAACAACTGAAAAAATGTTCTGCATGACGATGGAGATGATCTGAATAGCTATAGCTTTGAACTCCCGGTTTATTCATTTAAAAGGATCTTGATTTTTCTTAACTGTTTTGATAGCTTCTTTCAGATTGAGGTTTAGAATAAAGAGATCATTTAGAGTGTTTTTGTACAATATGGGAATATAATATATTGTACTTGTATTCTATATTATTCTATATTAGGTGTCCAAAGGCATCTATATTAGAGGTGTCAAAAGGCATCTATATGAAGTAAAGGGTTAACCTAATGATTTTTTTCAATGGATCCAAGAAGTATAACCAGTTCTCAGACATGCCCATCTCCTCAAGTAACTGATTACTTTTCCACTTAGATCAGCAGTGAAAGACGAATGACAGATTCTATGTCATATATCAAACATAACAAAGAATTTGGGTGGGTGGTGATTGGAACTCCTGACCCCTGGATTGATAGTCAGACACACTACCGACTGAGCTTACCGAGATAAAAAAATTACGATGAAGTATTGAGGTCAAATTTAGTCGTTTTCCCATTTTGAGATGTTTATCCCCACCAATGTGTTTATGGTGTGCAATTTTAGTTTTGTCAAGGAAATTTGCAGTTTCTTTTTCCCAAGTTGTGTCAGAATGAAGATTTTTTTTCTCACAAATGGAAAAAAAGAAAGAGACAGCGGATTCTATAAACAGACAAATAAAAAAAGTTTGGCCTTACCCACAAGTTTGAGACTGCAATGGTAGGTAATGTGATATTTAAACTACCTCTAAATAAATACTAAGTACCAAGGCCTTCCGACCTTCATCATAGGTGTTTACTCTTGTGAATCATCAAGGACTGTAGTTTATACCAGTCAATTAAAATTTCCAAAACCTTTAGCTCCTTTTTATGCCTAAATACTGACTAATTTTCTCTCTATTGCAACATTGAACCTTAAGTTTACCACCAGGATTGTCCTCTTTAATGTCAGAGTATCAATGGAAATTTTTCTGCTATTCTAATATCACAGAAACCATTCTTATACTGTAGTCATGTTTTCTAATAAAATATTGTCAGAACGGTGTCTTGCTGAAAACAAAAAGTTAAGAATGAAAAGTGAATATGACCATTTTTTCACTCAGTCGATTGAAACTTTTTCTCTTATATTTTTTGTTTGGTAAACTATATTGTCAAAATGCATGTTTTTACATCTATCGCTTTGCTAAGCATGATGGTAGCATAATGGTCGATAACGCCAGAGGTTGTGGGTTCGATCCCCAGCATGGCTCAATGCCTCTAAAACACACACTCAGTACTGGTTCTACCCAGGAAGCTGACGTATTGAGTTTAATATCTGCACTAATTTTTATTTATTTCAGCGACTTGAAACTTACACGCCATCTCCAAGTGAAGGAAAGTTCCAGCCATCATTTTCTCCTGGTAGGAGCCCCAGTCCGAGCCCATCACAGGAAATACCACCTCTGGTATTTCAAAAACCGTCAGTGCCTGTACGACGTAACACCTCATCAATTTCATCTCTTAATTCCAAAAATGTACCCAACAGTCCTCTAACAAAATCTGAGAAAGCACCTGATAGTGTTGCCAGTGATTCACCATTGTCATCTTCCATATCAAACTCTAGTCTAAAGACTAAAATTAGTTAATTCATATATTGTGATGAAATGTTGATTATTTTTTATTATAATCTCAGTGCCTTTAATGTGTCATGCTGGCTCCTGTATCACCATTATTTTCTTAAGTTTTACTTAAATACTGAACTTCTTTATTCATTATCAATTGAAACTAAATGCAGCTTACCTAAGTCTAAAATCATGATAACTTTGATGCTTTTATTAGGTTTAAGTATTTAAGTACCGGTATATACTTAAATATGATGGTGAAATAGGAGCCTGATTAAGGTTTGAAGGGAAAAAGTGCAATATGACGATGGTAATCTTTGAAATCCTTTTTAGCTTGCCGGGACGAAGTCCAAGGAGAGCCATTGCCATGATCCCGGCGGCGGCGGCGTCTGTAGACAGCTAGAGTAAACTTTTGCTTTTAAGTTTAAGATATCTATGCAACCACTCATTGGATGTGAATGAGACTTCGCATGTGTGTTCACCATCATCAATGGAACACACACAGACAAGAACCATAACTCTAGATTGCATTTTGGCACAGTTATGGCCCTTTTTGGACTTGGATACCCAGAGGCGAGCTTTGTTGTCTTCTGACAACTCTTGTTATAATCGTGCCTAGCCAGGGTCAACATTAAACTTGTTAGATCTCTCCCAATCCTAACTTTTATTTTAGATAGTTGGTAAAAGGTCTATATAAGTTTTCTTTTTTTTTTTCTGACCATAAATATTTCAGTTACAACCATAAGTATGGTATTATGTTTGTCTACAGTGACTTACATAACTATACATACATGAACATATGTAACATGATCTTAATGGAATTAAAAAAAAAGATTTTCATGCTATACCCAACTCTTTTAATGTGGAGTGCATGATCTAGTGCTAGAGAATTGGACCCCAGATTAGAGTGTCGTAGTTCTATCCGGGAAAAACTTGAACGTGGTTTGCTTAAGTTGTAAAAATTTATTTCACAATTAATGTAAAATAAATAAGTTTATCAAAAAAAAATACCTGAAAAATTTTAATAGGCAGCTTTTCTGATGGGTAGGCAGGTTGAAAGCAAACAAACTTTTATATTTATAATAACCAAAACATTAACGTATGAAATGGATATATATATCAAGTTCCATTGCCAAACCAGATCTGAAATTAAAGGACTGCAAAAATTCTGTTATAATTTAAATTCCATTTTAAAGTTGTGTTTTGTAGTGGTGTATTTTTATACCTGAATATCATCAAGTGAAAATTTATAATGATTTTCATGTGTCCCCGTTAATGGAACTTATAGAATCACGTAGACAACCAGTCACTCCCAACTTCACTTGTATTTATATAATGTACATGTATATCTTGTACTCTTAATTTAAAAAGAATGTGAACATTTTAAATGACATATCAGTTCTTTTGAAAACATTTATTCATTTACAGGCTCTCAAATTCCACTTTATAACATGATGTTTTATATATTGATGTACATGTATGCTTTTTTTTTCTTATTTTTAACATTTTGTTGTTTTTTGGTATTTAAGTATTATAGTTTTAAAGTTCATTACATAGTGCAGCTGTTGTTTTTTATTATTATTTTGTGCTGTTGGAGGTGTTCCTGCAACAGCCTATTGATTATATATTTGTAATCTTATGGGTCACGTTACGTTTATTAATCTTTGTGCGCACAGAATGGCCTATTTATGTGTCGATGTGCAGTAAAACACCATTCATTAATTAATCTCCTGGATGTGTATTTGTTATATTGTGGTTAAATTTCTTACTCTGCCTTGGACAAAATACTGGTAATATATATATATACATATAATTTCAAGAGGGTTTCAAAAAGTTTGCGGAAAATATTTATAACTTTTTTATCATTTCAGTGTTAATCATATGTCATAATGATATATATACATATTTCAATAAATTTCAACAATGTACCATTGAAACTGAAAATGTTACCGTAATTTTAGTAATGCATACCAAGCACGACTGGATCAACATCAAAATACGTTTAAAAAATTAACTTCATGTCATTCTAAAATAACGTTGCTTCAAAAAAAAAAAAAAATAATAATTATAAAACCACCTGCAAATAATTGGTTAAACATACAAAAAAATGTACAAATGGTAAAGATTAATGGTTTAAACAATAATTATTTGTTATCAGCATATAATTTATACATATATTCGATATACAGCGATATATAACAACAGAATTAAGAAGAAAGCTATTTCTAGCTTGTACAAAGTCTCTCCTCTGTAGTAATAATAATAAAGAATCTGCTGTGCATGCCTTTGAAAAGTAGTTGTAGTTGACTGTAGTCTAGATTGAGTCAAAATCACACTTTGCATGTCGTAGAAAGCGACAAAAATCTGCTTCTTTGTTGAGCTTCTTTGGTGATGGGAATGCCATGTTTTCCAAACTGATGACATTTGGTTGGTTTCAGGATCGAATAATGATACCCATGTCATATCAACTATCACTGTCTCATACCCCATTTACCATAGTTATTTAGAAATCGTGTAGTCGCCACAATTCTCTTCTCTTTGATTTCGCTTGAAAGTTACGGTGGCACCCACTAAACTGCAACACAACCCATAACCAGTGTCAGAGTTATAGCCTTAGAGTTTTCAAAAATTACAATAATGTCAGAGTTATAGCCTTAGAGTTTTCAAAAATTACATTAATGTCAGAGTTATAGCCTTAGAGTTTTCAAAAATTACACTAATGTCAGAGTTATAGCTTGAGAGTTTTCAAATATTACATATTAATGTCAGAGTTATAGCCTTAGAGTTTTCAAATATTACATATTAATGTCAGAGTTATTACTTATTAATGTCAGAGGTATACCTTAAGAGTTTTTCAAATATTACATATTAATGTCAGAGTTATTACTTATTAATGTCAGAGTTATAGCCTTACAGTTTTTAAATATTACATATTAATGTCAGAGTTATAGCCTTAGAGTTTTCAAATATTACATATTAATGTCAGAGATATATCCTGAGAGTTTTCAAATATTACATATTAATATCAGAGTAATGGCCTTAGAGTTTTCAAATATTACATATTAATGTCAGAGTTATAGCCTTAGAGTTTTCAAATATTACATATTAATGTCAGAGTTATTACTTATTAATGTCAGAGGTATACCTTAAGAGTTTTTCAAATATTACATATTAATGTCAGAGTTATTACTTATTAATGTCAGAGTTATAGCCTTACAGTTTTCAAAAATTACATATTAATGTCAGAGTTATAGCCTTAGAGTTTTCAAATATTACATATTAATGTCAGAGTTATATCCTGAGAGTTTTCAAATATTACATATTAATTTCAGAGTTATAGCCTTAGAGTTTTCAAATATTACATATTAATGTCAGAGTTATTACTTATTAATGTCAGAGTTATAGCCTTACAGTTTTCAAATATTACATATTAATGTCAGAGTTATTACTTATTAATGTCAGAGGTATACCTTAAGAGTTTTCAAATATTTCTTATTAATGTCAGAGTTATTACTTATTAATGTCAGAGTTATAGCCTTAGAGTTTTCAAAAATTACATTAATGTCAGAGTTATAGCCTTAGAGTTTTCAAAAATTACACTAATGTCAGAGTTATAGCTTGAGAGTTTTCAAATATTACATATTAATGTCAGAGTTATAGCCTTAGAGTTTTCAAATATTACATATTAATGTCAGAGTTATTACTTATTAATGTCAGAGGTATACCTTAAGAGTTTTTCAAATATTACATATTAATGTCAGAGTTATTACTTATTAATGTCAGAGTTATAGCCTTACAGTTTTTAAATATTACATATTAATGTCAGAGTTATAGCCTTAGAGTTTTCAAATATTACATATTAATGTCAGAGATATATCCTGAGAGTTTTCAAATATTACATATTAATATCAGAGTAATGGCCTTAGAGTTTTCAAATATTACATATTAATGTCAGAGTTGTAGCCTTAGAGTTTTCAAATATTACATATTAATGTCAGAGTTATTACTTATTAATGTCAGGGGTATACCTTAAGAGTTTTTCAAATATTACATATTAATGTCAGAGTTATTACTTATTAATGTCAGAGTTATAGCCTTACAGTTTTCAAAAATTACATATTAATGTCAGAGTTATAGCCTTAGAGTTTTCAAATATTACATATTAATGTCAGAGTTATATCCTGAGAGTTTTCAAATATTACATATTAATTTCAGAGTTATAGCCTTAGAGTTTTCAAATATTACATATTAATGTCAGAGTTATTACTTATTAATGTCAGAGTTATAGCCTTACAGTTTTCAAATATTACATATTAATGTCAGAGTTATTACTTATTAATGTCAGAGGTATACCTTAAGAGTTTTCAAATATTTCTTATTAATGTCAGAGTTATTACTTATTAATTTCAGAGTTATAGCCTTACAGTTTTCAAATATTACTTATTAATGTCAGATGTATAGCCTTACATTTTTCAAATATTACTTATTAATGTCGGAATTGTAGACTTACAGTTTTCAAATATTACATATTTGCCCCAGAGTAATAGCCTTAGATTTTTCAAATATTACATTTTTACACCTGTGTTATAGCCTTACAGTTTTCAAATAATACATATTAATGTCAGAGTTTAACTTATAGCCTTACAGTTTTCAAATATAACATATTAATGTCAGAATTATAGCAATAAATTTTTCAAGTATTACATATTTGTGCTAGAATTATATACAGCCAGAGATTTTTCAAAAATTACATATTTGCGTCAGAGATATAGCTTTACAGTTTTTAAAGATTACTTATTTATGTCAGTTATCACTTGAGTATTCAAAAATTGCTTTATTTTACTTTGTGGACACTTTTATACCTGCATGTTTTTCTGTGTGAGGGCCCCTGGCCCCATGTAATAGATTTTTA
The DNA here is from genome assembly GCA_029582155.1 of Panopea generosa. NCBI lineage: Eukaryota > Metazoa > Mollusca > Bivalvia > Adapedonta > Hiatellidae > Panopea > Panopea generosa. The sequence goes on along the minus strand of CM055906.1, from coordinate 26,468,313 downwards.
CTGACCAAGTAAGATAATTAATTTCTGAAATTTGACCTTTGTGTCATAAAATTTACCATGTATTTAGTTCTGTCATCCCAAGCCCGTGTGGTTCCGGCTAAGAATAGAATCTCACTGTCGATCTCTGCAGAGGGGTAGGAATCCTCTGAATTGGTGTCATGTTCATTTTATCATTTTTTGTCATGTTCATTATTGCAGTTAAATTACCAACCCCTGTGTGGTTCAAAGGGAGCCATATGAGTGATGTCAAGAATAGGATCACTGTGGCTCATGCATGTTGTAAGAAGCGACAATTTAAGTAATATGATAGAATTTGCTGAAACTCTGCAGTTTTGCAGGTATCAAGGTTCTAGGTTCATTCTGCATATTCATTTTTTAATCTGTATGTTAATTTGTTGGGGTTTTTTTACATGTAGAGTGAACCTGGAATTTTCCTTCCTGTTGGCTTCGATTAACCTATAATGGGTTGGTACGCTGTAAAACCCAATTCATTCATGCATTCATTCTATCATCCCAATAATACCTTCATTGTTAATCATATCTGGACTGTTATGTATCAATTGAACAATAGGAATACTTGTTAAGAAATGTTGTAATAGCTTGATTCTGCAACACCTTTATTATTGCATGAGAAAAAGACTATTGAGCTAAAATGATATATTGGGTGGTAGTTTAATGGATAGAGTGTTGGCCGCTCATGCCAGAGGTTGTGGGTTCGTTCATTTTTAATGATAACTCATAAATACATACTGCTGTTGTGTCAATAAAAGTTCCTCAAAAACAACATTTTTTTGTATGATATCTTTTAACTGAACGAAATTTCAGATTTTGTATGTCACAGAGTAAGGTTATAGCCATATTAGGCTGTTATATTACAAGGAAGAGATAATATCAAATTATCTTTTGATCGATTTTATAGAAAAAAATATTGATCAAGTGGTATATTGTGTTTAATCATATTGTTTACTTGTGACTAAATTTAAGTTAAATCTGAATTTATATGAACTAAAAATATATCTTTATGAATCGATCATTGCTCAGAGTGTCATAGTAGTTAGTAGATCCGCTGCTCATGTACTCAAATGACATTGCTTACACTATGGCTACATACAGGCAGGCCGCCGGGAGAGCATTCTTGACGGCAGGCTTATTTCTAGTTTATTTTGTCAGGAGTTTCATTTTATATCTTTTATAAAAGTTCTATGAATAGATAAATTTGTACATGATAAAACCCATCCGAGTGGTGCCTGTTACATAAAAAGGAGTTTTACAGTTACTTGTGTTCTGTTTTCTTTTAATATCTATTGCCAGTGTCTTATTACTGTTCCTCATGAAGTGTTGAATTATAGAAATGTCATTGCCCGTTTGTATTTTTGCCACCAAAAACATTAATATTGCACAAACAAACAAATATTATTACATATAGCATCACATTCTTTTTTACAGAGATATTATACTATCATATCAATGTCTGTGGCATGTAAAGTGACCGGTAAACTATCATTTTACATGTCAAACTATTTTGGTTGAACCCTTGGATGGCATTTAAAAAGTGGGTTTAAAGATAACAACTAGAATTGTGTCGGGGCCTTTGGTTGGGATTAATAGTTGGATTTTGTTGGTTAACAGGCTAAAAGTTGAATATTTCAGAACATGGCAATATTGCATTTTGAATTGATTGGGTTGGTGAATAGAACAATTTGTTAGTTAGCTTTGTTCAGGTCAGATACAGATATGGAACTTAGCGGTTGGGAAAAGTGTTTTAAATATAATGAATCTGTTTAATATTATGTCACTGGCGACAGAGTATGTGGGTTAATAGTAATTAGTAGAAGTAGCAGCAGCAGTAGATGTAGTAGTAGTAGACATAGTGGTAGCGGCAGCAGCAGCAGTAGTAGTAATTGTAGAAAAAGAAGTAGTAATAGTAGTACATTTATTATCATTATTATTGCTATGTTTTTTTCATTTGTGGTATATATTATTTATGTATTGTTCTTATTCAAGCAAGAGAGCTTCATGCGGATAAAATACATCCCCTCCGTTTAAAGATTCCGGGGAGCAGTTTGCGGTCCTACAGAGCATTTATCCATTCCACCGATAGCCTTTGTTTTGTTCCGTACACACGAGTAGTTGAATGGTGTCTTTACAAGTGTAAAATAGGCATAAAACACTGTCATTTAAGTCAGATCATATCACTTTACCAATAAAAACATATTTATTCTTTAAATAATATTTAGTAGTTGAAAAAAGTATACGGTTTAATTTATTTTGTAATAGTAATGAGATGTTTTTTTATCAATTTTAAGAATAATTTTATTTTTTTAAGACAATTTAAGCCTTTTTTTTTCTTATATACTCCCTTTAAAATAATCAGTCATACAGACATGTATATATCGTATGTGCACATATACAATAATTCCTAAACATATATAAATCACGACTGAACAAATATACTATGTAACATGGAATTTTCTATGCCAGTAACCGGCTTAGATAGTGTTTTATTTCTCGTTCCTGGAGCGATTTCACTGGCTGAGAAAGTAGGCCAGCATCTACTGACGGTCATGACATTCTAATATGTAAAATGGAATGTGCTATTTCCTAAAATCTGAGCAATTTTATTGGCTGAGAAAGTAGGCCAACATCTACTGACGGTCATGACATTCTAATATGTAAAATGGAATGTGCTATTTCCTAAAATCTGAGCGATTATATTGGCTGAGAAAGTAGGCCAACATCTAATTTAAAAAGATTAGATAAAACATGATTAGATAATTTAGAAATAAAAACACCAACCGATGGTAAAATTTCAAAATATCACAATACCAGTATAACAAATACAAGCTGAGAAATGAGTAAAGAAAGGCCATATTAAGGACGGCATGGACAAACAAGAGCGACGGACTGATAACACAACTTTATATAAAAACATACTTAACAGACTATTGTAACCAGTGTACCATCTTCGGATTTCATTGACGTGCTCATTTTATGGTGTTAATGTTGGCCAAAATGTATAGACCACGGAGGAGAGTATTTTGAGGAGCGACTCAGTAAATATGATAATAAAGCACCTGTTAACTGATGTCGATTTTTGGCGAATACAATGTCCGACATATTTAATTATTATGGTTTGAATGGTTGACGTAACATGCTAATAATTTCAAAATATGTCCCATATCCCATATATATTTATTTCAAATACAATAACATTAGTGTAAATTGCATAGATGATATAAATAAGTTATGGAAAAAGTCTGCAAACTGTTCAACGTGGCCAATGCGGATATCTTCGGGTAAACTGTGACAATACATCATGCTGTCACTGTAGGAGTTTATTAGTGGAGATGATGAAAACGCCTTGTCATGGTTAAAAAAGTAGCTAGATAACGCTGTGACACCGCATGGGGTTCCTGACGCATAGAGCTCCACACCTCGATTATAAAACCTGGAGCTCTATGCGTTAATATGCCCACTAATCCCGCATAGAGCTCTTCAATTTGGATTTATCGACTTCAGTATTAATTAGGACTATTTAGAGAACTTGTACAACATCTACCACTTCTTCCACAACAACAACGATAACAATCATCATTGTTGTCGATTTCATTATCATTTTCTTCATCTTTAACATTGTTTTCACCATCATCATCATCATCAGTATCACAATCATCATTATTATATTCATCATCATTTTCTCCATTAACAGTGAATAAATTCTTGAAATATACAATGTCAAATATTACTTTATGTATGAAAGATGGAATTCAAAACAACACCTCTTTCAATGATTAAACAATGCAACTATAGTGACTGTATAATTGAACGATATTATTTTATAAGAATAAATGAATTCTGCTTTCTCTTATACTTTGCACACATGAAACATCTTTAATTGTTATCTATTTCTTACACAGGACAAACAAAATAACCCGGATGTAACCGAGATGCTAAATAACAATTAGCACCTGGTCAGCAAAGACCCCCATGTTCACAATTTATAAACGCCCACTGACTTGTTAATAACCTTCACTTAAATAAAAGAGAAGTGAATAGAATGACGGGATCAACTGGTGGTCAAGCGGTCATACTACCGAATATAGGGATGGCACTAAGGGTTGCCACAGAGCACCTTTATGTGTCTGGAGTTCTATACGGTCTCACAAATGTAAACTTGGGTATTGATTTGTAAACTCATGCAGAGTATCTGTGAGATGTTTCGACTGTCTTTGAAGCATATTTTACTTGGAGATCGAATTTTCTTTAAAATATATATATAAAATTTCTATCATCTTTGAAACTGAACTATGAAATGTTATTTTATTACATTTAAACATATTAAACAAATAAAACAAAATATTATCCTGTCTTATGTATTTTGATGTAACCGTACAACAAACAATGGTTTGTAAATAGTAACCTCTACTCAGTCACTTTCCATCAGTATGCTTATATAATGTTCGGGGTTACATCTGACAGAAACTTTATTATTTCATTTCTACTTGACCAACGTTTGCCAAGGTTTTGGTACCTTAAGTACTTTGATTAAGTCATGATTGACTCATTTGAGTCGTCATAAAATAGTGCAAGCTTAAGCAGAAACATTATTTTAAATCTGATCTTGACGAAGACCAAGCTGAACTACCTTTTCAATATATTATTTGGTTTGTTTTAGCAGATATTTTTATAACTATAAGGATCTTGTTAAGGACGTTTTTTTAAAAGTTTTTGTCATTTTTTTCCTAACGATATAATTTTATGAAACTTCCTAATATTTACACAAGTTCAATTTAATTCACTCAATATTTAATTTTCGGCAACCTCGACTTTATCAAAAATTGAAAATTTAATATTGCAGCTAGGTAACGTTCATTTTCTTATAAATTGTTTTTCTATAATGATGACGTGACGTCACATCCTGTGTGGACAACGTCAAAATTTAAGTTTAATGTTTGTTCATGCAATATCGGTAATAAAAAACACATGTTACCGGACAAATATTTTGGTATCACCTCTTCATAAACATACCCGTCCTTGAAATTTGGCAAACAAATGTAGATTTTTCAAGCAATGCAAACATAATGTTTAAAATTGTTTACATCTAGTATTTAATTAAAACTAATACAGATTCATGCATATATTAATGGCGATAATAAGCTTGAATTTAACTGTTTAAGGTTTTTAAATACAAAGTCATTTCAGCAGAGTGTCAATTGTTTTTCAATTTTGCCATAAAACTACAGCCGTTTTTTTTAATATTTTGATATAGTATATGGATAAAATTTGCGTAAAATCTCACAAAATACTCTCAGATACATATTCTAATGACAGTCAAAATAAAATGCTATTTAATTATGCCATCATTAAATAAACTGCAGTTGCAAAATTAACGTTTTTATACTTAATGAGTATATTTGTATAAATATTAAGATTTCTGTTATTATTTTATATCAGTATACATATTTCATATATTGAACACAATATAAGAGATCAATTTCAGGCGTATCCGTAAATGAGTGTGTATTCCGAAATAGGGTCAGTTGTAGTATAATAGTAGCAAAGTCTCTGTGTAACTGCGTATGGGGAAAATATAAAACCAAACTCCAGATTGAGTTAAAAATTGGCAATTTTTATTTTACCAAAATACTCAATCAAATAGAATTATAATAATATAAGTTTCCGCATAATTCTAGTGACACTGTCAGGTCTCGTCAAAATTGCTTCCCTTTGTGCGCAAACTTGTGCGCATGAAAAACTATAGAAAATGCTATTAATATATCGAAGCATGATATATATTGGAAAAAAATTGTTAATTCAATTTTGATGAAATACTCCCTGAATCATTGCTCTTAAATACCGAAAGACTAGAATCTCTTTATCCTGATATTGCCCAAGATATATTATGGAAAATTTTCATCATTGGTAAAAATCTGCCATGAAAAAACATGAATTGTGAGCAAATACAATATAATGTACATATCATATAATAAAACATATATACGAACGCTTTAACTTGTACATAGCCATTCTAAAAGAATTATACGAGACATTTTAAACATAAAATATGCATACCAACACAAAATACAATTATTCGACATCATAAAGCTATGAAAAATAATGCTCATATTTATACTAATAATGTCAATAAACCAAGTTTTGAATTTGTTTTAAAAAAAGAGCAATATTGTGCATATTTAAAGAAATACTTAAAATACCGATTATCTCCTTTGATCAGATCAATTGAGAGCTGATTAGCCATATTTTATAGATGAAACAAAATGAAGCAAATAACTAAAATAAAGAATGCATTATTTACATAGATAAAAAGTTCGACGTTGCAATATTTTAAAACAGGTTTTGGCACATATCCGAATCAAGGCCGGATGAGTAAATAGAGTGACTAGTTTATCAGACTTTTGCATTAATAAAAAGTTTTCACAGATTCCATGGGCTTTTACAAATAAAAGTTGTCTTAAATCATCATACTTGGTACATTCTAAAATAACATGACTTTCATCCTCTACAACACTACAAAACGGTTATTTACGATAACCTTCTTTAGGATGTTCATACCTACCAGTTTCAATGCGTATTGGAGCTTCTCCACATTTGAATTTACTGAAAGCTGATCGATGTCTTATTGGTAAAACCAAAGTGAAATACAATTCGGTTTTAAATCACTTTAAAAATGACGATATGTTCTTGACTCACTTCGACCTTTTCTGGGAACACTACTATCTCTGATTATTGTCATTCCGTTAAAAATCTAATTTGAACATCGTTCCCTCAAAGGCATTATATTGGCAAACTACACAGTAAAGCTGCAATTGAAGGCTTTCTCTATATGTTAGGCACATAAAATAGTATGTATATACCGATTAAGTGCCATAATTAGTTGTTAAATAACCACTCAACAAAATATTAATGATACTTTGTTGCGGGACGCGAAAAAGTACTGTCAATATTTACATTTACCTCCGTAAACATTCCGAACATAGCTTCGCATTTCCGAAAATATCCGTGCATTAGCGTAAACTAGGCATATGCACACAATTATTTACATCGTCGCGGTTTACGATTATTGATCGGAATACTGAAGGCAGTTCGTATAAAATGGAAAGGTAAACAGATCAAATGATTTAGCTTCTGAAAATCGACGCTTACAATAAAGCTGCACTATAAAACTATATACCTTGCTCTTATAATTATGTAAGATTTATGTATATCTTTGTATTTGTAATGTTTATTTAGGACATCATATTGAGAGTAAATACTAATAAACTCCCTAAAAAATATTGACAAAACAGCGCTTATTTATACTTATATTTATAGTTTTAAATGGTTGAAGACCAAGTGAGCTAACATCTTTTAAATATAAGAAAACTAATTTCAAAAACCCTTTTTTGATCTTTCGTTATTTTTATTGACAAAGTGTCGCAGTTTTAAGAGTTACACTGCGATCACAAAATGGTAATCTAAAGCATTATCAATTGCCGATTTGTGTCGCAATCATACTCTAAATACCTAAAAAATACATGCTTTCCCACTGGAAAATGGTTTTGACCAAACAGGAAAGTTAAATAGCCAATTGGAATATGAGAATTCTAATTGGACAGTGTGTTTTACTATACATATTTAAGATCCATTTATCTCAGTAGTTATCGTACATTTTAAGCTGAAATTTTGACGGTAACTACATGTATATAATAGACACTATTATCCAAAAATACTAAGTTTGTAACATTAAAGTTCATAAACGTTTTTCTAGAAATTCGACCTGCTGTGTAAAACTTTGTTAAATCCAGTAATACCCATTGAAGACAGTCTGTGCCAATAAGACAAAACATTGACATACTACTGCAAACCCATTTCTCCAACGACTGCAAGAGATTTGTGTATACTTCCCCCCACTTCAAGAAAAAATAATGCATTGCTCGATTTTGAATAGCAGTCATGGGAGAATAACTTTTATGGCCATAAATGACAGAACTATAAATAAGAACTGGTCAAACAATGGAATCAAGTAATTTTGTAAAAACATTGGGCGGAACATTGCCCATTAACTCATACTTAGCAATAAGAATCCCTAATGCCCGGTTAGCACTTGAGAAACATGTTTAACTGTAACATTAATATATTATATACTTATTGACAATTTATATATTCTTAACGACAATTCATATATACTTATCGACAATTTTAATGCATACTGGTTTGACTTACTATTGCTTTAGATCGAAAATATATAATATTGCGTTTTGTACTATAAATATGCGTAGCATTTAAACAACACCAGTCATCAGTCGAAACAATATCACCAGCATTCATGAGCATACATAAACATTCATCGTTTATTTGAACCCCAATGTTCATAGACTTGTGATATATAGCTAAATCGTTAATATAAAAATTAGATAATAAGACGATAAACTACAACCTTGTATTGAGCGTACATAAACATTCATCGTTTATTTGAACCCCAATGTTCATGGACTTGTGATATATAGCTTAATCGTTAATATAAAAATTAGATAATAAGACGATAAACTACAACCTTGCCTTGAGCATACATAAACATTCATCGTTTATTTGAACCCCAATGTTCATGGACTTGTGATATATATCTTAATTGTTTATATAAAAATTAGATAATAAGACGATAAACTACAACCTTGTCTTGAGCATACATAAACATTCATCGTTTATTTGGACCCCAATGTTCATTGACTTGTGATATATAGCTAAATCGTTAATATAAAAATTAGATAATAAGACGATAAACTACAACCTTGCCTTGAGCATACATAAACATTCATCGTTTATTTGGACCCCAATGTTCATGGACTTGTGATATATAGCTAAATCGTTAATATAAAAATTAGATAATAAGACGATATACAACCTTGTATTAAACCACACTGGACATTAAATCACTCAGTTGTTAAACAATTTACTATAACACAAGGAGATACTGACAAATAAAGCAGTTTTATTGCAAATTTCCCCGGATATACAATTAAGGCGTATCCATAACTCATCTCTATTAAAACATCCATCTGCTTTGCGGAAATCAATAAAAGCACAAAAGTAGAAGTTTTCCTCTAGAATCAACTATACTTGTTATTGAAGAAATATGGCCAATGTTGCTTTGTTTTTTTTCCTAACTCATTTTGTTCTTCTGCAATCATATCAATTTATTCAGCCTATGAGCACATCCTACCATTTAACATTATGCAGTATTTTTATACATAGCAGAATCTAAAGAAATACTCCTACAAGACAATGGATCTCTTGGATCAGATGGTGCAGATTTGGTTATCTGGTTTATGATGCCCCTGTCCCAAATAGTTTGAACAATTCCATTAGAAAAGCAAACATTAAATAAATTATGAAGAAATAAATATGAGGTATCGTTCTTTAATACCTCGCTCGATATATCATCTATTCCACTTGCTTTTCCTTTCTTAGCCTCTTTAATTCCTTTTTTTTGAACCTCAAATATAGAAATGTTATCATTAAATAACAAGTATAAATTATTATTATCAATGTTAGTATAACTAGTTTCTATTAGAACGTCTGTTGACTTTACATCAGATTTCCACATATCAAGTACATCATCAATGCATGTAGACGTAAAACCGTCACTTAATAAAACTTCCATAGGAATAGATTTAGACTCTGGCTAATCGCTATCTTAACAAATGATATTCAAATTTGGTTTGATCAACATTACAATCCGTCAAATGTTGGTCTTGTAATGGATACCAATATGTACGCTTTGATCGTTGTACTTCTCGATCAACGTTGCGTATTCACTGCTTTAAGCTTAAGTTTCTGTTGTTTGTTAGTACATCTAACCCACTGATGTTCAGCATTATATACCTGAGGCCACACTTCAATTAAAACATTACCCCACCAGGGCTTACTTGATAAAATCGTTTTGTTACTAAAATCTGAATTAATAGATCTGTAAGGAACCGACTTACAATACTTTGTTTCAGGATATTACACCAATCATTTTAGGATATTACACCAATCACTATTAACAATATCAATATCATTTTGCGTCCTAAATCCCTGTTCAATTTTATTTAAAGTAAAATTTACCTCATTGGTTGTATCACTTAAAAATGAGTTAGGTATTTTCGTCACATCAAATTTGTCATAATCATTATGCACTTGTAGATGCTGCATTTATACTAATATCCCACGTCAAAAAAGAGTGATCAGGTAAACAAGTGGGCACAAGAGTAGTACACCGAGAAGATCCGACTGATTAAAAAGGATATTGTAACGGAAAAATCAGAGACTAATGCTTGACTTGTTTTGCAATAATCACCCACTGACAAACCCTTTACTGAAATAGAAATGAAATCAATATAAATACAATTACGGCCGCTAAGAATACGGTATGTTTTCATTTTCAAACATCCTTTTAAAATAGAAAAAGGAGTGAAATGTAATGCTCGGATATAACAATAGATTTAAGTAGTGATAGTTGCTCTGGTGGGCTATCTTTTTTTGAAAATAGTTTGCTAAATTAAAAGGTTGGGTAAGTGAGATACAACCAAGAATACACATATTTGTACTTACTAATATATCGATAAAAAGGTCACCATAAAAGTTAGTTTAATAATCAATAATAGTACAATTTGGTACCTGATCCACGCCGCTAATAAAAAAAATCTTCCATGTCGCCCACATCTACTATTGAAATCACCGCAAACATACAGTAAACCATTTTGATACTGATATATGCTAAAAGGTTATCGAAAAAACAGTTGGCAACAACGTACTTAGATGAATTTTCAGGTCAATATTAATCAAAGTCAACATATTTATGGCACATATTTAACCACAAAATTCCTTAAAACAAAGACTTTAAAATAGAAAAATCAGATTCATTGCTCATTTCATTTTTTATAAAGAATTCCACTCCTCCCGAGTTCACTTTAGTATTAACATGTATATTTTTGCAATTTAAAACCATACCATTGATAACCGTCAAGTTGTAAAATGTTATATTTTAAAACGTGGCTTGGTTTCTACTATATCTAATAAATCACAGTCACTATTTTCAACACAGGAAGATCTTAATATATATTTACCTGAGTTACTATCACTATTCCACCCACGGACATTCCAAAACCATACCAATGTATCAAAATGAGTTTATAATACTGTTTATTTCAAAGCTTATTGATACTGGCCAAAAGCTCCTTTTCTATATTGGTGTAATGTGTTGATTACACTGTTTATTTCAAAGCTTATTGATACTGGTCAAAAGCTGTTTTTCCATATTGGTGTAATGTGTTCATGTCAAATCTTATTGATACTGGTCAAAAGCTTTTTTTCCATATTGGTGTAATGCGTATATTACACTGTTTATTTCAAAGCTTATTGTTATTGGTCAAAAACTCTTTTTCCATATGGGTGTAATGTGTTGATTACACTGTTTATTTCAAACTTATTGATACTGACCAAAAGCTCATTTTCTATATGGGTGTAATGTGTTTATTATATTGTTTATTTCAAAGCGTATTAATACTGGTCAAAAACTCTTTGTCCATGATGTAGTGCGTGTATTATACTGTTTATTTCAAAGCGTATTGATACTGGTCAAAAAACTCTTTGTCCATATGGTGTAATGCATGTAGTATGCTGTTTATTTCAATGCGTATTGATACTGATCAAAATCTCTTTGTCCATATGGTGTAATGCGTGTATTATGCTGTTTATTTCAAAGCGTATTGATACTGGTCAAAAACTCTTTTACCATATGGTGTAATGTGTGTATTATACTGTTTATTTCAAAGCTTATTTATACTGGTCAAAAACTCTTTGTCCATATGGTGTAATGCGTGTATTATGCTGTTTATTTCGAAGCGCATTGATACTGGTAAAAAACTCTTTGTCCATATGGTGTAATGTGTGTATTATACTGTTTATTTTAAAGCTTATTGACAATGGTCATAAGCTCTTTTCCATATTGGTGTAATACGTTTATTACACTGTTTGTTTCAAAGCTTATTGATACTGGTGAAAAGCTCTTTTCCATATCGGTGCAATGTGTTGATTACACTGTTTGTTTCAAAGTTATTGACACTGGCCAAAAGCTCATTTTCTATATGGGTGTAATGTGTTCATTTCAAAGCTTATTGATACTGGTCAAAATCTCTTTGTCCATATGGTGTAATGCTTTTATTACACTGTTTATTTCAAAGCTGATTGTTATTTGTCAAAAGCTATGTTTCCATATAGGTGTAATGTGTTGATTACACTGTTTATTTCAAAGTTTATTGATACTGACCAAAAGTTCCTTTTCTATATGGGTGTAATGTGTTTATTATATTGTTTATTTCAAAGCGTATTGATACTGGTAAAAAAAATCTCTTTGTCCATATGGTGTAATGCGAGTATTAGGCTCTGTTTATTTCAAAGCGTATTGATACTGGTCAAAAACTCTTTGTCCATATGGTGTAATGCGTGGATTATGCTGTTTATTTTAAAGCGTATTGATACTGGTCAAAAACTCTTTGTCCGTATGGTGTAATGTGTTTATTATACTGTTTATTGCAAAAGCGTATTGATGCTGGTCAAAAACTCTTTGTCCATATGGTGTAATGCGTATATTACACTGTTTATTTCAAATCTTATTGATACTGGTCAAAAACTCTTTGTCAATATGGTGAAATGTGTTTATTATACTGTTATTTCAAAGCTTATTGATACTGGTCAAAAACTCTTTGTCAATATGGTGTAATGTGTTAATTATACTGTTATTTCAAAGCTTATTGATACTGGTCAAAAACTCTTTTTCCATATAAATGTAATGCGTTTATTACACTGTTTATTTCAAAGCTTATTGATACTGGTGAAAAGCTATTTTTTCCATTTGGTGTAATGCGTATATTACACTGTTTATTTCAAGGCATATTGATACTGGTCAAAAACTCTTTGTCAATATGGTGTAATGTGTTTATTACACTGTTTATTTCAAAGCTTATTGATACTGGTGGAAAGCTCTTTTTCCATATGGTGTAATGTGTTTATTACACTGTTATTTCAAAGTTTATTGATACTGGTGAAAAGCTCTTTTTCCATATGGTGTAATGCGTGTATTATGCTGTTTATTTCAAAGCTTATTGATACTGGTCTAAAGCTCTTTTTCCATATTGATGTAATGCGTATATAACACTGTTTATTTCAAAGCGAATTGATACTGGTCTAAAGCTCTTTTTCCATATGGATGTAATGCGTATATTACACTGATTATTTCAAAGCTTATTGATACTAGTGAAAAGCTCTTTTTCCATATTGGTGTCATGTGTTTATTTTATTGTTATTTCAAAGTTTATTGATACTTGTCTAAAGCTCTTTTTTCATATGGGTGTAATGCGTTTATTACACTGTTTATTTCAAGGCTTATTGATACTGGTCAAAAGCTCTTTTTGCATATGGAGAAATGCGTATATTACACTGTTTATTTCAAAGCTTTTTGATACTGGCCCAAAGCTCCTTTCCCATATTGGTTCAATGTGTTTATTATACTGTTTATTTTGAAGCTTATTGATACTGGTGAAAAGCTCTTTTTCCGTATATGTGTAATGTGCTAGGACCACTGGTCGAAATATATGACATTTTATATTTGTGTAGGATATGAAATGACAGTTTTTAAAGATATCAATAAATGACAAGAGTCCAGAATGTGTGAAAATAAAAAGAAGTGATATGTATTGTGAATATGACAGCACACGTATATGCCAGGTGTTTGATCATTGCTGTTACATGTGTTTGATCAATGCTGTTACAGTCAGGTGTTTGTCTCAGTTATAAGACTAGTATAGAGGGTTTCGGCTGTTAGTCATTCGGTAATATTTTCGGGCGCTTGGGGATTTGATATTTCAAATTTGGAAATCAAAATGACTTTTCATTTTATTAAAGGGTAACAAAATCAAAAATGTGAACAAGTTCTTACAAAAATATAGTCTTTATTTTTTCAATATTGTTGTATACTATTTACAAAAATATAATTATGTAACAATTATTATGTACATAGGGTATATATATTATATACAAAGTCAGAAAACACTCATATTTTATGTGAATATTTGATATTTGTCCTAAATTAATATGAATCATTTTTACGTTCATTGAAGGACGGTATTTGTACATGTAAAGATAATTTATTTTATTATAATGTCTTTTATATTCTATTACGATTTACATGGTATTCTATATTCATGCATTTGTATATTGATTTTATTAGATGTTTGTATATCATGATTAAAAGGAAGTAAAGAATATATTTAACACAACATACTGACACTCATTCGGAGCTCCTCAGGCACTGCTCGCTCATTTTTGTACTTTGATTCGGAGAATTGAGCGGGTTGTTCCGAATGACTCATAATGAGTTAATTCTAGCATTCTACGCAACGCATTTTGAAATTTTGATGGCTACTTTAAAGATTTGCATATTCATGTGAGAGACTTATGACTGTGAACAAAATATTAGTTGTATTGCTTCTGTTTGCATAAAACAGCAAGAACCAGGATCGGAGGTTGTGGGTTCGATCCCCTCCTCCACGGCCATACTTACATACATTTATACTGATAGTAAGTACACCGGTTCTACCAAGGAAAACATCGATTTAAATTCATCAAATTTAAAATAATATCAACTCAATTATGGTAATGTATACTATCCGAGACAATCGACACATACATTTCTGTTCCCATGTGAATCTTAAGCCCGTTCAGCCCAAAATATCAGCTATTGCTGTTTTGTTGATTTTATTCTTATGACATTTTTTTATAAGCACAAACATGGTTAATATAATTTAGACACGTAGTAATGATTTTATTGGTTAATCAAACAGAATAGCTCAGTCAAGACAATTTAAATATTATGTTTTACTGTCGAAATATGGTTATTCATATTATTTGTAGAGGAAAACACCATGCACTATTTCTTTAAACTTTCTCAAAAGTGGCAACGTGCCTAGTCCGCACTTTCTTTATATGCTCTGTCTGCCGTGTGCTTGCTTCGCAAATTTTAATATCGCATTGAATTATTCATCATGATCAATTTTATCGTATTATAAAAAATAATCAGGGATTCAATTGTGTATATGATAAATACGCATAAAAAAATATCTTCTATTAACTTATTTTATCTTTAAATTAGCACATTCAATTTGAATAATTGATAAAAAAATGTTTTATATGTTTTCTTGACACCAGTTTTGTAACTGGAAACTCGACGATATGTGCTGTGGTGCAAATGACTGGGCGCTGAGTACCGCTGTCGTTTGTTCCGAAAACAACCTTTGCGCAACAGCGGCTGAAAGAGCGGAAGTTGACTGAGTTGTTGGGCTCGTTGAGCATGACGGGAAATAACCAGGTAGATTTTGTTGCGAGTATCCACTGACCAGCGGTGAATTTGATGACAAGCTTGCTGTGGAAGAGGAAAGTGTCTGCGGAATGGATGAATAGACGCCGACAGACGATTGAGGGTAATAAAGCGATGAATTTGCTGGCCCGTACGGGTGGTAGCCAATATGAGACGGCGTCATAGGCACATATCCTACATTATAACGGTGGTATGGTGATGACATGTCCCCGGTGTTGCAGTCTTTTACACTCTTTCTTGCACGACGCCGGGCTTGGCGCCTCCTGAAGTCACCTTTCGCAAAGTCGTCCACGCAGGCAGGGTGTATTGACCAGTAATTTCCTTTCCCTGAAAATGTAAAGTGCGTATTGCATGTTATTGTTTTTTAACGTGTTTCGGCATTCAACATAAAAAAATACCGAAACATATTTAGCTCCTGGCATGTATTTCCTGTATTTTTCTAATATTTCAGGTACATAATACACTACAAGACAAGTATTCGCTAGGGATTATGACACATTCATACTGAAAATAGTACATATGAAGGATATGTCATATTTTTACATGAGTAATTCATATTTGGGGATAACTTTATTCGTTTTACAAAAATACTAATAAACTAGTGAACCTCCACAAATTCTACAGGAGGCAAGTGTCTCCGTTTGCCTTAGTGTGGGCTACAGCCCTGATTAATCGTCTAATAAAAAAATAAATATTGGATTGAAGGTGAAAACGTCTTTAAAGCGAGTTTATCAGATTCTTATTAGTAGTAAAGTTTGGACAAACCCTTTGTGCCTATCAAGCTCAACTCTTTAATCATTGTTATAGTAAAATATTTTGTTCCTGTTACTAGAGTTAATTGACTTCAAATTGAAAAATATGCATATAACCTAACGATTATTTAGAATTATGTTAAAAAGTCCTCTGAAATTGTTAGACTTGTGTTTTGGTCTAGTTTTAAACAAATTACATGTTGATATTTTAAACTTCTTCTTGTCACCATCATCATCATAATTAACAGCATCCGCAGCAATAGCAGCAATAGTCGTAGTAGCAGTAGTAGTAGTAGTAACATTAGAAGTATTATCTTACTTATTTTATTTATTTATTATTATTTTTATTATTATTATTATTATTATTATTGTTATTGTTATTATTATTATTATTATTATTATTATTATTATTATTATCATCATCGTATATTTCATTATTTGATAAACAATATCTTACCGTTGTCTGCACGACCATTCTTTATAAAACACTCGTTCAAACTCAAGTTGTGACGTATGCTGTTACGCCACGCTTTCTCCTCGTTGTTATAGTAGGCAAAGTTCTCCATGATGTGCTGGTAAATGTCACATAAAAGCATTTTCTGATCAGACGAACTGAGAATCGCCATGGAGATAAGCGCTATGTATGAGTGGGACGGTTTTTCAGTGTCGCCTGCTTTACCCGTTCTGGGCGCCTTCTTATCTAGAGCCAAGAGCGTCTGTATAAATAAGAATACATGGAGTTACATATATATATATTTAAAATTAGTGTAAATATACATTCTAACTACAAGTAAATCACATAATTACATAACACTTTTGTTTTACGCGTCGAAACATTATTTGAGATCGTGTGACCTTTTTAATTCTAAAATATCACTGCCAATAACGTTTTGTTAATAACACAGTAAATTGAAGAGCACTACATATGCAATGCCGGCTAAGTAAACAAATTCCCAACAGAGTTATAGGAGACGATTTGTCAGTAATAGGATAAGTCTCTATTGAGCAACAGTATCGTCATGGACTGTTTTGAAAGCCATAGCATTATAATAACACGGGACGTAAGTACAGATTAAACTACTTATTTGGTAACTCCAGAAGCAATTAAATCATGTTTTAACTTGTACAAACATTTAATTTAATATTAAAAATGAAAAAAAATATAACTGATCTAGCACACCCAGCAATTCTTTAGTAACATTGACAAAAAATCTAAACATTCGGTTTCACAATCGGCGTACGTCCTTTAAATCCATGTTATACCCCATTCCACACACACCTTTTTATTTACCCACCCATTCATGTTATAATGTATATGCTCTCAAGAAATTTAATATGTCCTCTATATAAATCCTCGATACCTTCTTGCATCCCATAGGTATTGAACATTTTATGACAGTTTTTCGTAATAACAATTATATATGATTAAACAAAAAATATGGAATCATTTTTTAACAAAATTTATTACGTTAAATAGTTTGATATTAAAAACATGACACAATGAATGTGAAAAATAATAAACGAGAACTGCAACTACACAGCATGGGTATCATTTCCAGTTTTTTATCAATTTTACTCATATTAAAACTTTGCATTTATTTTAAAAAACATATTTAAATGTTTTTTGCATGATGGATTAACAACATTAGTAGGAAGATGACATTGACCTGTAAAAATACCATTCCAAGATCGTGTTATTGTATCATAATATTAACAATATACAACTGGGGGGAAATATGCAATTTTCATATTAATTAAAAATAGAATACAGGTCCAAATTATTATTTTTATGTATAGATATATTTCAATTCATTCCTTACCTCCGTTACCGACAATTTCCCGCCATGTGGGCTGTGTGTCGAAGAATGATCAGATTCCATACCACTGTCTGTCGGCGACGGCGTCTGTCGGAAATTCTCGACATTCCCGTGATTTCTGTTCTGCGTCTCCTGAGACTCACAGTGATTGTATGCCAATGAATTGTCATCCGAGGTCTCCCGTGTAATAAAATCAATACTGAAGGGATGCATTTTTAATCCAAAAATAATTCAAGCGTTTTGTTGAATGTGTTTATTTAATCCAAAATACTATCTTCTTTCACTAACACGATTTTTTTTTTCAATCAATAATATAAAAAATAGAAATGTAGAATTATTCAAAGTAAGTCTTTCTATCACAACTCCAAAACCAGTATGGACATGGTATGGAATACCTGGATATATATACACTACAAAACACTGTGACATGCAAACGAAAGCGGTGGTCACTGGCCAGTCGCTCGGAGTTGTTCACAGTTTTACAGGCTTGGCAGAACATTATTTAAACTTCACCTGACGTATAAGCAATTGAGTGATTTGCGTTAATGGTTTGTAAATATATTTCAAGTTTCATGATTTCTTTATTTGTAACTTTAATATGTTTGTCCAACCTTAAAAAAAAACAGTAAAAATGTATGTATTTAAATAACGTAATATTTCTAATTTAATAGAATCTAACATAATATTGATCTATAATCTGCGTGTCATGTGTTGCATTTATTATTTGAATTTTAATGGAATGAGATAATTATATGTGTAAATTACTGAATAAGGAACTTGAATCTTTGAAACACATAATGATAATTTATTATGAAACGTCATTATACACATTAAACATTTTAAGGACGGGTGTGGTTATTGATGCGATATTTTTCGGTTGTTGTATTTTTTGTAATAGTCAACTAAAGAACTTGTAGTACTTCTTCTTGTCACCATCATCATCATAACTAGTAGCATCCGCAGCATCAACAGCATTAGCAGCAATAGTAGTAGTAGTAGTAGTAGTAGTAGTAGCAGTAGCAATAATAATAGTAGTAGTAGTAGTAGTAGTAGTAGTAGTAGTAGTAGTAGTAGTAGTAACAGTAGTAGTAGTAGTAGTAGTAGTAGTAGTAGTAGTAGTAGTAGTAGTAGTAGTAGTAGTAGTAATAGTAGTAGTAGTAGTAGTAGTAGTAGTAGTAGTAACAGTAGTAGTAGTAGTAGTAGTAGTTGTAGTAGTAGTAGTAGTAGTAGTAGTAGTAGTAGTTGTAGTAGTAGTAGTAAGTAAGTACTAGTAGTAGAAATAGCAGTAGAAGTTGTAGTAGTAGTAATAGTAATAATAATAGTAAAAGTAGTAGTAGTAGTAGTAGTAGTAGTAGCAATAGTAGTAGTAGTAGTATGAGTAGTAGTAGTAGTAGTAGCAGCAGAAGCCAGCAGCAGCAGCAGCAGCAGCAGCAGCAGCAGCAGCAGTAGTAGTAGTAGTAGTAGTAGTAGTAGTAGTAGTAGTAGTAGTAGAAGCAGTAGTAGTAGCAGTAGAAGTAGTAGTAGTAGAAGTAATGATGGTGGTGGTGGTGGTTGTAGTAGTAGCAGTAGCAGTAGCAGTAGCAGTAGCAGTAGCAGTAGCAGTAGCAGTAGCAGTAGCAGTAGCAGTAGCAGTAGTATCTATTATCTGCGTGTCATGTGTTGCATTTATTATTTGAATTTTAATGGAACTAATGAACTAATCTGTATAACAACAAACAGTTGAAACATATACATGTAATAACGATTGACATTCTATATACTAACAACTATAAATGTATTAAATTTAATCTTATTATATATACATATATAATGATATGTAATTCACATATACAATTTATATATTGCTTCTCTGTTAAATGATTTATTTCATGTTATTCACCTATCTTTAAATTCAATGTGTGTAGGCTATAACCATTGTATTTATGTTTTATGCTGAATAAAATATTGGTATTTCACCATTAAAGAACATCGCTTTAGCATGACCTTTTTTATATGTTTGCGAATAGCTAAACTGAATATGGGGGTGGCGTAGAACATGGTAAAATTTAATTAGTTTGGCATTAATTCTAAACACAAGATTGGAAGATGGTCTTTTTGACATATGAATGTCCAACATGGAAAACTGTGAACATCAAATGGAAAGTATTAACCGAGATGTCAATACCCAATTGTCGCCTGTTATTATCGGGTCTCCTAGACTGTTTGGCTGCTAAACAATAAATGATCGTGGCTAAACACTTCTGTATCCCGCTAACACTATATTAGCGAACAAAGGAGTTTGCTGGGTGTTTCTCTTTTGTTTGCAGCATGTTTTCCATATACAAAATCGTCGCTTTCGAGTTTTATTAAAAACAGTATTGCTGCAAATTAGTTTGCAGAATGGTTTGTGGCAAACATAATTTTGACACGGCACAAGCGTGAATTCATATAGTGGTCAAATTACAATTCCAGATAACGCAAGCATAACGGCAAATAAATACTGATCCAAGAACTTTTAATCGGAGCGGATTAGTGGGCCAGTGGTTAAGGATCTGGACTGCGAACCCAGGGGTCGAAGGTTCGATTCTCTACTCCTCCAACTAAAAATACTTATCGGTATTTCGGATGAGATCTAAATAAAAATCGAGGTCCTATGTATCGGTGTTTAACACCAGGCAGGTAAGAACCAGGGACACTACAAAGGAGTCTTCTGTATCTCTGCATTATCCTCCGAAAATATAAAATCACCCATACTCTTTTGGAAACCGATGGCGACGATTAATAGATTTATCATCACCTTAAATGTGCCTATCGGCAAATATTTGAATACTGAAAATAGTTGTAGTAAATTTACTCTTAAATGAATATAATTTACTCTTTGGTTGTAGTTTTTACATTGCAGTAACTCAAACTGATGTTGTTTATTTTTATTTTACAAATACGCGTAATTCTATAATATGACCGTATGAAATATTTTAAGCGCATCATACTTTATAGACATAGTACCACCATTGCAAAAAGGAAGTGCTTCCGTGGGGTAGTCGCATAATGGCGGTTATAAATAATCCTCATTTCTTCTTCTTTAAAAATGCATTTTCCTTATTTGAATGCTCATTTTTTTTTATTTGAATGGCATTATTGATGTATTTTGAACATTTTGATAACATTGTCATGTTTGAATTGTGAATTTAGAAAACAATGATGCTTGAAAATTGGAGTATGAATACATGATTTCGGAAGTCGACTTTTACTTTGTCACCAGTGTACACACTGAGCAGAAAAAAATCTCTTATATGACACATGACACCTACTTTTCTCATCATATTTTGATAGTGCAGAGGTTGACAAACAGTAAAATGTAGGTTTCACTTCTTTCATTTGAGGTTCTCTATGAATGACAAGCCTTCAAACTTTTATTTTTTACTATAGAATAAAGAACAAAAATCAATGGTTGGGTTATACCTTTTATAAAAATAGAACATTTTCTTACTCACAATTTAGTCTACTGTCAACTATATGTTTAATGACAATAGTATTTGTCAATTTACTATTAATTGAAAAGACGCTTTTAAAAAAAAAAGGAGAATGCTTGTGAGTAATGGCGCAGTCATACTAGATTACAGCATCAGATTAATTAAAATATTCGTTTTATGTTATTTGAACCTTTTTATTGCAACTGATTAGTAAATGTTAATAAGTCAACCCCAATCTGATTGTGTTTGACGTGTGATAGTTTTGATCGTTTTTTTTACTATATGTTTGTGTTGTGTTGTAAATAACAGAGAAGATGAGATTTCTTTGTTCGATTTCTGGCTTGTACTTCGGGTTGTTACTGTATATTTCAGTGAGAGACCTTGTCTTAATCTTGTGTGCGGGCGCTCACTGGACTATATAGCATGGTGATAAACGGAGATATAGGTGTGACAGGTATATCCTAATTTTCACAGTTTTAGGAACTTTAGAAACAGTTCTTCGGCGGAACAACAAAAACATAAAAAATTCAAAATTAAACATTTTACAGTCCACACTCCCCCGGGATAACCTGGCGGAGGGACTAAAAACCTTAGTACTACACACAAGGTATAGGTGCGATGTTTGATAACAAAATATCAAGATCCTATAAATTAATGTAATATTTCAGCGTATTTTCCTTTGTGATATTAGCGTATGTGCTATTATTGTCCTATTTGTGATAATAGCACTTGCAATTCTTATAGTTGAATGGCCATGTCCATTTGTATATAAGTATATTTCATTGTTTATGTGTATGTATATGGATGAGACCAGTCGCTGTAGTACCATAATAAATCTTCGTTTCAAATCCTACCCTGTATGCAATTACAATCCATATATAAATGAGTTACTATGTACACATATATAATTTATAAATATATTTTGTTTTAAATTTAACATGTATATGACGAATATATATAAATTTCTATACAATGTCAAGTGTATATATAAATAGGGATCCTATTTATTGTACACATCTATTAAAATAAAGTTTATAGTTTGAAATATTTACTTATAATGTAAGTTAATGAGCATATCAAATATTCTATTCTATTCTATTCTATTCTATTCTATTCTATTCTATTCTATTCTATTCTATTCTATTCTATTCTATTCTATTCTGTTCTATTCTATTCTATTCTTAAGCAGTCTACAGGTTATGATTGTTTTGACGCTATGTGTATGACTAACCAAGGTCCGTTACTCCTCTCTGTGTGTCTACAATGCAAACGTCTATATATAGAGTCTACAATGCAAAGTCGACAGTTGTACGATGCAAAGTCCCCACAATGCCAAGTGGTCGTTAGAGAAGACAGCGCATGAGACCACTCGGTTAAAAATTCATTTAACCATATTTTGGGGGAGCAGAGAGTGGTCACGTTTTTGCGTGCGTACGTGTAATACAAAATGCAGCTGACCTTGTAATGAAGACCGTTTTTTCAGCTTTTCGATCATAAAGGCTGTATATCAGAAGGGTGTTCATTATTTCCAAAAACAGTTTTGAATTGGCATTAAATTATGCTTATCGATACTAAATAAGCTAGTGTTGTCGTAAAACATAGCAAAACAAGATATCGGCGGAACCGACGAGTGCTTTGCGAGCAAGTGCTTGACTGAATAGTAACTACATTGTAAAGGGAAAGGGGATGTAATGGGAAAATATTTTTGTTTCTTTACTCTGCACTTCCTAATGTTGACATCTATCAATGTTCCAAGTCTTGGATTCCCTACAATATTCTTGAATATCTAAAAAAGGGTTTTGTAATGAACATATTCTTGAATATCAAAAAAAGTTTTTTGTAATGAATATATTCTTGAATATCAAAGAAGGGTTTTGTAATGAACAAATTCTTGAATATCAAAAAAAGGGTTTTGTAATGAACAAATTCAAAAGGCCATTACTCTATATAAAAGAATCGAATACACAAAGACAATATGCACCTTTCCATTTGACAGTGATTTTGTACATAGAAAGTTTCCTAGATTTCCAACTACACTGAAAGGAAAAAGAAAGTATACATTTTGGTTTTTAAAAATTATTTCATTATTGGCTAAGTTTATTCATGTGATGGAAAATGAACTGATTTTTTCTTATTGTTTTGCTTTGAAATGAATTAAATGGGGGGGTTTTTATTCAACAATATAATGAAATATAAATATACAAAATTTATATGCAATACATTTATTGTTCCTTGACCTGTCGACGTTTATAGGTATGTATACTTTCCTTTTCCTTTCACTGTTGAAGGTTTAGAGAAATGGCACAGACCCGGTTTTGCTACTGGACCAGGTTAGAGGGTCATACGTAACACTGTGAAATATCAGCAGCAAACAGAAACACAAATATATTATAAATGATAACATTAGATGCTTTGTTTTCATTTTAAACGGAGTTTATCAGGACAACACCATATAAATATCTTAGAAAAATAAAATAATTGTTAAATGGCTAAAAGTCATCTTATTAAAATCCCCATTTTGAAAATAGACATCACTTAGATACTGCTTGACGTTATTCGGATTCTTTCTAAGATGAAAGAAATTTTAATACGTGTAAATGTGTAAACATGTATAACGGATCAAATTGATACCAAAATAAAATCACGCGATGCATTACATACGTCACAAAATATATCGCACTATTAAGCGGGCAATATATTTTAGTCTAACATGGGCGTGCAGCCCAAGTTAGGAAATCCCTTTTCAAGATATTATTTTAGCATGTTATATCTTATCTATAGTATGTACACACGTGCAAAACAACGTATGAGTAATTTCAGAAACCAGATACAATGAAATGCTAATTACCATATGTGGTAAGTATTAGACAGGTAGAACAACAGTTTATTCAACCAAAACTAGCAGAATTGAGCCGCAAAATATATGTGACAACGTGCAGCATGCCAACGCAGTCTCATACATCTGTTTCTGCTTGCAGCAGAAGTCAAGTTAAAATATAATAAATCCAAAATGAAATTAAAATATATATACATCAAAATTTAAATTATGTGTTGACATATTGCATAAGAAGAAAATCATTGCATATAGATATATTGATTATTAAATTTAATATATATTAAATGCAGTTTAATTTCAACTGTCTGTTGCGACATGTTATATTTTGTGACTTTAGTATTCTGCAGATTGCAACATGTACTGTTTGATTATGACTGTTATGTTATCAACAAGTTTAATGGAAATATGAGTGACATGCAGCATGAATACATTTCACAAGTCAGTGCCATATACAAATATCACCGCTGAAAAAATAATGATTCAGCATACTTGGTCTTATTTGTTTCAATTTTTTTTCTGACAAGTTAATTGTTGCTAAGTGCTATTTTATTTCAATAAAAGTGCAAAATCGAAACCAAGGGTGTGATGGAGACAGTCTGAAAGTGTGAAAACCACTACGAATTTTCATTTGGTCATATTTGGGGCCAGACAGAATGGCATTTTTGGTGCGTTCAAAAAACAAGGTCATCTCGATTTCGCCTATGCCAGGGGTCAGCCTAAAATGCTAGTGAAACCGGACTTTTATATAATTCAGAATGCTCGGGTATAGTCTGAAAGTTGTTCCCAAGTCACCCAAGTATTTCCCAAGGGATCATATTTGGAGCCAGACAGAAGGGCGTTTTGGTGTGTTTAAAAAAAAGAAGGCCATCACGACTTCACCAACGCTAGGGGTCGGCCTTAAAATACCAATGTAATCAGACTTCTATATAACATTGAGTGCTCGGGTTACGCCCAAATCGTAGTCAAGGGTGTATGGCCTGAAAGTGTAAAAAAATATTTTTTCGAAGGGTCATACTTTGGGCCAGATAGAAGGTCATTTCCGATGCGTTTAAAAACAAGGCCATCCCGATTTAGCCTACGCCTGTAGTCGGCCTGCCAATGTAAGTGCAGCCAGACTTTAAAAGTAAAACAGCTAAAATTTCCCAAGTATTTGGCAAGAGGTCATATTTGGGGTCAGGCATTTTCCTGCGTTTCATCTACATTTCGATTTCGCCTAATGTCAGTGTAGCCAGACTTCTATATAACCCAGAGTGCTCCGCGTGCGCTCAAAACGTAGCCCAGGTTGTGGATTTATTATTGTTTTTATCATTCAGTTGACATAAGCATAAATTCTGTTTTCCATTATTTGACTATTGTGCATTTGTATGTAATATACAACATTAGTTATGCTTTTGTCTTCTAATTTTAATATTACATTAAACTGTTGCCCCTACTTACTTATGCTGTGAGTACTTTTATCCCGCAGATAAAGAATTATTAAATAATGTAAAATACTCGGTGTTACTGACTCATTAAATAATACATACATTCCTCAATTGTAGCCATACACTTAAACTAAAAAAAAAGACTGAAGGGAGACAATTTTTAGCACATAGTTATCCTTACGATTTACGATGGTTATTTCCCTTGCACCTGATATATATTGTATTCTGTTCAGAACAAAACTTTAACATTTTGCATATTTAAACAAAACAGCGAAAAACGAATACATATTTTTTCTTCCCATATTCTAAAATATTAATCCAATCCAAAACAATGACTACTTTATTCACCCTACTCGTCGCGCCATATGTCGGCATCGTTACTATAAGGGTATGTGGCTTTTGATATTTTAGACGTCAAATGCTGCATTCCAATGCATATATAGGATAAAATATTGCAGCTATTTACTGTTTTTATATTCCGACCCTTTTATGTTTAGAGATCTATTTAAACAAAATTACACCAGACAAATAATACGGGTACAAATATCACATAGATTCATTCTAGACAGGACCAAAGAAAGATACTAAAAACTCAATCACAGTGCCCGTTCATTTTGTTAAAAAGCGGAATACATACAAAACGTATAGGCCTGTGTTCAGCAATCTGAATTATAGCAGATTTCATTCTCCATAGTTATCACGCAAACAAAAATAAACCTACAATAGTTATCGAAAAAGTAAAAATACCCTGAAGATAATTATATTGCCGTCCCCCTGAATATTAAAGAAGCAGCGAGAACTATATGAAATTCTTACTCTGGCATGCAGAACACACAAGGAGGATGCAGAACAAAACAGGAGAATGCAGAACGTCATACCCTAGGATATCAGCACAGCAAAGACTGACAACAGACCCTTTGTGATAAGTAGGTATATATATAAGGTTTTCAAAATTTACTTTTAAATTGCTCTGTAACTCTGAGATGAGTATAAAGATACATGTGTAAGAAGCGGGCAGTCTTTGGAGTCTAGACAGATCTAGAGTTATGAGAATATGTTATGAGTTAGAATTTGGGTTCTACAGTTAGCCCTGCGATAGCTAGTGTTCGGGCCTTCGTTATGGAATTATGGGTTGTGACTGGGATCCAGGTTAAAGCTGCTATGGGATAGTTATAGAAACTTGGGACTATAGTAACTATGTAAATGTCTGGGATTTTATCATTAGCATGTATTCTTACATACAGAGTTTTAGAGTAATATTTAAAGTAGAAACTTTTATTATATTGTGATTATATTAATAACCCCATCCAGCGTATATGCCAACAATATCTGCGCTACACCATTTAGATCCTACCGTGCTGTGCAATTTTTATAATTATCTATATTTATTTATTAATTTTATTTCGAAATTCAAGTTCATTACACATTTTCATATGCCATATTTTGCAACAATATTTTACAATTCCTAACGTTCTTGGCAAACGTTCTATGTGTGTTCTGCATGTTGGAGTAAACACATTCATCTAGTTATCGCCATTCGTTCATATTTACGTGATTACAATATGATTGTCTTCAAGATAACAGGTGCAAATCATTTTTGGTTTACATTAATTTCTTGTGACTGGATTACGTAGTATGCTCAGAGCTACGTAGTGTGTGTGTGTGTGTGTGTGTGTGTGTGTGTGCGTGAATTCAATAAGTGAGTAAGGAATGGAAAACGTTTATAAACTAATTAACACAGAGTTGATACAGTACGAATGTATTACCATGCTTTACAGTACATGTATTAATATTACAAAATTTAAAATAATAAATCTTATTGCACATTACGTAAAATAGCAAAGGCACAGTCAAGTAAAAGTCTAACGGAATTATGTTAGATAATAAAACAGTTAAGAAACTAGGTAACAACTATCGACAATATATATAAAACAGCAATTCAAATAAAAGATTAATATGCAGCTTGTTAAAAAGTTAAAACTATATGGTCATTTCAATCGGTGAGGCATTCATGATCGATTCCAACTTTGCTTTTCTAATTTCATCTTAAATGTAATGGGTTTCTGATAAAATTTGCGATTAGTTGAAATCGACAATCGGACTACTTCGGTGATTTATAGTTTCTATCATAGTTGCAATATGGATACCCTGTTTTAAGTAGCCTGTTAAGGTATTTATTTCTGTCTTGTTCATTTTTTGTGATAAGATACCTTGCAATTACTTTAATCGAAATAAGATTTTTTTATTATTTAGAAACTAGGTAGAGGTGTTTTTTCTTATCTAATTAAATATTATTTCTTCTTTCAAACATTTTTCTGCATAAAGTTATCAAGAAGTTTGTTATAGAAAACGTAACATCGGAGGTGATCAAGACTATTGCCGACCACGAACTTTTAAAAATGAGCATGTTGGTAGTTGAGTTAAAACAGTGGCGACAATGTCAAACAAAATAGCTGAAACAACCGCCAGTAACAGTGTAACGAACTCACGTGACTTTATAGAAGCGTTAACGGTAGGTATACGGCACATGTCCGTTATACAAACAACAACAACGTCTCAATCGTGAAACATAGGGTATTTCCGTATCCTCCGTATAATACACCTCGTGTATAACTCTAGAATACACCAACGCTATTCGCCTGTGTTACAAGTCTGTGTAAAAGTAACACATTATGTATCCATCATTAAGCTGAATATATGACGTTATTATATCGATTGTTTTATTTATACACTCGACATGGGTCATGTTTCAAGGGAAATTTAAAATATCAGTCTTAATTAACCAACATTTATATTTTCAACATACATGTATATAAGGTGGCATAAGGGGGCCGCCATTTTATTTTATCATGTGACTGAAATTAGTTCCAAAATGGCGCCTTATTATGTCAGAGGTTTATTGCGTAGCATAAAGGCCGAGGTGTTCAGATTGAACAATGTCTATGTAAGTTTGAAAAACGAGCATGTGCACGAGCAGTTTCAGTAACTGTACGGTACGGTACTAGACAGGCACGTGGGTTTGTTTATCTGAATAACAAAAAACACACACGTCGATTATCGTACAGACTACTCGTATACCATTGGTGACATAAGACAAATTAAGTCACTGCTTGTGCATATCTAGCGAATCTGGTCATTGATTAATTAAACGTTGTGACATTTATTGGCATTACAGTAACGTTACTTTTAAACCAATCAAATCTCTCCCGTTAATTTAACTTTCCACTGTCAGCTAGGTACCAGTCTGGCAACATGGCGTCTATAATATGACCTATAAAACATGACATCTGGGATATGTCGTATCCAACATGATTTCTACAACATGGCGTTTACAATATATCGTCTGCAACATGACGTCTGCAACATAACGCCTACAGCATGACTTCTATAATATGACGTCTTCAACATGACGTCTGCAACATGACGCCTACAACATGACATCGGCCACATGACGCCTGCAACATGTCTTCTATAATATGACGTCTGCAACATGATGTCTGCAACATGACGCCTACAGCATGATATCTATAATATGACTTTTACAACATGACGTCTGCAACATGACGCCTACAGCACGACTTCTATACTATGACTTTTGCAACATGGCGTCTGCACCTTGACGTCTGCTACATGTCGTGTACAACATGACATTCTACAACATGACGTATACAACATGACGTATACAACATGACGTCTGCACCATGACGTCTATAACATGACATCTAATACAATATGCATTATGCCGCACGACGTATGCAACCTTATTTCTACAACATTACCTTTAACAAGCTCAATCATGCTTTTGACTGTGATTAATTTCTGAAGCTGCGATATAAATCATAACAATATTTCAGATTAAAATTCCATCAACTTAGACATCAATGTTCAGCTAAACACCAAAAACGCTCACACAGCAAGAGTCAAAATAACGTTTGTACATTCAAATTAAACGTAGTTCTAACTAACGTAGTTTTGCATGCTATATACCTTCAGATACAGTTGGGCTGTACAGATACTATTTTCAATATAATTTAATTCTACTGAAAGTTTATATTAACATACAATAATCAAATACATTTGCGCTATAAGCAATGTTGTTTGGTCATAATATTGGTTTTACAAATAGTAAATAACCATAGTTGTGATCAATTTAAGGTATTTGCAGAGAGATAATGAGCCCAACGTGTCTCAGACCTGATGGGGTGACTGCACCTTTAATTGTTGATTTTAATAGATATAATGTTGCATACAGTCATCTATATATTCATATTACAATTAATCTTCAATTAACTTAGATTGTTAAATAATCTTCTACCATGTATATCATTTAAAACATTGTTAATTGATAGAATAAGAAATGATGACCGAAAGATTCATCACTCATTGATCATCAGTCATTCATACAGATTAACACGATCATCTTTTCCTTTTCCAAAATGACAAGTTCAAAGTGCGAGGGTATATAAAAACTTTAATGTATATCAGCACTTTTTGTATACCAATGCTATATGTAAACATCATAAAAAATCTCCAGCATAGTTTGTGTACTATGATATATGTAAGTGTCATCTCTTTTTTCTGTATGTGTTCTATGTTATGTAAATATCATGTAAAACTCCAGCACTTTTTGTGTACAATGTTAACGCCATATTCCTGGTACTCGGCCTTTGAGATCCACTGCGAATCGAATGTTGACAACGATACGAGGTTTGCCGCACCACACCATACCGCAGTCTGACATTTAGATGGAACAGTTACGATAACTTTGAGTTTGTCTGGCACGATCCCCTCAAGCTCAACTAGCAACCGGTCTGTCAGTCCTATGTTTATAAATGTAGTTTTGTTCAATATTTACAATATATAGGCATACACTTTTATTTAGGGAATGTAACATTAATACCATTGTTTGCCATGTCGTGTTTGCGAAATGGCAGAAATCAGCAATCATACACATCAGTTATACTGTTTCACATTTGTTAATGCTTCTCCGGAAGTGGATTTGTGTGTGTGTGTTGATATATATATATATATATGATATGTACTCGTATTTATTGCTTAGATATTATTTATAATTCAAGTAAGCTAAACATTATTATTTTCTATATTGAATTATGTATCAAGAGTTCATTTAGTTTTACCTAGTAGCTTTGATGTTCCCCCGGTTATGACAATGTTCCTATAAAGCTCCCGCCGACAGTCTATGTCTGCCTGGTGTATCGAGTCGTTAAGTAAGGTGTGCAGAGGGGAATACTCTTTTCCTACGGAAAAATGTGACATCAATAATAACTTTTATGATTGCGTCTTGTAACACAATTGTTTCAACATGAATTTATTATAAACACACATTAAATTATTAAAAGTATGTTAGTGTCCATGCTGATTGGTGGAAAGTAAATGTGTATACTGTTCAACGAAAACTTCAAATAAATTAATTAAAACATATACTTATAAACTGACTGGATAATAAGATGATAAGAAATTTAAATTATAAAACAACATTTACATTAACAACAACATAATACGACACTCGATAGATGATAAATTATACAACACAGTGTAGTCTAATTTTCAAGAGCAACAACTGTAATACATTGAAATATAAGTAACGGACGTCCTTCGGGACAAACATATACCCTGTTACTTAGCAACAACTTTAATACATCGATATATTAGTAACGGACGTTCTTCAGGACAAATATATACCCTGTTACTTAGTAACAACTTCAGGACAAACATATACCCTGTTACTTAGCAACAACTTTAATTCATCGATATATTAGTAACGGACGTCCTTCAGGACAAACATATACCCTGTTACTTAGTAACAACTTCAGGACAAACATATACCCTGTTACTAAGTAACAACTTTAAAACATCGATATATTAGTAACGGACGTTCTTCAGGATAAACATACACCCTGTTACTTAGCAACAACTTTAATACATCGATATATTAGTAACGGACGTCCTTCAGGACAAACATATACCCTGTTACTTAGCAACAACTTTAATACATCGATATATTAGTAATGGACGTTCTTCAGGACAAACATATACCCTGTTACTTAGTAACAACTTTAATACATCGATATATTAGTAACGGACGTCCTTCGGGACAAACATGTACCCTGTTACTTAGTAACAACTTTAGGACAAACATATATCCTGTTACTTAGCAACAACTTTAATACATCGATATATTAGTAACGGACGTCCTTCGGGACAAACATATACCCTGTTACTTAGCAACAACTTTAATACATCGATATATTAGTAACGAACGTCCTTCGGGACAAACATATACCCTGTTACTTAGCAACAACTTTAATACATCGATATATTAGTAACGGACGTCCTTCGGGACAAACATATACCCTGTAACTTAGCAACAACTGTAATACATCGATATATTAGTAACGGACGTCCTTCGGGACAAACATATACCCTGTAACTTAGCAACAACTGTAATACATCGATATATTAGTAACGGATGTCCTTCGGAACAAAGATATACCCTGTTACTTAGCAACAACTTTAATACATCGATATATTAGTAACGGATGTCCTTCGGAACAAACATATACCCTGTTACTTAGCAACAACTTTAATACATCGATATATTAGTAACGGACGTCCTTCGGGACACATATATACCCTGTTACTTAGTAACAACTTCAGGACAAACATATATCCTGTTACTTAGAACAACTTCAGGACAAACATATACCCTGTAACTTAGCAACAACTTTAATACATCGATATATAAGTAACGGACGTCCTTCAGGACAAACATATACCCTGTTATTTAGTAACAACTTTACGACAAACATATATCCTGTTACTTAGAACAACTTTAATACATCGATATATTAGTCACGAACGTCCTTCAGGACAAATATAAACCCTGTTACTTAGCAACAATTTTAATACATCTATATATGTGTAACGGACGTCCTTCAGGACAAACATGTTCCCTGTTACTTAGCAACAACTGTAATACATCGATATATTTGGACTGGAAAATTACAAACATTTCTCACCAAGGACGGAGGGCTGAAAGAGAACTTCCGTGCATTGGTATCGCTCTTCTCCTATGGACAGTGTGTTCCCATCCGGCAAGGTGTAGGTGATGGGCTCAATACAATTAACAGAATTGTTGAGGGTATTTAAAGAGGCAAATGCTGTTGTGTCTTTTATCTTGCGTACAATTTCTAAACCAGAACCTGTAACATAAATGTAATTCCATGTTATGTGTGTGGCAATACCATTCATTTATACACAAACATAGCATGCGTCCACTTATACACATCAATGGCTTGATTGAATATATTTATTCACTCATTCATTTACACACATATGTAGCTTGGGTAAATACAACTATTTATTTATACCAGTGACATGGTTGGATGCATTTTCACCCATTCATTTATACACATTAATGGCATTGTTGAATTCATGCATTTTTCATTCATCTGTTCACCTAGATATCATGCGTATATCCATTTATACATATTAATAGCTTGATTGAATAATGTTCACCCATTCATTTACACACATATGTATCCTGGGTAAATACAACCATTTATTTATATCAATAACATGGTTGAATGCATTTATTCACCCATTTATTTATACACCTAGATAACATGGGTGAATACAGCCATTGATAAACATCTATGGGTACGGTTGAAGGCATGTATTTACCCATTCATTTATACACCGTGAAACCATGGGTGAATACAACCATTGATAAATATCTATGGGTACGGTTGAATGCATTTATTCACACATTCATTTATACACCTAGATAACATGGATAAATACAACCATTGATAAATATCTATGGGTATGGTTGAATGCATTTATTCACACATTCATTTATGCACCTAGATTACATTTTGCTAAATAAAAATGACATTTATTCTTGGCCGAACTTGTCAAGACATTTGTCTTTTAGAAAAGCAAGCGAAACATATGATCAAGACTATCAATAACCGTAGCTTCTCAGTATCCAATACTGAAGGGTTACTTCTCAGTCTTCATGTCTGAAGAGTTACTTCTCAGTCTTCAAGTCTGAAGAGTTACTTCTCAGTCTCCAATACTGAAGAGTTACTTCTCAGTCTTCATGTCTGAAGAGTTACTTCTCAGTCTCCAATACTGAAGAGCTACTTCTCAGTCTCTTATAAAAATACAAATTCTTGCCTAAACTCAACGTCTTCACACCACTCGGCTACTGCCACATCTTGGTAAATGTTTGTTATCTTTATATTTAAACTAATAATTCAGTTGTCTCTCTCGTTAATAATGGCAAAATGTATTACTGGTTGAACAGTTGCCTTTTTTATCGTATCGGCATTTTATTATCGATAATTTTGCTGAAATCGGACGCGAATCTCTTGTTGAAAGCCGTTTGAAAACGGCCTCGGTCAATATTATTTTTTCTGGTGCATAGCACATCATATTACACAGCTGAAAAGTCCATAATTGTATAATATTCAATAAACGTAAAGAAGTAATATTATCTTCACACAGAGACATAGACGCATGTGTGTGTGTCTCTGCTTTACACAAGGAAAAGCATGTTTGTCGCTTAAAATATACAATGGATACATTTTTTATTACATGGGTGTTCTTGTATTTGTTTTTCGTGTAATATATCAATAATTTTAACAATACATTTCTAAATGCCTATAAATTACCACCAATCTATGCAAAACAGCAGAACATGTTAGGTGCATGGTCAATGGATATGTAATTTAAACAATTTTACACATGTTTGCGACGACCCACTTAAGAATCGTTTAATATACTCTAAAATATTAACTGTTGCTTAATTTACTAAACAAAGGTGACTTGAGATTTTTTGGAGAATTACAATTTAGATATATATATATATTAATACTCTAGTTAAAAGAGTGCATGTTAACGTACTCCATGGCAGTATATTGTTTCCTTGTTCTGCCATAAGTTGTCCGAGGTACTCCGTGACATCTCTTCCGGCAAGGTTCTGACGCATGGCAGACATTGGAAACGTGTATCCTATAAAACAGATACATGTATTATATAATTTTTCTGTCGGTCTGATTTGCATTGATGATAATGACAATGTAATTTATCATTAAGCAATTTAGGCAGGCAAAATGTTCGACAAATACGACATACATAATGTATTAAAGACAAGAATAACACGTAAATACGATTTATGTAATAATGACCATGTTAACATTGATCAAGCACTGTCCATTGTAACCATGGTGATATAGCACCATAATGAAACACTATTCTCATCTCTCTTTTTTTCACACATGGCTATTTCTTCTTCATTGGTCAAATGCATTTTAAAATGTTTTCAATAATCTGTTGTTTATTAATATTACGTTAATCTTACAGTTAAGAAATATATGTTTTAACAAATCTTACGCTTACACCATCGTTGCCAGCTCTACTCTCCAGTCTTGGTTTAGACATGGCCCACGTTATGCACTATACTCTTCAAACTTTGTTTAGACAATGCTTCTGTCATTTAGAAGAGGATTTTAAATGGGATTTAACAGTTAGTTCCTGACTGAGAGTCAAAAAATCAAAACCGAGTTATTAGTTCTACATTGGTTGCACTGATGTGATCGACACGCCAGATTACAGTCAGTTTGATATTCGTGTTTCGTGTTTCGGTATTCAACATGAAACTAACCCTAACATTAACTCTTACTAGTCGAACCCGGAACCTGATATCGTCAGAATCAGGACTGCGTTTCACAAAATAACTTCAGACAAAAATCGACGTATGTCAATTTGACAATTTTTCCGTTGTGTGTTCAAATTTTTATCGACACTTAAAATAATTGTATTTTCAGAAAATATCCAACTTTCTGCACGATTTGAGCCAAATTGGCTTCATTTTGGATGAACATTTAAAATATTATTAATAATATTGTTGGTTAACGTTTACGACGATTTTTGTCGTAATTTTTTGTGTGAAACGCATTCCAGGTCTCTTAATCTCAATGAAGAAACAGGAAATTATATGCCTGTCCCACAATTCATAGCAATTTAACGCTTAATAAACTGTGCCGTCATTTAAACTTTCTGTTGAAGCAACTAACCAAATTAACGTGCTGAAATGTGACCACCTCAACATTGCTATCTAACGGACCCAATCGGGAGAACTGTATTCGTTCTACAGACTAAACTCTAACCTTCTTTTGAATTAAATACTTTCATAAAGGAAGACAAAGCAAAAATACTGAGCAAACTGGCTTCTACCTGCTCATACCTTTACTTACCGTCATACACGGACACAACGCTTGTGACGCCCTCTCCGCAACAAACAGCCACGCCCGATGTCCGACCCACACCCGGGAGAGCCAGTGGTGTGTCAATTGTTATATGAAAGGCTGGAACGTGGAATTCTTCGAACATCACCTTATAGTAACCATGGAAACAGTTTGTATCGTTATTTCTTTAAATGTCAATATAAAACCTTCTGGGAAAGATCAATTTCTTCATTTTACAAAGTATTTTACGGTATAATGTGAGCAATGGCTTTATCATGTAAATGACACTTAGTGAGTCACAACGAACCAGCAATGTGTAGCCGATGGTTATAGGTTATTGTTCAGTTATGTATTGTGTTTGTTTTTTCTTTACAATACATCACTAGCGCTAGTTGAGTTAAAACTTGTTTTATTTCGATTGTGAAACAAGTTCTTACAACTGATACAAGTCGCGTTCGAAGTATTCCAGGGTAGAACTAGTACTAAGCATATGCATAAAAGGTGTCTGGCTGATGGACACCACACATAGCCGTGGGGAATGATCGAACTCACGACCCTCCGGTCATGGGTTCGGTGTTCCACAAGCTCTCCTTGGGTTCTATGACTTATGTGGCAAAGCAGGACTCATATCTGACCCTCTAAATATTTTTTTTGCTAATTTTTGGAACGTTGCGTGGTCAACGGTATAGTAGAACCGGTAGAAATGTCAGATTTTAATTAAAATTCGAATAACGTCAACCATTCCTATTAAGAATATCCTTCAACTCAAGAATGAACACATTTTGAGACCAGTTTTTTGAGACCGAAACTTGCAAGGATGTAGAGACACATATTATATACAAATGTAGTAAGATAAACTCTCATAATTGCTCTATCTGTCATTGTAAACTAGATATCTAAGGTTGAAATTTGGATTTCCATACCCAAATCTAAGAATATGCTAAGGAATGGTTGATGAATACGTCCCCATGTCTCTCTAATTGCATAGTTGAATATAGCAAAACGTCAATAAGGCATATACACTGTTAGCCTTCATAAAATTGTCAATAAAACATGGAAGGATTACCTCAGCAGCTGTCTCTCGATTTGCTTTCGGGTTGTAAGGGGGTTCAGTCAAAATAACCGGCTGGTTTTCGGACTTCAGGTTCAGACGATTGTAAATATGGCATAATATCTTCTTCATGTGTAACCAGTCTTCAACACTACCACGTGACACGGGGTACGTTCGGGTTAGGTGACCGCAAGTGCCTGTGATGTCATCTCCAGCAAATATTTCATCGCTTCTCTTGCATATTGTCGTAGGCTGATATGAAACATTATTTAATATAAATCATATATCTTCTGTGCAAATGTTTAAATAGCAAGTTATTTAAATA
The DNA here is from genome assembly GCA_029582155.1 of Panopea generosa. NCBI lineage: Eukaryota > Metazoa > Mollusca > Bivalvia > Adapedonta > Hiatellidae > Panopea > Panopea generosa. The sequence goes on along the minus strand of CM055906.1, from coordinate 26,430,967 downwards.
GTATATATTGAATATGGTTCCCAAAATTTAATCAGAAACAAACTTATTCCATTGGTATTCGGGTATTCATCTAATTTATTATCAAAATTCTTATAACCCAGTCCCTGACATCTCCGCAATCAGGTCTGGTAAATCCAAGATGAGAAAGCAGGGAATGCCATGCCTGTCCCATGATTTATACAAGTTTAACGCCAATCTGATCACCTCGGCCTTTATGCTACGCAATAGACCTCTGACATAATAAGGCGCCATATATAAACTACTTTCAGCCACATGATAAAATAAAATGGCAGCCCCTTTATGCCACCTTTATGTTGTACATGTTTATATACATGTACGTTGAAAATATAAACATTGGTTAATCAAGACTGATATTTTAAATTTCCCTATTAACATGACCCATGTCGAGTGTATTAAATAAAAAAATCGATATAATAACGCCATATATTCAACTTAATGACGGATATATAATTTGTTACTTTCACGCGAATGAACACAGACTTGTAACACAGGCGAATAGTGTTGGTGTATTCTAGAGCTATACACGAGGTGTATTATACGGAGAATACGGAAATACCCGATGTTTCACGATTGGTTTAACGCTTACCAAACTGTGACGTCAGCTGCAGCAACTGACTAATCAATGTGGTCCTATCGCACTGCTTTGTGACGGACCCAGCTAGCGGGGAGCGCTTGGTCCGTTCTACTGTTTAATATCTAACACAAACCAAAAAGATTTTGTTTAATCATGCTGACAATGACCATAGGAATAATCATGATGTTTGTGGACTCACTTAAACATCACATAAGCACACGTTTGTTTCTCTTTGACAATATATCATACTGACGGAAACAACTGAACCGCATTATATAGCCATTAACTATGACTTACCTAATCCAGCACTCCTTCCAGGGGTCCTGGACGGTAAATCAGTACTTGAGCACAACCATTTCGCAAGTAACTGATAATTTCCCCCACTTGAATAGACTGTGACCGGGCGGGGATTCGAACGCTCGACCCCTTGATTGATTATCAGTCGCGCTATCGATTGAACTAACCGGGGCCGCTCCTAATTCAATGTTTTTTTTCGCATTATGTTTTAACTTACTTCACATATACACAAGTTACTTTTAAATTTTTCATTTTTTATTTTACAGGGCGACATTTCTAAAAGTTACTGGTGATGGTGTGGAAATGTAACAATATTTAGATACTAGTATATAGTACTTTTATATCCTCTGTAACAGTCATTAGCTCCAGTTCGGAATATAAAGATGCCCAAAGCATGAGTTGTAGCAATAAATATGCTGATATACCTTAAAATGGCTGAAGTTGTCGTTGCTATCCGGGTGCCTTCCTGTAAATGTCCTAAATGTCACCGACGGATCTTCCTCTCCCGACAGACCCGCCCGACATGTATCCGTACCGACATCTATCACGACGGCTGGTAATGAACCCATGTCAGCTTGTTTCTCCTGAAAACAGGACATGTTAATAAGTATATGTATCCCAATGTGGCGTATATGCAAATACAATATTAAAAATCACGGAACTATTTTACTATAACTGTTGTACAATCACGGAACTACTTTACTATAACTCTTGTACAATCACGGAACTTTTTTACTATAACTCGTCTACAATCACGGAACTACTTTATTATTACTGTTGTACAATCACGGAACTATTTTACTATAACTGCTGTACAATCACGGAACTACTGAACTATAACTGTTGTACAATCACGGAACTACTTTACTATAACTGCTGTACAATCACGGAACTACTTTACTATAACTGCTGTACAATCACGGAACTACTGAACTATAACTGTTGTACAATCACGGAACTATTTTACTATAACTGTCGTACAATAACGGAACTACTTTACTATAACTGTTGTACAATCACGGAACTATTTTACTATAACCGTTGTACAGTCCAGCCTGGGCTACGTTTCACACAAAAAATAACTTACGATAAGTATTGCCGTAAGTCAATTTGACAATTACATGTTGTTTTGATAAATTTTGATTGACATTAAAAATGATAACGAGAAAATTTCAAGAAAATAGATCCTTTTCTTCATGGTTTTAGAAAATATTGATTCATTTTGATGAATCCATCTTTTTAATCTAAGCTAAACAATGCTTACACAATGTTCCAAATGCAACAATAATGCCACTGAAATGAAAATATGATCATTAAATTAAGGTAAATGTTTTCGAAACAAAAAGAAACACGGATTATTTATCACCACCATAATGCGAAAACATTTTCTTGTTACAGATGATGTAGTCTCGATCATCTGCGACGCTTGCGTTTGTCTTTTAGAGATGATTGAACCAATTGTGAAACATCGGGTATCTGTATCCTTCGTATAGGCATAGTACCACCATTGCAAAAAGGAAGTGCTTCCGTGGGGTAGTCTTCTTTAAAAATGCAATTTCCTTATTTTGATGCTCATTTTTTTATTTGAATGGCATCATTGATGTATTTTGAACATTTTGATAGCATCGTCATGTTTGAATTGTGAATTTAAAAAAAAAAAGAGGCTTTGAAATTGGGGTATGAATTCATGATTTCGGAAGTCTACTTTCACTTTGTCACCAGTGTACACACTGAGCAGAAAAAAATCTCTTATATGACACATGACCCCTACTTTTCTCATCATATTTTGATAGTGTAGAGGTTGACAAACAGTAAAATGTAGGTTTCACTTCTTTCATTTGGGTCTCTCTATGAATGACAAGCTTCAAACTTTTATTATTTACTATAGAAAAAAGAACAAAAATCAATGGTGTGTTTACACCTATAGTCAATTGCGTAGCATAAAGACCGAGGTGGTCAGATTGGTGATTGAAATTGTATGGATATACAAAATCTCTGACTTATTGTAAACGTCAGCTTTGTACACATGTTGGGTAAATAGTGACTCAACGCACATGAACACGAGCTCGATTTTATGTTTTAAAAATCGGATTATGTACGTCATTATCGATTCATTGACTACGAATCTGCGTGCCATATTCAACCGCAGATCTTTTTGTATGGTTGAAATTCGAAATCAAACGAGACGAAAAAATATTTAAATCATTTATTTAGTTTATCTATGACCGTAACTGAAGTGTTGAATAAGTTTTAAGGTTTTTGTATTAATTCAAACAATTCTTGAATAAAATGTATATTAAAAAAAAGAAAATACCAAACTAGGTTTTAGAGTCTGGTTCACTTTACATTATTATCCGAATACATGTACTGCTGCTTAACCGCTCCACCTGTTTGATTTAGATGCTTTGAACTAATTTTATTATGTGCGTCTAACGATACAGACCGAATGATCTTGATTATCATTAATGCTTGTTTTTCTTTAGAATAATAAACGCCGTAAAACGATTAAGCACGAAAACGTCCATCGTCGAATACCTACAGGTAATCCATTACGATACTGTCCAGTATCAGAATTGTCACCCAGGGGTATCCAACGATGGAAAACGCCTAACTACATAAACGACTGACCATGTTCCATTAGTTATTGCAATTCCGTAAAGCCCCGGGCACAACAGATCGTACGAAATTTTGTCGTGGTAGACCCATAAAATATTTGTCGTGGCCAGATCTTGCAACATGACCGAAATCTATTTCGAGTGGTCACAAGGGCTATGACACATTAAAGATGGTTTGGCGTTGGGGACGCGACAGAAAAAATATATGGCGCGGTTATGTTGTGGGCGTGTCGCAAGTCAGTCGTGCGACAGTCGTGGGACCATCGTGAGTTGTCGGGCATTGTCGGGGGCTGTTATTCACAAGATTGCCACAGTCGTAGGACTATCGTGCGACAGTCGTAAGACATTCGTAGGACAATCGTGCGACAGTCGTAAGATTGTTGGACTAAAACTATTTCTTCTGATACCCACGACAAGATATTTATCGCACGACAGCCACAAGACATAGATACCACAAAAAATCGTAGAACAAAAAAGGTGCATGTCCAGTTTTGCCTCACGACGGCAAGTCGATGCCACGACGCTCACAATTTCGTAGGACTGTCTTGCGACGATCCCCGATAACCCACGATTTGTCCAAATTTTCTGTCGTGTCGTGGCACAAATGCAGCGTGTGTTCGTTGTGACCAAGCCTCAACTAAATCAAACTAGCCCAGTCTTATATATTCGTCACAATAACACATTACTTAAGCGATATAGTTTACTAATATATCAAACCCATTTTATTTATAACATTTACACAACAAGCAAGTATACGTATGGAATTGATTATGTATGGCAGTTCGTGTAAATTCGTTATATCGCTTTGTCAGACAACTGTGCTGCGCGAAAGATGACCTAATTTGGATATACTGGGGATTTGAAATCAGTTGCATTGGTTTCACATGTTGTTCCATATGAACCATATGACGTTAGTCATGAACACTATTGATTTTTTCTACAGACAGAATATTAACGCAGTGCAACAGACGATACATGTAACTTCTCTATTTATAAAGCTCATTTTGATACATTCTTGTCCTTTGTTGTTGTTGTTGTTGTTGTTGTTGTTGTTGTTATTGTTGTTGTTGTTGTTGCTGTTGTAGTGCAGCCGGGCCGAATTATCCCAGCCGTTAGCGCGTCTGACTATCAATTCAAGGATCGTGAGTTCGAATCCCCTCCCGGCCACCATCTCCGTGATGGTTGATATACTACATTGCGTCTCATTACCATTCGTCTCTCATCGCTGATTCAAGTGGGAAAGTTATCAGTTACTTGCGGAGATGGGTGTGCTCGAGTACTGGTTAATCTTCCAGGATCCAGGGAACAGTGGTTAGGTTAACTGATCGTCTGTTACACATCGACGGCATAAAAATGACGCTAAATATTCAATCAATCAATCAATCAATTGTTGTTGTTGTTGTTGTTGTTGTTGTTGTTGTTGTTGTTGTTGTTGTTGTTGTTGTTGTTGTTGTTGTTGTTGTTGTTGTTGTTGTTGTTGTTGTTGTTGTTGTTGTTGTTGTTGTTGTTGTTGTTGTTGTTGTTGTTGTTGTTGTTGTTGTTGTTGTTGTTGTTGTTGTTGTTGTTGTTGTTGTTGTTGTTGTTGTTGTTGTTGTTGTTGTTGTTGTTGTTGTTGTTGTTGTTGTTGTTGTTGTTGTTGTTGTTGTTGTCATTGTTGTTGTTATCATTGTTGTTGATAATTGTGATGATGATATCTATGATGAGAAAAATGATGCTTCGCATCATCATGATGGTGCTGATAATGATGACTATGACTATGATGATGATAATGATGATGATGATGATGATGATGATGATGATGATGATGATGATGATGATGATGATGACATTAATAATGGTGATGTTGTTACTTCTGTGGTTATGGTTATTGTTGTTGCTGTTGTTATTGCTCAGTCAGTCATACGACCAGTCATTATAATTATTGATATAATGTCAACATCAAATCGCTAGAGATAGACTCACTCATGAATTCCAAGCAGACAATCTATATTGCTTTAATGTCTGCATATATATTATTGAATGAGTCATTATAGTCTATTAGACTTGATACCGTCATGCCAGCGTCTTGCTCTCGTGAGTATGTAGAGAGGTATCTCATGTCGCTGCCCCACATCCCCCTTCCCCCACCCCCACTAACCCCACCAACCCAGTCACATTATCCTAAGATATTGGGAGGTCGACCAGTCATAAAACCTTACTCCAAGTTAGGAAGTCAGTAAACACTTTATATTAGTATGTATTAGATACGATAAAGCGGTAGATATAACAACGCACACCCGTGTACCTCGTCAAGTGACTGTCACTGACAAACTGTCTTATACTTATAGACTATCTTACATTTACAAACTACCTTATACTTATAGACTACATTATAGACTACCTTATACTTATAGACTACCTCATACTTATAGATTACCTAAAAGACTACCTTATACTTATGGACTACCTTATACTTATAGACTCCCTTATAGACTACCTTATACTTATAGACTACCTTATACTTATAGACTACTTTCAAACAAACAAAAAAATACACTTACAAACTACCTTACTCTCATATTCCACCAGATGTGTTTATTCATAGCATATATTATATTACCTCTACTTTGTGGTGTCTTTAATCGTGTGTTTGAGACTGGTGAATTCCCAAAAGATTGGAGCAGTGCAATAATAGTACTTCAACAAAAAAGGGCGATATTAACACCCCTGAGAATTACTGAGGCATATCTTTACTTGACATATTTGGGAAAATATATACCAGTATTATAAATCGTCGGCTAACATTTTATGTTAATGTATATAGCAAAGTTACAGAATGTCAAGCCGGGTTTAAAGCAAGATTCTCAACGATATGACAATACATTTATTTTACAATCAGTTATATCTAAATTCCTTTAAAAGAAAAAAGCGGCAAACTTTATGTAGCCTTCGTTGACTTTAAAACAGCATTTGATTCTGTCCAGCGAGGGAAATTGCGGAATACATTAAGGAAAAATGGCGTAAAAGGTAAACTCTTAAAGTCTATACAAGGAATGTATGATTGCGTAAAATCCCGAGTTAGATGTAACGGTTCATCAACTGACAGTTTCGATTGTCCAGTAGGATTGAAACAGGGCTGTTTAGCCTCACCCATTTTGTTTTCCCTATTCATCAACAAACTTGCAACACTAATTGAAAATAGTGATTATAGAGGAGTACAATCATTTCCTGACACAGTTGAACTCTTTATCCTACTATTTGCTGATGATATTGCGCTTATTGCGGACACCGTAGTTGGACTTCAAAGACAGCTGAACACTCTACATTAGTTTTGTGGTGAAACATGTCTCAAAGTCAACATAACTAAAACTAAATAATAGTTTTTAAGAATTGTGGCAGATTAACAAACAATGAAAAATGGTTTTACGAAGGTAACCAACTTTATTTTGTCAATTGTTTCACCTGCGTTGGATTATCTTTTTTTATGCAACTTTCTTTCAACAAAATGTCAGATGACCTAGCATTAAAAGGAAAGCGTGTATTACTGTCACTTCTTTCCTCACTTTATGATTATGGTCAGTTACCAAACAGTGTATTCTTCAAATTGTATGATACAAAACTTGTACCTATATTGTTGTATGGGTGAGAAATATGGGGATTTCAAGATCGTAAAAACATTGAACTTATTCATAGGTATGCATGCAAACGTTACATGTGTTTAAATGTAAAAACTATCAATGCAGGAGTTCTTGATGATTGTGGAAGGTACCCTTTATGGATTGAATCGTCAAAATGTTGTATTAATTATTGGCTTACAATTTTAAAGATGCCTAATTATAGATATGTAAAAAAAGCGTTATTATATGCTCAAAATATAAGACAATAATGGGAGAAACAATTGGGTCAGTAATATTAGGAAACGCTTTTTACAAACGGATTTGGCTACATTTGGACAAATCAATGTGTACATAACGGGATTTTTTTAGCAACCTTTCTTAATGGAAATAGTCATTCAATAACTCTTCTAAGTTGAGCTTTTATGATAAATTAGCTATGAACATGAACTGTATTTAGATGTTGTTTCAATCAGGAAATTTAGACATTCAACTGCTTAATTGAGAACTTCTTCTCATAATTTAGAAGTGGAAACTGGAAGGCATCATAATATTGATATATAATATTGATCCTTCTTACACTATGTTCAGAACTCAATATATTCCAACAAAATATTTTAACAACCCAACTGTACATAAATTCAATATGCTTATGTCTTCAAAAAAAAGATTGACTTATTGAAGCAGTCGCCTGTTATATATATTATGCTTTTTTAAAAAAGAAATGAACTCATTAAGAACTACAACAATTGTGTATAACATTAAATATGCCATTTTACTTTATTGATATTGATCTTAATACATATATCTGGAATAATGCTTACATGTTTTCAATAATTGTTTGTTAATCAAATGTGAAACATTGAAACATCATACATTTCTATGTTAGTAACACCATTGCATAATACAATCTATTCTATCGTTTTATAATATATATATGCCTACTTTGTTTCCTGCATGTACATGTGTTTTGGGAGGCCTTATATTTCACAATAAACTTTGTATTTTGTACCTTGTATCTCTCACAAACTATCTAATATTCACAAACTGTCTTACACTTACAAACTACCTAACACTTAAAACTACCATACACTAACAAACGACCTTACACTTAAAACTACCTTACACGCACAAACTACCTGACACATACAAACTACCTTACACTTACACACTACCTGACACGTACAAACTATCTGACACGTACAAAATACCTTACACGTACAAACTACATTACACTTACAAACTAACTAAACCGTACAAACTACCTCACACGTACAAACTACATTACACTTACAAACTATCTTACACTTACAAACTTCCTTACACGTACAAACTACCTTACACTTTTAAACTACCAAACACGTACAAACTACCTTGCACGTACAAACTATATTACACTTACAACTATCATACACTTACAAACTACCTAACACGTACAAACTATCTTACACGCACAAACTACCTTATACTTACAAACTACATTACACTTACAAACTACCTAACACGTACAAACTATCTTACACGCACAAACTACCTTACACTTACAAACTACCTTACAATTAAAACTACCATACACTAACAAACTACGTTACACTTACAAACAACCTAACACTTACACCCTACCTTACACGTACAAACTACCTTAAAATTCTATGTTACACTTACCGACTACCTTATATTCACAAACTATGTTACACTTACCGACTACTTTAAACTCACAAACTATGTTACACTTACCAACTACCTGATTTCACAAATTATGTTACACTTACCAACTAACTTATATTCACAAACTATATTATACTCACCAACTACCTTATACTCACAAACTATGTTACATTTACCAGCTACCTTGTATTCACAAAATATGTTACACTCACCAACTACCTTGTATTCACAAACTATGTTACACTTACCAATTGCCTTATATTCACAAACTATCTTACACGTACAAACTACCTTATATTCACTAACTATGTTACTTTTACCAACTATTCTATATTTACAAACTACCTTGAACGTACAAACTACTTTACACTTACAAACAACCTTACACTTACAAACAACCTTACACTTACAAACTACCTGACACATACACATTTCCTTACACTAACAAACTTTCTAACACTTGTAAACTACCTTACACTTACAAACAACCTCACACTTACAAACAACCTTACACTTACAAACAACCTTACACTTACAAACTATCTGACACATACACATTTCCTAACACTAACAAACTTTCTTATACGTGTAAACTACCTAACACTTACAAACAACCTTACACTTACAAACTATCTGACACATACACATTTCCTTACACTAACAAACTTTCTTACACTTGTAAAGTACCTAACACTCACAAACAACCTTACACTTACAAACTACCTGACACATACACATTTCCTTACACTAACAAACTTTCTTACACTTGTAAACTACCTAACACTTACAAACAACCTTACACTTACAAACAACCTTACACTTACAAACTACCTGACACATACACATTTCCTTACACTAACAAACTTTCTTATACTTGTAAACTACCTAACACTTACAAACAACCTTACACTTACAAACAACCTAACACTTACAAACTACCTTACACTAACAAAGAACCTTGCACTTACAAACTACCTTACACTTACAAAGAACATTGCACTTACAAACTACCTTACACTTACAAAGATCATTGCACTTACAAACTATCTTACACTTACAAAGAATATTGCACTTACCAACTACCTTACACTTACAGACTACCTTACACTAACAAAGAACATTGCACTTACAAACTATCTTACACTTACAAAGAACCTTGCACTTACAAACTACCTTACACTTACAAAGAACATTGAACTTACAAACTACCTTACACTTACAAAGAACATTGCACTTACAAACTATCTTACAGTTACAAAGAACCTTGCACTTACCAACTACCTTACACTAACAGACTACCTTACACTTACAAAGAACCTTGCACTTACAAACTACCTTACACTTACAGACTACCTTACACTACCAAACTCACTTACACGTACAAACTACCTGATATATACACACTACCTTACACTTACAAACTACCTTACACTTACAAACAACCTTGCACTTACAAACTGTCTTACACTTACAAACTACCTTACACTTACACACTACCTAACACATACAAACTGTCTTATGCTTACAAACTACCTTACACTTACAAACTCACTTACACGTACAAACTACATTGCACTTACCAACTACCTCACACTAACAAACTTTCTTACACTTACAAATTCACGTAGCCCAAATATAACAACAGCCAGTTTATTCTGATGCGCCGAACGTTTTTGTTGTTGCAGCTGATGCTAATTTTAATTCTGTTTCTGTTGTTAATTCTGCATGTTTTAACTAATGATTTTGCTGGTGTTGCTACTGTTTTTTTGTTATTTCTGCTGCTTTCGATGCTGCTTATGCTCATTCAACTATTGTTTAATACGTATGTTGATGCTACTGATGTTGGTACATTTGTTGTTGTCGCTGATGCGGCATCTGTTCAATTCCTACATTGTCTGCTTCAGCTGCTTCTGATATGGTCAATGACATGTATGTCGATATTGTGTTATTGTTTGTCTTCCAGTCACGGCTGCTGGTGCTATCATTGGGAGTCCCGCCAGTATATGTATTACTGATCACTACATACATGCTCCTCGGAGTATCATTGTAATGTATCAGTTGATTAATTATTCATCGGTCTGGGTATTGACTTGCAAGGTGTCCGCTTGTCGCTCTTCGCTGCGAACCGACACGCCAAAGCAAAATTGGTCAACTCGCCGTACCGATGTTGCAACTGATGGCAGACTTTCGGGTGTATAACCCGGTAGATCTACGGTGTTCCAAAATTGGTCAACTCGCCGTACCGATATTGCAACTGATGGTAGACTTTTGGGTGTATTGCCCGGTAGATCTACGGTGTTCCAAAATTGGTCAACTCGCCGTATCGATGTTGCAACTGATGGCAGACTTTCGGGTGTATAGCCCGGTAGATCTACGGTGTTCTTTCAGCGCCAAAAAAATACGAATGGCATAGTAAATAATCATATTTAGCCAATATGTAGCTTGTTTGTTTACCGATGCAAAAACCAATAGCAATACTTCGCAATCTGCAGTTTACTGGAGTCAAAATACAATCAACCATACTTTCAAAAGAAGAAAATGTCACTTACTTGTTTATACAGTTAACGCCCAAACCTTTAATTTAAAACTTATAAGGAATATGTACGAATTATGTATTTATCTGTTTTCTATCCAAATCCATTTCCTAATAAATCAAGTCCTTGTGCATGATGTAAAACATGCACATGCACGAAAGTACACGTTCACACATGCTTCACCGTTTGGATGCAAATAAAAGCATCAACCATTTTTGTTTTATGTTCTGTTTTTTATTTGTAAAATGTCAAAACAAATCGATTAGTCTTCCAGCGCCGTATGACAGCGTTTATCGCAACATCCCCAGCTTGCTTTGATCGAATATCGATCCGCACATTATAGTATCATACATTTCTGAGAGCGCGGCAATTGAAATCATACATAAAAGATTGCGCTGGTTTTTCCGTTTTCCAGATATGCGATCCGGCGCTTGATAGAGTCCAATATTCACTTTCCACTCTGAAAGGAGCCGATATGGTCTGAAGATATCTGCTCGATTCGCAGAAAAACAAGACCAGTAGGCTGTTCGGCCCACTCAGAGCTGGTGCTGGTGCTGGCGGTGCGTAGCGTATCGATTTAACAAGAAAATGTCGTGTTACAAGCAAAACTTTGACCTAAAATAAAATTGCCTGCATAATTGATAAACAAAAGAGATCTATGGTCGTTTAAATGCTAAAGCTTCCTTTGATTAGTGGATGCATGCCTTCAATACAATATTCACGTGTATAAGCTTTAGTTGACGTTCCTCCTAGCCTCTTGTTATTCCCGTGTCCTTTTGTTTTTATATGAGATGAGTAGCCGCTTTACTTAGGTAGCATATTTTACCTTTTCCGTAAGTGCCTCAAAAGTTGAAAGTTGACTTTGTTTTGAAAGTGTTAAAACATGACTGTTCAGGTTGGTTAAGCGTGTAGCCAACTTATTTTCCTGGTCACTGGCTCAGTCTCAAATTTAGCACACAAACAGTACGCGATAATTTTACGGAACCAAGTAACGTAACGATACATTGATATCTTACAGGATACAGAAACAGCGAGTGAATTTCAGAGCCACGTTATAAAGCTAGTGTTAGTTTTAAAATATGCATGTTTAGTTTGATAATATTTTATTGCATCTATTATATACAATAAAATGAATAATAACAATACAATTATATTTATATATCGCAAACGGGTTGGGCTACAAATTTTAACAACATTAGCAACATCCCTCCCCAAAATATGCATGTTAAAGTATTTCATTAATGATTGTGTCAGTAATAGTGAGCAAAATGACATAACCATTAATAAAATACCTTGACATGCATATGACATAACCATTAAGCAAATACATTGACATGCATATGACATAACCATTAATAAAATACCTTGACATGCACATGACATAACCATTAATAAAATACCTTGACATGCACATGACATAACCATTAATAAAATACCTTGACATGCACATGACATAACCATTAATAAAATACATTGACATGCACATGACATAACCATTAATAAAATACCTTGACATGCATATGACATAACCATTAAGCAAATACATTGACATGCATATGACATAACCATTAAGAAAATAACCATTAAAAAAATACCTTGACATGCATATGACATAACCATTAAGAAATTACCTTGACATGCATATGACATAACCATTAAGAAAATACCTTGACATGCATATGACATAACCATTAAGAAAATACCTTGACATGCATATTCTACAACTGTACATATCGCTTACTATAGTTTGATGATGTGTCTCTGATATTCACTCGGTCTTTCTTAATCCTTTCAGTATATATTTACTTCAAAAGATCATATTCAGCCTCTACATATGTCCGTCAATGTCAAGGATAAAACCGCAGTGTGGTTTCAATATTACGCATATTTACTATTTTACACTAGCCGCTAGCATACTATGGTGATGCGATGCTCTAAGCTGTAAACTGAAATGTGATACATATGTGTAAAGTTGACAGTTTACATCTATCATAAAATGAAATTAATAATTTATATCACTTTTGTTTTATTTGTTTTTTACAGAACAGAACAGAACATAAATTTTATTAAACTTAAGCATTACAGCTCATCGTCATACATATATACAGAATCAAACCATACGTTGAAATAAGGTGGTATATGAATATCGTTTCATTAAGTTGATATTTTGTGAGAGTGTTATCTTGGTATGAAGAAACAATCATACAATAACTATTTTAAGCATAAAATCAATACAAATTAAATTACAATACAATGTATTCTACATTTAACT